>CAWUFW010010303.1:92500-708944 GCA_963921515.1 Calotriton arnoldi
CCCCAGTCCTGCCCCACTTTCGGCGAGTGGACTGGCATTAAAATTAGGTAAAGTATGAGGTGGGTCTACCTTCACCCTGTAACGCCCCTCAGGTGGGGCAGGCGATGTAGATGCCACTTTTCACTATCTGCCATCTTGAGGATGGGGATAGTAGCCAAATAGAAGTCATGGTATAAGCTTAAGAACATAGAGCACTAATGAGCACACTCTTTAGTATTAATGATCACCCAGAGTACTGGATAAGTAAAGAAATTCCAAGTGTCCGATGTCACATATACGTCTCTTAACCTATAATATCAGTCGATGAAATCCAACAGCATTCGTTTTGTATAAAATATACAGTCCACAAAAATCCAATTCTTCAACTTGACGATTTTATTCTTGTATTACATCCAGCATGAAATCTGCCAATATGGATTTCATCGACTGATATTATGTGTTAAGAGACGTATATGTGACATCGGACACTTGGAATTTCTTTACTTATCCAGTACTCTGGGTGATCATTAATACTAAAGGGTGTGCTCATTAGTGCTCTATGTTCTTAAGTTTGTATACACATTATTTTACTTTTGTGTGATTAGCATCTCTTGGTAGTAGGTGCAATTGAGCCAAGCAAGCACCCCAAAACTAACTACAGCGAGTAATAAGAATTTATTCACACTATATTACTGTATACTTTGATACTTTTTCTACTTCTTGATTGTGCGGTTCTTTCTCAATATTTGGGAACCACTGCTACCAACCTATTTGTAACAGAAGTCATGGTATGTCCAACCCCCATATGGGGTGAGCATAAAGAGGGTGTAGACACCCTACGGGTAGATAGCCCATTGGCTACTGCCTGGCCTCCCCAAAATTCAGTATTTAGGTGGCTCCCTGAGACCCTGACGTTAGATTCGCCAGAGAAGAAAACAGAAGATGACCACTGGTGGACGAGTAACTGAGCCCTGCTCCAGACGAAATCAGCACAAACCCTGCCAACTGCAATCAGACACGACAACTGGGATCTGCTGTCCTTCCTGAAACCTGCAAGGCCTCCAATAAACCCTAGAGCCCTCGTAGACTTCGTAAATTGCCAAGAACCTCCATTTGCACTAGAGGCTCTAGACCCGGCGTACACCGTTAAAGAAACCACTGTTGAGTTCACTCTGTGTCATCGTGACTCGCCACTAAAAGAAACCTTGCAGCTTCCCAGGCCTGTTGGTTCTCCAGTCTGGTGGAATCGCCCATCCATATAAATGGAGCATCTACTTCGTTGGTCAATAATTCTGGAGTGATCTGGAAAAATGAGGGATCATCTAAATTGGGGGTATACATGTTCAGTATGACTGTTCAAGGCATGTGAGCTGTAGATCACATGCTTTGCATACTCAGGCCATCTAGTGTTGGGTCCGGAAGTTTGCACTTTGTTTTTCTTCAAAGAAGTCTATCCAGTCACAAGGTAGGTGACTCCTCCTTTCGGTGATAGTGCGCATGGGCATCAACTCCATTGTTAGATTGTTTTTTCTCACCATAGGGTTCGGACGTGAATTGCTGTGCTCTGGTTCAACACCGTTTCTCGGTTTTCCTCTATGTGCAATCCACTTACCCTCAACGGTCTTGTTATTCGATCACGTTTCTCATTCTCCGCGTATCCTAGCTGTTTCAGAAAATCTCTTTCGATTGGAAACTTCGTGGAAGGCCGTCGAGCCTAGCCGTGTCAGCCCATCTCGCAGTCGATGTAACGGACTCCATTTAAATTCTGTCCTCGGTGCCACGTCACGTGTCCGCGCACCGACTTGCACGAAGTGTGCAACTTGTGCTTCTCGCCGGAGCACAACGAACAAGACTGCGACGCGTGCAGAGCTTTACGATTCAAGAAGACGCTCCGTGAGCGTCGGGCTCGAGATCACGAAATGCAACAAAAACACAGCGGCTCCATTCCGGATCTCTTCGGAGAAGATTCCGAACAAGACGTCGATGACGCACAAAGAGCAGAGGAAGAAGAGGACCCCATTTCGGTGTCAGAAGCTGACTCCAACATGGACGAGGAGATTCCGCAGGGTCAGCGTACCGTGAGTACCGATCCTCCCCTGCCCCAAACTCTACCTTTACCGAAGAAAAAGACCCCGGTCCCTCCTCTTCCTTCGGGCCAAGGTCGGCACCGAGAACATGTTTCCAACGCCTTGCCTTCGGGCTCGGCACCGAAACAAATATTAAAGCCTTCCGGCTCTGGATCGAGTCGGCCGCATTCAGGCACCGAGCCGAAACAATCGGCATCGAAACCGAAACACGTTTTAGTGACAATTCTTTCGGTACCGAAACCATCTTCGGATCTGAAAACTTTGGTGCCCAAAACCTCGGCTCCAAAAATATTGGCACCGAAAGATAAAACGGCTCCTACTCCATCAAAAGAGTCTCATTTCGACGTCCCACCTTCAAACCCGGACCCGAAACAAAAAGAACTGGTCATCAATCCCAAAACTGTGCATATTAATGCAAAATTGCCATCAAAGCACAAACCAGAGACAGAGGACATTTACCACATTCCTCTTAAAAGGAAACATGTGGGTACTAACCCCTCTCCTCCTCCTGTAACACCTCCTTCCCCACCTAACCCACATTTGTTGATAACACCTACAAATTCACCACGACCACAAACACCTGATAACCAGGATGATGGGGACGGGGTAGATGATGATAATCCTGATCCATGGAACGATTATAACACAGATCCAAACACAGATAACGATCCAGATTTATACCCTACAAAGCCATCTCCACCTGGTGATAATGTAGGGTTTATGGACCTTATAAATAGGGCTGCTGAATATCATGGAGTTCAGCTTCATAAACAGTCACTTGAGGAGGATTTTCTCTTTGAAACATTAAGCTCTTCCCAAAGATCCTCTCACACACTGAATATGCTTAAAGGTATGCTAAAACATGTGGACGACATCTTTAAAGATCCGATTTGTGCAATAATTCTTACACCAAGGGTAGATAAAAAGTATAAATCTGCACCAACAGATCCCGTTTATTTCATGGGTCAATTACCATTAGATTCCCTTGTGGTTTCTGATGCCCGTAAACGGGCGAACTCGCAAACATCTGGGGATGCCCCTCCTCCTGACAAAGAATCTAAACTAATAGATGCCTCCTGAAAAAGAGTAGCTGCACAGGCAGCTAATCACTGGCGTATTGCCAATACCCAGGCACTCTTAGCTAGATATGACAGCGCACTGTGATGAATTGGAACAATTGCTTCAATTTCTACCTGACGAACATAAGTCTAAGGCACACGACCTAGTTCAGGAAGGAAAGTTTATTTTGAACACATCTATTAGATGCGCTTTAGATGCAGCTGACACTGCGGCTCGTTCAATCTACACCAGTGTCTTGTTAAGACGGCTCGCCTGGCTTAGAATTTCAGGGTTCAAACCCGAAGTACAAGCTTCTATTTTAAATTTACCTTTTGATAAAGAGCATCTGTTTGGTCCTGTTGTAGACATTTCCTTAGAGAAGATGAAGAAGGACACAGATGTTGCAAAGTCCATGGGAGCCCTACAGTACCCATCCAATCGGGGTTCTTTTTGTCACTCATTCTACAGGGGGGGCTCTAATGACATATCTACAGACAACACCTCTACATCGTATAGAGGCAACAGTCAGTCACCCTCTTCAAGAGGTTATTTTCGAGGCAGATTTAGAGGCAATAATTACAAGGGATAAGGTAAAGGTTCCACACCCCATACCGTCCCCTCCACAAACAAACAGTGACTTGCCTCCTCTTCCCCCGATCATTCCACACCTGTCGGGGGATGTCTCTCTCAATTCCTCCCCGTATGGCATATAATAACTTCAGACAGATTGGTCCTATAAATTATCCGATCTAGTTATTGCCTGGAGCTTACCAACAGTCCCCCAAACATTCCTCCACGGTCACACAAAATGTCACCAGAGCATCTACACCTCCTCAAACAGGAGGTTCACTCTCTTCTGCAAAAGGGATCTTTAGAGCCCGTACCATTACAATATCAAGGATCCGGCGTCTACTCCCTATACTTTCTAATACCCAAAAAGGATGGCTCTCTCAGGCCTATATTAGACCTCAGAGAGCTAAACCAATATATTCACTCAGAGCATTTTCGAATGGTCACTCTTCAACAAGTCCTCCCAATCCTACAGCAAGGCGACTTTGTCTACTCTAGACTTAAAGGA
The DNA here is from genome assembly GCA_963921515.1 of Calotriton arnoldi. Taxonomy (NCBI): domain Eukaryota; kingdom Metazoa; phylum Chordata; class Amphibia; order Caudata; family Salamandridae; genus Calotriton; species Calotriton arnoldi. The sequence continues at coordinate 96,704 of CAWUFW010010303.1, forward strand.
TGCATACTTCCATATTCCAATACATCCCGCTCATCGCAAATATCTCAGGTTTGTGGTAGCGGGACAACACTACCAGTTCAAAGTGCTTCCATTCGGAGTCACCACTGCTCCCAGAGTATTCACCAAATGCCTGGCAGTAGTCGCTGCTCACCTGCGGAGACAACATATTCATGTCTTCCCATACTTGGAAGACTGGCTCATCAAAGCCAGCTCCTACCCAAAGTGTCTCCAGCACGCTCAATTAACACTGCAATTACTGTACGATCTGGGGTTCACAGTGAATGTGTTGAAGTCCCATCTCCAACCTTCCAACACACAAGCTGGATGACTTCCTGTCCAAAACAGTCCGCGTGGCGCTCCCGCTCAACTCATGCAGGTCTCCGGCTGCTCCACCGCCCCATCTGCTAGCACAGGAGCCCTTCTGTGCCTGAAGCTCTGCTCACAATACTCCTTTGCAATGCATGTGAGGGTCTTTTCCCCGACGCCACAGCCGTGCCGGCAAGTGTTTGCACTCAATTCACCAACTCCTGCAGTGTCGAGTCTAAGCTCTCAGTTTAGGCCCACCTAGGGTTCCCCTTCAGTTGTTTTCGGGGCCCGGCCAGGACCCCAAGCATATCCTGTCATGACCCCCAGTGTGCCAGGTCCCACCGCGTTCCTTCCTGCGCCCTCGCCTAAGCTCCAGACGAGGCCTCTTCAGAAGCCCCGACGCGGGTAGCCACCTAGTCCGCCAAGTGGCTTGTGCAGACCGCCCAGTCTCACTGCCAAAATGGCCGCCAAGTGGGCGTCCTGCCTCAACTCACCGAACAGGCCCGATCTGTCCCAGGTCACATTTGCTCACGTGGGGGGCCCGCTGCTCCTCACCTGCAATGAGGTCCCACACGACTGCAATGAACTTGGCTTCGTGGGGGGGGGGTGCAATCACTCGCCGATGCCTCTGACCTGTCACGTGTTCTCAGAGCGTGGGTCCCCCCGGTACAGCTGGGTCTTGTCCAGGAGGTGTGCCCCTATGCCGGGGCTCTCCCCCGTACCAGCGGCGCCAACCGCACCACCAGGAAGGGGGGGGGATTCACAGAGGCAAATGGTCAGCCACACACCGCAAGATGTTCAGACCGCCGCAGGCTCCAGCCGTTCTCTGGGCTCAGCCGCGCCTCTCCAGGCCGCTGCGTCGCAGTGCGCTGTTTCCATCCGGGCCCAGAAAGAGCCCGCTGGCAGTGCTTCCCCACGGCCGTATTTCTCGGCAGCCGTCGTGTCCCGGGTGTGCAACTGGACACCAGGCACAGTGCGGTGATCAGGGATGACTATCATTTTCAGATTCCAGGATCAATGAAGGATTTTAACAGCGGGCCGGCTGGGAGCTCAAAAACTCACGTCCTGTCGGCCATGTTACCAGGCCACACCCCTGCCTTATGAAAGTTAATGTATTTACTGTGAAATAGCATGTTTAAACACTAACTTCAGTCACACAAATATTGAAATTAAAATCTTGCTCAATGCAAAGGTAGATTAACATCAGCAACAACCATCAAATATTCCAACAATGGTAAAGTTTTCACTCTGCAGTCACAAAAACACCATTTTACCTTGTCACTTTGCTCCTTCCCCTTTTCTCCTTTAAAGATTCCTATGATTCCAGAGCGGTCCTGGCAGTACAAGCGTTCTCATAGGGTAAATGATTGGAATCCTCAAACCTGCCCATGCCTTTCTATATTTCATTTACAGTGCTATTCGTGTTAGAAAACATTCACAGTTGAGCCCTTCCTGACTGATATTAAATGCGCGTTTCCCCAACAGATAATTGTTTTATTGGTCCACTTACTACTATTACAGGTTGAGTTAACAACATATATACACAATCATATCAAGTCGGCAGCCTTTTGCATCAGGAAAAAGAACTGCGTTTTACCTGTTGACTTGCCCTATAAATAAAAGTTAAAAAGCATCAACTTTTTAGGACCCAAAAACCATCATTGGAAAGTCAAAGAGCAATCGACTGCAACCTTTACTGGTTGGGAGGTATGTATATCATTATGCGCTTGGCCTAATCAATCTCACGAACATGGATTAACCTATACTCACCATGAACTTCATATTGGTTGGTGGTGGATTCACATTAGAACAAAATTTGTTCTGTTCGTCAATGATGGTTTTCGCAAAGTTGAAGTATTTGGAGGCGGCATGTCTTGTGGAAGACAACTGACGAAAAGCTCCAGTAACAGAACACACCCCAAATGCCACCCTGTCTTCGCCATGCTTCCTGCGATGTACGTACTTCCCTTCCGCCTCAGTCTTCAAGAGGGTCAGGTTTTCCGACTGCGGCACGGCTCGGTTCCTAAACTCTACGATGTATTGAAAAATGTGATTCTTTCGCTAGGTGCTTTAGTCCAACAAGCATTGGCAAAGCAAGAATTGCCAATAGCAGTACCTTATAAAGTGGAATGCAAAATGCTTTTATGAGGCAAACTCTATGGATGAAACCTACAGGAGGAAACAATTACGCATAAGCGCACGCAAGAGCAAGCACTGACGAGCGGCAGAACAATTACACATAAGTGCAGCTAAGAGCAAGCCCTGACGATCTGCGGCCAAGGAGGAAAGGAAAGAATAAAAAAAAAAAATAGTTCTACCACACAACAGCCGAAGAAGCAAAGCGTAGAGAAACCGTAGTTTACCGGTGCGCCTCACCCTTGAAGGGAAGTGACGTTCCGGCAAAGCCAACGAAGTAGAAGGCAGCAAAGAAGGACAGGGGATTCAACCAATGGGAAGTAGCAGGCTGGAAAAAAGTCATAGTATTGATTACAGCAGGTCTTGCAGACTCCGCATGCGCTGTAGCTCGACCTAAAAATTGCCTTTTGTTAGTCTGATTTTTGATTGGGCTATTTTTTCTAAATTTCTAAAAATAAACTGCTTGGGCCTTGTTTAAGCCTCGAAACAAACAGAAATTAAAATATGGTACTTTAGTTAGGACAAAGTTTTTTTTAGTTATTTTTTGTAAATCTCTAAAAAGGTTCCAGCTTTAGTTAAATAATGCCTGAAACCAGTATCCAGGATCAGGAGCTCCACTTGACCCCTTACATCGACCTGAACCATGCGCGTTGCTGAACCATCTGTAAGAGCTTCAGTATCAGAATGGGCAAAAGTCCCAAGACCGATTATCTCAGTCAACTGATAGCTCAGTTTGAGAAAAATCACCCAGACTTGGTAGACCAGACTGAGGATGATGACATTTTCAATGATAATGATGCTGAGGATGGATGCGAGATGATCCCCTTAGAAACAGCTGAGGAATCCTCGGGTGAGGACCTCCAGCTAGAAAGACTGGTCAAGTGATTGAGTTTAGAAACCCAGCTCCTGGAAATAGAAAGACAAAGAAAAGAGTTGGGTTTAGGACCCATATCTGATGGCAGCATACAAGTAAATGGGGAGAATGAGAAATCTTTAACCTAAAACTCCCCAAAGGAGTTGTGTGTCCCCATATGCAGAGGGTAATAAACTCGCCAAATGGTTCACTGCTTTAGAGAGAGCTTGTGTAGCTAGGGAAGTAGAGAAGAAACACTGGGGCTCTCTCTTATGGGAACTGTTCTCAAGAAAATGTCTGGATAGGCTCCTGACATTGAATGAGGCAGACGCTAAGACCTATGAACTCATGAAAGGTACCTTGATTGAGGGCCTGGGTCTTACCACTGAAGAGTATAGAATAAGATTCAGGGAGACTCAAAAACCTAGAGTCAGTCCTGGGTTGAATTTGTCGACTTTTCAGTGAAAACACTTGATGGTTGGATAACAGGTAACAATGTGAAAGAATATGAAGGGCTTTACAACTTAATTATGAAGGAGCATCTTCTAAGTAAGAGTCACTCATCAATCACCATGATGGCAGCGCCGCATTCGAGACTCCTGTCCTGGCTACATAATTCGGGTGCGCAGCTGCGCGGCAGCGTGTCGTGCGAGGACAGTAGTGGCGCTGCACACCAGTGCTGCAGCACAGGCATCATCATGTCGTGCGGGGGCGAGCGCCGGCGGCTGACGCGAGGCAGGAGGCTGAGGCGCATGCAGGCAGCACACAAGAACTAACAACCTTCCCTGGGAGAGAGGCAGGTCTGCTTAGCCATGCCTGAGTGCAGCAACAGGTCAGTTTATATTCTGTTTATTTGTAACTGTGAGAACTTTTCTCATATTATTAGCGTGATGTTCACGTTCTGGGACCCTCAGCCCTTCAGAGGAGCCCCATTCCTCCCAAGGCCAATAAATATATGTGGGATATGAGAGAATCATGTCCCCTGCCTTCTATTTGGTCGGGTGGGTGGAGGCGCAAATGACCGCTCGAACGCCGCCTGGAGTTGTCAAATAACGACTTAAGTGCAAAACGAAAGCAACAGTTTGTTGGGACTCTGAACTGGTCAGTTAAATCAGCTGCGTAGATCCGGTTTGGGGGCCCTCTGTAGCGCTAGCAACTCTAGTACTGCTTCTCTATTTATACATGCCTACTAAACTGTATTTGAACATTCTGGTAACTTTTTCGACAAACCAGGCTCCATTAATTGCTGCTGCCGCCCGGCGCTGGCTGAGTAAAATTACAGGAAGACTGATGCCTGTCTTCGACCTCCTGACCTCGACACACAAGTGCATGTTACTGCCATTCGATTACTGGTGTTTGCAGCAGTTTTAAAATCTTCTTTGACCTTATCATTGCTCAAATTCGTGTAATTTCTGATATTTGTTATGTGTCCCTCGTCTTTATTGCTTGATTTTGCTCATGAGAAAGTGTCACTCATAGTTGTTGAAATGTCACTCCTAAATAGACCGAAATTATGAAAATGTCACACATGGCAATCTGAAACCTTGGCAGCTATGTGTGAAGAACCCAGACCTATCTGTGCTTTGGCTTTCTAAGAATTGTGCTTGAACGTATGTCAAGAGCTGACAAGCAGATGGGAGAGGATGTGGTATAACAACCAGAGTTAGTGACGTTGGAACTGGGCAACCGGGTTCGAGTCTCGGGGTCGGCTCAACATCCTGTGATTCTGGGCAAATCACTGAGAGCCTTATTCCGAGTAGTCCTACTGCTTCCTTGCATCTTCCCTTGTGCCCTGAAGTTTGATGTCTCAGCTGTTTTTCATGGACCAAGAGTTTAGAGGTGGGCGAGCCAACAAATTAAAAGGGAGAGCCGCCAAGGGTCTGGCTCGGCTTTTAGAGCACGTGCACGAACCAAGCCCTGAAAATGTTTGCTATGTAAATCATACAGTACACATCAAGTAAAACATGGTAAAGTCTGCTCAAAATAAAAAAAAGTGTATTTCTTTCACAAGCGGAAGCTTTAACATTAATTTGTCACATTATAGCACTGCGAAGTACCAACTAGAAGTGATAGTTTTTTAACCTAAACCATTAGTGAACTAAAAGGCAAGACAGTTGTCATGTAAACCCTGTATGTCGCACCGATTATTATAGAGGAACATTATAGTCTATTAAAGCAAACACAATAGGTGTTTGTACAACTGGTATGCTGAATTCATATTTGAAAGTGCTTTCATTTTGAATAATGAAGAAAAAAAGTTTTGGTGAAATAAAATATTTGTTTTAAATCACACAATTTATCCAGGTTTCCTGGTTTGCCTTTATGTAAATCAGCGACTTCGTGAGTTTCTATTTGTCTTTCCTTTTTTATGTTTCTGCTTTATTTTTACCTCTTTGTGCAGTTTTATATGGTACAAACTCGATCCCAGAAGGTACTGGAGTGCTTTATGTGAGCACCAGTTACATTACACAAAGTCACATTCATTTTTATAGGCACATGGAGATCAAGTGATTTGACCAGAATCACAGGATGTTGAGTCGACACGGAGACTTAACCTGGTTCTTCAGTTCCAAAGCCTACAGCTCTGGCCATAATGCCACATCCTGAGTACAGGGAGGATGGCAGGCAGAACCCACTTGAAAGCTCGGCTCGTTATGGGCATGAGGTTCCATCAGGACTTCAAGCTGAGCCAGGCTTCAGGCTCAAGCCTGTCTGGAGCTTTCAGTGATTTGCACATTCTACATGAGCTGATTAGGTATGTTTACAACATGCACCTGCTGATGCTAGTGTACAGAAAGTATCTTGAGGAAATTCATGTAAACAGTGCTCAAATAAATCCACAGCCATAGCTCCGTGCACAAGCTTTATTTTCCCTGTATCGCAGCAAGCGCGTCCCATCAATGAATAAAGTTATCCTCCGCCGCCCACACTTATATACATTCCCAAAGCCGCCAGCACGCTCCCCCATCAGAGGTAAACACCACCCAACTTCCAAGGCCTGCAAACAGTTTACCGAGCATTTCTCAAACTCTTGCACAAGCTGCACAGCAGTGCTAAGCTAGTGCTAGTAGAATACCCATTATTTTACAAATATACACAACATAAAAGCGAGCACGAGAGTAACAGTATACAAGATGTCACCGCACTCATGCTTCACCTGACAGTTACTTGCTGATGTTATGTTGCCATATGAAAACCCTAATAAGATGTTTGAAAGTGATCCCATCCTCTAAGCACGTGAGGTACTATTATGTATAATGTTAGACCATGTGCCAATCAAAGTTAGGCTTGAGATCTGACAGGGACTGGTAGGTCTGCCCCTTAGCATCAACCTTTTTGAAACCTTGTGTGCATACTTGGCCTATACTGTTACAAATCATGATTATCAAATACATCAGTCAAAATGGCTCAGCAGAAGCAACTCATAACTATAACTCCTTTAACACATTAACTTTTTAAGTAAATGGCCAGAACATGGTGTTCTGATGATGAGGAGCTGGCTGGCAACCCTACGTGCTAACTCTATTGCCAACCAACTCAAATGGAACAAGTAACCCATGTTCAGGAAAGATGTGGGGTCCAAAATCAATGCCTTCTCCAAGACAGCTATGGCATCAGTAGGTATATTGCTAATGGTATAGCAACGTTCAAATTGTGTATCATTGGAGTTTGCCTGACAAAGGTTTCAAAAGTTCTCAAGGTGTTCCAAAGAGCCATCTCCAGAAATGAGTCCGAGATAGAAAATTATCTAAAGACTATATGTAACACCACAGTTGAAAGTAATATTAGAGGTGGGCAAACCAACAAATTAACAGAGAGAGCTAAGGCAAGGGTCTGGCTTGGCTCTAAGAGACCATGGATGCGCCGAGCCATAACAATATTTGGTATATAAATTATGCAACAAACATAATGCAAAAATATGACAAAGTCTCTTCAAAATTCAATGCAGTGTATTTGTTTAACACACAGAAACCTTTCACCTTAGTATACATCAATTTTATCTCCACCTTTAGAGATATCATTTATACTGATAATTTTTAAGCATATACCTAGAAACATTCCTGCCGCTGGCCCTGAAGTCAATGCCATTAGTGGACTAAGAGGGAAGTCAGCCGTCATGTATTAACTATATATAGCCTACATTCGCATTATGCACGGAGCAACATTATACTCTATTAAATCAAATAGAAGCATATTTTGTTCGGTGCACGTCATGATTTAATGTATTTGAAGGTGCTCCATTATGTGATAATGAAGAAAAAGGTGGCTCCATGAGATAAAATAATTGCATAGCATCACAAAATTTGCAAGCAGGGCAGCTGGGATCTATCACAGATTTTCATATTTCATATTGTGCAGTTTATCCACTAGATGGGTATTTTTTGTTTTTATTCTACACGTTCTGCTTCCTGCTTTTCTGTAAGCTTTACTACCGTTTACATGGTCCTCTAGCATTTTCTGAAGCTCGGCAGCCTTTAGAGTTCTGGGATTCTGCTTTGCCAATGAGTCAATGTTGTTGCTGATTTTGGTTGTGCGTCAACTTGTTTAGAGGTCAGCAATATTGTTTGTAGTTCAATCAGGCTGAGTAGATTGTTTTCCTGATTTATGGTGTCTACATAGGGTAGTGGCTGGAAAGATACTTTTGTGGATGAGTTTGGAGCAATACGTTTACAGCTGTTTGTTCCCAAGGACTTTGCCATTTATTTCATTCGGTTTGGGTGGCGGTTAATTTCAGATCTTTTTAAGTTTTTCATCCTTGCCAAATATGTTCCAATTGTGTGTGTTTGTGTGTCTGTGTGTGTGTATATGTGTGTTGGGGCATAGTCCTTGGCTCGAATTCCAGTGAACAAGCCCGACTTCTTCTAGGGGTTCTTTCACACTTGCTTGTACTCAGTCTTACTCATCACCCATTTTCACTCTGTCTCATTCACTACAATCACTTACTCTTAGTTGCACTTGCACTCAGGTTTACTCACTCACTGTCAGTCAGCCTCACTGACTCACACTGTCTCACTCATTCTGAATCTGACGATGACAGATTATGATGAATTGCAGCATGTGGCACGCGGCATAGCCAATAGGTCTCGCTTTTGGGACCTTATAAGTATTTAGTTATGCAGTACAATATCCTTGGTGCAATAACATCAACCGTTGCATGATTAAACACTTATAAGGTCCCAAAGGCGAGACCTATTGGCTTTGTCAATGCTCGTTGTATTGAGAATCCGGTCATCCTACCATTCAGGCAACCCCGCTTTCTTTGTGATTAATTTGCGTCTCGTCGCAGTGCCCCCAATCTTTCGACCGGAGGAGTAAAGTTGCTACTGGTTGTCTCTAGGTAGGGGCTGGATGGACTCTGAGGGCGACAAACACACAAGACGCAAAGAGAAGGGACCGATCTCCTACGGGTGACCCCAGAGGACCAGGCCGCACTTGCTGGTTTCTTTGCTTCATAGCTAGGTTCCTGTTACTCATACACTCCATGAGCGCAGCCCGGGCTCTCCTGTGTTAAGGGGGTGGATTGTGGCTGCGGTGTCTGTCATCAGCACGGAATGAGCTCGTTGCATGTCGGCACGGTGTTTATACATAATGAAGGCTGCCTGGCAGCGCGCCAACAAGAGTACCGCCCTCCAACAGCTAGCTATCCCAGCCCAGGCTGGGCCTCTGCCAGCTGGCACTCGGCCAGCCTGTTAATGGGCTCTTTAGTTTGTTTTCTCTTTGAGTACTATGCTAATACTAGCAGGGCTCTGGGCAGCCATTGGCTGCAGCAACGGAGACTCCGCCTCCCACCTGCCCAGGCACAGACTATCTAGAAGGGAGGGGCTGACGTCCAGGCCACGCCCACCGCCATTACTGCATAAGCTGCGATGCTCCAGCTGACAGTCAGCACCATCCGTAGAGGGTCAGAGCGGAGCCCAGAGAAGACCCCGACGGCGGAGGAGCAGTGACTCGGCCCCGGCGCCGCTGACATGAGGTTCCTGCGCTGCCTGCCGCTGCTCTCCTGCCTCCCACTCCTACGGGGGGAGCCCCCGGGTGAGTTTCAGAGACCCTCGGTGGGAGGGAGACCCTGGAGGGACCCTGGGTGGGAGGGAGGCCCCCAGCACTGGAAGAGCAGTGACTCGTCCCATCCCAGCTGACATGAAACTCCTGTGCTGCATAGCTGCCAAGGTTTCAGATTGCTTATGTGTGACATTTTCATAATTTCAATGTAATTATGAGTGACATTCAATGATTATGAGTGACACTTTCTCGCGAGCAAAATCAAAGCTATGAAGACGAGGAAAACATATAAATATCAGAAATTACAACTACTTGAGCAATGAGAAACTATAGGATCATCTTAAAACGGCTTCAAAAAAGCACCAGGAATGGAAGGGAACTGTGAGACGGACTGACCCAAACAGGATGTGAGAGGCCCCAGTGCGCATGATCTCAGTTGCCTGTTAATAAATTATCACAATTAGTCAGTCTTGGTTTCAATCTGCAGCTGCCTGGTGTTCTGGAGCTCATGAGTGTCCTGATTAAATGCACCCCCAGCAGCCATAGCTGCCAAGGTTTCAGATTGCTATGTGTGACATTTTCATAATTTCAGCGTAATTATGAGTGACATTTCAACAACTATGAGTGACACTTTTACCGCAAGCAAAACCATGCAATTAAGACGAGCGAAAAAATAAATATCAGAAATGACACCCATAAGGGTACACACATAGCATAGGGATCACAACCCGGCCGCAGACTGTACTTTATTTCAAACAGACACAGTGAGCAGTTTAATAAAAATCAATTTGCAGATTTCAGCAGGGCGCACAGCGCCCCCGGCCCCTTATTTATTATGAACCTGAGAATAAGTTGCATGGCTATTCTAAGCCATTAACATACGACACAATAGGGCATGAGGCGGACAGGGCAAGCCTCAGGAGCAGAGGCTGACGGAGGTACACATAGCCTGGTTCACAGACCGACTGTAAGCTATATTATCTCAAAAAGACACTTTTTGAGAGAGCGAGCAGTAATATTTATAAATAGCTGCGCGGCCGACCGCCCTGGCCATGGTTCAGTGGCGTGTCACCCGCGGTACCAAAGAGTACTTGCACCAGTGCCTGTCATGCACCATGATGTCTAAAAAAACACATATGGCACAGAAGTGTTAACTTTAAAACATACCGGCACTCTTTTACTCTCAGGTACTTACATAATTCTGATGACCAATGACTTCTTGTGGCAGCTGAGCCCGGCTGCACGTGCTGCGGCGGCAAGCTGGTATCTGATCCGCGCGAATGTGAGTGATACCGCATTTGCGCCGGTGCCGTGAAGTCAGATGCCAGCAGCTCTGCTCCTATATTGCTGCACTTGTTTAACCGGCGACTTATGAGGCCTGCCTCACTCGAGTAAGCCGTCTACTTCCTCTTCCTATGGACGTTCATCCGGATTAAAACCATCCCGGGCGCCTGATGGTGAGTGCCTGACTGTGAGCCAGTAGCATCGGCTGCTGAGAGGGCAGGCCCCGCCCCCCGTAATTATTGGCAGCAGTGTGTGTGTGTGTCAAAGCCACGCGGTGCGGCAGGAATAATATTGCAGCGCCAGCCTGGAGCCAGGCACGACACAGCTGGGATTGTTGCATTGTAGCGCTCTCGGCCTCTCCAGAGCTGAGAGCAGATGGATTAACTATTTATGAACTAGAGCCCAGTATTTAAGCAGCTGCTGGCATTGGCACAGGCTACAGCACGTCTCTCTGAGCAGCAGAGCCGGTGCACAGGTGCCGCCGGTGGCGCACGCTGGCGAGTCGGCAAAATGCGTGACAATGCATTTCAGTGCAGTGATGCGGAACACCGCACTGAAATGCGTGAGCGTCACACCTGATGCGTGATACTTGGCAGGACTGCACAGCGCCTCACAACATGAAGCACATCACTCATTGTTTAGCTCCCTTCACGTACTTTACACATACGAGGTAAAATACATCCAGTTTGAAGCATGAGGAATGTATTTTTCCTATCTTTTTTACTCTTTTAATATAGCGCAAATTCGACCTGAACGTATTGAAGCGCTTTCTATAAGACCATTCACACTACACAGGGTAGATGCATATTCTGTAGACACTTGGAGATTAAGTGTTTTGCCCCGAGCATAAGTCCTAAAAAAAGAAGTGGGGGGACTAACCTAATTAGGCTTAAATAAGAAAGCCCCGTCCCCGCCTGCACTTTGTTGCTTGTTGCAGATGGAAAGCAGACAACGCGCAGGCGCTGCTGAAAGTGTCCTGGTGTTTGGAAATTACACCGGGGCGAATTCAGCACAATGTTCTGAGGGGCCCAAATTCTTAGCACGGTGGACGGCATTCACCCTGTGAAAAAAGTGGGTGGACGCTGTCCACCCGCATGTACCCCCAACTCGTGCCCTGGTTTTGCCCAGAAGTACAGGGTGTTGAGCCGGCACTGAGACACGTACCTGGTTTCCCAGTCACACAGTCGGCAGCTCTGGCCGTAACGCCTCATCCCATCTCTCCCTCTTGTAACTGAATCGTAGGGACCTCATCCAGAGCCCCTGTTCCCTGTCAAACAAACTGTTGGCGCCTGCACACTCATTCACTCAAGGAGAGTCTGACGCACTCACACATACATACATACATAAACACTCTCTCATACATACACACTCTTGCACAGTCCCACACTTCACCAACGGGAAGGCAGAGACACACTCACTCATACATACTCTTGCACTGTCCCACATGTCACCAATGGGGAGTCAGACACACACTCACACATTCCTACTGAAGGAAAGTGCCTCTTTTGACATGGTTAGCCCCCAACATTTTGCCTGATGTCTGATGTAATTCCGAACTGTGAGTACACTGTGTCCCTGCTAACCAGGTTCCCAGTGTCTGATCTCCTTGCCCTAAAGCCGTAGCATTATTGGCACAACTTCTGCCTCCCCTGTAAGTCCCCGTAATTGGTGTTTTCCCCGTCTAGTTTTAGCCAGCCTGCCATCACCTGACATGTTTCTGGACCCCTGGGTAGAGAGCCAGTGCTCTCCGGATCCATAGACAAAGCCTGATCTGGGTGGAGGTGGTTACACCTTGCCCCCTGCAGAATCTGTCTCGGCAGAAGCAGGAACTTCACAGGCCCTGCTGCCTTTGAACTCTGCTGACAGCCACCGCTGTTAGAAGCAGATGGAGACCCCCAGTCCTGCCCCACTTTCGGCGAGTGGACTGGCATTAAAATTAGGTAAAGTATGAGGTGGGTCTAACTTCACCCTGTAACGCCCCTCAGGTGTGGCAGGCGAGGTAGACGCCACTTTTCACTGTCTGCCATCTTGAGGATGGGGATAGTAGCCAAATGGAAGTCATGGTATAAGCTTAAGAACATAGAGCACTAATGAGCACACCCTTTAGTATTCATGATCACCCAGAGTACTGAATAAGTAAAGAAATTCCAAGTGTCCGATGTCACATATACGTCTCTTAACATATAATATCAGTCGATGAAATCCAACAGCATTCGTTTTGTATAAAATATACAGTCCACAAAAATCCAATTCTTCAACTTGACAATTTTATTCTTGTATTACATCCAGCATGAAATCTGCCAATATGGATTTCATCGACTGATATTATGTGTTAGACGTATATGTGACATCGGACACTTGGAATTTCTTTACTTATCCAGTACTCAGGGTGATCATTAATACTAAAGGGTGTGCTCATTAGTGCTCTATGTTCTTAAGTTTGTATACACATTATTTTACTTTTGTGTGATTAGCATCTCTTGGTAGTAGGTGCAATTGAGCCAAGCAAGCACCCCAAAACTAACTACAGCGAGTAATAAGAATTTATTCACACTATATTACTGTATACTTTGATACTTTTTCTACTTCTTGATTGTGCGGTTCTTTCTCAATATTTGGGAACCACTGCTACCAACCTATTTGTAACAGAAGTCATGGTATGTCCAACCCCCATATGGGGTGAGCATAAACAGGGTGTAGACACCCTACGGGTAGATAGCCAATTGGCTACTGCCTGGCCTCCCCTAAAACACCCCTAAATTTAGTATTTAGGTGGCTCCCTGAGACCCTGACGTTAGATTCGCCAGAGAAGAAAACAGAAGATGCCCACTGGTGGACGACGAACTGAGCCCTGCTCCAGATGAAATCAGCACAAACCCTGCCAACTGCAATCAGACACGACAACTGGGATCTGCTGTCCTTCCTGAAACCTGCAAGGCCTCCAATAAAACCTAGAGCCCTCGCAGACTTCATAAATTGCCAAGAACCTCCATTTGCACTAGAGGCTCTAGACCCGGTGTACACCGTTAAAGAAACCACTGTTAAGTTCACTCTGTGTCATCGTGACTCGCCACTAAAAGAAACCTTGCAGCTTCCCAGGCCTGTTGGTTCTCCAGTCTGGTGGAATCGCCCATCCATATAAATGGAGCATCTACTTCGTTGGTCAATAATTCCGGAGTGATCTGGAAAAATGAGGGATCATCTAAATTGGGGGCATACATGTTCAGTATGACTGTTCAAGGCATGTGAGCTGTAGATCACATGCTTTGCATACTCAGGCCATCTAGTGTTGGGTCCGGAAGTTTGCACTTTGTTTTTATTCAAAGAAGTCTTTCCAGTCACGAGGTAGGTGACTCCTCCTTTCGGTGATAGTGCGCATGGGCATCAACTCCATTGTTAGATTGTTTTTTCTCACCATAGGGTTCGGACATGAATTGCTGTGCTCTGGTTCAACACCGTTTCTCGGTTTTCCTCTATGTGCAATCCACTTACCCTCAACGGTATTGTTATTCGATCACGTTTCTCATTCTCCGCGTATCCTATCTGATTCAGAAAATCTCTTTCGATTGGAAACTTCGTGGAAGGCCGTCGAGCCTAGCCGTGTCAGCCCATCTCGCAGTCGATGTAACAGACTCCATTTAAATTCTGTCCTCTGTGCCACGCCACGTGTCCGCGCACCGACTTGCACGAAGTGTGCAACTTGTGCCTCTCGCCGGAGCACAACGAACAAGACTGCGACGCGTGCAGAGCTTTACGATTCAAGAAGACGCTCCGTGACCGTCGGGCTCGAGATCACGAAATGCAACAAAAACACAGCGGCTCCATTCCGGATCTCTTCGGAGAAGATTCCGAACAAGACGTCGATGACGCACAAAGAGCAGAGGAAGAAGAGGACCCCATTTCCGTGTCAGAAGCGGACTCCAACATGGACGAGGAGATTCCGCCGGGTCAGCGTACCGTGAGTACCGATCCTCCCCTGCCCCAAACTCTACCTTTACCCAAGAAAAAGACCCCGGTCCCTCCTCTGCCTTCGGGCCAAGGTCGGCACCGAGAACATGTTTCCAACGCCCCGCCTTCGGGCTCGGCACCGAAACAAATATTAAAGCCTTCCGGCTCTGGATCGAGTCGGCTGCATTCAGGCACCGAGCCAAAACAATCGGCATCGAAACACGTTTTAGTGACAATTCTTTCGGTACCGAAACCATCTTCGGATCTGAAAACTTCGGTGCCCAAAACCTCGGCTCCAAAAATATTGGCACCGAAAGATAAAACTGCTCCTACTCCATCAAAAGAGTCTCATTTCGACGTCCCGCCTTCAAACCCGGACCCAAAACAAAAAGAACTGGTCATCAATCCCAAAACTGTACATATTAATGCAAAATTGCCATCAAAGCGCAAACCAGAGACAGAGGACATTTACCACATTCCTCATAAAAGGAAACATGTGGGTACTAACCCCTCTCCTCCTCCTGTAACACCTCCTTCCCCACCTAACCCACATTTGTTGATAACACCTACAAATTCACCACGACCACAAACACCTGATAACCAGGATGATGGGGACGGGTTAGATGATGATAATCCTGATCCATGGGATGATTATAATACAGATCCAAACACAGATAACGATCCAGATTTATACCCTACAAAACCCTCTCCACCTGGTGATAATGTAGGGTACATAGAACTAATAAATAGGGCTGCCGAATATCATGGAGTTCAGCTTCATAAACAGTCACTTGAGGAGGATTTTCTCTTTGAAACATTAAGCTCTTCCCAAAGATCCTCTCACACACTGAATATGCTTAAAGGTATGCTAAAACATGCGACGACATTTTTAAAGATCCGGTTCGTGCATGCATTCTTACACCAAGGGTAGATAAAATGTATAAATCTGCACCAACAGATCCCGTTTATTTCATGGGTCAATTACCATTAGATTCCCTTGTGGTTTCTGATGCCCGTAAACGGGCGAACTCGCAAACATCTGGGGATGCCCCTCCTCCTGACAAAGAATCTAAACTAATAGATGCCTCTGGAAAAAGAGTAGCTGCACAGGCAGCTAATCACTGGCGTATTGCCAATACCAAGGCTCTCTTAGCTAGATATGACAGCGCCCTGTGATGAATTGGAACAATTGCTTCAATTTCTACCTGACGAACATAAGTCTAAGGCACACGACCTAGTTCAGGAAGGAAAGTTGATTTTGAACACATCTATTAGATGCGCTTTAGATGCAGCTGACACTGCGGCTCGTTCAATCAACACCAGTGTCTTGTTAAGACTGCTCGCCTGGCTTAGAATTTCAGGGTTCAAACCCGAAGTACAAGCTTCTATTTTCAATTTACCTTTTGATAAAGAGCATCTGTTTGGTCCTGTTGTAGACACTTCCTTAGAGAAGATGAAGGACACAGATGTTGCAAAGTCCATGGGAGCCCTACAGTCCCCATCCAATCGGGGTTCTTTTTGTCACTCATTCTACAGGGGGGCTCTAAGAACATATCTACAGACAACACCTCTACATCGTATAGAGGCAACAGTCAGTCACCCTCTTCAAGAGGTTATTTTCGAGGCAGATTTAGAGGCAATAATTGCAAGGGATAAGGTAAAGGTTCCACACCCCATACCGCCCCCTCCACAAACAAACAGTGACTTGCCTCCTCTTCCCCCGATCATTCCACACCTGTCGGGGGACGTCTCTCTCAATTCCTCCCCGTATGGCATACAATAACTTCAGACAGATTGGTCCTATAAATTATCCGATCTAGTTATTGCCTGGAGCTTACCAACAGTCCCCCAAACATTCCTCCACGGTCACACAAAATGTCACCAGAGCATCTACACCTCCTCAAACAGGAGGTTCACTCTCTTCTGCAAAAGGGATCTTTAGAGCCTGTACAATTACAATATCAAGGATCCAGCGTCTACTCCCTATACTTTCTAATACCCAAAAAGGATGGCTCTCTCAGGCCTATATTAGACCTCAGAGAGCTAAACCAATATATTCACTCAGAGCATTTTCGAATGGTCACTCTTCAACAAGTCCTCCCAATCCTACAGCAAGGCGACTTTGTCTACTCTAGACTTAAAGGATGCATACTTCCATATTCCAATACATCCCGCTCATCGCAAATATCTCAGGTTTGTGGTAGCGGGACAACACTACCAGTTCAAAGTGCTTCCATTCGGAGTCACCACTGCTCCCAGAGTATTCACCAAATGCCTGGCAGTAGTCGCTGCTCACCTGAGGAGACAACATATTCATGTCTTCCCATACTTGGAAGACTGGCTCATCAAAGCCAGCTCCTACCCAAAGTGTCTCCAGCACGCTCAATTAACACTGCAATTACTGTACTGTGAGAAGTTGGCCTGGCATATGCTGTCCACTAGTTATAGTGGGCACCTTGCACCAGTCCAAACAACCCCTTATTGATGATAGGTTAAAGACAACCTTTAGTGAAAGCTATCCTAGTGGTAGCTATGGAGAGCAGCCTTCAGGCTAAGTCTTGGAGGAATGTAAAGCAGCTTATTTTACCAGTCTATAATCTCTTGAGTGACCAAATGAAAGAGGACCACACCAGGTATATATATAAAATATATGTATTTAGTCTTAAACACACCCCTCTAGTCTCTTTATGAGGCTAGAGTTCGAAGTACATAAGTTACAAGGCGAATATCAGCAGTTATTAGCATAATACACGTTTGAGCCCTAGGGGCGTACCAAACCATATACTAAAATAGTGGTATAAGAACCACAACTGAGCTAGAGCCTGTAGAAGTGCTTGGACCCCAAGGAACCACCCAAGGTAGTGACACGGGGGACGCGTGCAGTGTGAGAACACAGCCGCGAATCGCCGTTGACTTCTATGGGGAAAGTCGCGGTTGGATTTTTAAAGAAAAAGGACACTTCGGAGAGGGCTTCCAGTTAACCCCTTAAAACTTAAGAGTTTCTAGGGCCCACACCCACGTGAGTACCGAAATACTCGAGTTACCTCACCCAGGGAAGCCGGGTGCATACGTGTTAAAAGGTGTCGGGAATCGTCGTCGTTTTCAATGGCGACCTCTTGGAAAGTGCTGCTGCCGTGAAGAGGAAGAGTGTCCGGTGCGATCCAAGCCTGGATCGAGGAAGAGGAAGACCTGAAAGCAGAGGGGACAGAGTCTGGGTCACTAGCCAGTGACCAGGGGCACGATAGTCGAATGCCCTCAGATGTCGGGTGCTTCAGGTGAGTTGACGGGTGCCTTGACTCTTCAGCCACGAGGTCCAGGAGGCGTCGACTACGACCAGGAGCTGGATTCGAGCTGTCCCACGAAGTCTGTCGAGTGCTGCGGTGTCGGCGACCGGATTGGGCCCAACAAGCCTTGGCAACGGCAAGTCACGGGGAAACGAAGAAAAGGCTGCGGTGCAGACCAGCAAGGTCTGAGGGACTCACCCAGCGAGGGTAAGTCAGGGCACTTCTGGAGCAACCAGAAAAGCCCAAGCAATTGAAGAGCTGCCTTCATGGGGACCCACTAGCCAACGGACAAGAGATCGCGAAGGAGCCTCGAGCGGTCGCACTTGGAGCTGGCCCACGGGACACTCGTGAAGTGTAGGCCAGTGATCTTTGCTGCAGTTGGTGCTCGGGGCTAGGGCTACTTGGAACCCAAAGCACGGCTTCGAGAGATGTCAGGAAGTTGGTGCACTTGCAAATGTGCTCGGTGTCCAGGGGTCACGGTTCCACGTTACCCACAACAACTACGGGCCTCAGCTTTGCTGGGGACTCAGGGCAGCCTCGGGGAAGTCTGGAAATCCACCTCTGGTGATGCAAAGACTTCGGCGTCCGGCGGGAGCTTCAGTGATGCAGACCGGACAGATGCTTCGTTGGTGCCTGCCAAGCAGGGAGTCACTCCTTGACCCCAAGGGAGATTCTTCAGTCCTCTAATCTTGATGTAGAGCGTCAAAGGTCCAGGATTCAGCTACAGAGTTTCGTCCAGGGATATCTAAAGTCCTGTTGCCAGGGTTCCCTTACTTATACTAAGGAAAGGAGTTGGACTAACTCTGGGGACCCACCTATGGGAGGGTTTGGAAAGAGGGGTGGCTACACCCATTTCCTTTGGCCAGTTTTGCACCAGAGCAGGGGCTGGCAGCCCCTGCAACTGGTTTGAACTGGGGTATGCACCAGGACACCAAATGTGCCCTGTCAGGGAGGTGGTTACACCTCCCTGCGACAGGAAACCTATTGTCCAGGCCTCCCCTGCCGGAGTTTCGGTCATCAGCATGAGGCCAGACTCGTGTCTGTGGCTGCAGCATCCATTTTGTGATGCCAGGCTCTGTTTAGTTGGTACCGGGTATACCGGTGCTGTCATGTCTCTCCCTCTAGAAGGGTGGGATCATACTCCAAGGTGTTTGACACCAAACACGACATGTTTCCGTGCAGCCATCCCAAAGTTAGTATTTACCGTTTAGATATAATGCACTTAAGAGTATATGGTCAGGCTGCACCACAGACAACCCCGGAGAGGAGATTCCGAAGGCTGCAGAGGGGCTCTGCTCATGCATGGGCACCCTGTCACATATAACCAAGCACCCTGCCTTCAGGATTGATAAGGCCTGCCATAGGGGTGACTGTTAGGTTTCTATGTGCAGTGTTAGGTGAGATATAGTGAACCTATATCTCTGTAAGGGGTGCATGCACCACCTCACTCAGGCTGCAGTAGCAGTCCTGTGGTGTCATTTTGGAGGGCCTTCCAGGGGTGGCACAATACATGCTTCAGCCCCTGGTAGGCCTCTGGGGTACCTATGCCCTGGGTACATAGTATACCATATACTAGGGACTTATAAGGGCACCCCAGAATCCAATCTGAAGTGTACTTAAGGTACAGGGAATCAATTTAGAGAGGAAGCAGCTAGGCTGGGGTCCTGGATAGCAGGGCCCCAGCCAGACTAAAGTCGAAAAACAGTGATACACCTGCAAAAAGTGGGGGTAACCATAAGAGGCAGATTCTACTCTCCTACACAACCTCCCCCCCCCAAACGCAGGGACATTAAACTAACCTTGACCAGTTAAGTCTTCATGTTCTAAGTGGAAATATCTGGAGAGTCCATCTGCATTGGCATGGTTACTCCCAGGTCTATGTTCCACTGTATAGTCCATCCCCTGTAGGGAAATGGACCACCTCAAGAGTTTGGGGTTTTCACCCTTCATCTGTTTTAGCCATAACAGGGGCTTATGGTCTGTCTGAACAAGGAAGTGAGTGCCAAACAAGTATGGCCTCAGCTTCTTCAGAGCCCAAACCACAGCAAATGCCTCCCTCTCAATGGCTGACCAACGTTTCTCTCTGGGGGTCAGCCTTCTGCTAATAAAAGCTACTGGCTGATCCTGACCTTCATCATTCAACTGTGACAGTACAGCCCCTACCCCCAACTCAGATGCATCTGTTTGCACAATGAAATTTTTGGAGTAATCAGGACTTTGCAGAATGGGAGCAGTGCACATGGCCTGCTTTAGGTCATCAAATGCCTTTTGACAGCTAACTGTCCACTGAACCTTTTTGGGCATTTTCTTAGAGGTTAAGTCATTCAGGGGTGTCACTATTGATCCATACCCCTTGACAAACCTTCTGTAATACCCAGTCAGGCCTAAGAAGGCTCTCACCTGAGTCTGGATAGTTGGAGCAACCCAGTCCATGATGGTCTGGATTTTGCTCTGCAATGGTTGAACCTGGCCTCCACCCACAAGGTGGCCCAGGTACACAACCTGACTCTGCCCTATCTGGCACTTTGTGGCCTTGATAGTTAGGCCTGCCTTCTGCAGGGCCTCCAAAACATTTCTGAGGTGGACCAGGTGATCCTCCCAGGTGGAGCTAAAGACAGCAATATCATCTAGATATGCTGCACTATAGGCTTCCAGACCTGTAAGGACTGTGTTCACCAACCTCTGAAAAGTGGCAGGTGCATTTTTCAAACCAAAGGGCATCACCACAAATTGGTAAAGCCCACCAGGGATAGAAAATGCAGTTTTGGGCTTTGCATCATCAGCTAGTCTGATCTGCCAGTAGCCAGCTGTTAGGTCAAAGGTGCTTAGATACTTGGCTGAGGCCAAAGTGTCTATTAGCTCATCTGCCCTGGGGATTGGATGGGTATCAGTCCTAGTGACTGCATTGAGGCCTCTGTAGTCCACACAAAACCTCATCTCTCTCTTGCCATCTTTGGTGTGAGGTTTTGGCACCAGGACCACTGGACTAGCCCAAGGGCTATCTGAAGGCTCAATGACACCCAACTCCAACATTTTCTGGACTTCTGTCCTGATACAGTCCCTGACCTGGTCAGGTTGCCTGTAAATCTTACTTTTAACAGGCAGACTGTCCCCAGTGTCCACTTCATGAGTGCACCAGGTGGTCTGACTTGGAGTCAGAGAAAACATGTGTCTGAACTGATTGAGCACCTGTCTACAATCAGTTTGCTGCTGGGCAGTGAGGCTGCCTGCCAAGGCTACACCATCCACTGACCCATCATCAGGGTTCTGAGCGAGCAGGTCAGGGAGAGGCTCACTCTCCTCTTCCTGTCCCTCATCAGTTGCCATGAGCAAGCCCATGTCAGCCCTGTCCACATATGGCTTCAGCCTGTTGACATGGAGCACCCTGTGGGGGCTCCTGGGAGTTCCCAGGTCTACCAGATAGGTAACCTCTCCCTTCTGTTCAACAATTGTCTGGGGGCCACTCCACTTGTCTTGGAGGGCTGCTGGGGCCACTGGCTCCAGCACCCACACCTTCTGTCCTGGCTGGTAAACAGTCAGCACAGCCTTTTGGTCATGCCAGGCTTTCTGTAATTCCTGGCTAGCCTCAAGGGTTTTGGTTGCCTTTTCATATACTCAGCCATCCTGGAGCGGAGACCAAGTACATAGTCCACTATGTCCTGTTTAGGGGGTTTGAGAGGTAACTCCCAACCTTCCTTCACCAGACACAATGGACCCCTGACAGGATGGCCAAACAAAAGTTCAAAAGGGCTGTAGCCAACCCCTTTTGAGGCACCTCCCTGTATGCAAATAAAAGGCAGGGCAAGAGTATGTCCCATCTTCGCCTAAGCTTTTCTGGGAGCCCTTTAATCATGCCCTTCAAGGTTTTGTTGAATCTCTCAACTAAACCATTGCATTGTGGGTGATAGGGTGTGGTGAACTTATAAGTCACTCCACACTCCTTCCACATTGCAGTCAAGTAACTGGACATAAAGTTTGCAACTCTGTCAGATACTACCTCCTTAGGAAAGCCCACTCTTGAGAAAATTCCCAGGAGGGCCCTTGCCACCACAGGGGCTGTAGTGGTCCTAAGGGGAATGGCTTCTGGGTACCTGGTGGCATGGTCCACCACCACCAGGATAAACCTGTGCCCAGATGCTGTTTGGGGATCCATGGGACCAACTATGTCAATCCCCACCCTCTCAAAGGGAACCCCCACCACAGGTAGTGGTATCAGGGGGGCATTTGTGGTGCCACCTGCCTTCCCACTGGCTTGGAAGGTTACACAGGAGCGACAAAACTCCTTGGTGTCTTCAGACATGTGGGGCCAGTGAAAGTGAGGGACAATTCTGTCCCAAGTCTTGTTCTGGCCCAGGTGACCTGCTAAGGGAATGTCATGGGCGAGTGTCAATAGGAAGCCCCTGAACTTCAGAGGTATAACCAGCCTCCTGGCTGCTCCAGGCTTGGGGTCTCTACTCTCTGAGTACAGGAGCCCATCATCCCAATATATCTTATGGGTGCCACTAGCATTCCCAGCAGCCTCAGCAGCAGCTTGCTGTCTGAGGGGTTCAAGAGAGGGACAGTTCAGCTGCTCCTGGCTCAGATCTGCCCTGGAAGGGTCCCCTGTCCCCAAGAACTCAACCTGATCAGGTTCAAGCTCCTCTGGGACAGTTCCTTCTTCAGGCCTCAGATCATCTTCCTCAAAAGATTGATCTTCCTCCTGAGCCAAGGGGGAAGGCACTGCCTTAACCCTACTCCTCCTTCTCTTGGGAGGCACCTGGTCCATTATTCCAGAATCCAGGGCCTGTTCAGCTTTTGACATTTTCTGCCTGTGACCTAGTCACAGCAAAGACATGTGCAGGGATCTCTAGCATTTCTGCATTTTTCCTGAGCTCCACCTCTGCCCAAGCTGAGGTTTCAAGATCATTGCCAAGCAAGCATTCCACTGGTAGGTCTGCACTCACCACAACCTTCTTAAGGCCAGTTACCCCTCCCCAGGAGAAGTTAACTGCCAGAGAATGGTCTGTTCTGATATTGCTAGCATTGGTCACTTGGTACATTTCACCAAGTATAATCTGCCCAGGATCTACAAGATCTTGTGTCACCATGGTGACACTTGCTCCTGTGTCCCTGAATGCCAAAGCCTCCTTTCCATTAATTAAAGGCTGCTGTCTGTATTTGCCCAAATTATTGGGACTCACAAAGGGGGACATATCCATGCCCCCATCACAGACTAGGACAGCCTGAGTTGGCACTCTGACTAGGCCAGAGCCCATCTCAGTACCCAGGGTCAACCCTACTAAACCCTTATTCTGAGTGTTTCCACCACCACTTGTAGCTGGACTAGGGGGAACAGTTGCCTTAGGGGCAATGGTGGCTGGATTGGAGTCTTTGGACTTGGTGCAATCACTTGTCCACTGATTCTTTTGCTTACAGACTTTGCACCATGGTTTCTTTTGGCCTTTTCCTTTATTAGATTGGGATTCCCCACCAGATGCACATTTTTGGGGACCTTGAGAAGACTTCTGGTCTTTACCCTTCTCCCCACCCTTATCAGAGTTTTTGGAATCTTGCTTCTTCTGGTCACCACCTTGGTTCTGTACTTTCTGCTTCACCCTGGTTCTGACCCATTTGTCTGCCTTCTTTCCCAATTCTTGGGGAGAGGTCAGATCAGAGTCCACCAGGTACTGATGCAACAGCTGATTTTGACAGTTATTAAGAATCTGCTCCCTCATGATTAAATTATAGAATCCTTAAAAGTCACACACCTTACTGCCAAGTAACCAGCCTTCCAGAGCCTTGGTAGCAGAATCTACAAAGTCCACCCAGTCCTGTGTCTGTGCCTTTTGGGTATCTCTGAACTTTAACCTGTATTGCTCAGTGGTTAGGCCAAACCCATCTATCAGGGCACTCTTCAGGACTTGGTAATCATCAGCATCCTCTTCTCTTACAGTGAGGAGCTTGTCTCTACCTTTGTCTGCAAAGGAGAGCCACAAGATTGCTGCCCACTGCTCCTGGGGGACCCTCTGAACTTTACAGGCCCTTTCCAGTGCAGTTATCCATTTGTGGATGTCATCCCCACTCTGGTAGGGAGGGACAATCTTGTTCAGGTTTCTATGGTCATAAGACCTTTCCCTACCACTAGGGAAGTTGCTGCCACCATGGGACTCTAGTCCCAACTTTCTTCTTTGTCTATGAAGCTCTAGGGACTCCCTGTCTATAGCCAGCTGCTCTCTTCTGATCCTAAGCTGAGCTTCTTCATACTGGAGCAGTCTCTCTTTTCTCTCATTAGAGGTTTCCCTCCTATGAGAAGAAACAGAGGTCCCTACTGAGGTGTCAGAATGGTTAGACTCCTGAGAAGGAGATCTGGACCTTCTAGGCACTCTCACAACTCTTCCTGGTGGGACAAAGGGGAGGTCATTCTGATCCTCCTCCTCATCTGCAGGAGGAGCTGGATTGTCCAGGGCAAGATCATTTTCATCTTCCTGGCCAGTTTCAGAGGGCAGGTCCTGGGTATTTTCACCCCTGGTCCCTTCCTCATCTTCTGCCACACCCTCTCTGCCTACCCCTGCAGACCCTAGGGGTCTTCTGAGGTCATCCAGCAGAAGCATCTCCATGAGACGTTGGGTGTTGGCACTTTTGCCTGTCTTCAGCTTCCTAATCTTGCACAACTATCTCAATTCCAAGAATGGGAGGTTGTCATATTTGGAGGGTAGGAGCCCACTGGTTTCTGGCAGGAACCTACTGGTTCCTGGCCCTGAAGACATTACTAGTGAGGTGTGGTGTATGCACTACCTACTCTAGTGTGGCCTACTAAACTCTCTTAAGTTGTAGAAAGGGTGTGCTAAGCCCTTGACACACAACTCTAAGTTCAGTAGAACTTACTGTATTTCTAAGCTTGAATTTATATGTACCTTAGGTACCTTTAGTGGTTTTCAGTTAGTCACACACTTGAGATTATCTGGTAAAACAATAGCAAGCTGGAATCCCACACGCTGCACACCAATGTGAGAAGTTGGCCTGGCATATGCTGTCCACTAGTTATAGTGGGCACCTTGCACCAGTCCAAACAACCCCTTATTGATGATGGGTTAAAGACAACCTTTAGTGAAAGCTATCCTAGTGGTAGCTATGGAGAGCCGCCTTCAGGCTAAGTCTTGGAGGAATGTAAAGCAGCTTGTTTTACCAGTCTATAATCTCTTGAGTGACCAAATGAAAGAGGACCACACCAGGTATATATGTATTTAGTCTTAAACACACCCCTCTAGTCTCTTTATGAGGCTAGAGTTCGAAGTACATAAGTTACAAGGCGAATATCAGCAGTTATTAGCACAATACACGTTTGAGCCCTAGGGGCGTACCAAACCATATACTAAAATAGTGGTATAAGAACCACGACTGAGCTAGACACAAGGCATAGAGCCTGTAGAAGTGCTTGGACCCCAAGGAACCACCCAAGGTAGTGACACAGGGGACCCACGGGGGACGCGTGCAGTGTGAGAACACAGCCGCGAATCGCCGTTGACTTCTATGGGGAAAGTCGCGGTTGGATTTTAAAAGAAAAAGGACACTTCGGAGAGGACTTCCAGTTAACCCCTTAAAACTTAAGAGTTTCTAGGGCCCACACCCACGTGAGTACCGAAATACTCGAGTTACCTCACCCAGGGAAGCCGGGTGCATACGTGTTAAAAGGTGTCGGGAATCGTCGTCGTTTTCAATGGCGACCTCTTGGAAAGTGCTGCTGCCGTGAAGAGAAAGAATGTCTGGTGCGATCCAAGCCTGGATCAAGGAAGAGGAAGACCTGAAAGCAGAGGGGACAGAGTCTGGGTCACTAGCCAGTGACCAGGGGCACGATAGTCGAATGCCCTCAGATGTCGGGTGCTTCAGGTGAGTTGACGGGTGCCTTGACTCTTCAGCCACGAGGTCCAGGAGGCGTCGACGATGACCAGGAGCTGGATTCGAGCTGACCCACGAAGTCTGTCGAGTGCTGCGGTGTCGGCGACCGGATTGGGCCCAACAATCCTTGGCAACGGCAAGTCACGGGGAAATTAAGAAAAGGCTGCGGTGCAGACCAGCAAGGTCTGAGGGACTCACCCAGCGAGGGTAAGTCAGGGCACTTCTGGAGCAACCAGAAAAGCCCAAGCAATTGAAGAGTTGCCTTCGTGGGGACCCACTAGCCAACGGACTAGAGATCGCGAAGGAGCCTCGAGCGGTCGCACTTGGAGCTGGCCCACGGGACACTCGTGAAGTGTAGGCCAGTGATCTTTGCTGCAGTTGGTGCTCGGCGCTAGGGCTACTTGGAACCCAAAGCATGGCTTCGAGAGATGTCAGGAAGTTGGTGCACTTGCAAATGTGCTCGGTGTCCAAGGGTCACGGTTACACGTTACCCACGACAGCTACGGGCCTCAGCTTTGCTGGGGACTCAGGGCAGCCTCGGGGAAGTCTGGAAATCCACCTCTGGTGATGCAAAGACTTCGGCGTCCGGCGGGAGCTTCAGTGATGCAGACCGGACAGATGCTTCGTTGGTGCTTGCCAAGCAGGGGATTCACTCCTTGACCCCAAGGGAGATTCTTCATTCCTCTAATCTTGATGTAGAGCGTCGAAGGTCCAGGATTCAGCTACAGAGTTTCGTCCAGGGATATCTAAAGTCCTGTTGCCAGGGTTCCCTTACTTATACTAAGGAAAGGGGTTGGACTAACTCTGGGGACCCACCTATGGGAGGGTTTGGAAAGAGGGGTGGCTACATCCATTTCCTTTGTCCAGTTTCGCGCCAGAGCAGGGGCTGGCAGCCCCTGCAACTGGTTTGAACTGGGGTATGCACGAGGACACCAAATGTGCCCCCAGTGCAGGACTTCAAAGCACTCTAAGAGTGCACCCACCCAGCCCCAATCCACTAAGGCCTGTCTGGGAGGTGGTTACACCTCCCTGCGACAGGAAACCTATTGTCCAGGCCTCCCCTGCCGGATTTTCGGTCAGCAGCAGGAGGCCAGACTCGTGTCTGTGGCTGCAGCATCCATTTTGTGATGCCAGGCTCTGTTTAGTTGGTACCGGGTATACCGGTGCTGTCATGTCTCTCCCTCTAGAAGGGTGGGATCATGGGATCATGGGTGTGGAGAGGTGTGGTGCAGCGGCCAGGGCAGCTGACTTCAGAGCACAGGGCTCACAGTTCGATCCCCAGCTCCGGCGGCAGCTCAGCTCAGCACCATGTGACTCTGGGCAATAGCTCACTTAATTTCCACGACGGCCCCCAGCGCCTTGAGACCCGTAAGGGTGAGTAGTTCGCGCTTTACAAATACGGATTTACATTTTACATTTACATTTACATTCCAAGGTGTTTGACACCAAACACAATATGTTTCCGTGCAGCCATCCCAAAGTTAGCATTTACCGTTTAGATATAATGCACTTAAGAGTATATGGTCAGGCTGCACCACAGACAACCCCGGAGAGGAGATTCCGAAGGCTGCAGAGGGGCTCTGCTCATGCATGGGCACCCTCTCACATATAACCAAGCACCCTGACTTCAGGATTGATAAGGCCTGCCACAGGGGTGACTGATAGGTTTCTATTTGCAGTGTTAGGTGAGATATAGTGAACCTATATCTCTGTAAGGGGTGCATGCACCACCTCACTCAGGCTGCAGTAGCAGTCCTGTAGTGTAATTTTGGAGGGCCTTCCAGGGGTGGCACAATACATGCTTCAGCTCCTGGTAGGCCTCTGGGGTACCTATGCCCTGGGTACATAGTATACCATATACTAGGGACTTCTAAGGGCACCCCAGAATCCAATCTGAAGTGTACTTAAGGTACAGGGAATCAATTTAGAGAGGAAGCAGCTAGGCTGGGGTCCTGGATAGCAAGGCCCCAGCCAGACTAAAGTCGAAAAACAGTGATACACCAGCAAAAAGTGGGTGTAACAATAAGAGGGAGATCCTACTCTCCTACACGTACGATCTGGGGTTCACAGTGAATGTGTTGAAGTCCCATCTCCAACCTTCCGACACACAAGCTGGATAACTTCCTGTCCAAAACAGTCCGCGTGGCGCTCCCGCTCAACTCATGCAGGTCTCCGGCTGCTCCACCGCCCCATCTGCTAGCACAGGAGCCCTTCTGTGCCTGAAGCTCTGCTCACAATACTCCTTTGTAATGCAGGTGAGGGTCTTTTCCCCGACGCCACAGCCGTGCTGGCAAGTGTTTGCACTCAATTCACCAACTCCTGCAGTGTCGAGTCTAAGCTCTCAGTTTAGGCCCACCTCCGGTTCCCCTTCAGTTGTTTTCGGGGCCCGGCCAGGACCCCAAGCATATCCTGCCATGACCCCCAGTGTGCCAGGTCCCACCGCGTTCCTTCCTGCGCCCTCGCCGAAGCTCCAGACGAGGCCTCTTCAGAAGCCCCGCCGCGGGTAGCCACCTAGTCCGCCAAGTGGCTTGGGCAGACCGCCCAGTCTCACTGCCAAAATGGCCGCCAAGTGGGCGTCCTGCCTCAACTCACCGAACAGGCCTGATCCGGCCCAGGTCACATTTGATCACGTGGGGGGCCCGCTGCTCCTCGCCTGCTATGAGGTCCCACACGGCTGCAATGAACTTGGCTTCGTGGGGGGGCGATCACTCGCCGATGCCTCTGACCTGTCACGTATTCTCAGAGCGTGGGTACCCCCGGTACAGCTGGGTCTTGTCCAGGAGGTGTGCCCCTATGCCGGGGCTCTCCCCCGTACCAGCGGCACCAACCGCACCACCAGGAAGGGGGGGGGATTCAAAGAGGCAAATGGTCAGCCACACACCGCAAGATGTTCAGACCGCCGCAGGCTCCAGCCGGTCTCTGGGCTCAGCCGCGCCTCTCCAGGCCGCTGCGTCGCAGTGCGCTGTTTCCATCCGGGCCCAGCACGAGCCCGCTGGCAGCGCTTCCCCACGGCCGTATTTCTCGGCAGCCGTCGTGTCCCGGGTGTGCAACTGGATACCATGCACAGTGCAGTGATCAGGGATGACGATCGTTTTCAGATTCCAGGATCAATGAAGGATTTTAACGGCGGGCCGGCTGGGAGCTCAAAAACTCACGTCCTGTCGGCCATGTTACCAGGCCACACCCCTGCCTTATGAAAGTTAATGTATTTACTGTGAAATAGCATGTTTAAACACTAACTTCAGTCACACAAATATTGAAATTAAAATCTTGCTCAATGCAAAGGTAGAGTAACATCAGCAACAGCCATCAAATATTCCAACAATGGTAAAGTTTTCACTCTGCAGTCACAAAAACACCATTTTACCTTGTCACTTTGCTCCTTCCCCTTTTCTCCTTTAAAGATTCCTATGATTCCAGAGCGGTCCTGGCAGTACAAGCGTTCTCATAGGGTAAATGATTGGAATCCTCAAACCCGCCCATGCCTTTCTATATTTCATTTACAGTGCTATTCGTGTTGGAAAACATTCACAGTTGAGCCCTTCCTGACTGATATTAAATGCGCGTTTCCCCAACAGATAATTGTTTTATTGGTCCACTTACTACTATTACAGGTTGAGTTAACAACATATATACACAATCATATCAAGTCGGCAGCCTTTTGAATCAGGAAAAAGAACTGCGTTTTACCTGTTGACTTGCCCTATAAATAAAAGTTAAAAAGCATCAACTTTTTAGGAACCAAAAACCATCATTGAAAAGTCAAAGAGCAATCGACTGCAACCTTTACTGGTTGGGAGGTATGTATATCATTATGCGCTTGGCCTAATCAATCTCACGAACATGGATTAACCTATACTCACCATGAACTTCATATTGGTTGGTGGTGGATTCACATTAGAACAAAATTTGTTCTGTTCGTCAATGATGGTTTTCGCAAAGTTGAAGTATTTGGAGGCGGCATGTCTTGTGGAAGACAACTGACGAAAAGCTCCAGTAACAGAACACACCCCAAATGCCACCCTGTCTTTGCCATGCTTCCTGCGCTGTACGTACTTCCCTTCCACCTCAGTCTTCAAGAGGGTCAGGTTTTCCGACTGCGGCATGGCTCGGTTCCTAAACTCTACGATGTATTGAAAAATGTGATTCTTTCGCTAGGTGCTTTAGTCCAACAAGCATTGGCAAAGCAAGAATTGCCAATAGCACTACCTTATAAAGTGGAATGCAAAATGCTTTTATGAGGCAAACTCTATGGATGAAGCCTACAGGAGGAAACAATTACGCATAAGCGCACGCAAGAGCAAGCACTGACGAGTGGCAGAACAATTACACAAGTGCAGCTAAGAGCAAGCACTGACGATCGGCGACCAAGGAGGAAAGGAAAGAATTAAAAGAAAATAGTTCTCCCACACAACAGCCGAAGAAGCAAAGCGTAGAGAAACTGTAGTTTACCGGTGCGCCTCACCCTTGAAGGGAAGTGACGTTCCAGCAAAGCCAACGAATTAGAAGGCAGCAAAGAAGGACAGGGGATTCAACCAATGGGAAGTAGCAGGCTGGAAAAAAGTCATAGTATTGATTACAGCAGGTCTTGCAGACTCTGCATGCGCTGTAGCTCGACCTAAAAATTGCCTTTTGTTAGTCTGATTTTTGATTGGGCTATTTTTTTCTAAATTTCTAAAAATAAACTGCTTGGGCCTTGTTTAAGCCTCGAAACAAACAGAAATTTAAATATGGTACTTTAGTTAGGACAAAGTTTTTTAGTTATTTTTTGTAAATCTCTAAAAAGGTTCCAGCTTTAGTTAAATAATGCCTGAAACCAGTATCCAGGATCAGGAGCTCCACTTGACCCCTTACATCGACCTGAACCATGCGCGTTGCTGAACCATCTGTAAGAGCTACGGTATCAGAATGGGCAAAAGTCCCAAAACCGATTATCTCAGTCAACTGATAGCTCAGTTTGAGAAAAATCACCCAGACTTGGTAGCCCAGACTGAGGATGATGACATTTTCAATGATAATGATGCTGAGGATGGATGCAAGATGATCCCCTTAGAAACAGCTGAGGAATCCTCGGGTGAGGACCTCCAGCTAGAAAGACTGGTCAAGTGATTGAGTTTAGAAACCCAGCTCCTGGAAATAGAAAGGCCAAGAAAAGAGTTGGGTTTAGGACCCATCTCTGATGGCAGCATACAAGTAAATAGGGAGAATGAGAAATCTTTAACCTAAAACTCCCCAAAGGAGTTGTGTGTCCCCATATGCAGAGGGTAATTAACTCGCCAAATGGTTCACTGCTTTAGAGAGAGCTTGTGTAGCTAGGGAAGTAGAGAAGAAACATTGGGGCTCTCTCTTAGGGGAACTTTTCTCAGGAAAATGTCGGGATAGGCTCCTGACATTGAATGAGGCAGACGCTAAGACCTATGAACTCATGAAAGGTACCTTGATTGAGGGCCTTGGTCTTACCACTGAAGAATATAGAATAAGATTCAGGGAGACTCAAAAACCTAGAGTCAGTCCTGGGTTGATTTTGTTGACTTTTCAGTGAAAACACTCGATGGTTGGATAACAGGTAACAATGTGAAAGAATATGAAGGGCTTTACAACTTAATTATGAAGGAGCATCTTATAAGTAATTGTTACACTGTGAAGTTACATCAGCTTCTGGTAGACCTAGGTCCACTTTCTCTTCTAGAGTTCGGGAAGAAGGCAGACCACTGGGTCAAATATAGGGTGGGCAGAACTACCACGGGTGGGGGAGACCAAAAGAAAGCGGCCAACAATCCTCCCCCCCCAAGGGAAAGACGGTAATCCTAAAAACAAAGAGTCTTCATCAGCCCCCTAAAAATCTGTTCAGGAGGGTGGTGTCAGGACCGTAGGTCCTTTTGCACCGAACTGGAGACGCTGGCTGTAAAAACAAGAAAAATTCCTCTAGTCCTCCTGTAGTAAATGCAGTGGCCAATCTCCAGATGGGATCCCAGGGGGGCCCTGACAATGTCAGATATCTCACTGAGGTGACTCTCGTAGGGGATGTAGACTTAGCCACCATAGCTGTCTGACTGCCTAACATGCAGAAGTACAGACAGTATCCTGCTGTAAATGGGGTTATGGTGAAAGGATTGAGAGACTCTGGTGCTAGTGTCACCATAGTGACTCCGAATCTAGTGTCCCTTGGTTAGTGCATGCCTGGAATTTCTTATCCAGTCATCAACGCTGAAAAGTTGACGACAAACAATCCCATGGCGATGGTGTCCTTTGACTGGGGGGTTACTGGTAAGAAAGTGGTAGCAGTCTCTTCGACACTCCGAGTTAAATGTTTGCCTGGTAATGATTTGGCCACCTCACCATGGGCTGAGGCAGAACTAAGGATCCATGTCAGAATCCTTGGAATCACACACTGAGCATGTGCAAAAACCCGAGCAGAGCTCAGAGTGAAATAGAGGTGCATGAGCCTGCAAAAACGGCCCAGCCCTCCAAGAGAATTGGCAGAAAGACTGGGGAACCAGCTTCCAAACAGACAGGAGGGACGATATCCAGTCCATTCTGTGTTGTAAGTGTCGAATCCCCTGCAAACCTCACATTTAGCTAAAAAGTCACGTTTTCCTCACAATTCTGTCTGGAATCACCACGCCAGAACAAATATCCTACCACCCAACGTTCCTCTCTGTCTCCCGAGTAAAATGATACCTCACTTGTTTGAGTGGGCTAAGTGCCTGCGACTGGGAAAGGCCAAAAACAGAAATTGAGGGAATAGCACAGCAAGCTCTTAGTGCTATATATTTTTTATATACTTTTTTCGGCGATTCTGCATTGAACACCCACACAAGTGACGTATCATTTTTATCGGGAGACCAAGGGGAACGCTGGCGCGGTGATCCCGGACAAAAATGTACGGAAATTGTTTTCCAGGATTCTGGGTAAGGGAACCTGGTGAGAGCTGCACAAGTCACCCTATCCTGGATTCCCCTGGGTGTCTAGTTTTCAAAAGTATACAGGTTCGTTAGACTTCCCTAGGTGCCGCCTGAGCTAGGGCCCAATATCCACAGCTAGGCACATTGCGAACAAAGGGTCAGGGTTCACTGGAAAAATGTGATGTGTCCACGTTGCGTTTTGGGATGTTTCCTGCCTTGGGTACTAAGCCTACCCACACAAGTGAGGTACCATTTTTTCGGGAGACTTGGGGGAATGCTGGGTGGGTGGAAGTTTGTGGCTCCCCACAGATTCCAGAAATTTCCATCACAGAAATATAAGGAGAAGGTTTTGATTTTTTTACAAATTGAGGTTTGCAAGAGATTCTCAGTAACAGAACCTGGTGAGAGCCACACACCCCATCCTGGACTCTCCTTGGTGTCTAGTTTTAAAAAATGTACAAGTTTGCTGGGTTTCCCTCTGTGCCGGCTGAGCTATGGCCCAAAATCCACAGCTAGGCACATTGCAAAAAAAGGGTCAGTTTTCCCTGGAAAAATGTGATGTGTCCACTTTGAGTTTTGGGCCGTTTCCTGTTGCGGACACTAGGCCTACCCACAAAAGTGAGGTACCATTTTTATTGGTAGACTTAGGGGAACACAGAAAAGTAGAACAAGTGTTATTACCCTTAGTCTTTCATTGCATTTCTGCCTGTAAGACAGTATGTAAAAAAAGAAATCATTTTGAACAATGCCCTCTTATCCAGATGCTAGCATGGGTACCCACAAATTCAGAGATGCACATAAAACCACAGCTTCTAAACTCCAAATCTTGTTTCCATTTCAGAAATACATAGGATTCCTTGATACCAATTTTTCACTCTTTGTTTTACCAAATAAAATTGCTGTATACCCGGCACACAATGAAAAACCAATGCAAGGTGCAACTCAGTTATTGGCTCTGGATACCTCGGGTTCTTGGTGAACCTACAAGCCTCATATATCCCGCAACCAGAAAGGTCCCATGGACGTAATGGTATATTGCTTTAAAAAATCTACCATACTTAGAAGAAGTTGCAGGTGAAAATGTAGGCACAAATGGCTGGTTTTTTTCAACTAAATTTCAATATTCTTTTATTTCAACTGTTACTTTCTATAGGAAAGCCTTGAAGGATCTACACAAATAACCCCTTGCTGAATTCAGAATTGTCTTCTTTTCAGAAATTTACCTTAAGGCTTGCCGTTTCAGACATAGTACCAGATTGCAGGACACTAATAGGAGACATGAAATGTAAAATAAGTTCCTAGTATCTGTTTTTAACTTACCTATTTTTCGGACTCAGTGAAACCTGTGCTGAATATCTGGTTAACGAAAATTGCCATGCAATGCCTCTTAATATTGCTATTGTCTGATAATAAAAATGTATTTTCAAAATGTGCTCTGTGTAGTTACATCTGCTTTCGAAATGCAGCATTTTCTAGTAATGTTTTGAAAAGGTAGTGAATTTTTCACTTTTACTCTTGCCCTGTCCCCACCGGTGCGGTCCTTGGCCACAAACCACACTGTAATTTTGGCCCCGAGAGAAAGTTTGTGAGTACTCAAGCTCTAGAGTTTGGTTGCTGCCAACCTCCCTGGCCTCTGCCGCCATAGGTAAGTTGAAACCCTCTGGGGTTTTGCAGTGGCTCTTCCTTTAAGACTGGTGCCATTTCCACACTCGCGGCCAAAGCAGCCCCCTCGTGGCTGGGGTTTTTCTATTTGTGTTGGACCAATTTAGCAGTGTCTTTGGGCTTGCTCCTATTTTTCTTTATCCTTCTCTTGCTGCTTTTTGTGGTAATGCAATATATGGGCTTGTATCTCCCGCCAGGGTTTGGTGTCTTATCCAGCCATGCTGTCCAGTCCGCTTTGTATCTGTGGACAATCCCTTTTTGAGAATATTGTAAAAGAATGCAACTTGTGGGCCCGTATCAGTCCACAGCTGTCCTGTCTCTTGTCCTCATCGTTTCCTAATTCTATCCAGGATATCGGTTCTACTCTCCCCTGGCTTCATAGTCTCTGCCATTAACCCTCCTACATCTGGGTGATCAGGGAATATCTCTCTCAGGGCTGTCCATATCCGGTGCCTGTATGAATTGAATGCAACCCGTCATACTAGGTGTCCGTCAACGTAATTGCTGAGATGCGAGCTTGGGCTAACACTGCGTTAGTCTGCTCTCCGATAAGACTGCTTAGCAGACTTAATATCACCTATCGCTAGGTTTATTCCTGCAGTGTTCTTCTCAAAGCATGAGATCCATTTCCCTGCTCCATCCAGCAATGGCTGTAACTTCGTCCTTAACCCCTCTTTATCCAACTGAGCCCATGGCACATAGATGGTCCCTGACGTGCCCTTCTGTAGTAGCGGGTACATTCTTAGTTCGGGTAGCTCTACGGTCTCCTTTCTGACATGTCGTTCCCATCTTTTTAGGCATACCTGCATGTAGGGAAGTTCCACTCGGGATCTCCTCCTCCATGTCTGATGTAATCTTCTGCTATAACTATTCCTTCCTCCAGCCAAGGTCCATCGTACTGGTCTCTTGCCCCTGTCCAGCAGGCTAGCAGGTGGCTGACGGGTTCGCAAAGATCTCACCTTCCTCTCTTGCTACAATCTCCCCTGGGGTCAGCTTGTCCTTGCCTTGCTTACTGGTGGAGCAGCATACGTCCTCATGTCTGCTCCCCTCGTGTGCACGCAGGGTGCCATTCTATTTTGTCTTGTGTCTTGGTTGGGTCAGTTCCAGGCTGCTTTGGTCTCTTTTTTTTTTTTTTTTTTTTTGATCGGCCGCTCTCCTATGTTTGATTGGTGAGGCTCTGATCCCTGCCAGAAACCTCTCATTTAATTCTGCCTCTGAACCTTCCCCTATTGGTGCCCTGTACCTTCCCCCAATTTCTTTATGTGGGGGGCGCGCTGCTCTGTTTTCTCGCTGTGCTTCCTGGGTGCAATCTCTCCCCCCCTCTCTCTCCCTCTCCCACATCCCCTCTAGTTTGCCTCCTTCGCTACGAGCTATGTGTTGTTATTTTTGGTCAGGCTTCTCCTTAACCGCTTAACCGCGGCGGCAATTCCGCCGAGGTGCGACGGTTTAGCGCAGTTGGCGGGGCCTCGTCGGCCAACGGACGTGCGCAGCACTACGGAGGTAGTGCTCGCGACGGCCGTTGGCCGACGGGCGCAGCGAAGGGGCTAAAATGCATTCTGTTGTTCCTCAGCTAACTGAGTAAATCCTGTAGCCTCACCCTCTTCATCTGTTCCTGGGGGACTGGGGCTCCATTCCTCACCCCACTTACTGTAACACGGTCTAGGACTGCCACAAATCTCCCTGTCACTTGTGTATGTTCGCCTGAACCAGTAGAAGAGCATGTACTCCATGCTGCTGGGGTTCTATGTCTAAGACGTGACAGACGGGGGTTGAGCTTCTGGGGGCCTTTTCACAAACCTGGTTTGCGGTGGAATTGTCTGGACATGCCGGCCTGTCAGTTTCTCATGCTAGGGCCTAGCCGTTCGTCGTTCATTGGGTGGCCGGGTGGCCAGCTGGCTCATGCTATTGGCTGAGTGAAATATCCTAATGCTGGGGGAACTGGCATGAGCACTTCTGATATTGTTAGGGGTCAAGCACAAGTTTCATGTTGATATTGTCCTTGGGACAAGGAGGCCCAAACCTTTGACTGCCATATTATGGATCAAGGAAGAGCATTGTCTGCAGTTAAGGTAATAGTTATGTGAATATGATAATGTTCTTCCAACTTGTATTTATGGTTCATTAATACAAAGCCTCTATTATTCGTGCTCTAAGAAAATATTGTAAGGTCGGACTACAGTACTGACAATGGTTCCAGTATAAAATATGCACACGTTTGCAAAGTTTAACAATATGAGTCTATATATAATGCTTCCAGGATGTTCTCTGATTAATACAAATATGCGCAAAAGCTTGAAAGCAAGATTGATGATTCATTACTTTCAAAATAAAATGTTCCTTTAAAAAAATGCAACTAGGAAAAAATGTGTTGCTAAACTACTCTGAAATTTTGGGTACCATTTCTTTGAAGCAACATTTAGTAAAATATGTTCATGCAAGCAGTATTTCCCAAAAATATTCATAATGTAAAATCGGTATAACCAGTTTCAACAAATTATAGGAAACATGAAAGTAAACAAGCATTTTCAAAGTCAATAGTTATATCATTGGCGGTTAGCCTTTTGGTTTTGTCAACACGTCTTGTTTTGACATAGTTTTTGTAAAACTTTATTTTTGTTGGAGCTGCCGGGCCCTCATCATTACAACAAACATTGGCAATAGCAAAAATATTTTTGGTCTCAAAAGCCACACATTGCCACAGTAGTTCATGGCACTTAACAAAACTACTAAGCATGCCAATATGCTCCTTGTAAAAGAGCAGACTGCTGTCACTCGCAGTGAAGCCAGCTGGTATACGGAGAGAGAAATACAATTTTAATTTGAATAAGGTCTTGGTTAACACCTGTAGGAAAGTAGGATCTGCATTTATGGTCACCCCACTTTTTTGCCGGTGTCATTCTGTTTTACTGACTAGTCTGACTGGGATCCTGCTGATTAGGACCCCAGGCACTGTGCTTTTTCCCTAAATTGGACATGGTGAGTACTTGGGTACCCCCCAGATTGGCTACTGATGTACCCTTGTCAGTCCCTAGTATATGGTACTAAGGTACCCAGGGCATAGGTACCCCATGGTTCTCCCATGGGGCTGAAGCATGTATTATGCCACCCATGAGAGCCCATTCAAATTGTGACTGCAGGCCGACATATTTGTTTTCATGTTTCTATAATTTTGTTGAAACTAGTTACACTGATTTTTCCATAATGAATATTTTTGGGAAATACTATTATGCACCAAAACATTTTACTAAATGATGCTTCAAAGAAATGGTAGCTAAATTTTCAGAGTAGTTTTTCCCTAGTTGCATTTTTTTAACAATGTATTTTGAAAGCAAATAATCACCAATTATGCTTTCAGGCTTTTGCATATAATTGCATCCAATCAGAGAGCATTCTGGAAGCATTATACTTCGCCTCATATTGTTAAACTTTTCCAAGGTGTCTGGGAGCCTACTGCAGTTGTGTCCTGATGCTGAAACCACGTGTTGTGTAAGAGGGTGCTGTGTAGTGCATGTGGGATGCTAGTGTTTGGTTTGGTGTAATTGTAAGTGACATAGGAGAGATCCCTGCTCAAGCACTGTGACACTTTTTTGAGTGGACTCCACTTGGCCAGGCAGTTCTTTAGCAGTGAATTGGTGCTGCAGAACCCAAGATAGACAGAGGGTACAAAGAAGTGCAATAATACATAACTTGTCATTGGACATTGCAGGTCTTGGTATGGATCCAGGGGAGGTGACTGTGGTCCTCTGGTGACTGGAGTTTCCCTTTTAACAGTTCAGACAAAACGTTGCCGGAGTTAGTTCGTAATCTTGATTCGGACAATTTAGATCCGTGCTGGGGTGTTGATGAGGCAGCTGAGAGGTGGTGCACTTGGAGATTCTGTTGTGAACCTATTGGATAAGAACTGTGTTCATTTTGTTAATTCAGAAATATTACATGTGTGCTGTTGACAGAGGTTTTTCCAAGGTTCCTGTACTTCTCTAGGGGTGTGCTCTCCACTCTCCACTTGTCAAATTTTAGTGAGACACCAGGAGGTGGCCCCAGTCAGGGTATATTTTTGATAGTTTAAAATGAATGGTGGCTTATCAGATGGATTAATCTCTTATGAGCAGTTGAGTGTCTCCTCCTCCGTACCTAACTGGGTCCTTTGATTAGTGCAAAATACTTATGGAGTGGTCTTGTGATCATAGGGATAGATCGCATCAGTTTTTATTTAGGGCTCTATGGGCGCCACCAGCTTTCTAAGTTCATGTCTCTCCTGCTGTGTGCATTGAGGCGCCGTCGGTGTGGGCTGTGTCTTTCAACCTACACATGCACAGGACTGTGCAGGGGGGGTGTCGCTGTTAAGTGTTGATAGTTTCACCGTGACCCAAGACCACATGTGCGTATCTCTCAGCATGCAACTTGAACCTCCCTTGTGGCGCCAGATTTCATTTATCATTAGGTGGAGGGGGTCGGAAATGTGTTCCCTGGCCCTCATGTACTCCTGATTATGCCATCTTGTGGTGTCCGAGGTCGGGGCCTACTGCTCTTTCGGGATGGTGCATGTGAGGCTTGTTTCGTCGGTCAGTTTCTATGCCCGATATGGGGATGAGCGCATTTGTCGTTCTACTCTCACCTGGAGCTGCAGTGGACACTGGGGATCCCCCATCTCCCAGGCACCCCTACTCCTTCAGACCACGTCCTGCTTCCTTTCAGCGCATTTGGACTTGCTGTTCCTGGTTTGTGGCTTAGGAGTTCTGATGAGCAAGCATGCTCCATCGCTATTTTGGAGGGGTATGGCACGGGAGTCAGACTTGGGAAATTGGAAAAAAACTTGAAAGAGAAAAAAAAGAAAACGTTGCTGGGAACCTAAGAACGTAAAGAGCCCAGGGCAAAGGCCAAAAAACTCTTGCCGACGTCTGCCAAGTGATGATGATGAACCAGGACTGCCCCAACAATTCTAGGACGCCTGATTTACTCTGACGAACTCCCCCACCCCGCCAAAGGGCTTCGACTCGACATCATGTGGCTGCCTTGCTCCTTATTGGGTCTTATGCGTGTGCTGTGGAGGTTGTAGGGTCTCCACTATCCCAGGCACACAGGAATCCTGGCTCCTGCCACTGGAGGACAGCTTTGTTTTAGAACTGAAAGGAAGGCCTCCAGTGGGTGGAGACTTCTAGTTTTTGGAGGTGCTGTTGTGGCTACTTTGGTCCCGGGCCGAATGCCAGAGAATGCAAACTTTTTGACTTGGTGATTGCAACCTGTCCTTATTGGCTTTTTGGACATGGGTACCTGGGTGCCTGGGTTTTAAGTACTTTATCTGGGAGCCGCCCCGCCCCCTCATCAGACTGCCCTCCCCCTGGGGTGTGGCTGGCCAGCCAACCTCACCCTGGGGGATCAGCCTTGGCTCCCGCAGGTGCCCTAATGGCGAACTTTAGTGAGGATACCTGGTCGACAGAACACATAAAGCAGCCCTGAGTCCCTAAACCCAGGTAAAAGCTTGGATTCCCAATGTTGTCTCATCTGTCCTTCTTTTGGTTTGGTACAATTTTTGGTGGTGTGGGTGAAGGGGTGTTATTTATTCTCGGGGTTTATCTTACTGCACATTTTGACTCTGCGTTTGTGTGAAGGGCCGGCATTACCTCCCCAGACTGTGTTCCCTCCCTGCCGAAGTTGTGGCCTCAATCCCTGTTGGGCTAAATTCCCTGTCTGTGTTGGCTGCTGCCTCGTGTTTGTCCAACTACCTGATCCCTGCTGTGAGGGTGTGGCGGCTGACAGACCTTCCTGTGGGTAAGTGTCAGATGCATTTGAGTTCCCCTGTGCTTGGCTTTGTGGATGAACATTTGTAGGGTTTTGTGGTGGCTGGCCCTGGCC
Organism: Calotriton arnoldi; assembly: GCA_963921515.1. Lineage (NCBI taxonomy): Eukaryota > Metazoa > Chordata > Amphibia > Caudata > Salamandridae > Calotriton > Calotriton arnoldi. The sequence goes on from CAWUFW010010303.1 coordinate 136,810, forward strand.
CATCGATTTCTGCTTGTGGTATGCTTTTAACCAGCATCTGTCTGCCAGGTGGCCCATCCTGTGGCAAAAGTAGCACTCCCTAGGGTCTGGTTGCTGCCATCCTCCCTGGCATCTGCAGCCATAGCTTGGATGAAACCCTCTGGGGTTTCGCGGTGGAGCTCCCTTTAAGACTGGTGCCATTTGCACACTCGCGGCCAACAAGGCCCCCTCGAGGGCAGTCTTTTTCAATTTGTGGTGGACCAATTTAACAGTGTCTCTCAGGGCTTGCTCTTGTTTGGGGATTGTCCTCGTGGGTCACTGAGTCGGGTGGTACATGTGACTGCCCGCCCATCCCATACAGAACCATATGCAGTCGGTGGGGACATTTTCTCGCAATGGGTTTCTGCCTCCCTTATGTGCAGCATTTCTTACTATAGCTATGCGTTCCGGTAACGTATTCGTCCACGGAAAGGGTCCCTAGGATTGGTGACTGCACCACATGGCACCAGGCAGCCTCGTTTTCGCCACCCCCAGGTGCACGGATGTACCGTTGTGGTGGCATAGGCTGAGCTCTGCCTTTGTAGAGCCGCATGGGTTCTAGTTGTTTCGGCCATTGTCCCCACGTGCTTTACCCCCGTTTCTTGCTTTGTCCCAGGGGACCCAGCGGGCATGTGTGTAGCACAAGTATGACTCTCTTCCTTCTCAGATACCCTATTGGCTATGAAGGCTTTTGTCTTTTTAGCTGTCTCAAGTAGGAGGCGGTGCGCACGACGTACCCACTGCCTAACAAGTTCGCAAAGATCCAAGAATTTGTGCATGTCAGGGGTGTGGAATTTCATGAAAAATCTACTTGTCCATGGGGCAGGTTGCTTCATAAATCTACTTGTCCTGTAACAAAATCCACTTGTCCCTTTTGTGCCATGTAATGCGGCGACAAATTATGGCAGCAATCTCCTTATATAAGAGCTCCAAAATAGCCTCTCTGATTATGCCAGGGCTCCTTCCATAGCAGGGCTTGAATGCTAGCAATTCCCTTATGTTGCCACGTTTCCGCAGATCTACATACTGGCGCTGAAGGTAAGCAACAGTTCCAGGGTTGGAATGCCCTTTTGAGTCTGTGCAAACCTACTAACTTCCATGTTTTAAGGGTTTTCACCAACTCCTCTTTAATCTTTTCCCCTACTAAGAAAGGTTGGAAATTTACTCCTGACAATGGCAGACATAAAACTTCTTCCAGGGTTGGGGGGAAAAAAGTGGTTGGAGGGAAAGTGAACTTGCAAACACTCTGATTTTCTAGGAGTACTATTTCTTGGCCTACTTCTGTAAAGTCTTGTGAATTCATGAAAGTCGTATATCTGCACTTAATGCAAGGACGAGTGCACTTTTGAGACTTTATTTAATAACTGGGCCCCTAATTAGGTCTGGTGTTAACCATGACATTTTGTATTTATTAAAGTTCTGTCTCTCTCTCTATCGGCTAGCTTCACTGTGAGTGACAGCATTCTGTTCTTTCACAAGGAGCATAATCGACAGTCATTTTGTTCAGCACCAGGAACTACTGTGGCAATGTGCTTTTTGAGACCAAAACAATTTTTGCTTTTGCCAATGTTTGTTTGTTATAATGAAGAGGGCGTGGCAGCTCCCACACCAATAAGGTTTTACAAAAAACATGCCAAAACAAGTCACGCATTGATAAAACCAAAAGCCTGACCAACAATTTCAGACCTATTGGCTTTACCAATGCTTGTTTATTTTTGTTTCCCATAATCTTATTAACCCCTTAACTGCTGGGCCTTTTCCCCCCCCAGTGCTGAGCCCTTTTTTGGCTATTTGTAGTAGTTCGCGATTAGGCCTCTGTAACTTTTTGACCACATAAGGTATCCACGTCAAATTTGCGTCCTTTTCTTCCAACATCATGGGGATTCTAAAGGTACCCAGGGTTTGTGGATTCCCCTGGAGGGTCCCAGATTTTAGCCAAAATACAGCTAAATTTTGGTTTTTGGGGAAAAATGGGAAAAAGTCCCGCATATGAAAGCGTCTGGGTTTTTCCCTGCAAATGGTATCAAAAAGGGTTTGTGGGGCTGAAATCTCCATTTTCCCAGATTTTAGGGAATGACAGACTTTTGTCAGAAAACCAAAAATTTTTAAACAGTTTTGGCATTTTTCTGGGACATAGCCTATTTTTGCTATTTTTGTGCTTTCAACCTCCTTCCAGTTAATGGTAGAAATGGGTATGAAAGCAATAATGGATCCTAGAAATCTATACATTTTAGAAAAGTAGACAAAATGCTGAATTCAGCAAGGGGTCATTTGTGTAAATCCATCAAGGTTTCTTTATAGAAACTAACAGTTAAATATAGGAAAAATGGAAAATTAGTTGAAAAAAACAGCCTTTTGTGTCAACGTTTTCACCTGTAACTTCTTCTAATTATGAGTGCTCTTTGAAAGCAATATACCGTTATATCCGCTGGACCTTTCTGGTTGTGGGGATATATAGGACTTGTAGGTTCACCAAGAACCCGACGAACCCAGAGCCAAAAACTGAGCAGCGTCTTGCAATGGTTTTTTATTATGTACCGGGTATATAGCAATTATTCTGGGAAAATGTATACATGGAATATTCGGTATGAAAGACTCCTATGCATTTCTGAAATGGGAACACAATATAGAGTTTAGAAACAGTAGATATTTGCACATTTCTGAAATTGGTAATACTCATACTAGCATGAGAATTATAGGTCATTTTTCAAAATAACTTCTTTTTTACATATTTGTCTTTCATTTGGAAGGCAGAAATGCATCGAAAGTCAATAGGTAATAACAGTTGCTTTACAAATCTGAATTACCGTAAGTGTCCCGATAAAAATGGTACCTCACTTGTGTGGGTAGGCATAGTGCCCACGACAGGAAACGGCTCAAAACGCAACGTGAACACACCACATTTTCACAATGAAAAATTACCCTTTTTTTGCAGTGCATAGCTGTAGTTTTTGAACCCTTGCTCTGCCGGCACCCAGGGAAACCTAGCAAACCTATACATTTTTGAAAACTAGACACCCAGGGGAATCCAGGATGGGGTGACTTGACTGGCTTTCACCAGGTTCTGTTACCCAGAATCCCTTGCAAACCTAAAACATTGTCAAAAAAACACATTTTCCTCACATTTCTGTGGTGGAAAGTTCTGGAATCTGCATGGATCCACAAATGTCTACCCACCCCGCGTTCCCCAAAGTCTTCCGAGTAAAATGGTACCTCACTTGTGTGGGTAGGCCTAGTGCCCACGACAGGAAACTGCACAAAACGCAACGTGGACACACGCCAATTTCACAATGAAAAATGACCCTTTTTTGGCAAAGTACCTAGCTGTAGTTTTTGAACCCTAGCTCTGCCGGCATCTAGGGAAACCTAGCAAACCTATACGTTTTTGAAAACTAGACACCCAGGGGAATCCAGGATGGGGTGACTTGACTGGCTCCCACCAGGTTCTGTTACCCAGAATCCCTTGCAAACCTAAAAAATTGTCAAAAAACCACATTTTCCTCACATTTCTGTGGTGGAAAGTCCTGGAATCTGCGTGGATTCACAAATTTCTACCCACCCCGCGTTCCCCAAAGTCTTCCGAGAAAAATGGTACCTCACTTGTGTGGGTAGGCCTAGAGCCCGCGACAGGAAATCGCGCAAAACGCAACGTGGACACACCCCAATTTCACAGTGAAAAATGACCCTTTTTTGGCAAAGTGCCTAGCTGTAGTTTTTGAATCCTAGCTCTGCCTGCATCTAGGGAAACTTAGCAAACCTATATATTTTTGAAAACTAGACACCCAGGGGAATCCAGGATGGGGTGACTTGACTGCCTCTCACCAGGATCTGTTACCCAGAATCCCTTGCAAACTTAAAAAATTGTCCAAAAAAACACATTTTCCTCACATTTCTGTGGTGGAAAGTCCTGGAATCTGCGTGGATCCACAAATTTCCACCCACCCCGCGTTCCCCAAAGTCTTCCGATAAAAATGGTACCTCACTTGTGTGGGAGGCCCAAGTACCCGCGACAGGAAATGGCCCAAAACGCAACGTGGACACACCACATTTTCACAGTGAAAACGGACCCTTTTTCAACAAAGTGCCTAGCTGTAGATTTTGAACCATAGCTCTGCCGGCACCTAGGGAAACCTATACATTTTTGAAAACTAGACACCCAGGGGACTCCAGGAGGGGGTGACTTGGCTTGCTCTCACCAGGTTATGCTACCCAGAATCCCTTGCAAACCTAAAATATTGTAAAAAAAACCACAATTTCCTCACATTTCTGTGGTGGAAAGTTCTGGAATCTGCGTGGATCCACAAAATTCCACCCACCCCGCGTTCCCCAAAGTCTTCCGAGAAAAATGGTACCTCACTTGTGTGGGAGGCCTAAGTACCCGCGACAGGAAACGGCCCAAAACGCAACGTGGACACACCACATTTTCGCAGTGAAAACGGACCCTTTTTCAACAAAGTGCCTAGCTGTAGATTTTGAACCCTAGCTCTGCCAGCACCCAGGGAAACCTAGGAAACCTATCATTTTTGAAAACTAGACACCCAGGGGACTCCAGGATGGGGTGACTTGGCTGGCTCTCACCAGGTTATGCTACCCAGAATCCCTTGCAAACCTAAAATATTGTAAAAAAAAACACATTTTCCTCACATTTCTGTGGTGGAAAGTTCTGGAATCTGCGTGGATCCACAAAATTCCACCCACCCTCGTTCCCCAAAGTCTTCCGAGAAAAATGGTACCTTACTTGTGTGGGAGGCCTAAGTACCCGCGACAGGAAACGGCCCAAAACGCAACGTGGACACACCACATTTTCGCACTGAAAACGGACCCTTTTTCAACAAAGTGCCTAGCTGTAGATTTTGAACCCTAGCTCTGCCGGCACCTAGGGAAACCTAGGAAACCTGTACATTTTTGAAAACTAGACACCCAGGGGACTCCAGGATGGGGTGACTTGGCTGGCTCTCACCAGGTTATGCTACCCAGAATCCCTTGCAAACCTAAAATATTGTAAAACAAAACACATTTTCCTCACATTTCTGTGGTGGAAAGTTCTGGAATCTGCGTGGATCCACAAAATTCCACCCACCCCGCGTTCCCCAAAGTCTTCTGAGAAAAATGGTACCTCACTAGTGTGGGAGGCCTAAGTACCCGCGACAGGAAACGGCCCAAAACGCAACGTGGACACACCACATTTTCGCAGTGAAAACTGACCCTTTTTCAACAAAGTGCCTAGCTGTAGATTTTGAACCCTAGCTCTGCCGGCACCCAGGGAAACCTAGGAAACCTATACATTTTTGAAAACTAGACACCCAGGGGACTCCAGGATGGGGTGACTTGGCTGGCTCTCACCAGGTTCTGCTACCCAGAATCCCTTGCAAACCTAAAATATTGTAAAAATAAACCACATTTTCCTCACATTTCTGTGGTGGAAAGTTCTGGAATCTGCGTGGATCCACAAAATTCCACCCACCCCGCGTTCCCCAAAGTCTTCCGATAAAAATGGTACCTCACTGGTGTGGGAGGCCTAAGTACCCGCGACAGGCTAGGGCCCAAAACATATTGAGGTGACATTAAAATTGCCCATCACAAAACAGCCTGGTTTTGCAAGGGGGTCACCTCGGTTTTGGCCCCGTGCTCGGCTGCCAGCTAGGAAACCTATCAAACCCACACATTTCTGAAAACTAGACACCCGGGTGGTTCCAGGGAGGTATGGCTTGCGTGGATCCCCCAACGTTTTCTTACCCAGAATCCCCTGCAAACCTCAAATTTAGCTGAAAAAATCACTTTTTCCACACATTTTTGTGTGGGAAAGTTGTGGCATCGCCGGGCAGACACGCATTTCCTACCACCCAGTGTTCCCCAAGGTCTCCCGATAAAAATGGTGCCTCACTCGTGTGGGAGGCCCAAGTACCCGCGACAGGCTAGGGCCCAAAACGTATTGAGGTGACATCAAAATTGCCTATCACAAAATGTTTTGGGCCCTAGCCTGTCGCGGGTACTTGGGCCTCCCACACGAGTGAGGTACCATTTTTATCGGGAGACCTTGGGGAATGCTGGGTGGTAGAAATGCGTGTCTGCCCGGCGATGCCACAACTTTCCCACACAAAAATGTGTGGAAAAAGTGATTTTTTTCACCTAAATTCGAGGTTTGCAGGGGATTCTGGTAAGAAAACGTTGGGGATCCACGCAAGCCATACCTCCTGGAACCCCTGGGTGTCTAGTTTTCAGAAATGTGTGGGTTTGATAGGTTTCCTAGCTGGCCGCCGAGCACGGGGCCAAAACCGAGGTGACCCCTCACAAAACCAGGTTGTTTTGTGATCGGCAATTTCAATGTCACCTCAATACCTTTGGGCCCTAGCCTGTCGCGGGTACTTGGGCCTCCCACACGAGTGAGGTATCATTTTTATCGGGAGACCTTGGGGAACACTGGGTGGTAGGAAATGCATGTCTGCCCGGCGATGCCACATCTTTCCCACACAAAAATGTGTGGAAAAAGGGATTTTTTCACCTAAATTCGAGGTTTGCAGGGGATTCTGGTAAGTAAACGTTGGGGGATCCACGCAAGCCATACCTCCCTGGAACCCCCGGGTGTCTAGTTTTCAGAAATGTGTGGGTTTGATAGGTTTCCCTAGCTGGCCGCCGAGCACGGGGCCAAAAACCGAGGTGACCCCCCTTGCAAAACCAGGTTGTTTTGTGATAGGCAATTTTAATGTCGCCTCAATACCTTTTGGGCCCTAGCCTGTCGCGGGTACTTGGGCCTCCCACACGAGTGAGGCACCATTTTTATCGGGAGACCTTGGGGAACGCTGGGTGGTAGGAAATGTGTGTCTGCCCGGCGATGCCACAACTTTCCCACACAAAAATGTGTGGAAATAGTGATTTTTTTCAACAAAATATGAGGCTAGCAGGGCATGTTGGGTAAAAAAACAGTGAGAACCACGCAAGTCATTCACCCTTGTACTTCCCCTTTGTCTACTACTCAAAAATGTAAAGGTTTGCCTAGGTGACGACTGAGCTAGGGCAGAAAGTCCCCTGCTACCCATTGTGGAAAAAAAAATATCTTACAAAAGGCCATTAAACCGACACAAATATAAATCTAACACTCATTTGATAAAGCTAATCCACCACTTACACAGGTTGGTTTTAGCACCTCCAGAAACGCTGGCTTCAAAGCACAAATACTTATCAAAGTATATAAATATTGAAGCCAAGCCTTCTGAAGGGGAGCCATAAAGCCACATCACGGCACCAACCACTTTATGGTCCATTCACACGCCATTCACACACCACACACAAGACTTCCGTACCGCCAGCCACGGGCCCAAACAACCATATCACTTGCACTCACACAAACATACTGCCGCCATGCAAGGGCCCATCACATTCATATGCCACAAGACATAATGACTTTGACTATATTCTACCACCTGTCAAGTCTCCACCTCCTTCTTCCAGAACGTTACAGAACTCATGCCCAGTGAACCTATACTAATGACTTCCATGACAGCCACATGAGGCTCAGGAAGACATGTCTTTCATGCACCTTTAGTGCACTCACTATGCTAAATCCAAATCCTTCCAGTTTGTGGATGCAAGTTGGGGGGTGCTCGAGTATGCCACAAAAACATTTCTCGAGCTGAGCAAGCATATCTACCTTTGAAACTAAGGCAAACATGCTGGAAATTTTCAAAAGATAACATCATAAACTATGAACGGATGAATGTGAAACAAGGGTAGTCCGTGACAACGTAGCATATGTCCAATCCACCGTTATGTGCAGTGACTGTAATGCACTTATCATACAGCAAACTGACCATCTACTAAGTTCTAACGGAGGATGAACATGGCAAGCAGCATTGACCCATAAGTACCACAGTAAATTCAGTGTGAGTGTGGCAGCAATGGATTTGAATCCATGGGTAAAGAAGTCAGGACGTGTATCTATACTACCTTTACTATCTGCCTTCTACCTTTGTAATATTCCTCGGAAAGCGCACCTACCGTAAGCTGTTCTAACCCGTTCGTGTGTCTGTCCTCAGAGTCCTGACTAACCCTGTCCAATTGTTAAGAGACCCTATACTAATGCCTTTCATCTCTAGCTACTTGAAGCTTGAGTGAACATTTCTGTCACGAGCTATCAATGCTCTCACAATGCTCTATCCAACTCCTTCCAGTTTGTGGATGCAAGTTGGGGGTGCCCGAGTATGCCGCAAAAACATTTCTCGAGCTGAGCAAGCATATCTACCTTTGAAACTAAGGCAAACATGCTGGAAATTTTCAAAAACTTCCTAAAGAGAACATCATAAACTACGAAGAACGGTTGAATGTGAAACACGGGTACTCCATGACAACGTGGCATATGTTCTGTCCACCAGTATGTGCAGCGTGGGGACTATAATGCACTTGTCAATTGGCGAACAGAACAACTACCACGTTCTGAAAGCAGATAAAGGTGTTGAGAAGTCCATGATTTCATGAAGTAGAGGAAGAAATATCCTGCAGCTGCTTGCGTAGTGAAGGAGTGGCCCACAGACAGTAGGTATCCATTCACACCAATTGAAAGGTTATCCTATTGGCAGCTCCACCTCAGGCAATTTCCCAGTATTTTGCTTTAGTGTGATACAACATAAAGCAAGTAGGAAAACAGAAGGCAGGCTTACTTGGGCACTGGGGACAGTAAACACGAGTCTCCTGCCTCTTTCCCTGCATCGAGCACACTTTACAACAACGACATGGTCGCTCCTTTTGGGTGTTGCAGGAATTTTATCTGCAAAGTGTCGCTCCTGCAGCCTTGCCACGTCCTCCAGAACACATGAAGTGGAGGCTTCTGCTTCTGTAGCAGTAAGACTTTCAATCACAGACAACTGAAAGTCAAGGAAAGACATGAGTCTTCCTGTGGTGGTCTCACGATAAACAACATACGCATTGTATGTTGCCATCTGGATCAGGTGCGTAAACAGTTTCTTATACCAAGTGCGAGTTTTACGACTCGCATTGTATGGCTGAAGAACCTGGTCGTTCTTGTCCACTCCGCCCATGTACTTGTTGTAATCCAGTATACAGGTGGGCTTGTGGACTTCGGCCATCTGACCCCAAACCGTGACAGGGGAAGTGCTCTCAGCATGAATTGTAGTGAGCATGTACACATCACGCCTATCTGAGAACTTAACTGCGAGCAGTTCGTTGGAACGCAACGCAGTGCTCTGGGATTTCTGGAGCTTCTTGCAAACAAGCTCCTGCGGGAATCCTTTGCGGCGACAACGAATTGTACCACAAGCCACGGTGCCAGCTTTGTAGAGCTCACTGAACAGCTCTACTCCTGTATAGAAATTGTCCACATAAAGGTTATAACCTTTGTGAAGAAGTGGCTGGACAAGCTCCCATACAATCTTTCCTGTGACCCCTAGCATGGGAGGGCAACCTACAGGGTTAAGAGTTGTGTCCTTCCCTGTATACACTCTCAAGCTGTACACATAGCCAGTCGAGCTCTCACACAGCATGTACAGCTTGATGCCATAGAGAGCGCGTTTGCTCGGAATGTACTGCCTAAACAGCAGCCGCCCTTTATACAAGATCAAGGACTCATCAATGGCTATATTCTTTCCAGGAGTATAAACCTCTGGAAACCTGGCAGACAAATGTTCCACGACAGGCCGAATTTTGAACAACCTGTCATAGTCTGGATGGTCCCGGGGCAATGCAGCAGAATTGTCATTGAAATGCAGCATGCACTGCAATAGCAAAAAACGATCTCTGCTCATGTATGGTGCAAAGATGGGGGTTAACCAAACCGTGCGAGTAGACCAGTAGGATAGCAAGGTTGGTTTATGCACTACCCCCATTTTAAGTGTGAGGCCCAAAAATATCTTCAACTCCCCTAGTGAAGTGGGAGTCCACTTGCGCGCCCTAGAATGAGGCCCAAGAGTGCCTCCTTGCTCCCTCAGAAATTGTTCGGCACGCAAATTTGTTTGCTGCACAATTTCGTCTAGGAAGTCAACACCAAAAAAGAGATGGAAGTAGTCAATTGGCAAAAAATTTGCCGTATCTACTTTACATCCATCGTCACCAGTGAAAGGCGGAATTTGGGGCTGAACTAAATTGGGAGGCTGCCAAGACAGCACTCCGTCTGTGCTTGCGGCCGCACGTGCCTGCACTCTGTGTTGCTCTAACCTGTTACGGGTGTCCTGCTGCACAGACTGTGCTGGCAAAGGGACAGCACGACTGACATCGTCTCCTTCAGAATCGCTGGACGATGAGTCATCGGATGGAACTGCGCCGACTGAAAAGTCACTCCCAGATTCGGCTCCATTGTCCTCTCCCTCAGATGCTGTCTCAGTATCTGCTGTCTCAGTCTCTGATCCTGCCTCAGAGCTGGACTCCAGAACCAGATTTAGGGCCTGGGCAGCATTAATCCAACGATATGCCATCTCTGCTAGTGCCTAAACTATCCTTTTAAAACACTATCCTACGTAGAAGGCAGATAGGTTGTTGGTTTTAAAGTGTAGGTGGGTGTGTGCGTAAGTGAAGTGTTTAAGTCAATAATGACGAAGTCACCTTACCTTTGCGAAATCCGTACGCTCTCCAAAAAGACTAAGAGAGAGAAAAAGACACAGTATTACTTTACCTTGCCACATACCCATAATCGCAGCCTTTTAGCGCTGGTGGGAGCCAGTGCTACCATCATTTTAGCGCCAAGATGCCTACGGGTGAACGTGTGCTTTACAATTGCACACTATGACCTCCTTTGATGCGCCCACTACCATCCTTGCAAACGTGCCCCTCATCTCTCCATAGCCCCTCTCTCACATACATTTAGTCTGTTACAAAGTGTTTCTACTGCGTGGCTTTACTGAATCCACTTAGCTGTCTACATAATACCGATCTGTTCGTTTCAGCATACCCTTTATGGCGTCAAAACTGCCACTACACAAAAGTCAGATATCTCTATCTAGCAGAAATGTTGTACTCTGCAGCAGTACCACACTTTACTGCCTTTCAGGTAACTTCAAAGAGACTCATTATAGTTCTTTCACAGTCTCATAATTTCAGCACTGAGAAATATCTCTGTAAATAAATATTTATATATATATAACAATTAATTCCCAATGTCAGCGCGCTCAATACCTGGTGCAGGCAGCAACGGGTAGAATCATTACACGATATTTAAATTCAGAAACACAAAGGATGCCGCACTCCAGAGACAGGTTTCAGAGTTGCTTTATTTTCACCACCACTACCACCAGTCGTGGTGAAAATAAAGCAACTCTGAAACCAATCTCTGGAGTGCGGCATCCTTTGTGTTTCTGAAAATATATATTATATATATATATATATATATATATATATATATATATATATATATTATATATCTATATCATGACGAGAAAAGGCGCCCTTCCAGGTGGGCCAGGGCTTCGTAGCGACATTGCCGCTTTACTATTCCAAATGAAAATCATGCCGTATTATAGCACAAAGGAAGCCCTCCAGTCGAGAAAGGAGGTAACAGCAGTCCAAGAGTACATGTATCATATAGATACATATATATCATTCACTCCAGGGCCGGCATTAGCGCTGGTGGCGCCCTGTGCGACAATGTCTGCTGGTGCCCCACCAATGACCACCTCTGCCATGGATTCCCTCACTAGCACCATTTAACAGTCCCTAAAGTCTCAAAAACCACTGTCTCTCAGATTCATTTAGTTTTATAGCAACACTCACACCAGTGTACGGTGTCAGAGCACTTTACACCACACACACACACATTGCACAGAGACAACAGTACATAGGATATGCTACATCAGACAGGACAAGGTGTAGTGTAGCAGTAACATGCCATCTATACTGGCAGGCAATATAGTTTGAGCCCTTATTCTGGGAAAGCACACATCTAGAATTTAAAACGTACCATCGTTGGGGGTTCTCTTTCATAATAAGAATTATTTTCTACCCAAATGAACCCTTTTCACAACATTAGATGATGAAAGACTGGGCAAAAAAAACATAAAGCTGGCACAGAAGCAGTAACCCACTAACCTCTTTACATTATATGCACTTTCTTACGTGCATGCCTATGGCTCCCCTGGGAGCAGATTGTGGCCCCCATAATTATGTACATAATTGCCCCCACAGGCAGACATGCCAACCCTCCCGATTCAGGCGGGAGACTTCCGATTTCAAGGCTAGTCTCCCGCCTCCCGATTCCTTCAAGCAAAAACCTGATTACTCGGGGTTTCAGCTGACAGGGCTTGGTATTGTGTAACGTGGTGTATGCACTGCCAGCAACCTGCTCCTGCAGGCCAGTGCACAACACTTGCATCACCCTCTTTCTGCCTGCCATTGCACTCCATTTATTCATTTATTTATGCATTTTTATATAGCGCGGACTTTACCCGAAGGTGTCAGAGCGCTTCACAATAGGAACAGTAACATTACATGAGGAGTCGGTTACACGTGAGCATAATACAAAAGCAAGCGTTACATTACATGAGGAAAGGTGACAATTGTGCAACTAACAAAAACAAACCAGATACAAAGAGGCATACGTTCCAAGAGGAAAAAGTGACAGGTGTGCATGATACATGAGATACAAATAGAGGTATAATACTGCAAAACGTGTATTTGAGTTTCAAATGTCCGATCCTGCAGCAGCACACTTGCTAAGCCCATACATGACAGTAACCTGATTCAAGGCCCCATTCTCCCTATTTTTTTCCCAATCTCCCACTTTGCTCTTCTAAAATGTTGGCATTTATGCCCACAGGGGGTCGGCCACTGAGCAGAAGGACCGACCCCCTGCCAATATCGCCGCCATTTAAAAAAAAAAAATGCCTTTTTATTTTTTTATTTTTAGAGGCGATCGCGCCCCAGGGAAAAACCAGGTAAATAAATTTTAAAATGTGCCCCGGGGGGGGGAACCCATCACCACGAGGGCCGACCCCCAAAGACATCCCTGGTGTCTAGTGGGGTTTCCTGGCCGTGGATCGCAGCAGCGCTGCGATCCACGGCCAGGAAACCCTTTCAGGAAGGCCTCGTTTGAAAGGGAGACTCTCCCTTTCAAACGAGGCCTCCCTGAAAGCTGGGGAGGCTGTTTCCAGCCAGATTTCCCCATCGGAGTCGAGCGCGGCCTTACCTGCTGCTGTACTCGGCTCCGGTGGGGAAATCAGTGACGTCAGAGCGCCTCGCGGCACGCTGATGTCACAGATGGGCGGGAGGGGGGGCGGGGGAAGACGCGGAAAGCCTTCCGCGTCTCCCCCCCAAAAAATTGAAAAAATAAATAAATCCGGTGCGATGCACCGGACGATTTATTATTGCCCTCCCTGGTGACGTCCAATGGACGTGCGCAGCACCAGGGAGGTAGTGCTTGCGTCGGCCATTGGCCGACGCAAGCACCAAAAGGGTTAAAACTGGTTACACCGATTTTCCATTATGAATATTTTTGGGAAATACTAGCATACATCAACACATTTTACTAAATGATGCTGAAAAACGGTACCTAAAATGTTATAGTAGTTTAGCTAAATGTTTTTTAATTTTTTGTGAACATTTTACTTTGAAAGCAAAGAATAATCAATCTTGCTTTCAAGCTTCTGCATATATTTGCATCTAATCAGAGAGCATTCTGGGAGCAGTGTGCTTAGCCTCATATTGCTAAACATTGAAAACGTGTGAACCCATTTATATACTGGAACCACTGTCAGTAGTACAGTCTGAGCTTACAACATGTACTTAGATCGCTCACCCTAATAATAAAGGTTTTGCATTAATGAACCATAAATACAAGTTTGAACAGCTTTAACACATGGACACAAATATTACCTTAACTGCAGGCAACGCCTTTCCCTGATCCATCATGTGGTACTGTCAACTGGCAGTCAAATGGTTTGTGATGTAGGGGATTTGGCCTACTTGTCCCAAGACCAAAATGCACTGTACCCTATAACCCTTGCATAACTCTAGTGTCTTTCAAAAATGATTCCTTAGGCATGACCTAGTCGCCCGGTTCCCGTCTTTCTCCTTTCGTTGACTGAACAAATCCTGTAGTCACACCCTTGTCATTAGTTCCCGTGGGAACTGTGGCTCCCTTCATAACCTCCACTTGCTGTATCCCTGTCTGGGACTGCCACAAATCTCCCTGTCACTCGTGTATGTTTGCCTGAACCAGTGGAAATGCATGTTCTCCATGCTGCTGGTCTGTGTCATACGCGGCAGACCGGGGTCGAGCTTCTGGGGGCCTTTTTACCAGACTTTGGTTGCGCTGGAATTATCTGGGCATGCTGGCTTGTTAATTTCTTATGCTTGGGCCTATCCAGTCATCTGGGGGATCAGCCGGCTCCAGCGATTTTCAGATTGGAATATCCTAATGCAGGGGAAACTGGCCTGAGCATCTACATACCTTCATATGGTGAGGGAGATGGTGATGCCTTGCTTGCTATCTGTGGTGTAGGATTATCGATCTGGGCCTCCTCGAAGATGGCCCACAGTTCTAAAAATGCCTCTCTCCTCTCTTACATTTGACCTGTGTATTTAGTTTGTATGCGTGTTCTCATATGTTCAATTGCATTAATGTCAAACGTTCTCTCCTGTGGCCAGGAAAATGTGTGTGCCTTCGTGTGTGCGTGCCATTCTTGGCAAAACGTTCTACGTTTTGTAGCCTGTGAGGGGAACCTGGCTTGCATGTGTTTTAATGAGGAATCCATAATAGGTCTGGTAGTTTTAGTGGACAGTACAACTTAGCTCTTTTTGGGGAATCTTTGTTTTGATCTAATCGTGGGGAAAATCTACAAGGTGCACATTTTTAATTAAGTACTATGAGATCAGCTTGATCTACAGATGTATCAAATGATTCAATATAAACGTTTCAATAAACACAAACAGCTATGCATGTGAACAGTTACATCATAGATGAAACGATGCAATAAAAACAGTATCTGCACAATATCAATTTTTTGTCAAATGCAGTTTTGCAGTGAATAACAGCACCCTCAAATGAAACATTAAGACATCGGTGAATAAAAGCAATATTTAGGAAAAATTTTGATCAACTTTTGTACAAAATGCAGTTCACTATATACATATACATTATACCAATCTCAACAAAAACGGGCAGAGAAAAAATAATTGCTTTGTCAAAAAACTCTTAACCCGCTCCTAGCGAATGCTATCCTGTGACCAGGCGAAGCTCTACACGGTACTAAGTGAGCTTGATAGTCTGCCAATATCCGCCCCGGGATAAAGGTAATGGCAACAGTTTACACTCTGTATCACACTTAGTTGCCAAGCATACCATCTGTGTCTCCCCCAGCAGTCCAAGCGACCAACACCTCTCACTCCTTTCAGATACCACCGGTGTTAAGAAACTGGTGGCACTAGTAAACCCTTTTTAGACCAACAAGATTGAGCTGACAACTCCACCCAATCGGGATGGCTTCATCACAAAAATAGCATCCTGGGAGCCTTAAAGGGCTATACAATAAATATTCACTGCTGACTATCAAAACAAGCATTTGCAATGCAATAGGCCTCGCATTTGCGAGAGTTTGAGCTGTTGGCATTGTAAATGACAATGCCTTTTATTTACGTGTTGGTTTTTAAAACATAAATAAAAGGCATTGCCATTTACAATGCCAATAGCTTAAACTCTCGCAAATGCGAGACCTATTGCATTGCAAATGCTTGTATTAACTGTACCTGTGAAGTTGGCAATTAGCTTAGTGTCTTTATTTCCCTTTAAGGCACTGGCATTTAGGTGACTCCAGATAGCGCTCAGTTCCAGGGGCGGCTGGTGGATTTTGAAAGTGGTGAGGCGAAAATCTTGTATCGTAGTATAATGAGCGAGCGAAGCGAGCGAGCCGAAATGCAAAGGGAGGGTGCGGGGGGGGCAAGAAATTTTTTCATAAAATGGATTCAAATGGTGGCTTTTAGTATCTACCTACCTACCTGCCTGCCTATCTATCTGTATGGTCATCTATCTTCCTGTCAGCCGGCAGATCGGTCGCTCTGTCTTTCTGCCTGTCTTATCTATTTTCTGTGTAGGTAGGTATGTGTGTTTGTATCATGCTTCTGTCTGTACGGCCCATGTAAATTTGCCACCTTGGCCTCTCAGAGTCCAACCTTACGTTTGATTTCTTTCTTCTCTGTCTCTTGGTACATTCCGTCTGTATCTGTCCCTTTTGCCATTTCCCCTCTTCGTGAACCCACTCCTTCTCAGAAAAGTATGATCCCCCCCCCCGTAGTTTCAATAGTCACCGCGTCATATAGAACACAGAGAACACACAATGTATGCGCCACAGCCATTGGCTCCATAGAGTACACAGTGATCGACCTTATACAGAGAACGCAGTGAATACACAACAGGCCTTGGTGCTGCTGAGTACACTGTGGCCGCCCTCATACAGTGGGAGCAGAGAGCACAAGCGCACACAGTGAATGCACAACGAACCAGAGTGATACACAGTACACTATGGCCGCCCTCACACATTGGGAATAGAGCGCACAAGAGCACACAGTGAATGCACAACAGACCCTAGTGATGCAGAGTACACTGTGGCCACCCTTACAGCCTGGAAGCGGAGAGCACAAGAGCACATGGTGAATGCACAACAGGCCTTAGTGCAGCATAGTACAAGGAGCCACCCTCATACAGTGGGAGCAGAGAGCACAAGGGCACACAGTGAATGCACAACAGGTCTTAGTGCTGCAGAGTACACTGTGGCCGCCCTCATACAGTGGGAGCAGAGAGCACAAGAGCACACAATGAATGCACAACAGACCACTGTGATGCGGAGTACACTGTGGCCTCCCTCATACAGAGGGAGCAGAGAACAAGAGCACACAGTGAATGCACAACAGACCATTGTGATGCGGAGTACACAGTGGCCACCCTCATACAGAGGGAGCAGAGAGCACCTATTGAATTCACAACAGGCCTTAGTGCAGCAGAGTACACTTTGTGACAGATCTCAGAGTGGGAGCAGAGAGCACAAGCGCACACAGTAAATGTACAACAGGCCCTAGTGATACAGAGTACACTGTGTGACCACCCTCATACTGTGGAAGAAGAGAGCACACAGTTAAATGCATAAAACACCTTAGTGCAGCATAGTACATAGAGCCACCCTCAGACAGTGGGAGAAGAGAGCACAGGAGCACACACTATGAGCCAATGTGCGTCACACCTATTCCAGTCTAAGGCGATAACCTTGTTTTCTTGCCCATTCAGGGTTTGGCCTCTTTGCTGCTACAGACACACTTAGCTGCATTTGGGGGTCTGTTACAATAACAACGTATGTTGCGTACCTATCTGAAACATGGGCTAAGATTATGAACTCACTTTGGGCAGACAGGTGCCAATGCCATTTAAACTGATGATCAGAGCGGGGGTTGGGGGGGTAGGGGGTGTATAAGAGTGTGCAGAAGTCAAATGCCCATTCTCCCTGTTCTGTAGCGAGCACAACTTTTACGATGAGGACGAACAGGTGCAGGAGGCAGGCCCCTCTTTCTGATTCCGTATCTTATATGTTCTTTTCTGAATCTTAATTGCATACCGAGAGAACAATCGTGAATAGACATGCGAGCTAAATGCGGAACCCCCCCACACACATCTCCGAGCACGCCCAGCCCCCGGTGCGCAGCGCATGCCTGGGAATGCTGGATAAATGGCGGCACCAGGCCCCAGCTCCCCAGCCCCCATTCCTAGAGGGCTGTGTTTGCGAAGCCTGCTACCCCACATGGCTTGTGAGTTTAGCCAGCAGACTCCAGCAGCAATAAAAGTGTAACCGAATACTTCATCCAGCGCCTCAGTGGGACTCCTTGGAGAGGTGGCTGTTTGAGGAGTGGGGTGAGCAACAAGGACCACCTGAGGCCTATCGTGATCTCAGCATCAAATTGTATAGCTGTATACTACGCACTTGAATGATAACTTGGAATTTTATGTATTGGTTTATTCCAATAACTTGGAATTTTATGTATTGCTTTATTTCATTATTACTACCGTTTCTAGGCGCTGCAAAAATATTTGACGTTACTGTCCAGGCCGCTTACTTACCCATGGAGCCATTGTTAGGAAAACCTGAGACATAAAACACAAATACAGAAAACTCCACGACTCCCTCGAAGACTGCTCTCTGTTAAACTGCTGAATCCTAGGCCCCTGGACGGAGTTTTTCTTGTCTTTTGTCTCATTTTATGGTACTCCACCTTGGATCACAAATTGTAAATTGTCCAATGCCCGTTCTTCGGACCTGTGAGAGTCATTACTGACTTTTCAGCTTCGGTGACTGGGTGAGCGAGGGCCTGAGCATCGCATTCTGTACCTGCGTTGCCTTTCTAGGGTACTCAAGGCCTCCTCCCGAGAGAGAATACTTCATTATCTGAGCGTCTCGCGTCGCCCTGCATGCAGCCATGTCAGAGTCTTTTGTGGGGCCAGGGCCCACTTTTTTTACGAGCCCTTCTTCAGATTCCATCCAAGGAGCAGCTCATGATTAAGTAAACACACAACGGGGAAAGGGACGGGTCAGGTCACTCGGCTGTGTTACTTAGTCAGTGCTCGTCATCACAGTCATTAAACATGCCAATGATGACGCCGCGCTGAAAAGCAAATGTCCTGGTAAATTGAACAACACACTTCAGTCACACCGAAAAAATAGTCAAACACACAGCTACCTCATCCTACGAGCTCGATATGTTCTCTCGCGCCGGACTCCGACTCTGAGTCGTGACTGCAGAGTGCTGAAGACAGCGTGGCAATGACGCAGCACAAATTGGAAAATGCTGGATTGACCCCTCCCCCAGACCCCAGCACACCAATCACTTCCATAAACAACTGCTACTGGGTCTCTCTCGAGGAAGAGGCAGAGGCCACTGCCACACCCCTCTACTCTTTCCGAAGCTGGACTGGCCTGCCCCCAGCCATTGGAATTAATGGGGAGCTTCTGACTCCTCCCTGGGCTTTACGAATAACGCCCAAATGAAAAGCTGTATTCTGGCAGTGATACACAGATCCTGCCCACCTGTGTGTCGTCACTGCTCTGCCTTCTGGCTCCAGGTCGAAGAAATCTTCGCCCAGCCAAAAGTATGCGCAGCAGAGCCAAGAGCCATCATCCCCCACCCTCTCAAAGAAAAACCCGGATTTGCCCATGTTTGTACACCGAGCAGCCAGCACAATTTATTGCTAGCTGCTCGGTGTTCCAGCTCACATTTTCTTAATCCCCCAAGGGTGGCAGGGCGGCGCCCATCTCGCCCATGAACACCAGCCGCCCCTGCTCAGTTCCAGGCAGGGTGAGACTCCAACAAAAGGTTTATGGGTTCAATTGGGAGTGAAAATTAGCAATTCATAATAAAAACTCTCATTAAAAATATGAAATTTCCTTCACCCACTGTGGGTAGTTACTCCAAATGGAAAGCTGACATTGTGGTGGCGCTGCATAATGTACTCAACATATTTCATGGGGCCTGCTGGTCCCTGCTCATTTCCAACAAGGGAGGTTTGCCCGAAAACAGACAGGCCACGCACATAATGGACAAGAAGTCACCCTACAACTAACCCTCTCCCCTGGGAGAGCTCCCTACATGGCCCCCTCCTGGCAATGTCGTTTTAAGGATTTGGGGGGCCCGGAACCAGGCATGTTTAAGGGGGCCCTGTTTAAAACAACTTTGCATTTTATTGCCCATTTTCTGACAATTCAAACCCCATGATGCCAAACAATATTTAATAAGGTAAAGGTTGAGATGTGGAAATAGATTTAAGTTAGACAGTTGGTTCACTTTCCCAGGGGCCCTTGAAAGGTAGGTCCCCAGGCAAATGCCCATTTTGCCCATGCATTAAAACGTCTGTGTCCCATCCCTCACACAGCCCTACTTCTCCCTCTTCTGGGACCTCACCCTCTTCCAGAGCCTCCCCTAGCCCTTGGGAGGGCTCTTCTCCCTCACATCAGACTCACGTGCTTCTCTCTCACTTCAGCTGCTAAGCAGACTCCTTGACCTTTCTGCAGCCTTTGACACTGTCAATCACAACACTCTCCTTAACACTCTTCAACAGAGAATGGGCATGGAAGGCACAGTGCTTAAATGGTTTGCTTCCTTCCTCTCTGATAGATCCCAAATGATCAAAAT
Organism: Calotriton arnoldi; assembly: GCA_963921515.1. Taxonomy (NCBI): domain Eukaryota; kingdom Metazoa; phylum Chordata; class Amphibia; order Caudata; family Salamandridae; genus Calotriton; species Calotriton arnoldi. Next base: position 156,931 of record CAWUFW010010303.1, read on the forward strand.
AGCGAACAGTCTTTCATCTCCTTTGGCGGTAGGTCAAGGTGTCCCTCAAGGCTCTATACTTGCACCCACCTTGTTCAACCTCTATTTGGAACCATTGGGAAATCTCCTAAGTAAATCTGGGATCCTCTATCATCTCTATGCGGACGACACTCAAATCTACCTCAAGGTGTCCTCCACACACGATCTCCCCATCCTAAACTCTTTCTCTCGACTCCATTCAAAACTGGATGTTAACTCATCAACTGATTCTGAATCCCTCCAAAACTGAATTCCTCCTCCTCTCCTCCTCACTCTCTCCTCCTCCGGTTCAATCATGGATGGATCAGATGAATCTACTTAACAATAAACCCATCATTGTCGACAGTGCAAAATCCCTTGGTGTCATACTCGACAGAAAACTCAATCTACAATCCCACATCAATTCCATTGCAAAGTCTGCTCGATACCAACTGCGCTTTCTCTGGGGGATTCGACGCTTCTTCCCAGAGCAAGACCGAAAAACCCTGGTCCAATCGCTGGTTCTCTCTAGACTGGACTACTGCAATTCTCTTCTTACTGGCCTCCCCAAATCCCACCTGTCCCCCCCCTTAAATCTGTTCTCCATTCAGCAGCTCGTTTCATATATGGGACCAAAAGAAGCAACCACATCACACCCATTTTATCTTCCCTCCGTTGGCTTCCCATCGAGGCAAGATCCATCTACAAGACTGCCTGTATCACCCACAAAGCCTTGCACTCCTCCTCTCCTCGCTACTTGGCGAATAAACTGAAACTCTCTGGAGGCTCTAGACCATCACGTAATGCGGAAAACTTGTTGCTTGAACCTCCCACTTTCAAAAAGGAAAGATCGATGGCCCAATCCTTTTCAGGCAACGCAGTGAGAATCTGGAACTCACTTCCGCCTCAGCTCCGGACCACCACCTCTTCCCGGTCCTTCAAAACTGACCTCAAACTTCTCCTTCTCCAAAGACACTTCCAAACCTAATTCATGCCCTCTCTATTCCCTCAAGGAAGTTCTTCCACTATAGAAAATTCTGTACTCCATGCCTATAGAAGTGCCTTCCCAGTGTGTTCTGAGTGACTGCCACTTATTACAGTATTATACCTCTATTTGTATTTTGTATCTTATGTATCATGCACACTTGTCACTTTTTAGGTCTCGCCTGGCGACGCAGCGCGAAAGCGCTGTCGCTAGCGAGATCTATTGTTACTGACTTGCTTCGGAAGGGAGACAGGAGCTGTGCACGCGCAGGACGGACTGGAAATGTGAACGCGCCAGCATACACTGCGAGGCGTTAGTTAATCTTCACTGTAGAGAATCCAGCTGGCGCCTGGCGCCGCAGTAATCAGCCCCCTGCTTTGTTGTGCAACAATTCCCCAGAGAGGAAATAGGCGGGCGTCTCACTGGCGCCATGTGGGCTTTTTTAATTAACAAACACAAAACAAATGCAGGCCCCCTTTAACGGTGCGCTGTTAGCTATGGTTGCTGCATAAGTTGCTTAAATTAGTTGGTAAAAGCGGGGCAAATTAGCACACAAAAGTCGCTTTTCGGCACGCGTATATACGTAAAAGTTGCACACAAAATAGTTTACAAGTTTTGTCACGCTTTTAAAACAAATAAAAGCATTCACTCTGTGCTACTTACAATATTATAATATAGGCGGGCGTCTCACTGGCGCCATGTGTGCTTTTTTAATTAACAAACACACAACAAATGCAGGCCCCCTTTAACGGTGCGCTGTTAGCTATGGTTGCTGCGTAAGTTGCTTGAATTAGTTTGTAAAAGCGGGGCAAATTAGCACAGAAAAGTACTCTGTTTACTGGCTTTATAAAGTCGCTCCCTTATTAGCTCACCTATGTAAAATACCACATTCTCATCTATCCTAACAGGGCAGTAGCAATAGCAATATTGGTACGGGGGTGGCGGATTAACAGATCAAAATTGCTTCGGAGTACATTTATATTGTTGTATTTTTAATTCAGATCAACCACTCCTCTGCTTACTGGCCTCATAAAGTAGCTCTCTATTAGCTCACGTCGCATAAAACACCAGATATTCATCTATCGTAACAAGGCAGTAGCAATAGCTATATAGTACAAATATGGCGGATTAGCAGACAAAAGTAGCTTTTTGCATGCTTATATATGTAAAACTTGCACAAAAAATAGTTTATTATAATATGCTGTCATATAATTAGTGCTTACACTAGGCATACTAATAAATCGCATTTATGTGCTTATAGTAGGCATAGTGATACATCGAATTAACATACTACTCTATAATTAAACACAAGCATTTTTATGCGTCTTCGGTGCACATCGTAACATATAATGCATTACTTCCTATTACTTTGCTTTATAACAGACACTAATACTATAGTTATGTCCTGTAACGCTGTTGGCTATTTTTACACAAATGCTTAACGGTGATCTGTCGCACAATCTAAACGCACTCTTAGTTAGCTGCTAAAGTGGGTTATTATGGCCTACATACCACATTCTGTGAAGTGTCCCTTCCCGTGAAATGTTGAACAACTTGCAAACACAGAGACAGCCAGACTAATAGGCGCCTTCATTGCATCCCTTATCAGTTGGCTGCTAAAAGCTATTTAGGGTGGTATATACCGCTTTTTCGATTTCTCCCTGTTTGTAATACCTTACAAACAATTTGCAGTTTACCAATACTGCACAGTGTAGTATTCTGTCCCATTTATAGTGCCTAACTTTTTAGAAAAATATAGTATTTAGTCATGCTAAATAGGAGCCACACTGTTCTAAAACGTTGCTAAAATATGTTGACGACGTTAATGCAATCTGTAGTTGAAACTTGCAAAATTTGCCAATGCATGTTGTGACAAGCAATTAGGAATATTAGTGTTAGATGTTGTAATCTATATTACAGCTTAGCTTTTTAGGCACTCTCTCAGTAACTGACATCTTTTAGCATAAAATTCAGAGGTATTTGCACACAGTCTTATGATCGCAGTGCGCTTTTACCATCTGTGCTGGTTCCATGTCCTACTTATGCTTCAAATATCAGTATAAGGTATTTTTACCTATATTAGAGCTTAGCTTTTTAATGCGCTCTGTTCCTGACTTACATCTTTTAACATAACATTCACAGGTATCTGCACATACAGTCTTATTACGCACTGCGCTTTAACCATGTGTGCTGGTTCCATGTTGTACTTAGCCTTTAAAAACAAACTGCCATCTACATGTGTTTAAAATACACCTTCGTAGCAAATTAAATCCTACCTATACTGGTTAGATTGCCTGCTCTTAAACCCCTCTGCAGTAACAGTGCGTCTAAAGATAGCGCTGCTAAGTGTAGTTGCTGGGCATCACTGGACTATTGAAGGCAGTGCATGTCATTGCATGGGTGGCGGAAACAGTTCGCATCCATTTTAGGTACAGTTAAGTAGTTGCCGCTTGTTTAGCCATACAATTGTAATGTTTGCTAATGCCTGCAGTGTAAACTGCTTAAAAAAGAAGCAAAATCTTCATTTGTAATAGGCCTCAAGGCGGTCTGCATATTATAAAGCCTTAAGATGGCCTTTGCTTTACAAATGTTCGTTAGTTTCTGTAGACCACTACAAGGGCAACGGTTTACAACTCACTGGCCTAGGTGCACATGGAAGTCAAACAGCTTGGTATGTCCAGGCTCTTAGAACAGGGGCATTCATAAACAAACTCTGAAGTGTACTCCTCATTCATTTGCTAATAGTTTGCCCAACGTTAATGCTGAACTCTGCAGTATATTTAGGCAGTTTTATGTTACACTGTGTGGAATAATTTAAATGCTCAAAAGTAAAAATGCCCTTTTTTTTTACTAATGTATTTAATTAAAATAGCTTATGGACCAGTGTTTCCATTGCAATTCTGTCCTTTTCCAATCTTTATGTTGAAGCTTGCAGTGGCAGTCTTGTATAAGCAGCGTGCAAATCTAATTTCAGATTATTTTGCACAGTAAACAATAGAACTGGGAACTTGAAGTACTCATAGTCATCTAATAGTAGCACAGTAGGTGCTCTTGTGGAGCTTATGCAACTCGCTTTTTATGGGAGCTGGCTTGCTAAGGAGTACTGCAAACGCGTTACTCTCCCTAATTAAGTTAGCTTGTGTTACTGCATGTCACTAAAGGCTACACATTAGTCATTTATGGTTTGTTTACAAGCAAGCTTATAGGGCACGAGGGGTCCTCTTCTATACATGCTGTAGCTGTGTTTCACATGAGGAGTTTGGTTAGATCTATGCTCCTATGTGGGTTTGATTTTCCATGTGTACTTATGTCAGCACAACAAATGCGTACTGGGTGTGTGCATAATTGTTGTCTAATATACAGCGTGTCCAGTTTTTTAACATGAAAACCCCTTAGTCGTTCTGCTTTCAGACAGTGTTTATAACTTTTACAGAAAGCGATTATAAATTAATTACGATACAAACTGTAATCTGCATGCCGTTTCATTCATCGTAACACCCTTGGTCTCTGGAGACCTTGGAACTTTCACTCATATTAGCAAGGTTGCGTTTTTTCACTGCTACATCTTTTCCCTTTACATACTTTTAGTGGACTACATTCACACCATTTTCATTTAGCATTGCCATCTCTCTCTTCCTCTGTACATGTTCCAAAGTCTTCTACAGTATATTTTAACTAAATGCTTTTAAAGTACAGCATATGTTAAACAATCTTTGCAGCTAATACACTATAATATAATACAACATGCAATAATGCTTTGTCTGTGATACTGCTATAATTCATTTGTAAAAGTGTTACATTTACAAAATATAATGCCATGCTGCTATATTGTAATAGTCTTTTACGCTTTTCTTGTTTATGCTTTAACATCTTTTATCAGCGTATACTTATAATAGCTTTCACCTACAATGCGTACTACTGCAAAAGTGCTTATTTTTAGATAAGCTGCACCATTACAAATTACCTGTCGCAACATTGCTTTCTCTTTATATTTGCACATATATTAAAATTTTATTTTATGTCCGGGGACATTAAATTGCATCAGATGCACAAAAACAGTATACATGGTTTAACTTCATATGCAATACTTTAGAAGCATACTCCATGTTACAATACTATACAAGCAGGCACACAACCTTTACTTACAATACTACTACATGCTACCCGTGTTTTTTATTTGCTAGCTTTTTGTGGTTTATACGTATACCGCGTATTTGGGTCTAATTCACTTTCCTTTAACCCAACCGCGTACCTTTCCAAGCCAAATAGTTACTTTCAAGGTCTTTTTCTACATTTACAATGAACACATGCTGTTTAGTAGCACATAGCCATCTTCACACCATCGCCCTGCATTTCCTTTCGCCATGTGTTTTCCCATTTTATTGCTCTTACAGATAGCTATCGGTTCTCCACTGCTCTATTTAACCGCAATACATCGGGCATTCGTAAACACTTACAACGCAGCTGGGCTATACATCGTAGAAGCTACACTCTTCGGAGCTACACATGTGATCATCTGCTACTCTTTGCAAGCGGTAAGTTTTAGCACAGCTATTTTTTCCATTTATTATATTTCCGTTCTTATTTTTACATTATTCCTATAGCGCATAATACAGCGTTGTTTTTTACTGCTTCTATACCTGTGCTATTAAACATACATTTTACTATATTGCTATTATTTACATAATAACAGCTTGCCACACATTATATCGCTTCAGTATACCAATGTATTATAATAGACAATATTGCTTTTACACACGCAGTGAAAACTTACTTTCCAACATTCACATACAAAAACGCAGCACTCGTTAAAACCGCAAATTACACTGTACCGCTGCATAAACAAGTTCATTATAAATTACAGCCTTTTAAAAGGCTTATTATTGCAGAGAATATTGCTATTCTACGCGCCTTAAAAACTTACTTTCCAGCATTTACTCATTAAAAACGCGGCATTCGTCAAAAAAATATTTTACACTCTACCGCTTTATAAGCTGGAGCATTACAGATTCCTGTGTTTTACAAAGCATTACTTGTTTTACTTACTTATATATTGTACTGCTATATTATTAAACTTGCAATTTATTTCAACTGGACCGTATTTTAATAATCTCCTTTATTTAATTACAGGACAAAATAAATATAAAAACATTACGGGACAACAACTATTAAACTTGCCTTCCAATTACTATCCTTCCAAACACTACTTTGCCCAAAAAACAGTAAGTAATCAGCAAAATGTTTATAAAATACCTAAAGAATTGTCATAACTTCATTAGTGAAGTACATTTAATAAAACGACAATATTACTACGTCATAAATGCAATACTGTATTAACGTACGCTCTATTTTATCTGCAGTTCTTATTATATTATGCCACTTTGCCGTTTTCCTACGAGTTTTGTGTGCCTTATATTTCTAGTCCCGTTTTTGGTATTTTTAGTATATTTGCTTTCGCTCTCCACCTAACAACTTTTAGCTGTACTCTGTTAGGGTTTGCAAAAGTCTAGCTAGCACGCTGCACAAGAACTAAATTTTATTATAGTACTTTAACACTTAGTAACCGCTATTCACATACACTGTTCCGCTTGTATTTCCCATATAATTGCTTTCACTCTCAACGTAACAACATTCCTGGATGCTGTTACAATTTGCAGTACTCTATCTAGCACGCTGCACTAAAAACTCACTTTTATAAAAGTATCATAACATCCACTAGCCGCAATATACATCCACCATCAAAATAACTGAAAACATAAAACTACAATAAATATAACTACATAATGGGCTGTAATTTTATAACAAAAAGTTCCAGTTATGTTTCGCTAGTATTACTCACTGTTTAAACAGAATTAGATGCTCATCCTCCGCAAAGCACATTGGTATATGTGCATTCTCTTAATATAATATCACCACGCGTTATGTTTATATATCTACTAATTCTGTTACTTATAGCTTATAAATTCACATGGTTTCATATTTGCATGCCACAGCCTATGGCGCGTTAGCTTCCTTAGTCAACAAAAAAACAGATAGCGAGCTAGCTTCAATAAGCCACTGTTCTAGTAAACTTCTTTTGTATTTAATCCGCTATTAAGCCTGTTTGCAATACATAAAATACCTTTTTAAACTTTACAGATTAAAAAGACGCTAACATGATTTGCAGTGTTGCTATACTAAACGCCACTATTAACTATACACAGTATATTGCCTCTAAAACGTCCCAATAAAAATACACTACAAATTTATACCAATTAAAAGCCGCACTGTAATACAAACTACACATTAAATACATTATTATTTCACAAACTTACAGTTTTGGCGCCATTAAAATATCCTCCTCCGAAGCTGCTCGTTCCCCAAAGCCTGCTAACATATCCGTACGTACAAAATCACATTGAGCACGTGTATAGCGTCGTTTGCAAAACGCCATAAACCGAAATGTGCACGAGCACAGAAGCCAAGTACTAGCACGTTTTTTTTCTTTTTTTGTCGCACCATGTGTCTAGCAGTTTTGAGCACCTTTATCTGTAAACGTTAGAACATACATCTCGCAGGGGCGTAACATACATTTTTTAAAAATAGTTCACGTTCTCTGCAGTTTAGGATGTCCTAATAAATCTCATAAACCTGTGGCATTTAATGGGACGCCGTAAAAAAACAGAGCACATTCCATTATATTACATAACACACTCTAATAAATATTGCCCTACCTTGGCCAGCCTCAGGGGTTCTGTACTAAGCAAAAAATGCGCCGCGTCTTTGTGTTGCTTTTCATTTCTTTTTTTCTGCTTAACAGGAAAAGAAACCTAACGCTAAACAAACATGTAGATACAATAAAGGAGGCTCCTTTACACAAAATTAAAAAAGCCTACAGGCTGCTTCAGATACCCTCAGCCTTTGTTAAAGCTCCACTGAGGAAAAATAGCCAACATGCAGTGAAAAAGCTGCAAAGGGGGGCTTATTTTTTATTTTTTTATTTTTTTTATTTTAAAGGTTTTATATAGCGCTGGCTAGACCCGGAGGTATCAGAGCGCTTTACATGAGTATCAGACCATAGTTGCAGGTTACATAGTTATAAAGGTTACACAGTTATTAGAGCATGGCAACATAGTTACATGTAAGGTCAAGACAAACAATAAGGACGTATATGTAAGGGAAAAAAGCAGGTAAGGAGAGAGATTCAGGGGAGGGGGGGTAGGAGCAGGGAAAGTAGAAAGAGAATGAAGGAGGGAAGGAGGAGGGGAGGGTGAGAGACACAGCCTGGAAGGAAGAGGGGGAGGGTGACGGGGACACAAACCGGTAGACGAGTCAAAGCTGCGTCCAAAGTCCAGTAAGCTGTGATCCCAGGGAAAGTGGTATCATTTCCCCATCTCTGTTGCGAGAGGTTCCCTTTATACAGTGGACTCTCTCAGAGGGGTCTCTGAGACTCCAAGGCCTACATACTGGATCCTTCCCCAAAAGGGGAGAGGGAGTGCTTTGGCAAGGGGTGCCATACCATACCTCAACTGTGAGTGGCTCCCTTGGCGCTGTGGACTCTCTCAGAGGGATCACTGAGACTCCAGAGTATACTTATTGGATCTTTCCCCAACAAGGGGAGAAGGAGTGCTTAGTCAAAGGGCACAAGGGACAGGGGGCAAGGCGGCATCGCAGGCAAGGGGAGAGATTCAGGGGAGAAGGGATAGGAGCAGAGGGAGTAGACAAAGAATGAGAGAGGGAGATAGGACATTGCATAAGAACATTTTTACATAGTTACATCTGTTATAGTTACAGTTAACAGTAAATGCTAGGGAGGAAAACGCTTAACAGGATAAAAAGATATTAGAGCATAGCATAACAGGACACACGTCATAGGAGTGGTGGAGGGTAGAGGGGAAAAGGAAAGCAGGAGAGAGGCAAGCGGACAGGGTCGGTAGATCAGAAGGGGGAAGGTACTCGGGGAAAGCAGGCAGTAGAAGTAGATTGAAGAGAAGAGACAGATAGAGCCGTGAAAATCAATGTCCGATGTCCGGCTGGGTAGATGACGGCCAATGGGGTGAACCAGAGCCAGACTCCGCTTTAGCTGCATAGGACAGCTCCACCGGGCAGCGGCCAAGGGTACTCAGTCTCCGCGGTAAGTACACATGAATAAATATAGTTACAGGCCGTGGGGCATCGTCGTAGTTCCATAGAGAGGCATCAGTCCCGGTGTAATTGGAAGGCGTCAACTGCCTCGTCCTCCATCCCACTCCCGGCTCGCTGGACGTAGGGATCTGGGATCACCGAGTAGCCCTGGCTCGGGTGCTGATCCCCTGATAAATTCTAGTGAGCAGGCAAGAAAAGAAATTCTTCAAATGCGTTCAAAGGTTTCACTTCAATTGTGCAAAAATAAGGCAACTGGTCTCATGGTCTAGAATCCCAGGATCTCCAACTGGAGGAGGTAAACAAGCCCTGCTTTCCTCATGAGATGTCAGCGCTGAGCTTTGGTGCATGTGCACTGGTCTGTACGTGACGGGTCCTCCACGACTTGGCCAGCAGTTCATACAGACCAGCAGCAGTGCCACCAAGGACAGGGCCCATCCTCCGCTGATCCACACGACAGGGGTCACAGCCACCACTGCCCAGCTCATTGGTCAACGCCCAGAACCCTCTGTGCCAAAAGATGCTCTGTGTTCTGCAGCTGTTCCCAGAAGTTCCTTGCGTGCTAATTGGATGTTTCCGTTCAAGGGACCTCTGCTGTTCCCCTAAATTGTTCTCAGTAGGATCTTTCAATAGTTTTCTGCAGAGCTCTGTTGCTGTCTTCTGCGGCTTGCCACTATGAAGTCTTAAGCCAGTAGACCAGAGCGTGCTGTGCCTCTTGTGCCTGCGCTCTGTAGGCGATTAACCGCAAAGTAAACTGCTGTCTCCTGTAACACCATTATTTTCGTGTTTTGCATCTGGACCTCACCCAGTTGTCGCATCTCGCGGAGTATTAGGTCCATATCCTGGTAATTTAGAAACCGGGCTATTACTGGCCTGGGAGGCGCCCCAGCCAGTGGCCTGGAGGTGGGCATCCTGTGCGCCCGCTCAGTCACGAAACAGGAGGAAAGTGAGGCATTTGTGAGAGTGTCTTTAAGCCATTTGAGGAGGTACCCTCCCATGTCTGCCCCCTCTATTCCCACCGGGAAACCTAGGAATCGCAGGTTATTCCTTCTCGCCAGGTTTTCTGCATCATCTACCTTCTACATTGTCTCCTTCAGGGCCGCTGTCAATTTGGTAACTTCTCCCTTCAGGTTATTTGTTACGTCTTCCGTTTCCGAGATGCGCTGCTCCGCCTGCGTCACTCTTTCGGCTACGTTGCGGAGATCTTGCCTTAACAGGGTCACATCAGTGTGCACTTCCGCGTTGTCTGGCGGGGGCAGTATCTACCATCGTTTCGGGGGGTGGCGTCACTACCTTTGTGTATTTGTCCATTTTCCCTTGCCGCTGAGGCTTGGGATCTTTATCTTTAGCCATGCTGCGTTCCTATTGCTTTGTGCACCTCAAAGTTTCGAGCAGCTCACCCCTCCTCGCCACTGGGTTATTTATACAGTCGCCTGTAGGACACCACCGCCACACCTATGATACAGTGTCGGTTCGCCTCTTGCCTGTTCACGCTGAAGGCTGGCTGATTGGCACTCCTCTAAGCAGCGTCAACGAGGACCCTCACTCTCACCGCCAGACGTCCTGCCTTGTCTGCTTGCGCCGTCAGTCCTATGCCACCATCCCAGCAATGCCGCTAAATTAGCACTGCTCAAAAACTGTTCCCAGGAAGGGTCCTGTCCGCACTGCAGGACCTCCAACCCCTTCCACCAGTGTCTACGGCCCTTCTGAGCCAGCCCCTCTCCACTGGGTGTATCATAGGAGACCACCGCCAGCCGCCTCTGTACTCACTGGTAAGTAGTTCACTTCTTATGGGGGTGGAGAGACTGCTGTCCTTATTTACTCCAGGGGGGCCAGGGATCCCCTCCTCCCGGGGCCTCCATCTCTCACTCCAGGTGGCCCAACCCTGGAGGGGGTCTCCGCCTCCCCCACTCGGGTGTCTTCAGCTGGGCCCAACACAAGTGCTCGGCTCTGCTTCTCCTCCCTCCAGCGGGACTGTGCCGTCTTTGCTACACCACCAGTTCACTGCCGGGGGCTAGGCTCGTCTACCCCGGCCTGTCCTCGGCCTCACTCGGGTCGGTTCTCCAGCAGGTAACTGCATCGGTCTGCCCTGCCCTGACTCACCAGACTGTTCACGGACGCCTCCCGGCCGTCCGATTCCGCTCTTAGACTTGGTGCTGTCCAGGCCGCTACGGGGACTGCCAGGCCCGCGCTCTCGCCGCACAGGAGGCCGCCGGGAGCGCTGTCTGTTCGGGTCCAAACCTGCGTGTCCGCGGCCCCTCTACCAATGCTCACCATGCTCTGCCGCGGTGCCCTCTTCTTCACTCTGCTTCAACTCGCCGCGGAGTCAGAGCGTCCCACACCATCGGACTCCCAGGCCGTACCCGAAAGCAGGCGCCATCTTTATCATCCTCGCCATCAGCCAGTCTTTGTCTGCGCCTTCTCCGCGCCGATTCAGGTCAATACGGTGTCCCGCGTCCACAGCACCAGGTAGCGTTAGCCTTTATGCCAGTGGTTCCCAAACTGTGCGCCGCGGCACCCCGGTGCGCCGTTAAGAGTAGCCAGGGGCGCCGCGCACGATGTGGGAAAGATAACGTGTGCTGAGGAAGCTTCTAATCATTGTAGTTGTGTGAATGTGCGCAATTAAGAAATGATGCGTCTTTCCTGTCAGCGGTCAGCTTGAAGGCAGCAAGTGAATCTTATTTAAATTACCCAGACGCAGCGCAACACACGGGGAGTTACAAATGCCACCTGTGTAATCCCGAATCATGGTGTCGAGCGTTATTGCTGCCCGTGTTGTGCTGCGCCTCTTAGGACCCTCTTCTTCACAATTTACACAGGTTGGTTGCAATGCTCCTTGCTTCCTTACTGCAAAGAAGGGGGATATGACAAACTCGTGACCCCCAAGCAGCTCCTGTATTTATGCTGGCTGCTGTTCGTGACGTACTCGTACTCTACTCCTGTGAAGAAACACCACGCCGGAATTTACAAGCCCTGGCCTAGTGTATGGAAACAGGTTTTGAATAGTATGTTTCCATACATACACGAGGCCAGGGCTTGTAAATTCCGGCGCAGTGTTTCTTCACAGGAGTAGAGTACGAGTACGTCACAAACAAAGTGCAGGAACAGCAGCCAGCATAAATACAGGGTCTGCTTGGGGGGGGTCATGAGTTTGTCATGTCCAGGCACGAACGGGCACAGTTTGGCTTGCCTTTGCCACGCCTTCATGCTACACGGCATGCCAGTTGTACATCTGCGCATTGGCCCGCTTTTTTTGATCGATAGGGAGTTTAGGAGGCAGCATATGGTGCCCACTACTAACTATCCCTGTATAACAGACTACTAGCTGCTAGCACTAGTGCTAGTAGCCAGAATGTCTGACAGGGAACAGTAACTAGATTAGGAAGCGCTCGTCCGATCGACACGCCCAGCCCCACCTTCTGGTTTGTAATGGTTTTATCTCCCTGAGAGAAACACGCTTATATTCTTCTTTGCCATCTATATGAGTTGATATGTATATAATTTGTCATAACAGTGTTTATTTGTATTCTTACACATTCTGGCTTTGATTCTGCTGTATTTATTATTACTTCTTGCTCTCTCTTGTATGTTATTATTTCCTAAGTTATGTGAAGTGCTCTGATGCGCCGGGGCTTTGTACGTGGTACATAGAAATAAATGTAATATCACGTCTCCATGTATTTTGTTTTAAGCTTGTTTGCAATTTTAATTTGCATCATTATTTTTCTTTCATGGTTTCCATGCCCCCACTTTCTTATGGGCATCTCTGAGTGGAACAGAGAACCACAGCTAGAAGAAGGGAAAGGGTTGTTGTAGGAGAGATAAAGATATATTTTTTAATCTACTTTTTTTGTTCAGCATGGTGAACACCGCTCGATTCTACCAAACTTCTTGCTTGGCTTAGATTTCTAACCAATGTGTAACAAGACTGGTTATTAGGGATGTTATTTAATTTGGGGTTAGCAAATTTTTATTAAACAATTGTAATTTTTTAATTTTGTTGCAAATGTGATTATAATACCTTCATTGGCTTCATCCCAATTAACCTCAGGGCGGAAACTGGAAGTACTCCCGAGGTCTGGCTTACATCCTCCCACCAGTAAAAAAAAAAAGTGACATGATGGGGAGCCACGGCCAACTGCCAATTAGGTCAAGGGAGCCACAGGTTGAATAAGTTTGGGAACCACTGCTTTATGCTATTAATTAATGCAGTTTGATTGTGAAGAAGGCAGGATTACGGGTCGGATCTGTGTTGGGCAGCCGGAGCTCTGGCTGTTGCGGCTAGTCCGCCATGCTGCTGGCCACGCCCACGCCCAGGCTTAGTGAGCACCTCAACTTTCAGCGCACACAAGCACTCTCTCCATTAACCACTACCAGTCACACATAAGGCAATTGCAAAGTTTCACTAACCTCAGGGAAAAAGCGCCCTCCAGTCTGTCTAGGGAGCTGAGCTCAAATGCCACTGACATCTTTCTCTTCCATCAGCTACACTTACATATTAAGAATTAAACCTCAGGGGTATAACAATTGCTAGCACGCCGCGCGCTTGGCCAAGCGGAGCCGATCACAGCCCACGGCCAGCACCATAATTATAAGCAGCGCTCAACCTCCCTCTAACTATAATTACATGGCGCGCTGCCCGCAAACTATGCTGCCGCCTTCTAGTTCCCAAAATAAACTCTTTGCGCTTCCACAGCACAATGTGGCATCCAAGTGTTTGTTTAATTAAATAATGCGTACACAACAATGCACTAGTAGTAAACCATTACGACACAACAACTATTAAACTTGCCTTCCAATTACTATCCTCCCAAATACTACTTTGCCCAAAAAACCGGTAAGTAATCAGCAAAATGTTTATTAAAAAATTAAACAATTGCCATAATACCATTACTAAAGTACATTTAATAAAACGACAATATTACTACGTCATAAATGCAATACTGTATTAACGTACGCTCTATTTTATCTGCAGTTCTTATTATAGTATGCCACTTTGCCGTTTTCCTACGAGTATTGTGTGCCTTATATTTCTGGTCCCATTTTGGTATTTTTAGTATATTTGCTCTCGCTCTCCACCTAACAACTTTTAGCTGTACTCTGTTAGGGTTTGCAAAAGTCTAGCTAGCACGCTGCACAAGAACTACATTTTATTATAGTACTTTAACACTTAGTAACCGCTATTCACATACACTGTTCTGCTTGTATTTCCCATATAATTGCTTTCACTCTCAACGTAACAACATTCCTGGATGCTGTCACATTTTGCAGTACTCTATCTAGCACGCTGCACTAAAAACTCACTTTTATAAAAGTATCATAACATCCACAAGCCGCAATATACATCCACCATCAAAATAACTGAAAACATAAAACTACAATAAATATAACTACATAATGGGCTGTAATTTTGTAAGAAAAAGTTCCAGTTATGCTTCACTAGTATTACTCACTGTTTAAACACAATTAGATACGGATCCTCCGCAAAACACATGAGTATATGTGCATTCTCTTAATATCCTTCCTTTGCCAGTCAGACAAGCAATGCTTCTTTGTACGTACAATACTTTCCAATAAAGTTTTTCGGTTTCAAGCCTAAACAGTTTTATTACTGCTTCTAATACCGTTGCAGCCATTACTTGCTTTGTACTCTTTTTGCCGGTTTAGTAATCTTTGTTGAAACATAAACAGTTTCATTTCTGCAGATAATGCCTTTAACGAACTTTTCCACGGCATTTCATTTACTTGCAGTACAGGAGATGTTAGTGGACACATGGCTTTCACCTTCAATAAACACCAAACATATGCACACAGCAGCTATCACCACGCATTATGTTTATATATTACGAATTCTATTATTTATAGCTTATAAATTCGCATGGTTTCATATTTGCGTGCCACAGCCTATGGCGCGTTAGCATGGTGTAGGCTTCCTTAGTCAACAAAAAAACAGATAGCGAGCTAGCTTCAATAAGCCACGGTTCTAGTAAACTTCTTTCGTGTTTAATCCGCTATTAAGCCTGTTTGCAATACATAAAACACCTTTTTAAACTTTACAGATTAACAAAACGCTAACATGGTTTACAGTGTTGCTATACTAAACGCCACTATTAACTATACACAGTATGCCGCCTCCAAAACGTCCCAATAAAAATACAGTACAAATTTATAGCACTTAAAAGCCGCACTGTAATACAAACTACACATTAAATACATTACTATTTCACAAACTTACAGTTTTGGCGCCATTAAAATATCCTCCTCTGAAGCTGCAGACCCCCGAAGCCTGCTAACATATCTGTACGTACAAAATCACATTGTGCACGTGTATGGCGTCGTTTGCAAAATGCCATCAGCACAAATGTGCACGAGCACGGAAGCCAAGTACTAGCACGTTCGTTTTTGGTTTTTTTCCGCAGCATGCGTCTAGCAGTGTCGAGCACTTTTATTAGCAAACCTTAGGACATACATCTCGCAGGGGCGTAACATACATTTTTTTTTAATGGATGAAGTTCTCTGCAGTTTACGATGCCGTAATAAATCTAAACAAACCTGTGGCATTTAATGGAACGCCGTAAATAAACAGAGCACATTTGATTCTATTTAATAACACACTCTAATAAATATTGCCTTACCTCCAGCAGCCTAAGGGGTTCTGTACTAAGCAAAAAATCTGCCGCGTTTTTGTGCTGCTTTTATTTCTTTTTCTCTGCTTAACAGGAAAAGAAACTTAACGCTAAACAAACATGGAGGTACAATAAAAAGGCTCCTTTACCCAAAATTAAGAAAAGCCTACAGGCTGCTTCAAAGACCGTCAGCCTTTCTTAAAGCTCCACTGAGGAAAAATAGCCAACATGCAGTGAAAAAGCTGCAAATGGAGGCTTAGTCAGCACCTCAACTCTCAGCGCACACAAGCACTCTCTCCCATTAACCAGTACGAGTCACACATAAGGCAATTGCAGAGTTTCACTAACCTCACGGACAAAGCGCCCTCCAGTCTGTCTAGCATCCCGTGCAGTTGGCCAAGCGCAGCCAATGCGTGCCCGCGCCGGCACCATAATTATAAGCAGCACTCAACCTCCCTCTAACTATAATTACATAACGCGCTGCCCGCAAACTATGCAGCCGCCTTTTAGTTCCGAAAGTAAACTCTGTGCGCTCCCACAGCAGGATGTCCAAGTGTTCGTTTAATTAAATAATGCGCACACGACAATGCGCTAGTAGTAAAGTCACTTGATTTAAAAGGCTTTTTACTGCTCTTCTGTTATGAACATACAATAAGACTGTACCCTCTAATAGGCTCTGAGTCAAGTTCGTCCACTTTCCAAAACTGCACTAACGCCGTAAATAAACAGAGCACATTCCATTCTATTACATAAGACACACTCTAATAAATATTGCTCTACCTCCGACAGCCTAAGGGGTTCTGCACTAAGCAAAAAATACGCTGCGTTTTTGTGCATCTTTTCATTTCTTTTTCTCTGCTCAACAGGAAAACAAACATAACGCTAAAGAAACATGGAAGTAAAATAGAGAGGCTCCTTTACCCAAACTTAAATAAGCCTACAGGCTCCTTCAGACACCGTCACCCTTTCTCAAAGCTCCACTGAGGAAAAATAGCCAACCTGCAGTGAAAAAACTGCAAATGGGGGCTCAGTCAGCACCTCAACTCTCAGCGCACACAAGCACTCTCTCCCATTAACCACTACCAGTCACACATAAGGCAATTGCAGAGTTTCACTAACCTCACGGACAAAGCGCCCTCCAGTCTGTTTAGGGAGTCGAGCCCAAATGTCACTAAAATCTTTCTCTTTGTCATCTACAATTACATATTAAGAATTAAACCTTGGGGTATAACAATTGCTAGCATGCTGCACGGTTGGCTGAATGAAGCCGATGCGTGCCCGCGGCCGACACCATAATTATAAGCAACACTCAGCTTTCCTCTAACTATAATTACATGACGCGCTGCCCACAAATTATGCAACCGCCTTTTAGTTCCCCAAAAAAACTCTGTGCACTTCCACAGCAGGATGTAGCGTCCAAGTGTTTGCTTAATTAAATAATGCGCACACGACAATGCGCTAGTAGTAAAGTCACTTGATTTCAAAGACTTTTTACTGCTCTCCTGTTGTGAACATACAATAAAACAATACCCTCTAGTAGGCTCTGAGCCAAGTTCGTCCACTTTCCAAAACTGCACTACATTATGGCCCTAGGCTATAAATATTGCCTCTGTTTCTAGTTTCTTTATTCAACATGCCAATCACAAGGCTTCCACTGCATAACTTGTGTCAGCTGCATCAACATGTTCAAACTCAGATGTATAATATGAGTATACTCAAAAATAGCTTAAAGGACAGTAAATACCATATGCTAACTCCAATCCATATAAAAAAAAGCATAAATAAGCAATACAACATTCTCTTTCACAGTGGAACACACATACACATTCCCAAACAGCCAGCACCTTGTTCAAAATCGGCATATATTTTATTAGTACAAACACTGCATGCTCAGTTCTTCAAGCTTCAATATATACTCCAATATATTATATATTACTAACTATGTTTACATTTCTGGGTATACTTCTTTTTGTATATCTTTTATTGCTTGTACCACACTATAATATATACTCCAATTCAGAACCATTAACAAACAATAATATTACACAGTACCCCAAAGCATCTACATTCAACAAAAAAGTCATGTAACAGATTAATTACAGTTGAGGAAGAGAAAAGTAAACTCCCAGAAATAACAAAATAAAAATACATAATAAACAACAATAAATCCTAAACCAAGGCACTCTACATCTTATTTTCTTACCTCTACTGCTATAATAACATTATTATTTTGAATTTAGATGTTTTAATATTTCAGCATTTAGACCAACACAAAAAGACCATATATAAATATGCAAAGCCAAAATGGTGACATAAACCCGGGCTTTGTATGGTACTCTGTATTTATCCTTCACTAGCTGAATTAACAAAAATGGTATTGTTCTGCATGTCACATACTAGTGCAATAATGCAATGTCACCAGAAGCCCCTTTTATGATACAAAGACAAGGTGGCCAATGCTTACTGTTCTTTACCATTGGTGCATTAAACCCTTGTTGTCTTACAAAAAGTTGTATGTTATGTAAAGCTGGTCTAATTTACTCCCTCACCCCACAAATATCAAATGATTAAATAGCATGAACTAGATCACAAAATATTTTTTATAGCTGCTATTTCATGTTTTGGTAGTAAGTTAATGCATGCTTGCTCGGCACACTTTGTGTGGTTCTCCCCCCAAACTTTTTGCCTTCTCCCCTATTTGCTAAAATATATTTCTGTTAGCCTTAGCGTTCTGTGCACTTTACCACTTGCTAACCAATGTATAGTACTTGTGCTCACTCCTTTTAGCATATTTAAATTGGCTAACACCCAAATAGCACAATTGCTTTACTTATAGGTCCTTAATAAAGTGCTACTGCATTACCCAGGCGCTAAACATTAAATGCCATGACCTAATCTGCAGCACATAAGGCATCACCCACTTAAGTAGCCCTTTAAAACATGTCTCAAGACTGCCATTGCAGCCTGTGTGCAGTTTTAAACTGTGATTTAAGTTTAACATGTACCACTAGTAAAAAACTCCTAAATATATGTTTCGCTACTGTGAGGCCTACCTCTACTATAAAATAATAATAGGGTACCTTATAACAGTGGTTCCCAAACTGGGGTCTGCGGACCCCCAGGGGTCCATGACACATTCCCAAGGGTCCGCAGGCAGCAGTTTTAAAAGCAATGCAAAGTTCCTTGTATAAACAGCAGTTTTTGTGCAGCAATAAAAGTGTCAACATAACTCTGGTGATTAATGTACCTGTTGGAAAGAGATAGGGGGTTTGTCCAGTGGCAGCTTTCAGTCTTCTTAGGAAGCTCAGATGGTTAATATGTATGCTGCGAAGAATGTCTACCATGCATAAAAAAATAAAATTAAAAAAACAGTATTTTGTTTTCTGCATAGCTCAGTCAATTCCTGCTTTTGCCACACACACTCTTTTGTTATTATGCAGTTCACAACTTCCAATCTCATTTAGCACAGTGAGCTATAAACTGACAGCAAAAAGCTGCAAGCAAACTGCATGCTACAAGTTAGAAAGTTATGCTTTTTTCCAGTCTTATATTATGACAATGCTGCTAAACTGGTTTGTTTGAGTGGAAATAAATCCTTATTATTAAAGTCAATGCTAACCCCTGTGCTATGTTCTAAATCCTAAGTTTGTACTTCTCCACACCAAACACTCTTAAAAAATGCTTACCAGTATGGATGACTTGTAAATCCTACACCTTGTAGTCCCCTTTGCCTTATATAATATTTTCTACTCACTGATTTACAGACGTATAATTCATTGTCTCTGTATATGTGTGATGTAAAGTGCTCTGACACCTTATAGTGGTATCAGAGGTGCTATAAAACAAATTAAATACATGTAAAAGTGGGGCTATGAAAAGATAAGAGACACTGTTGAAGGGTAGTAGTGAGTGGATCAATAAAAACTGACAAATTGTTGTATGCTGTGCATAGTAAGGTCATTATTTCAATTCAATATATAATCACAAATGTATTCTAAAATGCACCATTTTTCCTAAAATGTTCTTCGGGGACAGGCCCCCAATGCCCCCTTTATAGTGGTCAGACTCACTTGCTGTACTTGGTGTGCACTGTATAGGGACTAGTCTAACAACATTTGCCAGACCAGCTTTAACTTTCCGGTCTAGCCTTGGCAGGAGCAGTAGCCCCGAGCTGTAAAATAAAACCAAACAATAAAAAGTTAGTCGCAAGATGCAGCACCAACCTTCCCATTAGGATTTTTCTATTTCTGCAAATATTTTAATACAAAAATACTAAAACCTTTAGTAATTTAAGTCTAGTCTTTCTTTGATGTACACACATGTGGTTTTTTTCCCTTTAAATTACCGTTTTAATAACAAACTCCTAATTAATAGACTGCATTTTTTCACTAAACCCTTCTTCTGCTTAATTAATGCTACAATCAGTCCCAAAATTGCTTGCAATGTATCATTATTAAACTGTATATTTACAAGCATAATTTCAAACAACTGTATTATAACCTTTACTTTTATTTGCAGATACTTACTAAAGAAAGAAAATATCAGCAAGGTAAGATTTATTTAATTACAATTCATTATTGCATTTTAGATAGACATTGTTTACAGATACCTTGATGAAACACTTTCACCAAACCATATCATAATTTTCAATATTAACCAGGCTAACATACCAAAAGTTATATTTTCATATTTACAGTAAAGAAACATCTATATATACACATATAAAAAGCTATATATCTATAAAACTCTAACTTAAAATACACATATATAAGTAGCAATACTTTGAAGAGTCCATCTAAACAGATACATATTAAAATGCATAATATAATACAAGCCAATTACCACCAAGGACATGAGAAATTTGCACCCACTTCAAGGGGCAAACAATGTTTACCAAATAGCACATTTGCTGTTATCCACAACTATGACAAACCAGCAGATATATGGAGTATAGAAGATTTACATTATATAATGGACCTTGGTGATGCTTTATATACAGAAATGCACTCCATTAATAAAGAAGACCTTATGCATCCTGATGATTTACCTAAATATGTTCAACATATGAACAATGTATATTCTATTAAACTTAATCAACCATACTATGGGAACATATTAAAGCCTTTTGATTCATTATATCCAGATATACAAGCAGCATTAACTATATCGTTAACCCATTCTGGAGCTTTACTTTGCATGGATATCTGTTATTTCCATAATAAAAAATGAAGATAAATATTTCATATTTGATTCACAGTCGAGACAGCAATGGAATGCCCCACGCAAATGGAACATGTGTAGTTCTTCAGAAAAAAACTTTTAGTGACCTAATGAAGTACATTTACAATTTAGCAAATAACATAAAGCTACATATTGCAGATGATGTTCCATTTGAATTAACTGCAATTGATATAAATACAATAAAAAAAGAATCATTGCAAAAAGCACAACAGAAAAACAAACAAAACTTCATATAAAACAAAAAAAATGTATGTGCATAATACTAAGCTCTATACAAAACTTAGTAGTAATACTAATTGCTGTCTTGAACAAGCAACAACATCACAATTACAAAAAACAAATACCAATACCACAAAATATGCACAACCATCAACTTCCTTATTAAATACTACACATAAAAATGTAATGCAAAAAAAAACAGTTAGCAAAAGACATAATACAAACACAGCTAATGGTAACACACCTAAAAGAAGTAAAAATAGCAACACACTACAAAATGATATACCACAATGTAATACTATAAGTAATGCAACTAATACAAATATACTCACAAATAAGATTCTATTCACTGCAGATGTAGACGATATAGCATTAAATACTAGTAAGACTTCCACAAGCAAATACACACACCAAAGTACAATAGATAAAACACATACAAGTAATACACTCATAGATATAGCATATCATATAAACATACATGCTACACAAACTGAAACGCTAATACCTAAAAGTAATACTCTCACTACCATATTAACAGTACCTAATAAAACACAAACATTTCCAAAACAACAACACCAAATAGACCAATTACCTAGTACCAAAAAACAAAGTAGCACTAATACAAAGCAAAACACTAACATATTAGCACAAGCAGACTTCCAATCAGAACATAAAGAGTTACAACAAAATACAAAAAACAACTCCGGTATTAGCAATAGTGTATTTGCTATTATCTATAACCACCATAAAAGTGCATCTACATGGACTGCACAAGATTTACATAATATTATGCATCTAGGCAATGCCTTGTATATAGAAATGAAATTTTTCTATAACAAAGAACACATGCAAATAAAAGAAATACCTACTTATATACAACATAATAACACAATATATTCTATAAAACTTAGCAAACCACATTTATATAGCTTATTAATAAATAATACATTACACGAACACATCAAGTCAGCATTATATGAGACATTAACTACACATTATGCTATAATATTATGCATACATACAAATATAATTTCTATTGGCAAAACTAACAACTCATATTTTACTTTTCATTCACATAGAACAGATATCGAAGGGACACCACAGATTAATTGGAAAAGTATAGCTATAGAAATAAACACCTTTAATAACCTTATACAGCATATAATAGAACTTGCTATTAATCTAATGCCCCCTAATGCAAGTTTTATACTATTAACAATTACACCAATTAATGTAACCACTATTAAATAAAATCCCTTAAAAAAGCACAACAAAGAAGAATTTCAAAAAATACACTAAAGACTCCTAAACAAATGTATATACATACTACAAAAGCATTTGCAAATACACCTCCAGCTATTTTACCTACAAGTATACAAACAAATACTATCAATGTGCAAAACCAAACTAGCAGCCAAATAACACATAACACCAACTTAACTGCACCAATACTTAATTTAAAGTTTAGTAACTCAATTAATAAAAGCTCTTTACAGAAAAAGTATAATGAAAATCTTACTCACACTCAAAAACTAGTAAACATAATACAAGTAATACACGCACACAAATAACATTGCTCAAGTCTATAATTGATAACTTTCTTGCACAAATACAATATGGTCCAGAATATATTTGTACTATTTGTAATCAGATGTGGCACAAACAAACAGTAAAATGCACACAAAATATTAATAAACATAAAACTTTTATAGAATGTAACATTAGCAAACAAAAAACAAACTATATATGCACTACATGCTACAAATATATTAGCAAAGGGAAAATACCACCAGCTTCTGTTTGTAATGGAATGAACTTTCCTAATATACCACCTGAACTATATTTACATAATTTGGAAGAAAGATTAGTATCACCAAGAATACCCTTTTTGCAAATTAGAACATTACCACGTGGCTTCCAAAAATCATTATCAGGTGCTGTTGTTAATGTTCCATCTGATGTTATGACAACTGTTACAATATTACCAAGACAAATAAATGATAGTATGACAATACCAATTAAGTTGAAACGTAAATTAAGCTATAAATCATACACACATTTTGAAAATGTAAGACCTAACATAGTAAAAAATGCAGCTTTATGGTTAGCACACAATAGCAATTTGTACAAAGAATATGGAGTAACGGTAAACACAGATTGGGAATACACACCAGAAGAAACAAACTGTAATATTACTTCTGAAGCAAACGATACATCTACTAGTACAGATAACATACTAGCAGGTAATTTAGATACATTGTTAACAAATGAAACAATTACAACAAATAACATTAATATTTTAAGTTTAGCCCCTGCAGAACATAACACACCACGTGGTTTATATGAAGATAAAGATTCTGAATATTTAGCATTCCCAATAATATTTGGTGGAGAACGTAGACCATCAAATAATGATAGACATATACCAGTACATTACAGTACAATATGTCAATGGGAATTAAGAAGTTGTGACAGAAGAGTAGCTAATTGTATAACAAATATATTTTTAAGCTAAAAAAATTACATATAAAACAAATACAAGACAAAATATATATATCACTAAAAAAACATTTTAATAGTGGTAAAGTTATTACAGTAAAAGATATAAAAGACAATCTGCAAGGCATACTACAATACCATGAAGGGTACAAAATACTAAAAACTATACGAAGTTCTCCTCCATACTGGGAAAATTGTAAAAAGGATATATTTGCAATGATAAGGAATTGGGGATACCAACACTCTTTCTGACTTTATCAGCAGCAGAAACAAAATGGTATCATTTAATAAATATACTGTTACGCATTGACAATAAAAATGAATGCACTAGAGAACAATTTCAAAGTATGTCTTGGGAAACAAAATGCACACTAATACAGCAAAAACCCTATTACATGTGCACGTCATTTTGACTATCAAGTTAGAAAATTATTCAATTGTATATTATTACACAAAAGTAATCCCATAGACAAAATTGTAGATTACTTTTACAGAATAGAATTTCAACAACGAGGATCACCACATATACATGCTTTGCTATGGGTTAATAATGCTCCGCAATATGGCAAATCAAAAGACAGTGAAGTAATACAATTTATAGACAAACACATAACATGTACAAAGACACAAGACACACACATTGAGCATTTACTACCATTACAAAAACATGGACATACTCAAAATTGTCGCATAAAACATAAGAAAACATGCAAATATCAATATCCTAAATATCCTATGAGACATACAGTTATACTAGAACCATTACAATTAGACAAAACAGATAAAATCTTAAAGCAGCACATAGATTTAATACATACAACAATGAATACACAACAGTTTAATAGCTATACATTTGAACAATTTTTACAATGTATGCAATTAACTGAAGAACAATATATAACATGCATACAATATTTAATAGAAAAAACAACTATAGTTTTAAAAAGAACACCAGCTGAATGTTTTATCAATAATTATAATGATATAATTTTACAAGCATGGCAAGCTAACATAGATTTACAGTATATTTTAGATGCTTATGCTTGTGCTGTATATATTGTTTCATATATTAGTAAATCACAGCGAGGATTAAGTAAAATAATTGCACAAGCTGCAAAAGAAGTGTACCATAATCCAAACATTAAAGAACAATTAAAGCATATAGGTAACAAATTCTTAAATTGTACTGAAATTAGTGCACAAGAGGCAGCTTACCTCATTTTGCTAATTCCATTAAGGAAAAGTTCAAGGTCATTTGTATTCATTAATACAAACATGCCAGATAAGCGAACATACTTGATGAAAGACATGAATACAATTAACTCATTGCCAGATACATCAAGTAATATACAATTTGACAATATAATTGTTAAATACAGCCATCGGCCAATAACATTAGAACAGTGTACTTTAGCTGACTATGCATCCAAATACAATAAAACAATTAAGCAAAAAAAAAAAAAAATCCAAAACACCTATGACAATTTACTTTCAGAAACTAACTTTTATAGTTCAGATGAAGAAGAACTTCAAATAAATAACTTACTTGATGAAAAAAGCAGCATAATATATACAAAGCGTAAACAACAAAAAATTATCCGGTATTGTAGATTTAGCAAACTAAATGACTCAGAGAATTAATACAGAGAATTATTAATGCTTTATTATCCATGGAGAATAGAGAGCAACATAATTAGTACGAAAGATACTTACTATAAAAGATACTTGCAAGTCCAAAAAAAGTTGATGAAAATCATAATATGTATAATAAACAAACTGATATAGCTAACAAATGTAATACATCTATAGACAATGACCCTATGCTTACACCTACACTATCACCCATAGCAGCAGTACTAATTGATGATATAGACAATAACACACAATTATATGAACAGCAACTACAATATGACATATCATTCGATTTAGGTATTAGAAGTACTGCTGAAGAGGAAATATTAATAAATAATATACTACCACAAGACAAATACAATGATATCATGCAAAATTTAACACCTGAGCAGCTTAACTTTATATATCACCACTTAAATTGGATTAAAACACGAGACACACCTTGCTATACTTTTTGTACTGGTGGTGCAGGAGTAGGTAAAAGCTTTCTTATAACTGCACTTTATCAAACTCTATTACGATACTACAATACTAAAGCAGGAGAAAATCCTGACAACATTTATATATTACTTACAGCACCAACAGGAAAAGCAGCACATAATATAAATGGCAGAACACTGCATAGTACATTTAAAATACCGGTGGCACAGACCTTAACATATAAGCAGCTAACCCATGAAAACAGGAGTGCACTCCAAAACCAACTTATGCATTTAAAAGTACTAATAATAGATGAAATATCAATGGTAGGTGCAAATATGTTTAATTTCGTACACAATAGATTGCAAGAAATTAAAGCGTCTAACCAGCCTTTCGGAGGCATATCCATTATAGCAATTGGAGATTTCTATCAATTAAAGCCTGTTTTCGACACATACATATTTGCCAATTCAAAACATTTATATGGACCATTAAGTACAAACTTATGGCAAACCCATTTTAAATTATATGAACTCACAAAAATAATAAGACAGCAAAATGACCTACCATTTGCACAAATGCTCAATAGATTAAGAATAGGTAAGCATACAGAAACTGATATAAGAAACATAAAATTACAAGAAATAGAACCTCCCCCAAGTATTATGCAAACTATACCATATATAATGTCTACTAACAAAGAAGTAAATGCAATAAATAACAAAGTTTTAATGCACCATATACAACACAATGCAGTTTATACAACATTAGCAATAGATACAGTTTGCTTCAGACTTAAGTCAAGAAGTAAAGCAAGCAATATTAAAACAATTACCAGCAGACTCAACAAAAACAATGGGCTTAGCAAACATATTGCATATTGCAATTAAACTACGCTATGATTTAACTTCTAATATCAATGTAAATGATGGCTTAACTAACGGTGCAACAGGGATAGTCGAATATGTAGATAATGCAAATAACACACCAATTGTAGTGTGGATAAATTTTGATAATTGCAATGTAGGTAAATATACAAGACAACAAAACAAACACCTGTATCATATTAACATTTCACATAATTGGACACCAATACTACCTATATCAAGACATTTTCAGTTCACCAAAAAATTTATCACAATAATACGAAAACAATTCCCATTGCGGCAATCATCTGCACGCACTATACATAGAACACAAGGCGAAACAATAGAGCCCCTGTATATACATTTTAATAGTAACAAAATACATCATTTACATTATGTAGCTATAAGCAGAGCAAAATCATTAAAAAACATATATATTAAAAATTTTGATGAAACAAAAATACTAATACACCCAAAAGTACATGAAGAAATGCTTCGCTTAAGAACATATATGTTATTAGAAATATCTGTACCACAAATTCAACAATATAACAACCATTTTACAATTATAGTGCATAATATACGCTCATTACAAAAAAATTCAAAGCAATGATAGCAGACACTAATATATTAAATGCTGATGTTTTATGCTTAACAGAAATAAATACAACACAGAAAGCAGATGTTAATAGCTTTATAATTGACCATTATCATATGATGTTATTTGACAAATTTCATAACCAACATACAAACCATGGCATTGCAGTATATTACAATAAAAAACACATCTTACAACCAATATTTACAACACACCAACAAATTGACATTTTACAATTCACAAAACATATCAATAGCACAAACTACCTCATAATAATTATATACAAACCACCAAAAGTCCCAATACAAACATTATTGCAAGTCTTAACTACAACTTTAAATGTGTATCCTAACTATAAGTATGTAATAATGGGCGATTTAAATATAGATTTACAAACAGCAACACACAATAGTAATGCGTTAATAAACTACATGACAACAGACTTTAACTGCAGCCAAAAAATAAACACACTTACAACAGACTACAATTCTTTGTTAGATCATATTTTTACAAATGAAGATACACCACATTATGGAACATTAGAATCATATTACAGTGATCACAAACCAATATGGATAGCTATTTAACTAAAATGTATAATATAACTGCATTTCTATTTACAGATAATTTTCATTCAAGAATATTTGACTAGAATGTTTAACAACTGCATTTCTCTTTACAGATGATTTCCATTCAAGAATTAAAAGACATGAAACAAGAGGATGCAAAGCCATACCAAAAGGCAGTACGTGTCAACATTATTAAATGTTCAACAAAGACCCATTATCGCAATGCAAAACAAGAGAACAAAGTATTGTATCATATGGCTCTGGCAGATCAAAGTGGCTCTATTAAAGCAACATGTCATAAAGAAGATTATTATACTCCAACAAAAGAACAAAATGGAATGCTAATTCGCAATTATATCATCAAGAACAATATATTGATTTTAACCAAACAAACAAAAATATCAAGAATGCCACCGATTACTATAGCGCCAGCTATCATTCAAGAAGCTGAATATATTTTACAGCCACCAGCCCCACCACTGTCTCCTATAAAGACAGTCAGAGAGGCGAATATTAAAACACTATTAAGTGTCAGGAACAATATCAGAGGTAAGTTAAATTATCTTACTTATTAAACACATTTTTCCTAATGTTTATTATACTACAAATACCTAAACAAAATCTATCATATAAGTATGCCTATTAGTGTAACTAAATGTATGTTATTGATGTACAAATGTTAATTTATATATTTTAATATGTGAATATTCATAAGTATGTTCCCTAACACAATGTAATACATTACAAGCAATAATAAGTAAGTAAATTTTTATAATGCATACAAAAATGTTTATATTGCATTGATAATATATATATTTATATATGTATTTAAAAATATCTTGTACAGCATATTATTAATGTTTATATTTTTCCAAATATGTAAAAGCAATATTTATAACATATATATGCAACAAGTAACAAAAAATATATATCTAATATGCTAACCATATATGTGTATATATATATATATATATATATATATATATATGTATATAAGGCACACAATATAAAACAAAGAAGTTAAAAAAATATTTATATAAATGTACTTATAAAAATATATATATATATATATATATATATATATATATATATATATATATATATATATATATATATATATGTGTGTGTATATAAAATATATATAAATATATCCTCGCTCCATTGCGCCTTGCCAGCACACTCCTGCACGGGTGCTTTAATCGCGGAGGTGCATCCACGAAAATAAATAACCGCTCGATTTTCTTATAAATCGTATCCAAGAAAGAAGCACTCACAGGGGTTTATTCTTAATATCCGTCAATGTTTTATTGAGAAGCAAACCTGTTTGCTCCTCAATAAAACATTTACGGATATTAAGAATAAACCCCCATGAGTGCTTCTTTCTTGGATACAATTTACAAGAAAAGCAAGCGGTTATATATAAAAATATATATATATATATTAGCCAAACTACACCTTAAAACATTGTTAACCGGTAAGTAAAATTACAAACTCTAATTACAATTCCCAATTAAATATATATTAGCAACAATGTCTTATCCAAATATCATTACAAAGATAATTCCTATTCATAGTAATTGTTATTGCATATTTGTTATATAGCACTATAATTTGCTAAACAATTATTAATGCACACTAAAATGCATTTTTCGAAAAGATAACCTTCTATGATAAACACAATTTGAAAGCATTAAGGGGCCGATTCCGATCTCGGCCGGTAGGGCTCCGAATCGGATTCGGATTTACCGGATCCGATTCGGAGCCCTGTTTCCCGACCGAATCGTACGCGGGTCCGGCCGAGCGAGTACGATGCAGGCACCCGCGAAATCTCCGACCGACTCGAACGCGGCTTCAACACGCTCCGACCGACTCGCATGGACACGACTCACACCGCGCTATGGAGACGTTTCCCAGCCGGGTAAGTACGATGCGCGCCGCGAGCAGTCCGAATGACTCGCGCCGTCCGGCTCGAAAAAGCTGTCGGAGCCGGACTTTGGGGGTCTGCGTCGGACCCCCCTGTACGCGTAGGCGCACGAGTCACACACAGGGGGGACCCATGGGTCCCCCCTACCTGTGCATGTACGCCGCGATGCGCATCAACGCGTACCTGCTGTAGGGGGCGCCCTTGTCCGCCTCGCACCCATTGAGTCAATGGGAGCCCGCGTACGCGTTGTACGACCGGCTCCCATTGACTTGAATGGGAGTCCGACCGACTCGAGTCCGATGGCATGCGTGCACATCGTACTCGTTCGGTCGGACTGCCAGAGTCCGATTCGGTCGGAAATCTCTCCGGGTCCGGCTCGGTCGGAGAGATTTCCGGCCCGAATCGGAATCGTCCCCTAAGTATGAAAACTAATTAGAATACAAACACTGCATACTATCATGTATTAAATAATTGCTATTTAGACCGAAATTTGTTAGCCGAAAATATATATATATTTAAATACACTCATACAGACATATCGCTCATACTAAAGGTGAGTAATTTCTATAATTTATAATTATATATTCTTCTGCCAATCATTACCATTGCTAATAGAACTATTAATTACAAACAATATATCAATGAAAGCCTTGATACCATAACAGGTAAGTAAAAATCTTTAGTATACACAAACATAAATATACAAATACTATTTTTATATATGTATGTAAAAAAACAAATCCCTAATAAACCTATGTAAATACTTTACAAATTCTATACAAAAGTAACATATATCATGCAGTTTGTACTGTATAAATATATATATGTTAGTACATATATGTCTATATATGCAATATATATAAATACCTATATAGATATATATATATATATATATATATATGTATATATATATATTTATATATTAACACCACTATAACTTAAAGCACAATATAACAAGTAAGTACAATTAAATAACAATAATAATATCTGCAAGCTAAATATCAATTACCAACAATGCATTTTTAAAATGTTATTAATTACAAATATAATCACTTTACAAATACATGTTAACAAACTAACCACAATATATACATGTAAATATATATATATATTAATACATATATGTGTATATATATATATATACAGATATTTGCACATATATATATACAAAAATACTAACACAAATATATATGTATATATACACATCTGTGTTAATATATATATATATATTTACATCAACATATATTGTATTTAGTTTGCTAACATATTTATAAAGTGATTATATATGTAATTTATAACAATTAGAAATGCATTATTAAAAATTCATATTTAATTTGCAAACATAATTATTCACATTTTATTGTACTTACTTGCTATACTGTCTTTTAACATATAATAATGTTAAAATATTTAAATATATATATATACACATTGCGTAAATATATATGTTACATATGTATAGATTTTGTAAATTAATTACATATGTTTATTACTAATTTGCTTTCAGACATTCAGATATGCACATAACATTTGTATATTTCGAAGTGTCTGTAGCAAATAAATATATTATATATAAATATATAGACCGAAAGAGAGACAGAATTATATATTGCTGACTCATGTTTACAAATATAACACCTATGTAAAGGTAAACAAATATTATAAGTATATAAATAATATTCACATAATCTTTTGTAATCTGTTACCATTACTAATACAACTCTAAATTGTAAGTATATCGGTAAATATATATATAATAAACATATATGTATAGATTTACACATATAAATGTCTAAATATATGTATATATATATATATATATATATATATATATATATATATATTATTAATTTACAAACGAACTGTAGCTTATAAGCCAATATAACAGGTAAGTAAAATTATATACCCCAAATTATGATTACTAATCAGGTAAGTATTACCAACAATGCATTTTTAAAATGTCTAACTATAACATATTAAATAATTGCCATTTACAATAAAAGTTATAACTCCAAGGGACAGAGAACAAAGACACACCCACGACTCCACCCATATAAAGGACACAAATCACAACCATGATCCTTTGCAAATGCCATTCCACTGCCAGCACCCAAGAGACAGCAACCACACACCCACAGCTCATCCCTCACACAAGCCACACACCATCAGCACACCAACAAATACCTACCTCACATACACCCAGCAAAACACACACTCACACACCCTCACCTGCACACCAACACACACATCACTCACCATCACCACCCATCACCATGCCCCCCAAGAAGAATCACAAGTTCCTAGATTGTGAATTGGAAGTCATGGTAGACGAGATCCTCAGGGTAGAGCCACAGCTGTTTGGCACACTGGTCCAACAGACCCCCATCTCCCAGAAAACCAAGATGTGGGAGAGGATCATCAACAGGGTGAACGCACAATCACCATGTCTGCGCACAAAGAGCGACATCCAGAACAGGTGGTATGACGTGCGCAGGAGGGTACGGGACCTGCTCAAGAAAGAGTACATCATCAGCCAATACACCGGCAGTGGCCCTCCTGCCAAGCCAATATACCTCATGCCCTGGGAGGAGAAGGTGCGGGCCATCCTTCCACCAGTGAGCGTATATGGACTAGAGAACATCCCAGAGCCTGGTGAGTACACAACAAATGTACACAATATTCTGCCACAAAACACACACACATCACTGTCAAGGGGAGAGTCAAACCATGCACTCATAGCAATTACACAGCAACCAGAACAGAATCATCCCAAAATGTGTATGTCAGTCAGATAAACACAACACATGCCATCAAAAAAGTTACATCCAACTGTGCCATCACATGTACAAACACAACTACAACTACAGCTAGGCAGTGGCACAAATAGAACTAACAAACACATCCAGACATGTAGCCACCACAACAACACCAACACACAGTGAAGACCACTCAAAGGAAGGAATTCTGTGTATGCTGGCCAAGTCAGTGTAGCCAATAGCATCATGGGAGTCGCAGTCACACATATTGCCCCCCCACAACTGTCCCATCAACACCACCATGAACCATGCGCACATCACAGGGAGTGGAGAAGGACTCACAAGATGGCTGACACTGGCAACTGCTGTGGGGAGCACAAGGCCCTGCTGGCAACTGTGCACCAACAAACAGCAGGACACCACTGACTGACATCCTGAGAGACAACTTCCACTCCCTTCAATGCAAGCACGTTCCATGGTGGGATATCTGGCTGGCTGGGTGGGAAGGAGGACTTGCAGCACTGACCATAGTCACAAGCACCTCCCCTCACACCCCCCCCCAACACAAACTCCACAGAACCCACCTGGTAGAATGCAATGCCTCACATCCCAACTCAAGATCCCACAAAGAACCACCACCCTGGGTTATGTTGTGTGAAGCACAGGGACACTCTTGGGACTTTTAGCCAAACAACTGCCAGGACAACACTCCCAGCCATCCTGTCAGCACAGGCAGCCCACCCCACAGGGAAGCGGAGTCAAAAGGAAGGAAGCATGGGCATGCTGGGAAGGGGGGTGGAGGCAATAGCATGATGGGAGTCGTAGTCACAGCTCTACATCCCCCACCACATGGCCCAGCAAGCTCACACTCACGCATGCACATCCCACAGAGAGTGGAAAGACCCATCAAAGATGTCTGACACTGTTGCTGTGTCGTGGGGAGCACAAGGGCATGCTGGGAACTGCACACCAACCAACAGCAGGACACCACTGTCAGCCATCTTGCCATTGCCCACACACCCACACATACTGAACTCCCCACAAAAGCAAGTAAGTGTGGGAATGCTGGCAAGTGGGGTGGAGGCAATAGCATGAAGGGAGTGGCAATCACAGATATTGGTCACCCTCACAACTGGCCCATCAACACCACCCTGAACCATGCTCACATCACAGGGAGTGGAGAAGGATTCACAAGATGGCTGACACTGGCTACTGCTGTGGGGAGCACAAGGCCCTGCTGGCAACTGTGCACCAACAAACAGCAGGACACCACTGACTGACATCCTGAGAGACAACTTCCACTCCCTGCAATGCAAGCACGTTCCATGGTGGGATATCTGGCTGGCTGGGTGGGAAGGAGGACTTGCAGCACTGACCATAGTCACAAGCACCTCCCCTCACACCCCCTCAACACAAACTCCACAGAACCCACCTGGTAGAATGCAATGCCTCCCATCCTAACTCAAGATCCCACAAAGAACCACCACCCTGGGTTATGTTGTGTGAAGCACAGGGACACTCTTGGGACTTTTAGCCAAACAACTGCCAGGACAACACTCCCAGCCATCCTGTCAGCACAGCCAGCCCACCCCACAGGGAAGCAGAGTCAAAAGGAAGGAAGCATGGGCATGCTGGGAAGGGGGGTGGAGGCAATAGCATGATGGGAGTGGTAGTCACAGACATTGCTCAGCCTCACAACTGGCCCATCAACACCACCCTGAACCATGCTCACATCACAGGGAGTGGATAAGGACACACAAGATGGCTGACACTGGCTACTGCTGTGGGGAGCACAAGGCCCTGCTGGCAACTGTGCACCAACAAACAGCAGGACACCACTGACTGACATCCTGAGAGACAACTTCCACTCCCTGCAATGCAAGCACAGTCCATGGTGGGATAACTGACTGGGTGGGTGGGAAGGAGGGCCGGCTGTCAACCAAACACAACCAATGCAGACCATGTTCACACCCCAACAAATACATAGAAATGCCCAAATAATGCAGGACAATGTGCCACACCAATATCAACCCCTGACTGTGACGACTTAGGACAATGCAATGTACAGGCCCGCACCCAGAGGCACAGTCACAACTGTCATGTGTGTCAACCATTGATGCCTGCAGAAACATAACATACATTGTGTGTGTCTCCCAAAAACAGGTGATGATGGGGACACAGCAGCAGACGCTGAGGAGTCCCAGTCCCAGGCTCAAGAGGATGCCGAGCTCACTGGTGTCGTACAGCCTCTGCCCTCCTCGGACGAAGAAGACCAACCTGGCACATCCGGTGCAAGTCTACATGCAGCACCAGCAGGACCACCAGCTGCACCCCCTGCACCCACCCCTCCAACGACTGTCAACACAAATACCATCCCTGCCGACATGGACAGAACAAGGAGCAACACCAGCACAGGGACCCTGGACCAACCTGGGGCCATGGACACCACCACCACCAACCTCCAAGGTGGACCAGGGTCATCTGTGCGTGCCACTGCACGCACTGCACATGTCGGCAGGGGTGGTGGGAGGGGTGGGAGACAGAGGTCGCTGCTTGCAGAGGTTGCTGGTGTGCATGATGACCCACAACTGGTACGCATAGCTGATGCGTACCAGTCCAGCACCGGAGACCTCAGCCAGGTAGTGGGGCTCCTCAGAGACATGAAACAGCAGCAGGCTGCCCATCATGCCCGCTTGGACTCCCACATGTCCCACGTGGAGTCACACATGTCCCGTGTGGAGTCCAAGTGGGATGCACTGCATGAGATGACGGCGGTGCACAGGGACATTTTACAATGCCTCCGCCAGATGAACAGCAACGAGTCCACACCTCCCTGTGTGCCAACAACATCTGGTGCTGCCCAAACTGCAACTGCCACAGGGAGGGAGGATGACTCTGGCGGAGAGTCCCCTGCACCGCAGCAGCCTGTACTTGAGGGCCCCCCCCAAGAAGAGGGGTCGTCCGAAGAGGGGCAAGTGAGAGGCCGATGGCCAAGCGCAACTCCCAGGAAGCCTGAACCTGTTCTGGATGTTCACCTTTGTGCACAGACTGTTCACCCTGTTGACGGCAACACTACTCCCACACATTGCATGGGGAGTACAAGTTGGACCAATGTGTCAGACAACTGTGGCCCCGATACTGGGGATTCTGTCTACCAGGACTTTCAATTCACCTAGGAACTTCTGATTGCAAGATTTATGTACAGCACTACCCATCCTATGCACTATTCACACAAATGTATCACAATAAACACACTAATACACCATACTTGCCTCTGTTGTGATTCCAACGTGGGTGCTGTTATGGGGATGATGAACTGCAAAATTACACTGTGTATGCGAACTGCAACAGCAAGTACAACACAGGAATGTGAGTAAAGGCAACGTGACACATATGAAGGCGACACACCACCAGGGCTACACAACACATACACACCTAGGCCATCTGACTCATTGCCTACACTGATGTTGCCAGGGAAGACGGTGCAATGCACAGACACCACACCCATTCCCAGTTGTAGTCAAGTAGCCCACAGGTGCAGTAAGCAAATGGCAGTCAAATGTGTGACCACAGACAACGCACATCACAAAGTGAAGCACAGGTTTATTACACAGTTGCAACATGTCGTAACCACTACAGATGCAAGGTAATCCCACCTGGCAGTGGGCACACAGTCAACAACTGTAGACGGAAGGAAGTCCATGGGTGTGGCGCACATCACCTGTAGGGACACAACAGCTACCAGCCTGGAAGTGCAATCACGTCGTCGGTGGACACAGTTGACCAAACGAATCCGAAAGTACCCTGTGAAGGACAGAAATGACACAGTCAAAAGCAATGGAGTACAGGACAGAACAGCAAAACTCATGCACAATACATGTTACAAGATACCCACCCAGAACCAAGTTAGCATGTCAACACTGTTGGGGAGTACAGCCCACCTGTAAGCACACATCGCAACACACATCCAGTCAAGTAGCCCATGGACACACTCCAACAGCACCAGAGCACCACCTACACATATCATGCCAACTCACATCATTGACATGACACCGCAGGATACTCCCATTCAGCTAAAGAAGTTGGTGATGAGCTGTGTGCGGACATCATCATCATCATCATCATCGTCACTGGCATCGTGGTCCAGGCAGGATCCTCCACAGGTGACGGATGTTGGTCATTGTCATCCTGGATGAGAGGCAACTCCTTCCGCACTGCCAGGTTGTGGAGCATGCAGCAGACGATGATAATCTTGCACACTTTCGCAGGGGCATATGGGAGGGACCCTCCGGTCTTGTCCAGGCAGCGGAAGCGGCTCTTCAGGAGACCAAATGTCCGCTCAATAACTCTCCTGGTCCGACCATGTGCCTCATTGTAGCGCATCTGGGCTGGTGTCACAGGGTTCCTGAGGGGTGTCGCAACCACGGCATGTTGGGGTATCCCGAGTCACCTACGGACAGACAAGTGCACATTAGCTGACTTGGAAAAGTGGGCGGAATACTACAGATCAGATCACACACAATGGCACAAAGTCAGTACACACCAACAAGCCAGGCACGCTGGTTCTGCATCTGTGCCATCATCCTGGGGATGCGACTACTCCTCATCACAAAGGCATCGTGTGCTGAACCAGGGAAACGGGCACACACGTGTGTGATGGTCATGTCTGCAAGACACACCACCAGTGCATTGACCGAGTGGTAGTGCTTGCGGTTCCTGTAGGCCTGCTCCTGGGCCTGTGGTGGTACCAAAGCCACATGTGTCCCATCAATGGAGCCAATGACATGCGGCATCCTCCCCAGGGCATAAAAGTCACTCTTCACGTCAGTGAGTCGTCGCAGTCTAGGGAAATAGATGTACCGGTTCAGAAATAGCAACATTGCCGCCAAAACATCGCGGAGCACACGTCTCAACATGGTCTGTGACATCCCACCAGCAGTCGCCACAGTATGTTGGAAGGTACCGGTGGCAAAGAAGTGTAGGGCTGCCATCACCTTCACCTTGGGGGTCAGCGCTGTAGGATACGGCCGGCCAGGCTGCAAATGTGGGGCCAACTGCACTGCCAAATCCTCAATCAGCTGCCTGGTGAAGCGGTACCGTCGGATGCTGTCCCGTTCCACCATCGTTGCCAGGTCTGGGAATGGTCGATGGACAGCAGGAGCCCTGCAGTGCAGAGGAGAAGTAAGCAAGATTGTCAGTCAGCCCACATATGCGGCATTGAACACACTCAATATCCCAACATACATCATTATGAGGCACAACTACATGAAGTGTGCAGTTCCGTAAGGACATGTATGGTACATACATGGCCAACATCTGGTTGGCCCATTGGATATCATGAGGCCGTGTCACAGTTCCCATCTCCTGCTGCTGTGTCACAATCACCCCCCACAGTGACATGTGAGGACAGATGTGCCCCAGGCACCACAGCTCAACGACAGGTACATTCCCAGGGACCCTGTATTGCCACATGGACACTGGCATTACATGGAGTATCATGTATACACCACAGCAAAACAACCATGACCCCCACAGGTAGTGGTCCCACTTGCCACGGCAGGACAGACATGGACGTCTGTGACACACACACGCACAACATCAAAGTCCATGCACACACAACGTGGATGTGGAGACTGTCTCCCATTGTGCACATGAAATCAGAGACATTGTAAACACTACATGCACACAGACTGTGGAGGACCATCACTATTGTGCCACTGGGACACCCTGGCTCAAACATACCGTCCCACATGGGACTCACGGGGTATGTGACATGACATACACATACACCACCGTGAAATGTGACCATGGCACATGCACAGATATGAACAGTTGCACATCACAGTGGTCATGTACACGTAACACCCAGGATCCTGTCCCCATGAACACGTGCCCAGCCTGGGGGTGGCTGCCCACAGGTGACACCCACAGGACAACATGTACACAAACATACACACAATAGGAAATGCAGCCTTACATGCCTTATGATAAAGTTTGGACAGGCTGTCGTGATGTAGGTGTGCCCTCACTCCCTGGGAGCTATCTGTGGCTGGCATATGTCCATCTGAGACAGGCATGCTGACATATGCCAGTCACATGTACAGTGATGCGTTGAACAGCAATGGACCGATCGGTGCCCCCGGCCGGCCCATTGCATTCAATGTGTGCGGGTACGCGTTGTACCCCTGTACGCGTTGAACAGCAATGGACCGATCGGTGCCCCCGGCCGGCCCATTGCATTCAATGTGTGCGGGTACGCGTTGTACCCCTGTACGCGTTGTACTGCAATGGACCGATCGGTGCCCCCGGCCGGCCCATTGCATTCAATGTGTGCGGGTACGCGTTGTACCCCTGTACGCGTTGTACTGCAATGGACCGATCGGTGCCGCCGGCCCATTGCATTCAATGTGTGCGGGTACGCGTTGTACCCCTGTATGCGTTGTACTGCAATGGACCGATCGGTGCCCCCGGCCGGCCCATTGCATTCAATGTGTGCGGGTACGCGTTGTACCCCTGTACGCGTTGAACAGCAATGGACCGATCGGTGCCCCCGGCCGGCCCATTGCATTCAATGTGTGCGGGTACGCGTTGTACCGCAATGGACCGATCGGTGCGCACCCATTGACAATGGCCTTGCCTGGCAACGGACGAGTTTTCGAATTTCGAACGAGTCGGTTGCTGGAAATTCAGTTGGTCACCCACAACAATGTTGCAAAATCATGTATGTCATGAAGTTGAAGATTTGGAGGATGCTGTGGGCGTGTATTGGTGCTGCTATTCCATGGATTGGCCAGATTCAGAAGATGCAAACGACTTGGGCCTATCACTTTGGACACAAGGGACAGTATCTGCCTCTGCAGCACATATATATTGCTGGCTGTTCCCCTGAGAGCTCACTTGCCTGCACTACATGCTCCAGGACGACATCTGCCACTGCACTGCTTCTGTCTCTGCCCCTCTGGACCCTGCAATGGCACGTACGGTGGAGAGAGCCCCAGCCTTCAGCCTTGAGGAGAACCAGGCCCTGCTGGACAGCCTACTTCCACAGTACAGCAAGCTGTATGGGACACCAGGGGAGCAGGTGAGTGTTCTGTGCACTGCCTTTCTGAATGTGCATATTGTCTGACTAGCAAGGCTGAAAGTCTGCACGCCACTGGCTAGCAGGCTCACTGAGTAGTTGTCACCCCCATAGTGTGTAGTGACATGCACTGGACAGGAATGGTGCAGTGACAGTGCATTTGAACAAGGTTTTACTTCCCATGCAATGATACCATGTAGTGACGTCTGGCAAACTGTCCATGGGCAGCTTTGCACTGCCTGTGTACATCATGTGCCCCTGTGATTGAGACATGTATATACAACTGTGTCATGCACGGATATGTTGCATGTGTAGTAATGGCCTTTTCACTTTGTCATCCTCACAGGTTAATGCCCATCGGAAGCAGGAGATCTGGAAGGACATCGTCCGGGCTGTCCGGTCCGTGGGGGTCTACAAGCGCCGGATCCGCAACTGCCAGAAGAGGTGGCAGGACCTTCGGGGCTGGACCCGGAGGATTGCACGGGTCCAGCTGAAGCTGTCGCCTCCTCGCAGGAGGGGCGGAACACGGACCCTGACCCCCACATGCTCCAGATCCTGGCGGTGGTGTTTCCAGACCTGGATGGGCAGCTGAAGGCCAGACAGCAGCAAGGAGGGGGTGAGTCAAAGACTGCACTGTGAACTCTGTATTTCATGCTTTGTGCCCTCCTCTGGCCTGGTTCAACTGCCACAGTGCAGCAGTCATGTTGTCCAGGAGCCATGTCCCTCTATTGTGCACTGCCCACTGCTCATCTGATACCCAGGTGTGGCCCTTACATTCAGGGAATTGTGTCACTTGGGACTGTGTCCTTGCAGTTTGCTTCACTAAAGGTGGGAGACAGCATCTGTTTCCCTAACTCTGTTGTGGGCATCATGGGTGGGTCCATTGTTCACACAACGCCTGTGTTCGGACATGTAATCTGCGTGTTGCTTTGATATGCGGTCCACTTGCTGAGCCACCACATGTGCCTGGGGTATGTGGCACACGCCCATGCAGCGGGTGGGAACAATGTTTGGGCCCCAGGAGTGTGCAGATTACGTGTGTCACACATACATAGCCAGCTATCCACTGTCCAGGGCTCATCCCTCATTCATGTGGGGCAGGACAGTCATGCCTACTCCAGGCCATGCAATGCACTCTGTACTCCCACTCCCGTGTATCAGCTGACACATTGTGCGCAGTGATTTGACCCCTCAGGTGTCTGCCTCTGTGTCAGTGTGCTGTGGATTAGTTGCCAGGACTGTTGGGGTGTTTCTTGGTAGGGGCTCAGCATGCCCCTGGAGATGTGACCATAGGAGACGATACTTGTGTGTCACATAGGTGTTTGATCAGCTGCCCGTGCAGACTGGGGTATGCAAATGTGAAGTTCAGGCAGCTGTTCCCCATTCACAGCAAATTGTGAGGTGCTCAGGTTCAGAGGGTAGTGTCACAGGTCTCCCATATGTCCAATAGGTATGACCTGGAGAGATGAGGGTTAAGATGATGTGTTGTGGGGGATGTACATGTGCACTTGTGCAGCTCCAGGACTTGCATTCCCCATGACCTACTATTGTGACACAGTGCAGAGTGTTGTTGTCTGGCTGCCAAGTCATACATCACTGAGACAGTGATGTATGACTTAGCAGTCATGCCTCTGCCATGGCATGTGTCTACTTATTGGTGATCCTGCAGGGGAGTGACATGTGCTACATGCACACCATTGTGGCGATGGCTATCAGGACATGGGTGCATCATGGTGTCTGTCGCTGGTATGCATCACATGCATTTCCTATTTGACTCTGGGCATCCCTTTCATCCGGAAACCTGTACTGACTCAGTGGCAAGAGCTGTGATGTGTGCATGTCCACATGCCACACCGTGTCCTCTGCACTGTCCAACTACTGTGTAGTTGGTGCATGTGTCCACACTGGGGTGTTGCAATCCAACAGACACCAGACAGATGGGTGCAAGGCCATGTGGGATGTGAGTGCCATGGTTGGCATCAGACTGACAATTGGCTGCTCCTGTTCAGTTAGGGCACTTTTAGCAATGTACAACTAATGATGCCAGGGCTAGCTCTGTAATGTGCTGTGCTCCCAGTGGTGTGTGCGTTTGGTGCAGGTGACTGATGTCTGTCTGTTTCCCCATTGTTTGCAGATACATCCACGGCCACGGAAGGGGACAGCTCCACGGACCAGGAGGAGCCGGAGAGCCAGACTGGGTCAGCAGCCGAGGAGTGGTCGGAGGGACCCAGTGGCACGGAGGGCGAGGGGAGCCACACCGAGGAGTCCTCCGCACCATCCACCTCAGCTGAGGACCAGAGCAACTCGGAGGATGACTCCCTTATGGAGGCGGGTGTCAGCAGCCACCACACCCCAGCTAGTGTTGCTGTCCCCGCCACCACCAGCACCACCACCGCCCTCCCATCGGCTCCCATACCCCAGGTCCGTGGAGGCTCCCATGTTCGGGAGCGTGTCTCCTTTGGGCCAGGCACCGCACCCCCTGCCCCTGTGTCCCCTGCTGCCCTGAGTGAGGAGTCTGTGTACCTCCTTCGCCAGCTCCATGTAGGGCAGACAGCCATGCTGAGTGTCCTCCATGCGCACAACCCTCTGTTGACTCAGCTGGTGTCGTTCATGGAGGGCATCTCATCGGGCATGTCT
This sequence comes from Calotriton arnoldi, assembly GCA_963921515.1. Lineage (NCBI taxonomy): Eukaryota > Metazoa > Chordata > Amphibia > Caudata > Salamandridae > Calotriton > Calotriton arnoldi. The sequence continues at coordinate 199,099 of CAWUFW010010303.1, forward strand.
GACCTACAGAGGGGCAATAGGTCCATGGACTCCTCCCTGACGGCAGCAGTGTCCCTCCTCAGACAGTCCCTCACCCCTCCTGCCTCTGCTCCATCCACACTCCCCAGCACCTTGCCCGTCCCAAGCACACACACATCCAGAACAGACACACGCCACAAACAACACGCACAGTCAGGGGACTGAAACCAGACTCACAGGGGATGGGGCCCTGGTACACACACACGCATCCACGAGCACTGCGCAGTCCTCAGTTGCCTCTCCCTCCAAAACACCCTCCCTTGCCTCACCTGCAACCCCAAAGACCCAGCACCTCTTCCTCAGTGACCTCGGCCTCTTCCCCTCCGATCCAGCTGCTCCAGCATCCAGGGGGAAGAGGAAGCCCACCCACACGGAGCAGAGTGCCCCTCGCCCCCGGACACCCTCCCCCAGGCGCAGACGGACTGAGGCCCCCACCCGCAAGTCCCCCCGGAGTCGTAAGAGCAAGACCCCGCCGCCGCCCTGCAGCTCAGGCACCAGGTCTCCTTCCTCCATCCCTCAGGCCCCCACTCCACAGGTGCCCCCACCACACCCTGCCCCAGGTTCCCCCACCCACAGATATACCATCCCCAAGAGGATCCGGCCTTCTCCCCTGGCACTTGCTCTCCCGGCACCACACCCCCGCTGCGCTTGTCTGTGCCACTGATGTGGTGAGGGTGTCCTCCCCCTCTGTCCAGCCCACCTTGCCTGGTCCCCATTCTCCTCCCCTGGTGGTAGGCACTGCAGTGGAGTCCACTACCACCCTGTCTGACTTGGGCACTGCAGTGGCGGACCTGTCCACTCCATCTGCAGGGTCCACTGCAGTCATGCCGGCACCCACAACATCTGAGTCATGCCCCCCAGTTGTGCCGGCACACACCATGTCAGACACCTCCTCTGCAGTTGTCAGTGGCTCTCCAGCACCCACCACCCCTTCCCTGCTTCCTCCTGGTGAGCCCTGATCCTGTCCCTGCGGTGCCTGGCCTGCCCCCCGGTTGCCCCTCCTAGTGGATTGTCCCTGGTTTTGTGCAGGCATGCGTAGGGTGACATCTGCCACTGTCACCCTGTTTGGACTTTTACAATGGACTGGCCATTGGCCTTTGTGTTTTTTCTGGACTTTGTTTTCATTCCACACATATGCTGAATAAAGCAACTTTCTGTTCTCTAGTGCTTATGCTTCTGATGTACATGTTGTTGATGTTGCTAACCATGCCCTTGCTGCAGTGATGGTGATATTTGGTCTCATGATAATGAAGTGTTACTGTGCAGGAACCCATGTGGTCCAGGGGGAATGTGTCCTATCCTGTGGTGTATCCATGTCATCCATAGCAGCATCTTAGGGTGTCATGTGTTCAGTATTTGGCAATGGGATTCCCTACTTAGATTAGCTATTTCACATCTGTGGCTTCCACCCCTGCACATCTGTTGTGCCTGCCATTGTTCAATTCGTCTACTTCCCTGACCGTGTGGCCATCTCCACTGGACATGCAGGTTTGGGCATCAATGGGGAAGGGCTCATCTGTGTTGTCAGTGCAACATTGCTATACAAGTGTGTTGGATCTGTGCTGATGATTCCGTTGGCACTTCCATGACCAGGCTGATGTGACGGGAGCCCTCATTTGGTGCTAATTGTTGATTGTGTGACCAAGTGCTCAGCTGACATGATGGGGCCCTACTGAGGCAACATATGGCACAGCTTTCCTCACACAGGAGTGGAGTCCCCTCATGGCAGTGTGTACTCCTGTGACATTGCCTGCGCCCAAGGTGTGTGTTGTATGTGCATGTCTGTGTGTTCACTTCCGTTTAGCTGTGCATGCTGTGATCCCTAGTGTTGTACCTGTTTGTGATGCTAGCTGAGTTGACCTATGTTCCCCCAAAGTCTTCTCCCTGGGTTCTCTGTGATGTGGGTGCATGGCACATTACTGGTCATCAGGGTGTCACCCATAGGTGTGTTTGCTGTCAGGGATGAGTTTGTGTGCAGACGCAGATGGGTCACAGTCAGGTTTCCCCTTGGCACTTGTTGTTTGCCCCTGTCATGTGATTTCCAGTTTGTGTTATCTTTCAGTGATTGTGACACGTTGTGTGTGTGACTGCTGGCACTCCTCAGGGTCCGGGCTGCAATGTTGGTTGTTGTCTATGTGTGTTCTTTGTGGGTGACCTTGGCTTCTTCATTGGTGTGTGACTGTGGCTGGGATCCCATTGGTTGGTGTGGTATTGCCGTCATGTCCATGTACAGCGTAGTGTGCAGTGTGTCAGACATTCAGGAGTCTTGTTGAGTGGCCATGTGTCATGTGTTTCTGCACCTTGGTTCCCACCCACCACCATGGAATAGTCATGGGTGCATGTGCAATGTCACCAGTGCATGTGTACTTCACTGCTGCACATTGTTGGAGGTCGAGGGGTGTGGTGTTGAGTGTGTGCAGATGAGAGTTGTTGCCCGGCTAGGCCCCTGCCTCCATGTTGGCCTTGGCTTACTGGCCATGCTGATTGATTTGTGCTTGTGTAGGTGTGATGGTAGATTGTTGCTCAGGACACATGACTGTGGTTCACAGTGTGAACCACATTTAGCTTTGTCATCACAGTGGGATTGTAATGCAGCCCAGGGTCACCACATTGTGGGGGCCCTGGGGGTGGTGCTGTGGTGTGTATGTGTCTTGCTGTGTCAGTTGCTGTTCCTACGTGCCTGTGTGACATGTGTGATTTGTGCTCCCTCTCATCTGACAATGCCTGCTTGCTCACATAGGGGATTTGGATCCATGAGTTTCCTTTGTGTGGCACTGTATGCATATCTGTATGATTGGTATTCAGGTCTCCTCATGTGTTGTGTGGTTGCCTGGGGACACTGGCACCCCCCCTCACCTGTCGTGTATGATGTGCAGTGTGGGTCTGCCTGTTTGTGTTTGTGCATCTGCACCACTGCATTGGCATATCTTGGGTGTGCCAATGGCTGTATGTAGTTTGGTGGGTTTCCCCTGCTGTCCCTGGGACTCCTAGGTCATCGGTCAGCACAATGATCATGGTTTGTGTGTCCCATTGCTGCCATGGTATGGTATCTGTTCACCTCACATCTGCAGTCTCCACAGGGTATCTGCATTTGTGTGTCCATTGGTGCAAATATGTGGGTCTGCATTCTGATGGTCACTTCTGTCATTGTGTCATTGATGAATGTTGACGGTGTCAGCCCCCATGGGTGTTGTTTGTCTGCACATGGCCAAAGGTATGTCTTATTTGCACTGCAGTATTTGGCTCACCCAATTTATGTTGCAATGGGACACATACACTACTTTGCCACTGATGTGTTTTTGTTCTGTGACCAGGAATCATCCATGCAGTTTGGCAGTTGCACCTCTTTCTTTGTCAACACTTACCTTTTGGTCACTGTGATGATGGGGGTTTAGACCCCATTGCCACAATGTTCAAAATGTGCTTCAGCTATGGACCCCACACTTACATTTTGCTCACTGTGATGATGGGGATTTAGACCCCATTGCCACAATGTTCAAAATGTGCTTCAGCTATAGACCCCACACTTACATTTTGCTCACTGTGATGATGGGGGTTTGGACCCCATTGCCACAATGTTCAAAATGTCCTTCAGCTATGGACCCCACACTTACATTTTGGTCACTGTGATGATGGGGGTTTGGACCCCATTGCCACAATGGTCATGGCCTGCTTGCATTGTGGGTGCCACACACATATATGTGTGGCACATGTGCTAGGGGGTCACATTGTATGTTCAAAGTCATGTTCGGTGTTGTAGGCATTTGACACAGTCTACACACGCTTGTCATGGTGTTGGGGGATGTCTTTTCTTGCATTCCCTAGGTTGTGGTGTGCTGGTTGTGTCATGCATTGTCCATCCTATGAGTGGGGGTGGTAGTAGTGGTAGGCATCCAGCCCCCTGGCTAAGGGTGGTGGTAGGCATCCAGCCCCCTGGCTAAGGGTGGTAGTAGTGGTAGGCATCCAGCCCCCTGGCTAAGGGTGGTAGTAGTGGTGGGCATCCAGCCCCCTGGCTAAGGGTGGTAGTAGTGGTAGGCATCCAGCCCCCCTGGCTAAGGGTGGTAGTAGTGGTAGGCATCCAGCCCCCTGGCTAAGGGTGGTAGTAGTGGTAGGCATCCAGCCCCCCCTGGCTAAGGGTGGTGGTAGGCATCCAGCCCCCCCTGGCTCAGGGTGGTAGTAGGCATCAAGCCCCCCCTGGCTAAGGGTGGTAGTAGTGGTAGGCATCCAGCCCCCCCTGGCTAAGGGTGGTAGTAGTGGTAGGCATCCAGCCCCCCCTGGCTATGGGTGGTGGTGGGCATCCAGCCCCCCCTGGCTAAGGGTGGTAGTAGTGGTAGGCATCCAGCCCCCCCTGGCTAAGGGTGGTAGTAGTGGTAGGCATCCAGCCCCCTTGCTAAGGGTGGTAGTAGTGGTAGGCATCCAGCCCCCCCTGGCTCAGGGTGGTAGTAGGCATCGAGCCCCCTGGCTAAGGGTGGTAGTAGTGGTAGGCATCCAGCTCCCCTGGCTAAGGGTGGTAGTAGTGGTAGGCATCCAGCCCCCCTGGCTAAGGGTGGTAGTAGTGGTAGGCATCCAGCCCCCTGGCTCAGGGTGGTAGTAGTGGTGGGCATCCAGCCCCCTGGCTCAGGGTGGTAGTAGTGGTGGGCATCCAGCCCCCCTGGCTAAGGGTGGTAGTAGTGGTAGGCATCCAGCCCCCCTGGCTCAGGGTGGTAGTAGTGGTAGGCATCCAGCCCCCCTGGCTAAGGGTGGTAGTAGTGGTAGGCATCCAGCCCCCTGGCTAAGGGTGGTGGTAGGCATCCAGCCCCCCCTGGCTCAGGGTGGTAGTAGTGGTAGGCATCCAGCCCCCCCTGGGTGAGGGTGGTAGTAGTGGTAGGCATCCAGCCCCCCCTGGGTGGTGGTGGTGGTGCGCATTCAGGCCCCTGTGTGCATATGTGGCATTGGTGATGGGCATTCCGCCCCTATGGTGCTGCTGTTGCTGGTGTAAGTATATTCTGCATCCCTCTGTGTGTGTGTGTGTGTGTGATGTGTCGTGTACGTGTTGTATGTGTTTTGTGGTTGGTGTCTGACTTACCTTCTGCGCCGTACGCGTCCGTGCCTGTTCCGGTAGTAAATGTAGAATATTGGTATGATCGGGACGAAGGGATTCATGGTTGGTTCGTGTCGTTCGTCCTTCTCGTTGCTTCGCGTCGTCCTCGTCGCTTCGCGTTGTCCTCGTCGCTGGCGTGTTCGTCTCGTAGCCGTGGATCGTGTTGTGGCGCGAATCGGAGCTTATGTGCGCCTCTCCCGGATGCTTTGACGTGCCGTGCGTAGCGACGGGTTCGGCGCGTACGGGAAGCGCATCGTACTTGTCCGGCCGGACGGAGCTGCATTTTCCCTTCCGTGCGACTCGATTCAGCGTTTCCGGATTCGCCTCGGTCGGGGAACAGGACCTGGTTTGGGTGAGTACGGCTCGGCCGGATTCTGTGCTGTTGTGCGCATCGTACTTACTCGTTCGGTGTGCTGTACGGATCGGTCGGGATACAGGCTTTCGCATGGCTTTTTTCCCGACCGAATGGTATTGGGTGCGCCTCCGACTGAGATCGGAATCTGCCCCTTTATTGTTTGTTTACATATACAACTAGCATGTTATAATATTTTAATAAAGAAAATACCTACATTATAAAATAATGCTTTAATAAAACATTTTTACAAATAATTGCATTATTATTCACAAACCAAAAGCTCACACTTCACCTAAACTACATACAGGCTTATTTCTACACGAAATAATTCGCTTACAAAAGTATTATAAAAGTCAAGTGTTTTACATTTTTTACTAAGCTGCGTTCACTAAATACTGTTTCTCTACTGAAAACATAAAACATTATATACAAATACTTCACAAACTCCATTACATTATTGACCTTTCTTACACCAATACGTGTGTTGTTGCCCCTGTTAATAATACAATTAGTTTATTTACATGCTGCACCCATGTGATGTACAATACATTTTTGTTTGTTGTCTCTGTTGCCCAACCATCACCAACATGCACTCCTCAGAGCCAAGAGACTCCTCTGATGATAGTGCTCTGTACAAAAATATGATAACCTAACAAAACTTAACTTTCACAAGCATCACCATATAAGGCTCGTATAGCTCTAGTGGACGTCAGCACATGAAGATCAGATCCATTTCAGTAAGGCAAGAAGCTCTTTGACTCTGACACTTCGCTATTTAATATCCTTCTTCGAAAGTTTATACTGGTTCTTTTCACTCATACTATTAATGCACAATATTATATTCTTTGTAAGACTGTCTTCTGTACTCTGGAGTTATTTTTATGAACTTATGTGTTTCCATCATATGAAAACAAGATGATGACAGATGAGAGCAGTGGAAACTGCCCTTCTCTGGACCACTAAACCTAGTCCAGGTTGTATGACGGAACAACGCATGCGATTACTTTGCATTTTATACGCATGCCTTTACCACGCATGCCTTTACAAAGAATTTAGCTCTAAAGGCATGATGGGTAAAGGTAAATGAGTGCTAAAGGTTACATCTCAGCCTCCCTCCCTGAGCCCTAAAACCCAGCCCCAGCCCTTAAAACTGCCCCAACCCCCTACCCTGAGCCCTAAAATCCGTCCCCCAGCCCTGAAAACTACCCCAACCTCAACCCTGCCCAAAAAACTACTCCCTAAGCCACAGCCAGGCAGGAAGCCGGGCAGGAAGTCTCCAACACCTCTCACCCCCTCCCCCCATTTGCTCCAAGTCTAGAGCGCTGACTCCCTTTACCACGCATATGCTTTTACAACAAAAATGATTGTAAAGGCACATGCGTGGTAAAGGCATATGCATGGTAATGCTGGTGTTCTTGCTTGCACGAGTGGTTCTGACCACGTTGGTAATGCCGTTTCCCCCAGTCCAACCTGCCCCTGCTTTGGGTTCAGCCCGGGTCAGGAGCTACGAGCTTTGTTCAGATGCCATGCTTATTCTGTCAACCAAGTCCTTTCCTCAAATGAGTAAACTGTGCCTTTATGAGCCAGCAATACTTGGTCTTTACTACCAGGGCCGGAATGGGAACCGAAACTGCTCAGCCGGCTGTTTGCTAGGGCCAGTTCCGGCCGATTTTGTTACAGGGGGCCAATATTGCAGCTATGCTGCAAAACCAGCCCCCGGTAACACAAGCATTTGTAATGCAATAGGTCTCGCAGTTACGCAAGTTTGAGCTATTGGCATTCTAAATGGCTATGCCTTTTATTTTGGTTTTTAAAACATAAATAAAAGGCATTGTCATTTAGAATGCCAATAGCTCAAACTTGTGTAACTGCGAGACCTATTGCATTGCAAATGCTTGTTCCTCTTGTAACGTATCATTTGCTACCTCTTTTTGTATTTTGTTTGCCTTTGTTATGTGCACAATTGTCACTTTTTCCTCATGTAATGTAACGCTTGCTTTTGTAATATGCCCACTTGTAATCTTCTTCATGTAACGTTACTGTTCCTATTGTGAAGCGCTCTGACACCTTCGGGTAAAGTCCGCGCTATATAAAAACGCATAAATAAATAATAAATAAATAAATAAACCTCAGACACCCTCCCTTTCAGATGCACTTCCCTCTTCCGCCTAGGTGCGCGTGCACCAATGGTGTAGAAGCTCTGTGCGCGTCATAAGTCGTTAGGCAGCCTTACTCGTCAAACCGTGCATTGTTTTTCAGCGCGTGGATCAATGGCGTTGAAGTTCTATCCGCGTCATCAGTTGCCAGGGAGGTGTGTATCTCTGAAGGCTCTCACGGCGACAGTCAGGGCCTCGAGAGGGAACCAATGGCGTGAGAGAACTCAAACGCGTCACCAGTTACCAGGCAGGCGTGCAGCTGTAGCGAGCCGTACTGAGCGTCTCGCACGGTGAAGTCAGCCAATGGCGTGTGAGTGCGTCCGATGCGTCACTAGTCTCTGGCAGACGATTGCGCGGATGGTGCAGTTCCTGAGAAGGGAGATCCCAGGCCCTCAGTGCTGAGAGTGCGGAGGGAGGAGAGAGCGAGCAGGATACGTGCACGAGGGCTACACAATACAGCCGCGGCGCCCCCTCTCGGGAGCACCGTGCACTGCACCATGAGAAGCCATGGCTTCTGCTCACACTACTTTAGTTTCACTTTCACAACTGAGATCCTAGGGCTGCAGCTCACCTGGGAGTGCAGGGCAGCAAAAGCGAGGAGAGCAGTGATTAGAGGAGGAAGGCACAGACATGGCCAGCACAGCTGACCCCTGGAGCACCTCCTGCGAGGTCAAGACTGGGGTAAGGAAGCTGCAGCAAACACTCCCCAAAGATCCCCCTTCCAGAGCCGGGTCGCCATTTGTTGTTTACTTCCTAACCACCCATGGCCGGCAGCTCCCAGGCTGAGGACCAGGGCGGCGCTGGACCCATGGCTTGCAGCTTTTAAAACAAAAAGCAGTACCCCGGAGACTCCCCTCCCCCCTCCTCCCCAGGTTTAAAATGCAGACCCAGCTTGACCTTTTCATGAAAATTTTTATTTTATTTTATTTATTTTTTATTTTATGCGTTTTTATATAGCGCGGACTTTACCCGAAGGTGTCAGAGCGCACATGAGGAGAAAATTACAAGTGAGCAGCGGGCTCGAAAACTGTTAGAAGCTGCGAGCTCCAGAGTGACTTTCTTTTATTGAAAGCGAGTGTCAGAGGCATGTTAAATATTCAATGTATTGAGGATTTGTAGGTGTCAGATGCGTGTTAAATATTCAATGTATTGCAGGATGTGTAACTTTGTGTCTGGTTCACCTTTGATCCTCTTTAACTTGTATTCTTTGTGCTCGATTCGATGAGGAGTTCTAATCACGTCCTCCATCTGCAACCTCCTGTCCCTCAGACTGCCATTCCAAGAGATCGTTCATGGTGCCAGAGTTCATATTTCTTTCTCTGTGACTGACAAGTGTGGTGGAAGATTTTGTGGGGTCCGGGTGAAAACTTTGAAGGAGGGACACAGGTAGCAGATAGTTTTTGAGTTGAAAAAATATAAGCCTTCCAGGAAAGCGAAAATGTCAGCTCCAATATCTTGTGCCACCTAATGGTGTAGGTTTGTTACCTGCTTCATCGTCACTAAAACGCATTGGCAAAGCCAATAGGTCTCATCTATGTGAGCTTTTTTAGACATCAAAAGTTTTTTTATACTAATATCCTGCAGTCAGAACTGAGTGCGTTGTAGCGCTTTTTAGGTCTCGCCTACGCAGCGCGCATGCGCTGCTTAGGAGGGGACCTCTTGTAATCGACTCGCTTTTTTGGCCAAAAACGTGCACGCGTTGCATTGCTTTCAATGGCAACGCGTGCACGTTTGGCGATTCCCTTGCGGGAGCGAGCTTGAAACCATCTGTTTGTAATTAACTTACAAACAGATGGTGCCCTTGGCTCGCTCCCGCAAGGGAAACGCTCTGCGAGTCTCGCTTGTTAAACGTGTGTGTGTGTGTGTGTGTAATTGTTACAAGAATGTGATCTGATGGAGGTGGTGGCACTCTCCCCAAAATGTGTGCTCTTGTCTGAGCTCTTATCACTGCCCCCTCCCCCGGTTGCAGTTTCTGAGGAACTCTGATGTGGGTTCAGTTTTGTTAAAATGGACGTGCTTACCATGGCGCTGTTGGTACTCTGCCACAGTTCTCATGGCGCTAGATGAGTTCACAGTAGGTGTTTGAGGTCAAAAGTTGCTGTTTTAGAGACTATCCCAGGTGTGAGTCTCCGTTTAAAATCATCAGGAAATTAAACCTAGAAACGATGGCGCCCAGAGCTAACGTGTGCGATTTGCACCAGGGTTTGGCGTTAGGTGTTGGGCAGACTCGTGGAGTAAGCGGATTCATTTGTCTATTTTCATTGTGAGTCATGTGAAGCTACTCTGAATGTATGCTCGTACAGGCAACTGATGGCAATACAGCGCTTTAGACATCGATGTTAACATAACATTTGCGCTGTCCCCTAGCAGTGCCCAAGGTGCATGCACATTTGAATGTCGAATAGCATGAATGTAATAGTTGCTTAACATTACATGCCAGAATGGTTTTTGCATCCTTGCCCTGCTTTCCCAATTACCAAAATAACGTGTTGGTCCTACAAAGTAGGTAGGCACAGACCCTCCAATATGTTTAACCTGTCAATGGAAATTTCAAAGCTGGACAGGCATGTATCTTATGTACACCGATTTGTTCCTGCCCTGTCTCTGCCCGATGCTACAGAGAACTGTCTGGAACACTGGTCTGGATTTCAAAACGGGACTTTGTATTTGGATTTCTTAAGAGGTGATCTGAGTCTATTATTCACCCATTCTCACGTGTTGAGGCTGCTCCCCGCTAGAGGGCGCTGAATTGGTTCAATACGAGGCCTTGGGCGGGGCTGCACCCTGCAGAAAGCTGTCATTGTTAGTGGTACTGCAGACCGCTCACTGGGTTTTGTGGTAGGGAACCCCGAGTTTCGCCAAGTGGAGGAGCTGTTGCTCTGCATACTGCATACAACCTTGGCTTCATGCAAATTGACTGCTTCTTGGAGATTGTCCAGGCCGATGACCTTTTAAATGGCTGCGAAATGACTTCCTAGATGCGTATTTATTTTTTTACCAACATGTTTCGACTGAAGTTGTTGGAAACTCCCAAAAAGCAATGGCATTATCAAAGTGAAGATAAACTCTGCTTGTGCGTGATGCAGTTCTTTAGCAATTGTGATGTCTACAAACTGGGTAAACATGCAAAGAGTGCACCTTTCAAAAAAGGTAGTGCAGACACCCATACTGTATCAGTGAACCACAATTTGCCTCGCACATTTTCTTTAAAAAAAAAAAGGAAATATGGCTTGTAGTGCATTATACATTGGAAACGAGTCGGAACTTTCCGCCACCTCTTCCTCCCGGTGGATATGGGTGCACAGGTTGTGGTGAAAAGCGGCACTTCACAACCACATCTGCATTCCACTTACACCTGACCTCACCGGATGTTTTCATATTTAGGAGCCATTTATAAATATGTCTAAGTCATACCGGGGCCTTAAGTGTAAGGATAGAACTCAAACAAGCGTTGGCAAAGCCAATAGGTCTGGCTTTACAGTGCCATGGCATGCAGAGACAGGCATTCACAAATGCTGTTTGAGTGTGTTGCATGCACACATTTTTCTTGTTTAGCACATTAAACTAAGCTTTATTGGCTTTCCCAATGCTGGGCGCAAAGTAGCAGAAACAGGCTTATTTTCTATAACGAATGCATGCATGAGATAAATAATTTAATGTGATAAACAGTGTGACGATTCATGATACTTTTCACACTTAAAATAGTTCCTCATGCATTCCAATAGAAGCTCTTTCCAGTGGGCGGAATGCTACATCAAACATCCAATAGCAGGAGGTGAGAGAAATGCGCATATGGCCAAAATGCACTGTGCATTTTAAATAATTTGTAGCAATAGGTCTTGTAGACCGCAGCGTTGTTAAGCCATACCCAAAATGAGGGGCAGCATATCCAGCACAGACGACCTTGCATTTGGCTGAGGAAAAATGACTGCTCTGAGCCACTGCACTGGAAGCCTGTTTCACACCCACTTACTGCTGAGGGTTGTGCTTTCAGAATCTTGTCAGCTCCTCATCTTGGCTCGTTAGACACCTTATGCAAAGCAAAGAAGGCAATTTTGAAAAGCACCACTACAATGGGTAATGCAGATCTCAAAGTTTTTGGTGAACGCAGTGGCGGAACTTGTTGCTATCAATAACCTGAAGTGCAAGTTCCCTTTCTTCATAGACTGCATTGGATTGGGTGTTTTTTTTTCTGAATAATTTGTGAAATGTCTACATTTATGCCTTTTGTGGTTTAATTGGTTGTAACATGCCCTGTTGAATGTGTGGCCATTTGACAGACACCTTTATTATTGTTCTGCACTACTGAGGCCGATAGTTTAGAGTAAAGCTCTTTAATCTGCTTTGTTACTAACATTTGTAGAGCGCACATTCACCAAACACTTTCTTGGAAGTAAAACTAAAGATTAGAAAAATAGCTTGGTGAAAGACCCGTTTTAAGCGTAAGACTGAAATACATTATGTTGGCTTCAACTCTGATACCATTAAGGAGGAGATTCCAGAGCCACTGGGCTAGAACAGAGAGGCTGCCACTCTGACTCTGGCTTTCAAAAAATTAGGAACAGCCAACCGTTTACCATTTGAGGAACATAAGGTGCGACCGGTGATTTATCAAACAGTTGGATGAGAGATGAAAGGAGGAGCTATTCCCTGGAGTTCAAGCTGAATACTGTTTGCTATGAAGCCAGTGTAAGCTTTGAGATAGCAGACAAGCATGTGCGAATCTGGGAGTTCAAGATAACCCGCGCTGCCCAATTTTGGACCTCTTGGAGTTTCTTTACTAGAATGGAAGGTACGGAAGGTAACACGAGTCAGTGTAGTCCAGTCTAGATCCAATAATCGGGGTGGCAGATTCTCTGCTCTGTCAGAAGCAGTTTCTTCAGGATTTTACAGTGGAAAAAACTCACAAAGGAAGCAAGAGAGGACATCTGAGTGGCCATGGAAAGAGCACTATCAATTTTTACACTGAGGTAGATTGCCCATTTCTACTGACCAATGTGTATCAAGCCAAAGGTCAGACTTTCTATTAATAATTAACTTCTATTTTATCTGCGTGCACTTTGTCAATACTTCCCATTCAATTTCAAGCAAATGGGAAGGTGGGTTATTGTCTTAGTGCAATAACATTTGTGAATAGTCTCCATACATAAACGTCTTACTTGCCAGATGGAGTCAAAAAAGTTGCTGCAAACCCTGGTCAAGATTCAGAATGGTGATATTATCTAACAGAGGCTGGCACTTCTGATGGTTGTTGGCAGGTGAGGCGTGAGGCCATCTGCTTTGACTTGGGAGTCAGTGACTCAGCTCCCGGTCAGGATCTGTGGCTTTTCTCTGTACTGGCCATACTAAACATGTCAGAGTGCACTACTGTGAGTGGAGGACTGCCAGTGTGTGTGGCAGTGATCAAAAGGTGATGGGAGGAATGCTTGCACCAAGTCTAAACACTGGCAATCACTCTGTAGCATTTCAACACACATTTTGCTCACCATGCCACTGCAGTTTGGACCAAGCCATATGCAAATCAGTCTTCACCATACTTCAGTAGGAACAGTCCAGCCCGAGCTGGCCTACCAGGTCCTCCCTGAGTCAAAATCTAAGGCCAGTTTCACCTTGATTGGGGTTTATCTGTCTGGCCACAGTACACATCTGGATACAACAACCAGTGCAGACATAATCACTTCTTGGGACTCTTAAGTGAGGATACACCAGGATTGGTTGTAGCCTTGGTGAAGCTCTTTAAGAGTGAAACAAGGTGTCTGTTAAGCTAGTCATACATTCTTTGAGCAAATGATTTAAGAAACTTAATTGAAAAAAACTCATTCTTGAAGTAGTATTCTTGTATGATTAATTGGACTACTATGGACGAACTTGTAAGGAATGAGATTTCTGGTTTGTGCCTTTCCTGTTGATATTCATCACTCACTGAGAGTCAGACATAATCAGTCATACATAGACTTCACACTGTGCCACACATCACCCACGGAGAGTCAGACATACACACTCACACACTGTCCCACACGTCACCTATGGAGAGTCAGACACATACACACTAATACATATACACCCTCACACTGTGCCACGCATCTCCCATGGAGAGTCAAACACACTTTCCCATACATACACACTCATGCACTGTCCCACATATCACTCACGGAGAGTCAGACACACACTTGGTCATAAATATACACTCTCACACTGTCATTCATCACCCATGGAGAGTCAGACACACTCTCGTTAATACACACTTACACTGTCCCATACATCACTCACGTAGTCAGACCCACTCAATCACTCATACACACTGAAACTGTGGCGCAAACACATCGGCTCCCGCATTCACACACGCAGTGTCAGACACTCACTCATACTGTCCTACACGTCAGCCAGTCATCCTCTGCCCTTCCAAGCAGACTAACCCTGAAAGAGCCATGACGTGCACAGGGCCTTCAAGTTCTGCCACTTTGCTCTGAAACCTGACTAGTAGGTGGCATCAGGAGTCTGCTGCATCTAGCGCGAGGTCCGTGCGGAGTGCAGAGGAAAATGCCCTCGTCCTGCCGATATTAACCTCCTGCGCTGCCTCCCGCTGTTGTCCTGCGTCGGACTAGTGCGAAGGGAGCCCCAGGGCCCCGCGCCAGAGTGTGAGTGGATCCCCGAGTTACTGTGAGCATACATACCGATGGACACGACCCAGACTGGAGACTCCCGATTTTTTTAAGACTAAAGCGACTTTATTTTGTCTGTCTACTGCCTGACATTGCCTCTCCTTCAACAAAAGTCAATGGGCAAAATATACATTCTCTTGATTATTTTTGTTTTTAGAATATCCTCTTTCCTTTTCTGAAATGTTGGCCTGTATGTGTGAAGGACTGGACCATAGGCAGGTGTTGGGAGACGCCCCCCTCCAGCATCCCAGTGGTGAGAAAGGACTTTGTCTCCCCTGCTGCAGCACCGGTCACCTCATGAAGCGCTCCAAGGGTGCTTTGGGTGAGATGCATGTGGTAGGGGCTATACAGAGGCAGAGGTGAGCTTCATAAAGCTCGTCAGATGGGCGTGCTCGGCGGAGGCATTGCAAGGGTGAGGAGGGAGGCAGAGAGGAGCTGCAGCTGGGAAGGGAGTGAAGAATTGTGCTTAATTGCTGGGAGATGGGTTGTGCAGGGAAAGAGAAACAATACACAATTCTAGTGCAACCAGTCCCCATTCGGGTTGGGGAGAGGATGTGGTGTAACAACCAGGGCTCCCGTCTTTGGAACTGGGGAGCCAGGTTCAAGTCTCTGCATAGGCTAACATCCTGTGATCGTGCAATAAACACACCATGTCAGTAATTTAGTGTAAAAATGTCATTTGTTAGGATAGGGTTGCACACAGTTATTTAACTTTATTGACATGTAACAATAACCTCAAACTTCATAAATACGACAGTCACATTCCTCCCCACACCATTCACACCTCACACCAATTTTCATCCCAAAGCCCTCATGCCTTGCTTCATTCTTCCCCCATACACTCACTGACCTTCTTCCACATACCCAGTCACTCATTCACTTGCCCTACCAAAATCTTCCAATGAAACTCTTTGCCCTGACCAGCGCATCGCACTCATCGTATTCTGTCACCTGTGCTCCCTCCTCCCCACCGAGGGGTGGATACGCCTGTGACTCACCACCCCCCAAAATACCACCTACGCTCTGCAACCTCCCCTATATTGGCAAACGCTGTATAGCATGCACACCACACCACCCCCATACCCTATAGGGTGGTTGGGTGGTCCTTTGCTACTATACCCCCTCCAGGTGGTGCTTAGGAGTCAGGAAGAGGCTGAACACACCCTTTCTGACTCCTTTATACTATCCTAAAAGCCCATCCCTTCCCCTAACCTATCCCGCCCCGTCCTGTGCCTTCCATGCACGAAGCACCCAGCGGAATACTAGACTGTGACTGTCACTTCCCCCCCAGGGGCCAACATTCTGAACAAATCATTTAATCTACCCTTGCCTACCAAAAATGAATGTGTCCTTGTTTAATGTAACTAGTGCTCATATAAGGCACCTCAATGCCTTCGGGTCAAGATCCGCGAAATAAAAACTGCAACAAAAAAAGGGCTCTTGGTCGGAAAACTGTTTCACCCTCTTTCACACTTAAAACTGCACCGGTCACCTCATGAAGCAATCCAAACTGCCCCAATGCTAATCACTGGCATAGCTCAGGGCAGCCATTGGCTAAAGCAGTGAAGGCTCCGCCTCCGACCTGGCATGGACAATGCAGAGTCTGTGACAACAGAAGGGGCAGGTCTCACTTCAAGGCCCCGCCCACTGCAGAGCAGCACTGGAAACCACTATGTAGAAGGGACCATCAGCATCCAGAGCACACATGCTCCTACTGGGCTGCCTACCACCTCGAGCTCCTGCAGGGGGAGCCCCTGGGTGAGTGTGAGAGACCTGGGCTGAGCAGGACGGGCGACCCCCACGGGCTGAAGTGGGTGAACTTTCTTTTGGGAACGTTTTGTGAAGATTCGTTAAATTGTGCCAAAGTAGTTAGCAAACCAAAAAATGCTCTTCCTAGGGTAACTAAGTCCTAACTAGAACTCCACTCTGAAGACCGACACTGTGTAATGTATATTGGGAATTAGGTATTTTCACTGCAGTCTTTCACTATTCAGCGACCATGGTCCGTGCCAACATTTAGTCCTAATTCAGTGTCTGTGCCCATCCCATCTTTTTGGTTCTGGAGCCTGTGAAGCGTGTTTTTGTTAAAAGCGAGAATGGAAAGAAACCAATTGCCTTTGCATAGTATAATTTGATAACCTTCACAGACATATCGCTTTTTGAAGAGACATCTAGGAAAAATCAAGTTTTAAATGTTTGTATGTGAAGCATGCAGTTGTACTGCAGCAGCACACAAGAGCATGTATTTATGTCTCGCCAAGAGAGCGCATGCGCTGTGTCTTCAAAACCTTTTGTCTTATAATAGTGGGCTTAAAATAAAAACTAGAATTTGTAGAGCATGGCTAATCACCTGTGAGGGTATCCAGGCGCTGCTCATAGGCACAGGGAGAATAAGTGATTTGGCCAGAATCACGGCTGTTGAGCCTAAGCCGAGGCTCGAACCTGGATCCCCAGAAAGTCAGTAGCACTGCCTGTTATGCCACACACCCATTGCTAACCATTGGTCAGCTTCACTGTCACTCATTTGCTTGTGTCTTATTAGTCAACCTGCATGGACTCCTTCCTCATATGTTTGTCCCTCCCCTGAAACATGCACGCATTGCTTTTGCCCTTTCACTGCCGTTTTTTTAGACACTACTTTTTCTTTCAGTTTAAGCACCATAGTGAGTCTTTCAGATTTTTAGCTGACTACTGTGTGTACTTGCCCCTGTAGCATGCCCCCACTCTTTCGCCCTCCCTGGTCTCTGTGACTTGCCCCCACTCGCCTGTCCTCTGTGGTCCCTGTGGCTTACCCCCACCCTGCTTCCCGTAATGTGGTGCCACTCTGCCTCCTTGTTCCATTTTGTGTGCTGCAACTCACCCTTCCTCATCCTTGTTGTGTGCCCCCACCCACCCTCTGTCTGTCCTTGTTGTCTTGCTCCAGGTGTTCGCAGACACTGCTGGTCACATCACAATGCTTTTTTTAAAAGTTTCAGGCATGCTGCTGTACAACAGGGCTGAAAACGTAGACCAAGTCAATACCTCACATAGGCGAGATTTATTTCCTTTCCCAATGCTTGTTCAGCGTTGGTCATAAACATGGCAGCATGAAGAACCTTTCTTAGTGTTTTTTTTTTTTTTTTAGGATATGAAAGACTGTGTAGGAGGCTGAGCCAAAGTGAAGTCTTACATTTCCCTTGGTATCATGGTAGTTTCACGTCCTGAGGAGAAAGAACATGTTCTAAGTAACTGAGTTTGTGGCGATAGAATCTGGCAGCCTTAGCCATACAAAGTATGTGACCTTTCAGGTCCAAGAATTAATCAAGAATCAGACCCATGAATTGTGCACTCGCTCCCGGGAGTGGGATATGGGTGTGTGCGTAAGAGTGCAGAGTAAAACACTGGGAGAGGGGTGTGTGGGGGATTAGTGTTACACACGGTTAGAGGGATGTAAGTAAGCAAGGTCAGTGCAACAAGTAGGGTGTGAGAATTACTATACTGTATGGTACAAGGGATGTGTGGGTGGGATGGATGGAACACACGAGTGAGCGGAGACTGCAGCAGTAGGCGATATCCACTTTCTAATTCTCTTTCCTCGTCCTCAGGCTTGCACTCTCTACTATGTCTTCTCCTTCCTGTCGGAGCCCCTACCTGGAGCCCCCCAGTATTCGGTAGTCGGGTACGTGAATGATGTCCCCATCATCAGCTACACCAGTGAAAGCCACAGGGCGGAGCCCCGGGCCCCCTGGATGGAGAAGATCACAGAAGAGGATCCGCGGTTCTGGGAAGAGAGTGCACAAACCTTACAAGAAGTGAAGAAGAAGCTTAGTGACAGCCTGAGGAACTTGATGGAGCAAAATAATCAGCCCGTAGGTGAGTCATTGGAGGAGGGGGTTGAGTAATGATATGAGATGGAAGTGAGGAACTGAGGGGTGTGAGAGGGTCAATGGGGAGACAAGTGGAACAAGATCAATGAGTGCCGAGAAAGTAGGCAGAAAATAAATGAGTGCCTGTGATTTTTTTTTTTAAACAGTTCCTGGCTGGTCCCAAGGTTCATTCTCTTCCAATGTGAGTTTCCTCTGCAGACCAGGACACTGAGATTGTTATAGGACACTCCAGGAACTCTGATCTTTAGGTGTTGCATGGGCTGTGCGTAGTGTGGGGCTGGCTGCTTACCTGGGGGTTGGCCACAGTGCATGGCCACAGGCCAGGCCCTACAGCCAACCTCACAGCGTGGGGTTGCCTGCCTGCGGGGAGTTGGCAGCTTCAGCAGTGTGCGGCGGGGATTTGGCTTTACGAATGCAACAAAATATTTAGCAGGATAGACGTTTTCTAGATTCACCTATTATGCATATACCTTGCATTCTATTGGTTGGAGTCGGAATGTGCTACTTGATTTGTTTTAATCACCTTTTTAGCTCTAGCCTCGACATCGCTTGCGCTGTCTGCAAGACCTGGTGTATCCTCTTCTATGGGCTCTGGCATACCCACCGATTGCCATTGGTTGTTATCTATGACATTCAGAAATGCTGGCTTGTTTATTGGTGCATTTCTGTAAAGGTCTTTCTTTTGTGTGCTTAGCCCTCTTTCTGGTGATTTCACTCATAACGTTTTGGTTGGCCATCACACTACAGTGTGTGATGGCCCCTCCTCCTTGCTCTGTAACTTGTTTTAGTTTGCCTGCCTCTGCTTGTGTTTTCGCAGGCGTGATGAAAGGCTTGTCTACAACTTCCAAGCTCTCAGCGCCGCCTACCCCGCCCCACACACACACCGGGGAATGCTGACTAGATTTAAAGTAAAAAATTGAAATAATTACTGAGCCGAGTCACGAGCTATCTCTTCACTGCGCAGATGGTCTGCCGTCCCAGTGCTCCGCTCGGGACTCAGCTCTGCCATCATTTTAATTTACAACTTTCAATCCAGTCCACGCTCTGAATCCCCTCTTGTCTGGCCAGAGTTTTATAAGTGCGTGTTTACTTTTAAAGACCAAGATCGTGCTTGATGTTTTTAGTGCTCCAAACTCCGAATTGAAAACAAGCTTCGACCCGAAGGTATTGAAGAGCATAACATGATCTCCAGTTACCTTACATTTAGTTAGGTGATTTGCTCACATTTACACGTTTTTGAGATCATGCCCACACTAGTAACTGGCCGCCCGTGTAATTTTACAGTGCTTGGTGCTTTGTAAGCAGTTAAGCCACCCGGCCTGTACCCTGTCATAGTACACGTCACTGCAAGCTCCGTCGGTACAAGTGCTCGTTTTAATCTAGCCTATGCAGTCCTGCCAAGTATCACGCATCAGGCGTTAGACTAACGCATTTCAGTGTGGTGCTCCGCATCACCGCACTGAAATGCATTGTCACACGTAGCGCCTCAGCTGTCACTTAAGCTAGCACTGCCTAAAACTAAACTGGACTGGTAGCAGGCAGCGCGCCGTGACATGTGCGTGCTGCTCCAACAGGCCTGGGGCTCACTGGTAGAGCTAGCAGCTGTTGTTGCAGGCAGTGCTACAATGTATTTCCTGAAAAAAAGATCGATTTCCGCCACGGCTCAGGTGACGTCAGATCCTGTTGCCGGAGTTATGGGAGGCTGGCTAGTGGTTTTTGTGGCAAATTATGGCGCTCGCAGAAGCACTGCCTGCTTGCACCGGCCGCCGCATCCTGGTTAAAATCATTGACCCCCCCCACAGCGCCGCTGACAATTCATTTACCGAGGGAGACCGTCCTCACCACCGAGAGGCGAGCCAGGCCGGTGATCGTTCTTCACTCAATTCCCTGCACAAGCTGGTTGCACGCGTGTTGCTCCCGAATCATTCATGCCATATCTGTTCCAGTGCCAACGACAATCAAATGTGTCCTGAAGAATGACGTTAGGCTTCACAGCAATGAGGTAACGTTGTGTGCCAAATTATTTCAATGTGAATAAAACCATAAGAGTTCGTTTACGCTTCGCCCACCCGAAAAGTGCTAACATGGGCTGTGCGCATCGTAAACACGTGCAGCTGCAATGTCCTTACTGAGCTGCATCCATAAACAAGCATTTGCAATGCAATCGGTCTCGCATTTGGGACCTTATAAGTATTTATCCATGTAGCACATTATCCTGGGTGCTGCAACCAGCAGCTCAAATTAAGCGGAGGGAGAGGGGAGCAACGACAACTGTGAGGGAGAAAAAGACGACAGACAGGACTGACTCGGTCTTTCATCCTTCCAAGATTGGTCACCAACACATCACCAGCTCCACAAGACTAATCTACTAATATTGAGGTTAGGGAAGACAAATAGGGCTAACTTGGTCTTTCATCCTTGCAAAGTCAATTTAAATTGTCAATTAATCAGTGCATGCATTATAATTACTGAACACGTCAGGGGTTACGGGCGGTAAGGTGTAAGAATAAAACCATTCATTTTAGAAGAAAGGAAGGAGAGTGGGTATAATTCATAAAAAGCATGCGCACACAGCCCTGAGGATGCACTTAGGTGCTTGGATGGGTAAACAGTTTGAAAAAATGATAGTGGTTTGCCAAGCACTTCCAAAAGACAGGATTGCTCCTTGCCAATGACGGACGAATCGCATGAAAGATGAGTCGAAAGATAACTGTTTTTTACTGAGCTAACACTGGATGACAAGCACTTAACTGTTAAGTGCAAACAGCATTAAGGACTTACTACACCTGAATGCAAAGGAAGAGAAGCAGGTGCAGGGAGGAAATGTGCTACCATCCGCCGTGGTCTATACAGCCAAATAAAAGTGGTCACAATTTAAAAACAATTAAATGGAAAATCTTTTTCGCAATTGCGGATAACATGCTACTGAAATGTTGCAAAGTAATATCGAATCCAATTAATCTCTTCTGCTATTGTACTGCAGCCTTCAGTGAACTCTCCACGCCTTTATCTTACTGTCTGTCTATTATACTGTAATGGAACACTGACCCACTCGAAACAAAAATGACTTGGGGGGGAGGTCATTGTTAAACTGTATTTCTTTCCTGGCGCTTATTTTTATTCCTGACCAGGGTCAGCTAATAAAAGCTCACAAACTGAAACACAGTCATCTAGAGCTAACTACAGCAGGAATTGCTGTCTATGTTCCGTTTTGGATGTAACTGGCAAAAATAACTGGATAGTGAAAAAATTGACACACATTCATCATCACTAATGAATGCAATAAACTTCGTGATGTGACTAGGCAACGAATCTCCATAAAGCTAAAGACAATTAAATTGGGAAATCCACACACAGCTTTGAAACTGAACGCCGCTATTAGCCTCACAGCTACACTGTGAATTGTTTTTTAACTGAAACAAGATACTTAAAAATAAATATTAAAAGCCTCACTGTGAGCATGCATGTCTTAGTTCTGTAGTCCAGATCTATTTAACGCAGTGTTTCTGAGGTTACAAACATCGCGCTCCGGGCAAAGCTTAAGTATTTAGATGGCAGTGAGATAAGCAGTCTCCGGGGGATTTAATGACCCGGGGATGAAAGCTACGATGTACACACAAAGTTATTATAATTCGCAAAGGAACGAAAACGTGGAGAACACAGCATCGCTGATGAAGGCATTGTCACGAAGCTGGACTATTACTTATGGAAAATGTGGCTCTATGGCCAGAGCTGCCAACTTTGGACCTGGGGAATCAGGTTTGAGTCTCCGCGTAGGCTCAACACCCTGTGATTCTGGGCAAATTACTTAATCACCCCATGCCTAGAAAAAAAGAATGTGTCCTTCTGTAATGTAACTAACTGGTGCTTGTGTAAAGCGCTCCAATACCTCCAGGTCGAGTTCCCGTTATATAAAACTGCGAAACATAAAAATGTGATGGAAAGAGGGCTCCGTGGACAACTCTGAAACACAGACGTTTCGACCCTGCAATATTTAGCCTCTAATCACGTCTCTACTAACCCCCTCATGATCTGGTCACCCTCATACCGGAAAGGCAAGGGAGTTCCACTCGTCAGATTCTGGGAGCTGCAGGTCTCCTCCACGGAAAAGACGGATACTCTGCCCCTCCCTACCGACCCCAGTGTAAGACTCTCACAACCTACGCTCCCTCCTCTAATCAGAGCCTTCGGATCGCAAACTGCTGGAGGCCTCACTACACTCTGCACATTATCCAGACATGATGCTCAGACTTGACTGTCGCGCTCACTTTAAGACCCCACTCATAGGAACTTATGGCCTGTATTGTCGCTCCAACTATGGCACTGCTAGTACTACATCACGACCTCTAACCCTTAAACGTTCCGATCTACCGGCAAAAGTAGTGAGCTTTCTCTCCCGTCCACTCTGCTAAGACCCCACATAATAAACGGTACTCAGAAAAGAAAAATGAAGTAATGTGCATATTAAATTAAGCGGGCGCCTTGCTTAAATGAGGCACTAGGAGGCCCGAGTTGGATGATTTAAAAAAAAATAATAATAATGTAGACAGTGGGCACGGAGCTAGAACATCAAGCGTGGCGCCCCTGCATATTAAATTAGGGCAAGCGCCGTGGTAGAACATAAAGCACAAAAGTTGCAGAAAATATCAAAAGTAAAAGCATCGGTTTACGAGAGCATTTTTAAAGCTTACGGTAGTAAAGTGTCAAATGCCTCCAACAGTCCGTCTCAATTTGATTTAACATTCAACAAATAACGAACAGTCTGGCGCACGCTCTGAAGTCCTACCTGGTCTGTCAGCAGTCAAGCCTGAAGGCACGGACAACGGGAGGGAGAGTAAACAAGGAGCGCCGACCGGTGACTGGCCAGGCCGGCCTCCACTTCGCTGCTTGTGCTGTCTCTGCCTCCCACAGTGAATCGCCACTGTTTTGTCACGCATGCGTACGATGTAAGACATCGCGCGCATGCGAGACAAAGAGTGCAAATTCAGCCACCAATCAGAAAACAAACAAGCACTGAAAATGCAATAGGACTCGTATTTACGCGAGCCCTATTGCATTTTAAACAGAAGTGCGGTCATTAAAGAAGACAGGAATGGGAGGGGGTAGGGGGGTGGTTGAGGTCAAAAAAATTACGGACTGCGGGAGGGAATTGGGAGAAGTAGGGGAACAAAATGATTTTTAAAGTGAAGGGGCTGATAGCCTCGGAAGAACAAAACTGACGACATGGCCGTCAGGAGGCGGAACTAAGAAGCCAAAATCCAATCACAATGCTGAATTTATGATTGGAGCCAATGAAAATTATGGATGGAAAGTGGACGGAGCTTCCCCCAGCTATAGTGCATACTGCATGCCTCGCAAAGCGATGGCAGTGCGTTGCACTGCAACGCTATGCGAGACCTAAAAAGTTATTAGCACAGAAACACGAAAAGCTACACTGTGCTCACAGATGCAAGCCTCCTGCACGCAAACAGCATTAAACGGCTGCAGAATCTGTGGTGCCCACAGCCACACACAGAACGAACCTGCAGTCCATAATACATAGACAGTAATGCCTGCTGCCAAAAGGCAGCACAATAACTGCTAAACAGTTTGAGGCCTTCTGCACACGGGGCAGAGACCTGATGCCTGCAGTGTTCCGAGTCAGGCATAGATCAAGAGCACACCAAACTCAGCAGTCACTAGTCTTTCTGCAAAGTTGTGTCTCATTTAATTTACTTTTAGAGGAGCGCGTGGGTGGAATTTTTGATATATATGTATATGTGTGTGTGTATATGTATGTATGTATGTGTATATATATATATATATATATATATATATATATATATATACCCTGGCATTTCTTGGCGTGGTTACCCCTGACTTATTGCCTCTACCTCCTCTATTTAGGTCTCGCCTACGCAGCGCGCATGCGCTGCATAGGAAAGAGACCTCTTGAAATCGCTCCAGGTTTGCAGGCAAAAACGTGCACGCGTTGCATTGCTTTCAATGCAACGCGTGTGCACGTTGGCATTCCCTTGCGGGAGCGAGCGGCGCCATATGTTAGCAATTATTGCGCTCGCTCCCGCAAGGGAAACGCTGCCTGCTCTCGGCCGCACTGCCCCCCACCCACCCCCTACTTGCGCGAGGCGCGAGCGCTTGTTTACTCGTTGCTTTGATCATAGCAAATAACTATCGAGGAATGCGGCAGTAGGAGGCAGGGTTTTCTTATTTAGAGAAATCTGAAGACACAGCATGCCTTAAAAACAAACCTCTTGAGTACATAACTCTCATTAAAATATATTTTATTAAAAGTCTGTTTAGGTGGAAAGAGGAATTGCTATCGCTCTTGCCCGAGGAATAAAAAGGACAGTTTTTGTTCCATAAAATAACGATTTTCAAATATTTGGATAAATGAGACAATATTTTGTTTGAAAATTTCTAATGGTAAATAAATTGGTCTTATCCACAGATGACATGGGACATGTTTTCCCCTCATACAGAGGTGGATATGTAAAACATTTTCACTGGGAACCCACACTCTGCTCTTGGGGACCGTGGTGTGATATGGGCTAAGTTGGAGCCATGGTGAAACACAACCTGTAGCCTGCCACAGTATAACATGCTAAGGTATTTGTAAAGTGCACGTTCACACCTGGGGTATCTTGGGACTGAATACCAAGTGGTTATTGTGCACTCGTGCCTTGGCTGCACTATATGCCGTTGATGCAGAGAAGGGCTAGCTTTTCAAGTTCCTCGACCTCAGCTGGGAGGCTTCAATCGTAGGATTCTGTTCCTCTGTCTGTGGCTGTGTAAGTGTGTAGGTAATTTATGTAGAGTTTGCCGCCTAGCTGCAAAGCAATGGACCGCTGTACCTGGGGAAGGTGGTTATCGGAGAGGGGAATAGAGCAGAGGACCCCATCGCATGTGAGTGGCGGGGAAGGAGGGGAAGAGTGGCATCAAGTCAGTAAAAGTAGCAGGGGAGGGTGGCTGACAGTGGAGGTGGGTAGGGCATGTGTGCCTTCTTCAAAGGGGTGCTATGGCCAAGAGGTTACCTCGTCATGGCCTCCTGTTGGTTATTTCGATTTGCGTGTGTACTCTAATCAGATTCCCTTTTGGCTAACAATAGTCCACTTCATTTCTTCATTTATTGATGTTTTCGTATGTTAATGCATAGCCATCCATCCTATTAGTTTCCATGCTTGGGCAAGGCACTGTACAGTCAGTCACTTCTGGTATGGCTTATTTCTGTGGCATCACTTACCCCTGCCCGTGTACCGTAAATACACGTATATATCTCTTCATCCCCCTGGTACTGCACTGCAGTGCTTTAGCCATCTAGTGGCGCTTTACACCATATGTTAAATATCTCCAGAGACGTCACCTGACGCAGCGGTAGCGTGATGGGTTGTACTGCCAACCGCCACTTTGCTTGATGCACTCAGGTTAGCGGCTCTGTGGGTCTCAGCAGCACTCATCCAGATCTTGTTAGTCCTGTTCCAGCTCGTGATAGACACGTGCTCTATCGAAGTTTAACAGGGTTTGGAAAGGAGTGCTGTGCGTTTTTCTAAGAAAAGCCGCATTCCAGCACCTTGCAGGCTGTGTTTACGTTTTTCCTTTCTCAGCGTCCTTCGAGCAACCCAAATGCAGTTTACTTCAGTCTGCATGTAAGAAACGTGCAGATTTGCTTGTTCAGTTTTATTTCTCAGTCGTTGTCTCCAATAGTATAAAAATAAAGTTCCTATAAGATCGACCGATGTATTGATGGGGGCTAGTGAACAGCATTTCATCGCTGTAGTATGAGTGTAAAGTTTCAGCTTTTGCATCGGTGCCAGCTTTAATTGCTTATTATTTTTACTTTCCCTACTGTTGGTGTTACGGTAATAACTCTTAAAATGTATTACAGTTTGAAAGCAAGCATAAGTGTGAAATTGCAACATTTTGTGTTGTGTAATTTCCTAGGGTCTACAAATCACACTGACCACCTTAAAGACTTTTAAATCTTTATATGTGATTAACTTTTTCATCCGAGTTTGAAAGATGTTTTTTTCTTCAAGGAACAATTATTCTCTCTGGATTTGTGCCTGGTGTCCTCTTTCGATAAAGGTTTTTAAGGAAATTGTTCCTTGGTGACTGGATGGCATAGTGTATAACATGGTGGTTATAGTGACCTAATGTCATCAGGGCATCGCAGCTACTGAGCTTACTGAGTTACTGAGCTTACGTTTTTTGATGTGTTTTGTTATGTATATACTCTAGTAATGATATGTCCTTCCTACCCATCTCTGATTTGCCCCTACACATCTTCTCCTTCTTTCACTCGTTCTTTTATACCATTTAATGTAGTTTGGTCATTTTTTCTTTAGCATTTTTTCCTCATTTTCCACATTCGTTACTACCTTTGCTCTCACACTATTAATCTGTTCATCTGTCCATTTTATCGCCGCTCGTAATGTTTCCCATTTAATACACCTGTCTCCTTTCCTTTGTGCCTGCTCATCACTGCTTTTCACTCGACCATCTCCCCATTTACTCTACTTATATCCCTGCCTCCTTCCTTCTTATTCCCTGCACTATTCCTTCCTTTCGACTTCCTTTTTTTTTCCCCATTCTATTCCTTCTTTTCGCCTTTCTTTATTTGCTTCCTTCATCTTTATCCCCACACTATTCCTGCTTTGTCTCTCATTCCTTCTTTTTTGTCCCTCGGACTATTCATATTTACGTCATTCTTTCCTTCCTTTTTATCCTCCGCACAAATCCTTCATTTCGCCTTTCTTTCAGTTGTTTGTGTTCATTCATTCATTCCCCTTCTCTTCCACAGTTCTTATTTCTTTTTCTCTCCCTTTCGCTCTGTGTATTTTTATCCTCTTGTTTCTTTTCGCCGCCCTATATTTACTTCTACTCACCTTGCTTACTTTGTTTCTCCATTTCTCTTTTGCCTTTTATTCCTTCGTTTGTCTTTCGCTAGCCTTCGTTCTCTCTGTTCTCTTGTACTCTTCTGTCTATATCCATTTCCGTCACTCGGTCCCTTTCTTTTCCTCTCCTCTTTCTTCCTCTGTCTCACCTTATTTTTCTCTGCCTCCTTCTTTCTCCCTCCCTCCCCCCACCCATATCGCTGTCAGTGTCCTTCCTCCTGTGTATGCATGTGCTGTATGGCTAAACACTTAAAAGGTCCCAAAGGCGAGACCTATTGGCTATGCCAATGCTTGTTTTGATGCTGTGATGGATTTCGTTTTGCAGGCTTAGATGCTTTGGGCACTTTGCCACTGCTGATCAGTGTCAAAGTGCAAGTGCTCCCTGTATAAAGTGTTATGGTAATTGGTTGTCCATAATTGGTATATTTGTTTTACCAGTAAAGTGCACTATGTGTGCCAGGGCTGGTAATGCAAATGCTACTGGTGGGCCTGCAGCACTAATTGTGCCACCCACATAAGTAGCTCTAAAAAGAGATCTCAGGCCTGCCACTGCAGTGCCTGCGCGCAGTTTAACTGCCATGTTGTCCAGACAAGTGCACCCACTTGCCAGGCCTTAACCTTCCCTTTCTAAGTACATCAAACACCCCTATAGTAGGCCCAAGGTACCCCACTGGGCAGGGTGCAGTGTATGTGAAAGGTAGGACATGTACTGAGGTGTGTACCATGTCCTGACAGTGAAATACTGCCAATTTCATTTTTCACTGTTGCAAGGCCATCTTGCCCATAGGACAGAATGGGGAATGCTGTGTAATATGTTTCCAGCATATCATCCCATAGGCATAAGATGGAGAGATGGAGTTTAGTGTGCCTGAACTCAGAATTTAATAACACATCTTTTTGTGAAGGTGGTTTTTAAATTGTGTGTTTAGAAACCACACTTTTAGAAGTGGCTGGTTTCTTGTCCTAACTATCCTGTGGGCCTCTGCCTGGTTGTGTATTGACCGTCTGGGTTTGGATGTGACAGGGTCTGGGGAAGTGTCCTGACACCGGGGAGGAGTAGGTGAGACAGCAACAGGCTGGCCTGCATTTGGAGTGGTGGGAGGAGTAGCCCCTGGATGTGAAGAGGGCTGTGCTGCTGCCACAAAAGGATGGCTCCACCTCCTGCGGAGTTCACTATCAAAGGAAGAAGGTGTGCACTGGCAGGAAGACACCCAGAACTGGTTTGGACCGGGCTCAGAGCCCCCTGAACACAAAGACTTCAAAGACATTTAGGGGTATAATGTGAGAGCTGAAACCCCTGAACTCAAGACTGAAAAAGACTACTTCGTGATCAAGAGGAACCTCTGCCAAAGAAGAACAGCTGAAGAGAAGGACTGCCCTTGCTGTGTGTTCTGGGGCTGGCCTGCAGTTTGCTGATTTGACTAAGGAGAGGTCAAGGGACTTTCCTGTGTGCTGTGTCCCCCTGCTTGAAAGGACTTTGCTGTGTGCTGTGTCCTGAAGTAACTTGTCTCCAAGGGCCCGAGAAGAGTTGGCTCCCTGTTGTGGAAACTCAGGAACATCAAAGTATCCAAGTGTGTCTCAGCGGCGCTGTGTGCGTGTGCTTTTTGCAGCCTGAGACCTTCGTGAGAATTGCCCCGTGACTGTGTACCCCAGAGCAGTCTTGCACTCTGCTTCGATCGACAGCGTGACCAGAAGTGCTGTGATCGTTATCGCCAAAGGACCTGGACCGTCATCCCCAGAGGAGCTGTGAGAAATCACCGCCGCCTGCCTTTGCCAAGGAGAGACCTGCGAACCATCACCATCGTGGGTCCGAGTTCCTTTGCCCAAGATCAGCAAAGTCGCGCCGGGAGCCGATCAGCTGCGAGGCTGTTGCCTGGCAACCCGACTCTCACTGTGAGGAGCAGCTGCCGCCAACCCGAAGCCGCACAGCGTGACGCCCAAGCCGCGAGGAGAAGAGAGAGACTGCACCTCCCAGGTAACGCTCAGCGAGCGTGCGTGTGTTGCCGCCTGGGACGGAGTGCGTGCTACGAGAGACCGCTCTCGGCCTGTCCCATCTTTGCAGCGCGAGCCTCAGCTCAAGTCAGTGTCGCGGCCCGTACTCGCCGAGGAGTGGCAGTACCGGGGTCGGAGTGTGGAGCTGCACTTTGTTTCCATCATAACAGTATTTGGGGGCATATTTTGGCAGTCGCTGACCGCGAGTCAGCTAGGAGTGGCATATAGACCTTCAATAGCACCGCGATCGGTGCTGAACCGCATTATTACTTGCATTACGAACCGCATTATTACTTGCATTACGAACCGCATTGTTACTTGCATTACGAACCGCATTGTTACTTGCATTACGAACCGCATTGTTACTTGCATTACGAACCGCATTGTTACTTGCATTACGAACCGCATTGTTACTTGCATTACGAATCGCATTGTTACTTGCATTACGAACCGCATTGTTACTTGCATGGACCTTCATTGGCTTCCAATCCTGCAGAGGGTTCATTTTAAATCCCTTTGTGTTGTGTTTAAGGCATTGCACGGTCGTGGGCCATTACCTTTGCAAAGGAAATTCAGTTGGTATGTTCCCACCCGTTGCCTCAGATCTTCCTCTGCTAACTGGGTGACAGTGCCAAGGGTTAAGAGAGCTAAACTGGGGGGGCAAGCTTTCAGCGTCGCTGCTGCAAGACTTTGGAATAGCCTACCCACGGAGCTGCGACAGATGACAGATTTTATGCCTTTCAGGAAGAAATTGAAGACCTGGCTCTTCCCCAGAGTTTGATGCCTCCTACTCCTTATCACAGGCTCTCTTCCGTCTCTCAGCGCCAGGATACCCGACGGGTCACAGTGCGCTCTATAAATAGTCCTTACATTACATTACATTACGAACCGCATTATTACTTGCATTACGAACCGCATTATTACTTGCATTACGAACCGCATTGTTACTTACATTACGAACTGCATTATTACTTGCATTACGAACTGCATTAGAACATCATGAACTGCTCATTAATACCGCAAGAACCTACAAGTGATTGTTGGCCTAATAACTGGCCAAGTGAAATATTACGAATACGCATATGTTGGATTTCTATTGTTTGGTCTCATCATATTTCTTCTTGATAAAGATACCTCTATTTTTATAAATCAGTGTGGTGTCCATTTGTGGTGTTATCACTGTTACTGGGAGTGTGGTTGCAAATACTTTACACATTGCCTTGGAGATAAGCCTGGCTGCTCGTGCCAAGCTACCTGAGGGTGAGCAGGGGTTATCTAAGAGTGTGTCCCTCCTTTCCCTGACTAGAAGCAAGGGTCCCTATTTGGACTAAGGTACCTACCTCGGCCAACTAGAGACCCCCATTTCTAACCATATATGTATATGTTTCCCTTGCCTTCATTGCCTGATTTTGCTTGCGAGAAAGTGTCGCTCATAGTCGTTGAATGTCACTCATAATTACACTGAAATTACGAAAATGTCACACATAGCAATCTAAAACCTTGGCAGCTATGCCTATGTAGGATCCAAGGACCTCATCAGTTTCACAATGCAGCTGCTCACTTCAATACTCGGTTGCCTCTCCCACTATACGAAAGGTTAATTGTCTGAATGTTGCCTTAAGGCGCCTTCTGCGTATATACTTTAAATATGGGCAGGTACATAGAAGGTGGTCTAGGGTCGCCTCCCTATAGCTACAGGGACTATACCAAGTTTGAGGGCAGTTCATGAGTATTCCATGTCCCTTTAAATTGCTTGAGTGACATGTATAGGAGACGGAATCCCAACTATTATTTAATGTTGGCCTCCAGTTTATACTTTGTGTAGAATTGTTGTCTGCGTTGAAAACAGGATGCATGAAAGTAGCCGATACGTTTGCAACAGCTGGTGTGGGTTAAAGGCTAGAGCAGCTTACTTTGAAGCTGGGGAACCAGGTTCGGGTCTGGTGGGAGGCTCCAACATCCTGTGATTTTCAGCTTAATCTCCATGTGCCTAAAAAATGGTTGTGTCCAATTGAAATGTGCTGCTCATGTAAAGTGGTCGGATACCTCCAAGTCGAGTTTGCGCTATAAAAAACTGCAAAAAAAAAAAAGTAGGACGTCCACTAAATCCCTCATTTTAAAAGACTCCCTCAGTAAATGTCCTGTGGTTCTTTTGCGAGTGGTTCCGACCATGCCCAGTACGTCTGCAATGGCAGTACATTAAGTTCCTGGATTGCGGCAATGAAAGAAAGCAGAAGAGAACTGTGCGGATAGCAATTGTAAGGTCCGTAAACATTGAGCTCCATAGTGTGTTCTTTTTGCAGTGGCAGTTACAGAGATAATTGATTTTCTGTATTGAATTCAAGGTTTTGATTGAGAATAAGTTGAGCTCCAGTCAAACTATTGCTTGTGGAGGAGAACTTCGAAGATCGAATATTGTTTTTACATTTTGTATATCTGTAGTGTATAGCGTGAAATATGTCTGGAAGAAGTTTTGTTTCCAAAGGCCAAATAGTTGCAGTGATTGCTCTACCTCTATATATGTGTGCAAACTTTTTTATTGCTTTGTTTACTAGAGTGACTTTGTTCTTTAACTTTGCCGGATGCTGTTAATTTTGAGTCAAGTGCGTGGCCTAGATAGCACTATCGATCTACAGATTCAACTGTGCGCATACCTTTAGTCCAGTTGTATTGTTTTATTGGTGTCCCAAATGACAGTATCTTTGTCTTGGTGATATTGCCCATTAGACCCTTCTGAATACTGAAATTCTTTAAGGCCTGTAGCTGTTTCTGGAGACCGATTGGAGTTTGAGAGCAAATGTCGAGGTTATAGTGTAGGCCAGGTGACTTATGGAACAGGTCCCAAGCTTTGGTGGAGAAAAGTTCAGGTTGTGAATGTAAGAATGTATATCTGAAGTGTAAAACGAGAAGAGGAGCTAGCACACACCCTTGCTTGAGGCCACTTGATGCAGGAACCTTGGGTGATATTCTGGCGTTGTCAGTTACACCTTCATTCCAGGTATTCAAGTGCAGTGCTATTAAAAGATGTGACGGGCCTTTATCTACTCCTAAGGAAAGGCGTTTTATTTATAGGTGGTTTTGGTTCACTTTGTTAAAAGCCACCAAGTAGTTGACAAAACAAGTATGTAAAGGCTTCATGTTTTTTGTTGGGCCTTTGTGGTGCTTCGAATTAGGGCAGTAATATTCTCGATGATTGCACATCCCAAGCGGACACCTGCTCGGAAGATTGATCCGAAGTTATTGTCGGTTATCTGGGTGGTTAAAATATTCAGCAAGTTAACAAAAGTTTCCCTTCAGCATCCAGTGGAGCTGTAAGCAGAAGATTTACAGGGTTGTCTTTGTGGCCTTTTTTTATTGTATCGGGTGAATTGTGGATCCTTTCCATGCTGAAGGTACTTGCCCGAAAGCACACGATTGAAGAAAGGTTTCAATAAATGGGTCCACAGAGGTGGATTCTACTTGATTACCTCAATTGGGATGCTGTTGTGCCCTGGAGAACAGGAATTTCAACATTGATTAATTAAGATTTTAATTTTCTCTTCAGAGATAGTAAGATCTTTTTTGATAAGTGTTGAAGGTGGACTTGGAGAAGGTAGTGTGCTCAAAGTGTTTTAGATGTGTATCCCAGGAGGCGACTGGCATGAAGACACCAGTTGCTTATCTGTAGGATGATGTTCATTTGCTGCTCAAAGAACAGATTTGTTTCATATTTTTGTGTTCATAGCATTTAGAGCCCTATCCACCTTTTGTTTTGCTCATCACATTTGATTTGCTTAATTGTCCTTCTGTGAGCTTTTTTCATGTGTTTTATGGAAATCCTATTCTCCGCGTTTCGGGGCAGTTGCAGAGCGCCTTAAACATTTCCTGTAGTTTCTTTTTGCATTTGCTGGGGTTCGTGATGGAGTCATGGCCTTTCGTTGGGGAGGAGTGAAGACAGGTGGAGATCGGAGGTGCCTGGCAGACTGCAGAGAAAATACAGCAGCAGAGAGATGCGAGAAAGGAAGCTCACCAGAAACATCAAAGAGAGAGGTTCTCCGAAGGAAGGTTGCATGAGGGGGTAATCTTGAGCAAAGCAGTTTGTCTGGTGCTGCTCACGTTATTCCTCATGCAACAAGGCAAGTACACTTTCTCTGCCTTTTTAAATACTCTCTCGAGGTATTTGGGAATTGTTATGCAGGGAGCTGATGTTTCATCTGAAAACCATACGGGATGCGGTAAGAATTTGCTCTGTGCTGTTATACACTTCATTTGCAGTTTTAAATTGCTTTGAAACGCAATTAAAGGGGTTTATAAGTGCATTTGAAGCACATCTATTAAAAAAAAAAAAAAAGAATTGCTTCCTCCATACAGTATGGTACTTCTGGGGAATGTTTTCTTATTTCCCAGTCTTTCCTTATTTTCAAACATCTCTGACAACTTAATCCACATAAACGTGCTATGCTTAAAAAGGGTCTAACACTGCAAAAAGAACAAGCATTTGCAAAGTCAATAGATCTCGCCTATTCAAGAGCTATTGGCTTTGGCAATGTGTTTTTGTCACATTGTATACCAGTCTGGCTGCTGTTCAGCATTGCAAAAAGTTAGTGTCTGGGGTAGATTGGAGTGGTGCGGACTGGATTGGGGTGGGGTGGAGCGGATTGGGGTGGGCGGGGTGGGGTGGTGCGGAGCGGGGTGGGCGGAGCAGATTGGAGTGGGGCAGAGTGGATTGGAGTGGGGTGGGGTAGAGCGGATTGGGGTGGAGCGGATTCGATTGGGGCAGTGCAGATTGGACTGGAGTGGGGCGGATTGAGGCAGAGCGGATTGGAGTGGGGGGAGCGGATTGGATTGGAGCGGATTGGAGTGGGGCTGAGCAGATTGGATTGGGGTGGGGCGGAGCGGAGCGGATTGGATTCAATGGGGCGGGGCAGAGCGGATTGGAGTGGGGCGGAGCCGGGCGGAGCGGTTTGGAGTGGGGAGGGTCGGAGCGGTTTGGATTAGAGCTGGTCGGAGCGGATTGGAGCGGGTGCATTGGATTGGATTTGAGCGGGGCGGATTGGATTTGGAGCGGATTGGATTTGGGGGCGGCGGATTGGATTGGGGCTGAGCGGATTGGAGTGGGGCGGATTGGATTGGGGCAGAGCGGATTGGATTTAAAGGGGGATTGGATTGGGGCAGGGCGGAGCGGATTGGATTGGGGCGGATTGGATTGGGGCGGAGCGGATTGGATTGTAGCGGATTGTGGCGGAGCGGACTGGAATGGGGCGGATTGGATTGGAGCGGGCGGAGCGGATTTGATTTGATTGGAGCGGATTGGATTGGAGCGGATTGGATTGGATTGGAGCAGAGCCGATTGGATTGGGGCGGAGCGGATCAGCTTGTATTGGGGCGGATCAGCTTGTATTGGGGCGGAGCGGACCAGATTGCATTGGGGCGGAGCAGACCAGATTGCATTGGGGCGGAGCGGACCAGATTGCATTGGGGCGGAGCGGATCCGATTTCATTGGGGCGGAGCGGATTCAATTGCATTGGGGCGGAGCGAATCAGATTGCATTGGGCGTAGCAGATTGGATTCAATTGGAGCGGGGCGGATTGGGGCGGAGTGGATTGGAGCAGAGCAGATTGGAACGGGCTGGGGCGGGACAGAGCTGATTGGATTGGAGCGGATTGGAGTGGGGTGGAGCGGATAGGATTGGAGTGGGGCGGGGCAGAACGGATTAGAATGGGGTGGGCCAGATTGCAGTGGGGTGGACTGGAGTGGTGTGGGGTGGATTTGACTAGACTAGACTGGAATGGGGTGGATTAGACTAGACTAGAGTGGGGGAGTGAATTAGACGAGACTGGATGGGGTGGGGTGGACTGGAGTAGGATGGATTGGATTGGGGTGGGGCGGGGGGGATGGATTGGATTGGGGTAGAGTGGGGTGGATTGGGGTAGAGTAGGGCGGACTGATTCAGTGGGATGGATGGGAGTGTGGTGGATTGGAGGGGGGCTGGGGTAAATTGGAATGTGGTGGGGAGAGGAGGGGTGGGCTGGAGTGGGTTGGTTTGGATTGGGGTGGGGTGAAATTGATTGGGATGGACTAACGGAGTGTGGTGGAACGGAGTGGGGTGAATTGGAATAGAGTAAGGCGGATTGGATTGAGTGAGGTGGATTGGATTGGATTAGGGTGGGGTGGAGTAGATTGGATTAGGGTGTATTAGACTGGAGTGGGTTGGTTTGTGGTGGATTGCTTTGTATTGGAGTGGGACGGATTGCTTTGGATTGTGGTGTGTCGGATATCTCTGGATTGAAGTGGGGCTGATTGCTTTGGTTTGGAGTGGGGCCGATTGTTTTTGTTTAGAGTTGGGTGGATTGGAGTGGGGGCAATTGTTTTTGTTTGAAGTTGGGGTGGACTGGAGTGGGGCTGATTGCTTTGGTTTGGAGTGGGACTGATTGTTTTTGTTTGGAGCGGGCGGATTTGTTTTTGTTTGGAGCCTGGCCGATTTGTTTTTGTTTGGAGCCTGGCCGATTTGTTTTTGTTTGGAGTTTGGTGGGTTGTTTTGGATTGGAGCAGTCTGGGATGGATTGGATTGAATTGGTTTGCATTGGAGTGAGGCGGATTGGAGTGGGATGAGGTGGGGTATACTGCACGATTATGTGTTAAACCATCATTTCAGATATCACACATAAGAAAGAAACAATGTCGCTTTGCAATAAGATAATCCTCATCTTTTGAGAACAGCGTCCATGAGCAAGAAACAAAATAAAGCATGAGTGCAAAGTGAGAAAAGAAGCCTTGGCAAAATAAAAAATAACAAGCATTTGCAATGCAATAGGTCTCACGTTTGCGAAAGTTAGAGCTATTGGCGTTGTAAATGATAATGCTTTTTACTTATTTTTTTTGTTTGCAGTGGAGTTATGTGGCATTTTTTTTGTATATATTTTGTACAGATAAAATCTAACAGAATTAGTTGAGTATAATTTAATTTGTTGACTGTATTATAAGAGTGCTGGCCTGGGCGCTGTGAATGATGCAAAGGTGTCTGAGCAACTCAACCTGCATTTTTACAAGTAATGTGCTCTTTTCAAAACATGATTGGCCACACAACCAAATAGGTAGAACCAGTTACCACCCTTGGAGGGCATGTTTGACAGAGAACTCAGTATCTTACTCATATGAAAATGGAACATATCACCACAAGGGGGTAAGAAAGGCCACATGTGCAGCTATCCCTCACTCTCCTTTGATCCTAGAGGATTAAAAAAGAGTATCAGTCAAGAAAAGCACAGATCCATCCCCACAGAGTTCATGAGAAGGGCAGCCTGTGGGAATCCATGCCCTGAGCCGCTGCGCATTAGAGCGACCAATGGGAAGGCAGAAGATGCTATGTTTAAAGTTTGCGAAATCTTGTGCTTATGTTTACACGCATTCATTAAAATAATCAGTAAAAAAACTCTCCTTCGTTCAGTCAGAGGACTGTTAAGCCGGCTTAAAGCGAGGAAGAAGCGGCAATATAAATAGCAGATCACACACAAGCAAAATAGAGAACGATTTATTACAAACTGCTACACACCTTCTGTCAGTTCTTCAGAAACGTCTTTCAAATGCACAAAGCTCCTGCCTGTCTGAGAACTCAACCCCTGTTTACAGATCTGTGGAGAGGAGGCGGGCGTGTAAAGGTTAAACTGTAAATCGACTCATCTAGTGGCAGCTGGTCTGAATTTGAATGCCATAAAAACATTTTAACCAGCAACTATGCTGTAGGGGGAACGTCTAAAACTATACAAGTGTACTAAACGTTTGCACACTGGGGGCATGATAATTAACTCTCTTACAGAAAGTGAGATGTTAGTCTATTACAGCTGAGAAGTTGCTGTCACAGTGAATGTAATTATCTGAAAGAGACTATTAGTTATAGATTCCTTACCTTAGAATTACCCCCCAGGCACCGGACTGGATCCGGAGAAATTTTTTCGAAGCAGTACCCCTGCGCGTCGGTAGGTGGCGTCGGTCGACTCCGCGTTCGTCGTGGTCGCCGGGATGACGTTGCGGTATCTACTTAGACTCCGCCCTCGCACGCTGACGTCATTTCTTTCTTTTTCCGCACCAGCCAGCGCAGATCCGGAGAGAGCGGTACCTCCAGTCACTTTTTGACTGGTCTTTTTTGACTTTTGTCGACCTCTTTTTTGAGTCGTGTTGACTCTTGGTGTACAAGGGATGCCACGGCAGACCGGCTTCAAGGCTTGTGACTTCTGTCACAAACTGATGTCGGTCACGGACCCACACCTTGTGTGCCTCTGGTGCCTAGAGCGCGACCACGACCCAAAGTCGTGCTCCGACTGCCGGGCCATGAACCCGAAGTCTTTGCGGGAGCGGTCCCGAAAGCTTCTCGAGGCCTGGCAATCCTCTCCGCACCGCTCCAGTCCCGGTCGAGATGTATTTCGCGGGACTGGTCGCGGAGTCGTCACCACCATTCGTCTTCGAAGTCTTCGTCTTCTGATAAGTCAAAGCACAAAAAGAAGGCGAAGAAGCACCGTCGCTCTTCGCTTTCTCCCCGTCCGTTGGCCGACGCGGGAGGCGGATGGTGCTTGGCCTGCGGCTGTGCCTGCGGAGCCCGCTGGGTCGGCTCCGAGCTTCCCTCCCTTTCTGGGAGCCGGAGCGACCCCTGCCCAACTTTGTAGTTTTTGCAAAGCCCTTCACTCCATCTTTGGGCAGCTCGACTCCGCCGGCGTGCCTTCGGGCCCCGCGGACTCGGTTGGGGGCTCTAGGCCTTCGAACCCGGCAGCTCTGGCCCCGGCCTGGATCCGGATCGGCGCCGGTCGACGTTACAACACCTCCTCCTGCGCCACTTCCAATGCCGACACGGCTTAAATGAAGGCGAGTATCGTAACAGTAATATAAAAATGACACACGACGATACATGCCAGAAAGGTACACTGGGCGCAGAAGAAATTCACAGGACCAAGTCCGGCCTTTAGTCAAGATTCTTAGGTAAATGAAGAAAATGTATAGAATATACAAGGTATGTTGCTCCAGGCAATGACACTGGATGCAGAGCGGGGATTCCCCGGGCCGGTCCGGCCTTCTCCGACACCGCTGATACGTCTCGGAATAGCTGAAGCCTATCGTCGCGTATCGTCGTGTGCCGTTTTTATATTACTGTTACGATACTCTCCTTCATTTAAGCCCTGATGAAGTTCTCCATGTGAGAACGAAACGCGTTGGCTGAGTGTAATACTCCCATACCGTATGAACTAATTGATTTGAAATAAAGACGTTTGAAACCATATATCGATTCTCTGGACTTCATTACCTGACGCACGCCCATCCCTCGCTTCATCTGGAACACAGAGGCATCACTTGACGGCTGGTGCATGGGTTTGTTGCGCAGGACTCCAATTGTATATGAAACTAGCGTAAGGTGCAGAAACAACAGTACGCCGTTCAAGTCTCTTTTGTTGTACTATCACAACACTGGCTGTGAGGGTTCTACAGCGGCAAGTGACACGGAGCCTCCCCTCAACCAGAAAGAAACCCCCTCACCTTTCACAACAAACTCTCCACCGGTACAGCTCAGCAGTCTCCCCCTTTACAAAGCAGTGTCACAAAAGACTGAAGAAGGCAGGTGCAGTCCTTGTGCATCACACCATTATACAACTGGTCTCGCTATTCTGTAAAACGGTATGAAAGTGTGTATTGGAATTTTAAGAATGCTCTAGTAAAAAAAAAAGAATTAACAGTAACAGCAAGGAATTCCAGTAACAAGCATACAAAATTTGGACATAATTGTCCATTTTTTTGAATTTATAGCCTTTTTTTAAAGGTTTTTCAACGCCACATAATTACACTCTATATAATACCACATAAATACACCCCACATAAATCCACTCTATGCCACATAAATGCACTCCACACCATGCCACACTATCCCCCTCAACATAATTTCACTCAACACCACACAGTTCTACACCACACAATTAACTCCACACATTTCCATTTCAAACCACATAATTCCGCAATAAACCACATAATTCCACTCCACTACATGCCATTCCAGAATACACAATAACACTCCATGACACATAACAGCACCCCGCATAATTCCAGTACACTCAATACCACATAATTACTATCCACATGTTGCCACTACACACCATGCCACATAATTCCACTACACATAACTCCACTCAAGACCGCACAATTTTACAATAAACCATTCCAATCCAACCTACATAATTCCACTCCATTCCACATTCTTCCACTTCATAACACATGGCTAAAAGACTTTGTCATTGACAACGCCAATAGCTCTCGGCACAGCACCTTTTTACCAAGAGAGCCTGCCCTCACAATACAACAAGGTGTTTATCACAACAAGGGACGAGTCAGGTTCGGTAAAGACTAACTTCGACCACATGGTTGGGCGTGGCACCTCCAACCATTAGGATCGTTCACTGGGAAAAAAGGTTTGAGAGCTTCGACAGGGAACACTGATCTCGACCAGATTATGAGACGTGGCAACCATAAGAAAGTTTGAGTCCGCTCCTACCAGGGAGACGTTTCTTGATACCATAAGGGGACGGGCAACTCTTGAAAGGGGTTTGACCGCAACTTCCAAATGTGCCACATAGGGATGGCAACTGGGCTTGACCGCAACCTTTAAATTTGCCACATAAGGTGGTGGGAAGACACCCCTCCACCACATAAAACACATGCACCCACACACACAGCAAACGATCATCAGCTCAAAGCATGTACATACATATTACATAGTACCACGCTTTAGGGTCCTTCAGAGCATCTGGCCCTCTAACCACGGCCTTCTGCTCAAATTAATCTATTCCTGACAATGAAATGCAAACTCAGTTCTTTACCAGGTTGCTTATGTTAAACCACATATAAACCTACATAAGGGCAAAGTAGAAAGGTTACAAGGTGCACCTTTCAAACTGTCCTGCTAAGTAATACATGCATGCAGAGTCAGTACAGAGCAGGCTTCATGGTTACAGTATCTCACCCTTGCCCATTTTCAGTGGGTAATCAATGCAAGTGAAGGCATATTATCACCTGCTGTAAAAGGGGGTCCTCTCGCAAATAGTTCAGTGCAAAGCCCACCATGCACAGTAACCATGACCCAGTTGGCGGATGTTACTATTGCTTCATCAACACTTTACCACACCGCATAAACTGTTCTTCAACTTCACTTCTGCTGGCCCAGGAACCAGTCTAACATATATGCATACAGTGCAGATTTATACTTGGCGAATACCCAACTCCCGCTAGGACCATAACAAGGGATGCATCCCACTGAATGGGGAGCATACATCAACCATGAAACAATCTCAAGGACCTATGGAGTCCCACAGAAGCAGTAAAACACATGTCTACTACAACTCAAGACGATCTCATTAGCACTGAAGACATCCCAAACCCACACAAGGAGCAGAAGGTGGTGACCCAAAACACGCATAGTGGGCCTTTGTTACATAATATGTAAACAGATTCACAACAGACATATATATGTCGATACCAATTGATGTACATATTGACAGCTTGGGTATATAATGGGTTCATACACATTGGGCAGGGGATAGATATGGTTATATATTTACATGTATGTTAATGCGTACAAACTAAAGCTCCCAGATATCAACCAACACCGGCTTGGTACGCAAAGACATTGTCCATATAAAAAAGCTTCCCTTCAGGATTTACACATAAACATATGTATAAGTGACATATTCCCATGGTACTTTCCACATTACAGCAAAAACATAAAAAGGTAGGGGCTGATGACATGTCAGCAGCATACACATAGCTTATGGTCGCTACCAAAAGCATAAAAAAATACAGAACACAACCAAGCACCCAGCAACCATTAAGCAATATTCTACACAAAGCATTAGGTCTGGCCCGTTACATCACCAAACTATGAACAGTCTCTGGTTATTTAAAGGACGAGCTTGTGGTTGGCAACAAACATATTAAAAGGGCGCACTCAAAGTAAGATAACCAAATTGTACTTTAGCCTGAATAAATATGTGTGGGCCAAAGAAACATAAGAATTTCCTCATACATCCGGTAAACTGCTAACCACCGGTAACCGCAACATAAAGGGCTTCAGGGTCACTTCTATAAATATTTACACCCACCCACATATGCAGGTTTATATAGGGGTGCGTATATATGTATGTACATGTCAGTTTGTGAGGATATATAAATACCTACTATGTACACACAGTGGAGAACACATGCTCTCTTAAAGAGCACAAATGGTAGACCACGCAGTAATGTTTTTCTATTGGAACTTCACTCCCCCCTCCAGAAAGGGTAAATACCGCTACATAATTGATGCACAGAATGGGAATCTAGAAGACGTCAATGCTGCAAAAGAAACTAGTTAATTATCTGTAACAACAGTTTTGCAGCTTGACTTTTCTAGCTTCGCATACGACCCTCGCACCTCCTCGCTCAAGGAGAAAACTTAAGAATGAACACAAGAAAGAAAATGAAGATGTGATGGGGAACAAAAAATCCCAGGACATGCATCCTGAAGCCAAGATGGGACAGAAGTACATAATAAGGGCAAACTAATAGCAAAAAATGCTTCATGTGTCCTTTTATAATAGCGGGTGACTTTTTCTTAAATATGTCACACCTATTCATCTACATAGTTCATGAATAAAGGAATAAATAACACATTTGTAAACGAGGCATAAGAACACGGATATTACTATTCTTTTGCTAGTGGTCCAATATATACTACAACATGTGCTGCTTTTGGGGGGAAAAAATTGTAGGCCTAGTGATTCTGCACTCTCAGCACAATAAAGACATACAAATCATGTTATGCTTATTCAACAGGCATACACAAGCACAAGGCATAAAAAATAATCTGAGAGCTTGCACACATACAGAGAGGGGGTTGTAGCACAAACCAAGA
Source organism: Calotriton arnoldi (assembly GCA_963921515.1). NCBI lineage: Eukaryota > Metazoa > Chordata > Amphibia > Caudata > Salamandridae > Calotriton > Calotriton arnoldi. Next base: position 241,021 of record CAWUFW010010303.1, read on the forward strand.
GGATCTGGTTTCAAACACACCTGAACAAGTAGCGCTTCCCGACTCAACCACTAGATGGTGGTATATATGCATAGTATGTGAATCTAGAAGAATCAAGCTGCAAGATTATTGTTACAGATACGTCACTAATTTCTTACTTTACATTAAAAAAAAACCCTATCAGGCAGAGACACATCTGTTTGCTCCCGCCTGGCCAAAGCTTTTTTAAATATCCAGCCAGACTGTCGCAAACATGACTTCCCTGCCTGCAGCAGTGCGGGTAAGGAAGGCAAGTCTGCGCCCAGCCACAGGAGATTTAAAAATGCTCCCGCCAGGTGGGAGCAAACGCTAGTTTCCATATTGCTCCAACCCTGAGGGAGCATGCAAAGAAAGTTGCTCCCTCCGGGCGGGAGCAATGCTGGCTCCTGCACTATGCGGGGAGCCAGCTGGGCTCTGGGGCTCCCCAACGCACTCAAACTAGTAGTTTGTGGGTGCTCTGGGAGCGTACATGGGCAACCACCTGTGGCCACAGGGATGGAGTCCGCGTGGCCTATTAAGGCTCAGGGAGGGGAGCCACACTCCCCCTCCCCTTTGGCCTCAGGGAATGGAGTCCTCAGTGCTTGAAGTCTCGGAGGGGGGCTGCATGCCCTCTCTCCTTACTAATGCAATTTGGCCCCTGGGTATGTATTCCCTGGGCTCTAATAAGGCTCGGGGAGGGGTCCCTGTGCCCCCTCCCCTTATAAATTGAATTGGGCCCGGGGGGATGGGGTCCCCTGGGAATGGGGGTCCCCAGGGCCTTTTATGGCTTGCGGAGGGGGGCCGTGCCCCCTCCGGCTGCTTTAATTAAAATATGGCCCCAGGGCATGGGGGCCCTCTTAAGGCTCAGGAAGGGTGGGCCACATGCCCCCCTCCTGATAGAATTTGGCCTGGGAAATGGGGTCTTGGGGCCCAAGAAGGCTTGGAGAGGAGGGCTGCATTAAAGTATGGCCCCAGGGGATTGGGACCCATTTGGGCTTGTGGAGAAGGCCACTTGCCACTCCTCTAATAGTAAGGTATTTGGCCCTGGGATGGCCTTTTAAGGCTCGTGGAAGGGGGCTGTATGCCCTCCTCCCCTATAATTAAAATGTGGCCCTGGGGGGAAAAGGGTCTTTAGGCCTATTTGGGCTTGGGGGGCATGAACCATCCCTCCCCATGCTTCCCCACCTCCCATAATGTAAAAGTATTTGGCCCCGGGGTTGGGGTCCCCGGGGACTCTTAAGGCTTGGAAACGGGGACCACGTGCCCCCCTCATAATATATTTTTTGACCCCGGGGGATGGGGCCCCTCTATAAAACAAAGTTTTATAGCAAAGAGTCTGTACAATATTAGGTAGAGAACTAGGATGATACCTACCTGCCACTATGCAAATTATAAAACAAACTAATACACTAATTTGGATGATCTCCTCAATGATGTCAATTGAGCTGTCATGAGTGATGTAATATGTGAGGTTATAAGCAGTGCATGGTGGGGGCTCAAGTGATATTTAGCTCTAACTATAATTGGTGAATTTCTTTGTTTTTTTAACTTCAGAATACTATTTTAGCACTGAGATATTCATCTTACTATAACATCATTTCAACCTTTGTTTTTTTCAGTAGAATCTAGATCTGTGTATTATTTAATGAAGAACTTCTTCCAAGAATTATTATAGTGCAGATTCCCAACCCAGGTTTTGTGAAAGGGAGTAACAAACACCAAAGTCCTTCCCTATAAGAATAAACTGTGACATTACCTGTAACAAAATACCTATCTGTAGGCTTTGATAGAGAGAAGTAACAACCCACCCTTAAATGCCTATGGACTTTAACATATGCTTTTCACAATAGACATGTCAGGCCTACTGCCTTTATCATTACTTTTCATTGTAAATAATCTGGCCTATAGCTGTTATCATTGGCTTTTCACCATAGTCAACTCGGGCCTCCTGTACTGAGCAGAAACTTTCCGTAAGGCAATCGTGCACCATACAGTCATAAAAGTACAAATGTACACAGAATTACAACTGGTAAAGGAAAATACTGTCTCTGTAGGGGGAGCCTAAAAAGGATTATTGTAGCGCATATCCTCTATCCCCATGGTTTGTTGCTATGGATCACCAAAGCCCTTGGCTACTGTGGTATTATGTGAACTTTAATGTAACAGAATACGGGCCACTTGCTTTAGCACAGTGTAATGACAAATTATCCATAAAAGCCTATTATTCTTTCACAATGAGTAGTTAAGGCCTGCTGGCTTTGTCATAACGTTCATAATAAACAGATCAAATCTATGAAGTCTGGCATGACTTCCCAATGAACGGCTGAAGCCTTTACCCCTTAACTTTGGCTTTACACTTGACCCATCACCGGCCTATTCAGGGGCATATAAACTGGCAGCTATCATTCATACAGTTATAACATCACGAAAATGTAGACAAATACAGCTTGCAAAACAATACACGCCCCTCTCAAGAGAGCCTAACAAGAAACCTCACAGCTGCATTTGTCAGAGTGGGTGGACAGCACTGAAACTCTTGACCACTACAGTAATCTGAGATTCTATGTAACAAAATATCTGTAGCCTGTAACACAATGTGATGATAACCACCTGTTAAATGCGTACTGGCTTTAACCTATTCTTTCAACAGTTAATAAGCCAGACCAACTGACTTTGCCAAAACTTTTCATAAGCAGACTTGACCTCTCGCATGCGATGTAACGTTTTCCGGTGCTGCAATCAGGCCAATTGCTTGTCATTGTAAAACACTTAGGGCCACAGTTTAAAGAGTAAGCTTTTCCACAAAACAACCATCAGACACACCGTAATAAAATTTGAAAGGTAGACAGATTTGGACAAGACGATCTCTCCTAAGAAGGCCTATGAAGGATTCCTATGGAGCAGACCTTCTATATCCCTGGTTTGTCACTCGGGGTAGCCAACACCAGAACCATTGCCTACTACGGTAATCTGTTGAGATTTCATGTAATAAAATATCTATTAGTAGGCTTTATGATAGGGTAGTAACAATCCACATTTAAAAAACTACTGACTTTAAGATATGCGTTTCACAATAAATATGTCAGGGTTACTGCCTTTATCACAGATCAGGACTGGGACCATAATCCTTGGCTTGCCACAGTAACATAGTCGGGCCTGCTGTATAGAGTGTAAGCTTTACCACAAGCCAAAAAGTGCAGTACAAGCAGTCTTTTAAGGGAATCACACGCATTTGGCCCAATCAAATCCTGTACTCGGGGTAACCAACATGTGGAACTCTGAAAGATCTTTTGTGCTAATAACATAAGATCTCCCTTACTGCTCCCAAACACCAAACTGCACTTTGAAGTTCATGATGGAAGGGGAGGGTGCTGGGACTGCAGTACATTCCTCACAACTGCCCTTGTCCCGTCTAAGCTGCTGCCAGAGACAAGCAAACGCCGTACAATACCTAGTTATCTAAGACACTTTAATAGCACTACAGTGTCATGTGTGGGCTCCTGAAAGTTGAAGCTCAGGAAGCCATAAAGATGCTGGCTCCGGCAGCTGGTAAATAAACAAGATATTCACAGCTGAGTGGAGAGGAAGCACTTTTTCTTGTGGAAGCACAGAACTTCTGCCCAATCAAAACATGTACTCCTGGTAACTAACATGTGGTCACAGCCAAAGCTCCTCTCTGTAGTACTCCTGAAAGCTTCTTTTTAGGTGACCACATGATGTGTGGTGACAGCTGCGATTCCAAGCCAGACCTAAAGACCACTGCTTTATGCACTAGACTCTCTGGGTCACAGGACAGATTGAGGACCTTGCATAGCTGGGGACAAGCCTTGGCCTCTGCTAACACACTATATTAGTGTGATGCTGGGGCCAAATTAAAAGTTATGATAGCAGGTATGCTTTCAGTCGGGCACACAGGGCTGGGCAACATACATGCAGGAGACATTCCCTTCCCAACACCCCTAGACTCCATGTAACCAACTCACCACAACTTCTACAAGTTGATTGCCCTCCTTCTGCTCAGCCAATACAAATTCCCAGTTTTATATCTGCATTCATAAGTACACATTTCAATATCCTCTATGCAGTAGATTCAGACAATCCAGGAAAATGGTTTATCTGTCAATCCCACCCACACATTGAAGAAACAAAGTAAAATATACTTCCTCCTTTATAACCACCCCTCCTCCCCCCCGCCCCCAGACTACATGTAAAAGCACAAGGTTCAGACTTTCATTTATGCTGTAGGACAACCTAAAATGGCAGAATGACATCTATTGTGTGGGTAGTTTGGCAATGATCGGCTTCCGAAGAGCCCGATGGTCTGTGCTGCCAGAGCTGTGTGCGTGTACTAATACCACAGGTGCCATTACAATGCAGGTATTACTAGGCAAATGCTTTTACAACGCAAAGGCATGCATAGTAAAGGCATACACTTGTAAAAGTGCTTATATATATATATATATTTTTTTTTAAATACAACCTATAACCCTAAAATTACTCTTAGTACCCCAATACCCATACCCCCCTAAAATTACCCTCACACCCCAAAACCCATACCCACCCTGAACCCTAAAATTACCCTTTGCACCCCGAAACCCATACCCACCCTGAACCCTATAACTACCCTTGGCACCCCAAAACCCAAACCCACCCTGAACCCTAAAATTACCCTTGCCACCCCAAAACCCATACCCACAGTGAACCCTAAAACTACCCTTGGCACCCCAAAACCCATACCCACGTTGAACCCTAAAATTACCCTTGGCACCCCAAAAACCCATACCCAACCTGAACCCTAAAATTACCCCTGGCACCCGAAAGCCCATATCCATTCTGAACCCTTAAATTAACCCTACACCCCAAAACCCAAACCCACCCTAAACCCTATACTTACCTTATACTTACATGTAAAACACATATGCCTTTACTATTCATGCCTTACAACGAAATTCGTTGTAAAGGCATGCGTGGTAAAGGGATATGCGTTGTAATGCCATGCGTTGTAATGACTGTTTCCCGCCCTCCCCATCACAAAGCAAACTAATAGATCCTCCGAAGGTATCCAGGGGTGAAGTAACTTCATGGATATTGTTTAGGGTGAGCGCCTATCGCCCCCTACTGGGATTTACACAATGCGCAGAATGTTTTGTTAGCTTCAGTCCCTCTGCATTCTCCACCCTCTCCTCAAGGGACTTCCAGGATGCCACTACCTAAACTACGGCGGATTTAATGTCACAGCCGGTACTTCTATTTCTGCCACCCTCACAACGACATTGCAGAGATACTGGCGCATCAGTCCTGACTACCAATATTTGTATCTCCCGTTGATTGCTTGTAATGTGTCCTCTGTGGAAGTGACAGCCCGTTAGATCACCCACTTTCGGCCAACAGGAGCAAGGGAGGCTTTGCAAACTTGTCAGGTTTTGCTTAGTAAAGAAATTCACCTTTTGTTTTTTTTTTGTTTTGTAATTCTTTATTAAAATTTTGCCTAAAATTTCATCATAAAGAAACAATGACTTCACTCTCATTTTACAATAAATAGGTAAATAAATTAACAAGAAGCAAATATGACTTAAAAACCCTTAAAGGTTAAATATAACATATAAATAGATAAATAGTTAACGAGCCCATATAGGAAGGGAAGAGGGAAGGGAGGGAGGTAGTGGGGTAGAACAAAAAAAAAAACAGTCCAAGAAAACTGGTAGGTAAAACAGTAATAGCATAATCAGTACTTGCCTAGGGTGTGAGAAACAAAGAGCAGTAGCTTTTGATCAAATAATATATACCTAATACAAAGATATTTCTAATAAACCGTATTAGAACATTGAAAACACCATTAGTCAATTGTAAATGTAAGGACTTAAGGTGACTTATACGTAACATTATTATACAATGGATTAAAATCTGTGTATACTTTTAATACTGCTTATAGATGGACTATAGCAACTGGTGGTTCTGAGTGAATACTTACCATGCTACAAGGTATAGTTGCCATCTTAAGGGAGAGGGAAGAAGGATTAAAGCTCATAGGAAAAGGAGAAATATGATGAGTCTTTTCTGAAGAAATATTACTAGGATTCTATGTAAGGTATAGAGTAGTACGGAGTATTGTATCCCCGTTGTTATAGTGTTGCGGAACCAGGGGGGAACGGTATGAGGGGAAATTGAGATTGATAGGGGGAGGATAGCTCTATAAAAGGTATATAGTAGGAAAGAAGGGATTATCGAAATGTATGACTGGAGACATAAATAATGATGTATATAAAGAATATAGAATAGGTGGTGCAGAATATTACTAATATGACCATGTGTAAGAAAGGAGAAAGTGATGGTGCAAGATATATGTAAGCCTATACAAGTGCAAATATGCAGGATAAGCTGTAAAGCGAGGGGTAATTACTATTATATTAATTGAGAAAAACATCAGTTGGTGTTCTATATTATCACTAATTAATTAGGGTTATTCACCGTAAGAATTTAATTATCATTTCCTGAATCTAGGAAGGGTGACCTTACCTGAAGAAACAAATCAATCTGATCCTGAAGATTGTATATGACTCGTTCATAAGAAGCCGTATGAATCATGACTACTAACCATACCTCCTGCAACGGTGGACTCTGTGATTTCCACTGTCGTAATATACATATTTTGGCTGTTGCTAAAGCTGTGTGTATGAGTTGACTTTGAGGTTTTGAGAGCGTTTGTGATTGACGCAGATCGTGAAGGAGAATAGTGGCAGAAGTGAGTGGGAGGCGCAAAGGCATCGTAGTACGTAAGATCTTACCCACATAAGCCCAGAAAGGTTGTATCAGTGGACATTCACAAGTAATATGGGTTATGTCACAACAAGTATGAGCGCATCTCCAGCAGTTAGCATGGGGAAGTAGTCCTGCTCTATGTAGTTTTGTTGATGACCAGTGCCAATCATGAAGGATTTTGAATAAACAGATTTTCAATCTTGCCTCACGGGTGCCCTTATTCAAATCATCTAAGATCTCCCTCCATTCATCATCCTTATGAGACTGATAATCTGGTTTGCCATCTGGTGCGCAAATCTTGTAGTAGGGCTTACGAAAAGAGGTGGGATGTGAGTACTTCATATAAATCGGACGTGACCCCTTTATGTTTTCCCCAAGTATGTAGGTATGTTATTTCTGGTGAAGTCTGTAACAACCAAGGCTGCGGTCCTAAGCCCCTCTTTAAGCATTGCCGAAGTTGTGTATATTTCCCGGATTGTTGGGTAGGTAGGCCAAATTCCTCTTGCAGTTGTGCAAATGACTTAAGATCACCATCATGGAGGAGCTGGTCCAGGGTATGAATACCTGCTGCTTTCCATAGGGGCCAGGATATTGTTTGTCTGTTAATGCGTATGCTCGCGTTATCCCATAAAGGGGCTTTTCCATGGATTTGAGGGTTTGAACCCAACAGTTGATGTGCTCGTTGCCAAGACCTGCGTATAGCTGATAAAATTGAATTGGTGGGATCCTTATGGCTAGTCCCTGTCCCATACAAAGCGGAAAGGCCTGTTTCTGTTGATAAAAGATGCCTTTCTATGTGCACCCATTGTGGCACATCAGGGGGTTTTGATATCATGTAAGCCATTTGGGATAAATGTAGTGGAGGGCATAATGCTCTATTGAGGGATGGCTCATTCCTCCACAAGAGCGATGGGCCTTTAGTTTAAGCGCTGCTAGATGAGGTGTAGCTGAATTCCATACGAAGGATTTTATCTTAGAATCTATTGAGCGCAGTGTGGTTAAAGGAATCTGAAGGGGGAGCATACCTAAAATGTATATGAACGTGGAAGGGTGACCATTTTTACTGCTTGTACTCTACCCCACATTGAAAGCCCAAGTGCCTTCCATTTTTCAAAGTCACGTTGCATCTGAATAATCAGGGGGTTTAAGTTATCTACAATCATCCCTTCTAACCCTTTGTTCACCTAAATATTTGAGGCGTGAGGGTTGCCAGTGAAAGGGAAATCTATGTATGGCCGCTTTTGTGGTCCCTTCTGAAATGGATAGTGCTTCACTTTTGTCCCAATTAATTTTGTAACCCGAAAAGGAGGAAACCTCATCTATAATTTGAAGTATGGATGATAGAGAACGGGGTAAGTCTGTAAGTGTAAGTAGAATGTCATTAGCGTATAAATAGAGTTTAGATTCTCCCGTCGGAAGGTGTATGCCTGCAACATTGGTAGCTTGACATATTGTGGCTGCTAAAGGCTCAATAGCTAAAAGAAAGAGGAGTGGCAAAGGGGACACCCCTGACAAGTTCCTCTACGAATCGGGAATGGTTCTGACACAAAGCCCCCGCAATTTGCCTGTGCAGTAGGGTTATCGTATAGCAGACGTACTTTGGTTATACACTGGTCACACAATCCAAACCTTTCTAATACTTTATAAAGCTATTCCCATTCAATACGGTCAAACGCTTTCTCTGCGTCCAGTGAGAGGGCTAGTGCGTCATTTTGGAGGCGTTTGGCAGACCACAATGTGTGTGCCAGAGTGCGGAGGTGGTTCCTAGAGGAGCGTCCTGGGACAAATCCTACTTGTGAATGATTAATCAAGGAAGGTAAGACTTTGCGTATACGAGAAGCTAGGACACTAGCCAGAATTTTGATATCACAATTTAATAACGATATGGGACTGTAACTGCCACAAAGTAAGGGGTCTCTCCCGGGTTTGGGTAGGACAGCGATTACAGCTTTATTAGATAAGGGACCCAAAGAAGTCTTATGCCCTGCTTCCTGAAACGCACGTGAAGAATCAACTATCTCCGTTCCCGCCCATCGGTAAAATTCTGCAGGGAAGCCATCTTCGCCCGGGGCCTTATGATAGGGTAAATTGGCTATTGCATGCGAGATCTCTTCTTTGCTGATTTCACCCTCTAGAAGTTCTCTGCCTTTGTCCGAAAGGCAGTGTAGGTTTGCCCTTGTAAAGAAGGCATCTAGCTTATCATCAGTTTGTATCTCAGTAGTGTACAGAGATTTGTAGAACAGGGCAAATTTGTTAACAATGTCTTGAGGTCTAGTTAGTGTGGTTCCTCCAGCTGATTTTATAGCTGGTATAGCCATGGCTGCTTCTCTTTGTCGTAGTTGTTCAACCAGTAGCCTCCCTGCCTTTTTCCCCTGTTCATAATGTCTCCCTTTCATCCTTTGTAGGGCATATTCTGCCTTAGAAGTAAAAAGATTATTCAGGGCCATACAAGATTGTTCCAATGATTTGCGGTGCTGAAGAGTAGGTTTATCTGTGTATAAGCGGGAATAGGACACTATATCTTGTTCCAATTCTTTCTGTCGGGCAGCAGTTTGTTTATTAGCTTGTGCTGCATCCCTCATAAGCTGGCCCCGTATGGTAGCTTTTGCTGCTGCCCAGAGGGTTCTGTACGAGTTTACGGAACCTTGATTAGCGGAAATGTAACCCTGAAGGCGAGTTTGCAATTGGGCTTTACCCTTGGGGGTTCTATAGCGTTTAATACTCATGTGCCAGGGCTTACACCCCGGTATGGCTTGTCCTTTTCCAGAGAAAGGAGGACTGGAGAATGATCAGAAAGTGCTGCTTCTAGGATATGGGATTCCTGAATCCACGGTACCACATTTTGAGAGACCAAAAAGTAGTCAAGGCGGGATAGTGTGCCATGAGTAGGAGAAATAAAAGTATATTCTACATCTGCCGGATGAGAAAGATGCCAGTGGTCTACCAAACCATTATCTGCCAATATATCGTCCATCAAAGCTCTGTCTGCAGCATTGCCCCTATCTAAAGGGCCTGTTTTGTCCAGAACTGGGTCTCTTACCAGGTTCCAGTCTCCACCAATAAGGAATTGTGAAGCGCCTATCTCTGTTAAAAAGCGATTGAACTGAAGAAAGAATGACTTTTTCGCTCCAGTCAAAGCATAGACTGAACCAATGCAGATATAGGTTTCCCCAATTCGTAATTTGGTAAAGACGTATCATCCATCTGGGTCTATCCAAGTTTTTAACACTGTCACCGGTAGATTTACGAATAAGGATCGATACTCCGCATTTGCGAGGAGGCTTCTCGTCCGAAGCATCTCCCCCTTGTACACTACTATGGATCACCTTTCCCATCCATTCTCTACGCAATTTGTCAGATTCAGTTGCATTAAGGTGGGTTTCCTGAAGAAGTGCTATATCAACCTGTTTTGATTGTAAATAAGAGTATTTTTTTCCTTTTGATGTAATGTGTTAATCAATGAACGTTCCATGTTATTACACTTAGAGCGTGGGTGGTGACCATGTCGGGGAAACAGAAAAGAACGGTCAGTAATAGGTGATTGTATAAATATGTCAAAATGTATCAAGATATGTCAAAGAGGATTCGTGAGGTTTTACAAGTTCTGTGAGGTAGGACTAAGAGAGAAAAGAAACGAGTGAGGGAGAGGATGAGAGGGAAAACCCTGGTTCGCAACACGAATAATATAATCCAGTAAGATAATCGGGGAGAGTGATGACAAATGTGTGAGGCTAAACTCGTGTCACAGATTAGATAATGCGATGTAATATAATTTGTTAAAGGGAGAATGGAAGGGGGATGGGTGGGGATAATGATAGGTGATAAGAGTAAAAGAAAAAAGATGAGGAAGGGTGATTAGGGAATAGGGCACAGGGGATCCTGAACTTTTAACCGTGGCTCCAAGCACGCTGGAGCTCCGTCATGAGAAGGGGCTCCATCAAGAGAGCGGGGCGATAACTAATAAATACAAAACAGAAGGACAGTTACACTGTACAGATTGAAATGTGTATAGTATTGACAGTAAGGGAGTATCGCTGTGTAACCTTGAGCCATATTATTCTTCCTATGGATTGAAAAGTTTGCATATTTGTATACAATCGGAATCATGCGAGATTATATTAATAATATTAATCATTTCACATAAATCTGCAACAACAATAATAAAGCCTTAAATTTCATTAGTATGAGAGATCTATAGCATATATTACCGCTGAAATAAACAAAATAATCAGAATATTTATCAAAGTTAATACGATTAACATAGTGAGAATAAATCAGCATGGGTAATACTAAGCTGTCCGGTGGTTAGGCATTTTCATTCTTCTCGTTGTCTTGAGTTCATCAAGCTCTGCCACTGGCCTAGAAGGTATCATATGCAATCATAACTATAACCAAGACTATAGATATGCCCATTTCAGTCTCCTTCCGAAGCTGATTTTAGAGGGGAAAGAAATTTGTCTATTTGGTCCTGAGTAAAGGCAGACACAGTTTGAAGGGCCGACGCCTTGTCCTCATGAGTTCGAGTAGACCTCTCGAGATCTCTGCCGCGATTTCTTGGGTTACTGATGTTCGCATGGTAGGGCTAGGTTGTGTTGGTTCCGGAGTTGATTGCTGTGTGTCCATATCCTGCGGCTTCGAGCGGTCTATGAAGAGGCGGAGATCCTCCGGGTCGTAAAAGTCTTTGGAAATTCCATCTTTGGTGATGCAGAAGCGAGCAGGTATGAAGAGACCATATTTGATGTCCATTTGTCGTAATTGTGATCTCATTGAGAGAAATGACTTGCGGCGATCATTAGTTTCTCTGGAGAAGTCTGCTGCCATGCGAATTTCGTGTCCATCAAATGTGAATGGACCGTGGGTTCGTGCTGATGTTAGTAGTTGCCTTGTCTGTTCGTGCCTTAAAAAGCAGGCAATGAGTGGTCTTGGATGCATTGCAGATTCTTTGTGCAGCGGGCCTATGCAATGTGCACATTGTATTTCCAGTGGAGGATCAAAAGTGATGCCAACTAAGTTCGGAAGGATATTTCGAAGGAATGCTCTGGCGTTTGGTCCTTCAATCTTTTCTGGGAACCCGAAAAGGCAAACATTATCCCTCCTGCTGCGATCTTCTAAGTCAATCAATTTACTGCAGAGGAACAGTAGCTCTTGATCTCTGCTTAGTATTGATTCTAGACGTTCTTCCACAGCCGTCAACCTATGATCAAGCCTTTCTGTATGGAACCCCGCAATGTCTACTCTAATTGATTTAGCTTCTGCAGCTAAGGATATGTTTGTGTCCATTCCTTCTAACCGCCGACTGACAGCAGAGATTTCTTGTAATATGCGATCCATAGTCTCTCCTTGTGTGGAGGTTGGGTTGATCTGAGGTAAGCCTTCTGCCGGGGATGTAGTGTTTTTCGTAGACCTGTTGCGTGACTGTTTGAGTACGTCCGCAAAAAAGGGTTGCTTGGAAGATTTGCTTCCGTGCTTGATAGTGGACATTCAACTGTTTTGCACTGAACGGCAACGGCGTCTATGAGATAGAGGCTTAAGTGACCCAATTAGAAAGCTGCGGAATTTGTTTTCAGTATTGGTTTCAGGCACAAAAAACTTTACACTTATATGAACCTTTCCTCCACAAGGATATCTTTGTGTAAAGCAGGTTGCCGACCAACTTTAGTATTTTCTACTCGCATCTTCTGTTAAAGTTAACAAAAATATTCTGGAAAGGAAACTTGACGGTTGTCCCTACACCTCTTTCGCAGCACTTCACTCAGTAAATATTCAGTCCATTTAGCATTGGTAAAAGGACCGAAGCTTGGAGCGGGTTAGTGAGGCAAATTTGTTCAAGTACTCTACTACTGCTTTTATTTTCGGTTAGAGGATGAGTTGTGATTGAGGCTTTAGAGACGCTTTATATAGACTATGAGTAAAATGGTTAGTAGGAGATGATGAAACGGGTAGAGCACAAAGGTATTTCTTTCATTTATGGCACCACAGAGATCCCAACTGCTATAGGCGCTATATATGAGGTTTAAGACTGTATTTATTTGAGGACCCAAATCATCTTCATGCAATAGATTCCGACCGTAGCTGTAAGGCTTCCAGCTATGTAGTAGCTGCAATACTCACTTATGGTTCAATTACCAGCGCTCTCTCAGATCACCCGAGGCATTGTACAGATGAATAGTATTACTCCTCATATAACCTGACCTAAAGGTTCAAGTCCATTTGTGCAGATGAGGTTAAGATTTTGAGTGTTGGACAGAAAGCTCAGAGGGCGGGAGCATGTTATTTTAATCTTCTAAGGCTAAAGGTTGCAGGTATGTCCTTGAATGCGGCACCCCCTTGTAGGTGATATAACACACTTTTCCCGCCGAAGGATCAGAGCGTTAAATTCCGCAAAGCCACAACACTCACCCGCTTCTAAATTATCGTTTCTATATTTTCCAGGCGATATCAATCCATTCAGCGATAGTGCCACCCGCCGCTTGTGTAATTCCAGGCTCGCCGACGTCATCAGATATGCAGGCCTATTTACGTCAGAGGGGAAACAGCCACTACAACGCTGCCATTTCCACGCCTAACCATAACCACGCATGCATTACAACGCATGCGTGGTTACCACGAATAGCCTTTACCACGCATACCTTTACTACGAGATACGTAGTAAAGGCATGTGTGATAAAGGTAAAAAAAAGGGGGGGGGCTTGGAGAGGGGGTGCCCCCAAAAAAAGCGTGGGTTTAAAAAAGGGGGCTTGGGGGTCTCCCCCCCCCCCCCCCCCACCCCCCAAAAAAAAGAAAAAACTGCACCTGTTTCCGTCGTTTTCAGTTAAAGAAGAAAAAAGATGTGGAGGCAATCGGCGTCGTTAGAGGAAACGGAAAGACACTTCTGCTTCCTCTTAACGACGTAAAACGCAAATCGGAAGTGCTTGGAGTGGAGAGGTAAGGGGGAATGAGGGGGTGGTGTCGCGCAGGGGTAAATTTTAAGGGTACATTTTTAGGGTTAATTTGTAGGGATAGGATATATCCTTTAACATGAAAATGCCATTAACATGTATAGTTTAACAAGGAAAATCGTTGTAAAAGTATGCGTGTTAAAGGCATTTTCGTGGTGAAGGATATGCGTGGTGATGGCATTCGCGTTGTAACGCATGCGTGATAAAGGCATGTGTTGCAACGGAATGCGTTGTAACGTCATACAACCACGTCAGAGAGAAGCTGGGGATTCTATTAGTCATGGTAGAACGCGGAGGCCGGGAACATCTGCCACTCTAGAGCCGTGGTTGCAGGCGTGTCTTCAGGCCTGACGTCTCCTCACAGCTTGCCGTTCTCGTTACTCCGAAAACTCATCTCCGGCGCGTTAGGAGTTTAGCCCATCAGCTTCCCGGGCTCACTGTGTTATGAGAGGCGTTGGTGTAATGCCTCAATCCATGTGTAGGAAGCCGCTGTCTCCGTCTGAAGCCCCCCTCACAGCGGAGCCCGCAGATCAAGCGGCCATCTTTGTCCGCGGCCAGACCACGCCCTCGAAATTCACCTTTGTTGACCCTGGATATGATAATATATCTTAGAAGCGGGCAATTGAGCTTATGGCGCTGGTTCCCAGCCAGGACACACATGGCAGTATGAGTGTGTCACCCCACTGCTAGATCTGGCTGTGAGAGAAGAGTCACAACTGAGGCACAGATTGTTCTTCTATTCTATTCTGTTCTGACTTATAAAGCACAAGGCTGCCCCATATGTGAGGTAAGTAGTCTGACCTCCAACAGTTTGCAAGGCAGGGGGGCCAGGATGAGGTTCCCCAGTTTCTGTCACCAGTGCTTCCCTGTTGCACAGCCAGCAGTCTCATACATGGCATCACTCAGGAGGAAGGGAGACTCACATTTTTTCTTGCAGGGGTTTTTGTTTTCCAAAAATCCACTTTTTGTTATCTGTCTCCATTTTAAAAATGCATTCAGTGTAATGCAACTTGGTGTGAAAATGTAAGAACCCTGTTATTTTCCAAAACAAAAATGTTTATAGTCTGCACTCATTCACCACTACAGCTGCATCAGAAGGCAATACTGGCCTGCATAGGGAGGTAAAGAGTGCCTGGCCAGGGATCGCTGCTTGAAAAAACTGTCAGATGTGGCACCGCTGGTCAGCAAACACTCCAAATCCAATGCCCGATCTGCGAGTCAAGGAATTTGCAGAGATCCACAGAGCAACCACCACCTGGAGCGTGTCAGGTCACACACCTGACTTAAGATCATTTTTACCCGGGGGGCTTCCAGGTTCTTTGCCCCACTAGACAATACCCAGCATCTAGGTCACACAGCCCCAGGTAACGGAGGCTTCGCTGCTGTTCGCCGGTGTACCCCCTGGGCACAGGCCCAGTACTCCGCCGTGCAGTGCCACCAGTTGGCATGTTGTGAGTACACTGTGGAGCGCTGGCAGGGCAGGAGGCCTGCTCTGTCACATGCAAATCGCACCCCTGCAGCCGTGCTTGAGCATCAGTGCAGACCAAAGTGATGTGTACTCTGTGTGTGCTTCACTCAATCTCATGCCAGCAATGCTGAAGATAGTCTGTGTACCTGGCACCTCAGTGGACTGAACATTATGCCAAGTGTGAGGGGCGGGGGGCAGTAGTGACAACACAATCGGCAGCTTCTGAGCCCCAACTAATGTGGCTGCGAGATCAGGACTCATCCAGGTGGGTACTTTTATTTCTCCTGCACTTGTTATGTTAAGGAGGATTTATTAAGCGCACGTTCACCAAAAAGGTCTGTTGGCGCTAAAGTAGATTACTGGCCGCTGTGATAAAAAAAATTAACCATAAGCATGTTCGAACAATTTGGTTTTCAGGTGTTTCCTAAATATATCATAGTTATCTATGGCTTTCATTTCACGAGGGAGAGAGTTACAGGTTTGGGAAGCATCCACTGAGAACCTGGCCCCTCCTAGCCTCTCATTTGCTTCTAGGAACATTCAACTGGTTCTGCTAGGCTTATCTGAGATGATGATTTGGAACATAGGTCTGAATTCTGGTAGAAAAGAAGTCAGAGCTTTTGCTATGAAGAGATTTAAAAATTATGCACCCTGTTTTAAAGATGATTCTCTGGGTTACCGGAATCCAATGTAGCTTTTCAGGCAGGGTTGAAATATGGCAGTGTCTAGGCTGACCAAAGACGAGCTGCGCTGCTTGATTTTGTGCTAATTGCAGTCTATGGGTTAGGCCAATTGAGAGTCCTAAATAGAGAGCATTCACATAGTCAATACCGGATATCCCTAAAGCGATGATAATTGGCAAGATTGCTTCTTATATGAAATATCTCCTTATTTTCTTGATCTTCCTAAGTTGGAAAAGGCAGGAGGAGGTCACAGGACCTATGTGAGCTTTCATGGATTACGCCTCATTAATAAGAATCCGAAGACTTTTCACCACATTCTTGGGCATAGGGGGAAACCCCATTTCAGGAGGCCAAAATGAGGGATTCCATTGCTGGATTTTATTTTATTTTTAGTCACCACAATCTCCGTTTTATCGGAGTTTAGTTTCAGCTGATGGCTGTTCATCAAGTCCCGGATGTATATCATGGTGTCTTGGAAATATTCTTTGAATTTCCTCGTATTGTCGATGGTGAAAATCAGCTGCATATCATCAGCGTAGTTGTATATTTTCACCTGCTGCTGTTTGGGAGAATGTATCAATGAATGTATGTAGATATTAAAAAGATGAGGGGAAAGAGAGGAGCCCTGTGCCCCTCCACATTTAAGGTGAGCTTTAGATGAATGAAAAAGACTAAGGCAATCCGATTGAGAACGATCTTTAAGAAAGGATTCCATCCAATCAAGGTCTGTCCCCTTCAGGCCTGTGGCCTTGACATGGTCAGTCAGAATAGAATCATCGACCGTGTCGGGGGGTGCTAGGTGGCGCACGAGCAAGATGGGCGCACTCTAGTGAGGCTCCAGCAGCTCGGCATATTAATCCGATAAGATCCTGCCCAAGGAACTCACAACAAGCAATGAAAGAAGTGGGGTTGAAAAGATCCTGAACACCCCCGCCCGCTGTGTTTTTCAGCAGCAAACTACAGTGCAGGAAAGCTTCCGAAACATCGACCATCTAAGAGAGCGGCGGCCCGGTCAGCGTGCGGCCGATCGTTGCTGCTAGGAAGATCGTCACGCAAGGCAGAGGTGTCCACATCCGGAGTAGGCCCAGCAGCGCAAACTTCGGCGGATGGTGTGCCCCAATGGGGAAGTGGGGAGGAACGGCGATCCCTACTCCCTCGGTCTTCACGTCTTCTGATCGGAGCGGCAGCTACATCGCTAAACACAAGTTAGGTGCATGTGATGCGGTTTGGGCACGGCGGCTACACTAAGAGGCGCAGACAGTAAGAACGGGGCACTCAAACACCAGGATCAGCAGCAAAAGAAGGGGTTCACGATTGTGAGAAACAGTGCGGCGGCCATAGCGAGGGTGGCGGCGCGCTACGGGCCCGTCTCATCCTATCATTGAAAACTACCACGCGGATCTATTCAGTGACGGAATCCGTATATTATATGGTGGCCAATATAGACGTGCGACCTGTACATGGTAGACAGAGCTGCTTGGGCAAAATGTGATCAGCTGTATAGCCAGTGGATATTGGGGATCACCGCATAAATACACCAACAAAAGCCCCATAGGATAAACTCTAAAGTACACAGGGCAAGCATATTGGGTAGAAGGACTTCAGGACTCGAGAGCGTTAACTGCAGCTTTACAGAAAGTGCAAATGGTACACTTAAACTGGAGTCCACAGCACTTAGGGAAACTGTGTCATATTCACCTGCGGAAACCCAGTGATAAGCCAGAATCGCAGTGGATGCTAAGTAAACTGTCAGAGGCACAAAGCACAGCAGTTCTAAGTTAGCCTCTGTCTGCTCAAAAGCTGAAACAGAATTGATTAATAGGGCACAAACATATATCATTGTGCAGAGAGCAGACGTCTTGTATGTGGCCATGGGGAAAACGGATGGAAAGCAGGCGAAAATAAATTTTGAACCCACAAAGAGGACATGCTCACAACAAGTAGATGATGAGCACACAGGCATGAACCAATCCCAGGAACCAGTGCAGAACCAGGAGGACGAGGTAAAAACACTTTTGCTTGCCATGAAACATAGCCTCACTTCCATAGAGACTAGGTAGGACTCAATGACAACCAGCATGGATTCCATAGTACTTAAACTTGAAAAGCATGATGCACGCATCACAGAGGCAGAGCGTCGGATCTCGGACGTGGAAGACAACTCGGCTGGAGTTCAGAAACAAATGGCGCAGATGGATAAAGTGCTGAAGGTGATCGCTGCCAAGAATGAAGATTTGGAAGCGTGCTCCTAGGCACAATAATATACGCGTCATAGGAATACCGGAAAGCGCGAACGCTGGCCGGATGGAAGAATTCATTGAGCGCATGCTACGCACAGTGTTCGGAGCAGACTCATTCTCCCCACAGATGGTGGTAGAGCGGGCACATCGTTCATTGGGCCCCTGACCACCCCCGGGAACTCCGCCTCGCCCAATTATTGCAAGGTTGCTGAATTACCGGGACAGAGATGTAGCACTGAGATTAGCTAGAGAAAAAGGAAATCTCAATTTCGATGGGCATGATTTTACAATATGCCCAGACTTTACACTCGTGGTGCAAGAAGCTCGTAGGAAATTCATCCCGGCAAAACAAAAACTAAGAGAGGTGCAAATAGACTATGCTTTAATGTATCCGGCGCGCCTTAGTCCTGCACCAAGGCAAGCAGTACTTCTTCGTCAATGTGCAACAAGTGGAGGATTTCTTGAAACTCAATGCTCGCAAAGGCTCACATAAGCAGCAGGCGGATCTGCCCTCGAGAGCAACAACACCTACATCGGAATGAAAAGTATTGGTGGTGAAAGATTACACTGGCAGAAATCGTCGTACGACGAACAAATGCTGACTAGAGTTGAATCGACTTTCTGATACAATGCATTGGTTTGGATTGGTTACACTTTGGGAAATGCTGTAAGACGACACTGCTGGATATAGACGTCATGACCGCGAATGGATGCGTCAAACAGATAAGTGAACTATTGGGACATGTTAACAAATTAGAACCGAGCACCCCTCCCCCCCTGCATAGACACTCTACCAACTGGAGGGGAAGGGAGAAACTGTATTAGTCCCTGGCGCACCCCGAAGGGAAGTCCCCCACGGTTCGAAATGACTTCAGAGTTTATATTTTTGGGGTGTTTGTGAAGGGGTGGGAATAGTGATTCCGGCACTGTTGGGATGCTGTTGTGGGAGGGGGAGGAATAGGGACTGAATGTGGGAGTTGGTACACAACAATGCACACGACATACCGAGGTATTAACACATGCACCTACAATTACAGACAGAAATGGCGTTAGATCCTTCAGTCCAATAGTTCTCATAACATTCCTATGACACAAAATAATAGGATGCAGGAAATACAGCTGATGACATGGAATGTCAGAGGACTGGGTGATCCACGTAAACGCAGGCAGATATTAGCTTATTTAGACCGCCATCATATTCAAATTGCGATGCTACAAGAGACACACCTATACCCCCGTGGGACCCCGTCTTTTGCTGGTAAATGGGCGGAGTATCAAAATTTCTAATCATATTCTACTTATTCTAGGGGGACAGTAATTCTGATCAAAAAGCATACCCCGTTTGTCCCATTGGGAATGACTCGGGACCAGTTGGGACGATATTCTATAATATGGGGGAGACTGTGCTCTGAATCGGTCACACTGGTGAGCTGCTACGGGCCGGGCCGAACGTGGACAGCTCGAAATTCTATACTACACTGTGGGGCAAGATATGTGAAATAGGCTCTACTCGATCTGGGGGGGAGATTTTAATACAACGTTGAATCCTCAATGGGACAGGTCCACCCCCCTCCCGCACCATTATTCCAAAACGCATAAATTGCTGCAGAGCATACTTACTGATAATGGTCTTATAGATAGATGGAGACACCTACATCAAGCGAGGAGGGAAGGGACACATTATTCTGCACTCCATTCGTCCTGGTCTAGACTAGTCTATTGGATGGTCTATAAAGGAGTGGGACCCTGGATCACTAAGGTAGTTCATTTGGAAAGAACATACTCTGACCACTCACCGGTTCATTTGGCATTATCCCCACCAAATTGTGCCACACCATATAGGAATTGGAGGCTCATGCCGCTGGCACTACTAGAATACAGCATTCGGTACAGAGCTTGGTCAAGAAATTTCTGATTTTTTCCAGCGAAACATTGACACAGTGCCAAACATAGCCACGGTATGGGAGGCCTACAAGGTCACCATTGGAGGATTCTGCATCGCTAAAGGGTTTGGAATTCTTTGGGACATTCGTAAGACACTTTACACGCTCGAGACAGACCTGAAAAGACTTGTACAAGATTTGAACAGTAGTGGAAATGGCATCCTTCAAAAGGAGCTAAGGGATAAGCTGACTGAGTATAAAGAAACAGCAGATAGGGAGAGCCTATATCGGGGAAAATACTTTAGAGCCCGTAAGTATGGCGAGGGTGAGTGCCCCGGAAAGGTGCTAGCAGAAGAAATCAGGAGAACTCGCTTCTCCAACTATGTATTAGAAGTCACAGATCATGAAGGCAATACCTATAGAGATAGCGCTGCAATACTCCAGGTGTTCACAACACACTACTCCACATTATACACTAGTGGAAGACAAGCACAGATAGATCTAGCTGCATATTTGGATGACGTGGCCCTGGGCTGGTTGGGTAACGCACAGCGAGAGTTTATAGCAGCGCCGTTGGAAGAAGATGAAATTCGCGCTGCAATAATGCAGATGAAATCTGGTAAGGCACCCGGACTAGATGGCATCCTTATTGATTTCTATAAAGTTTATATAGACCAACTTACACCCATATTAAAAAACGTGTATGAAGAGGCATATGAAAATGGGGTTCTTCCTCAGTCTATGAGGGAGGCATTGATAGCTTCGCTCTTAAAGCCAGGGAAGCCAGCAGACCAGTGTGATTCATATAGGTTGTTGTCGCTTATCAATAATGATGCAAAGATCCTACCCAAAATACTGGCTAACAGACTAAGTTTGTTAATGGAGAAACTGGTATTGCCAGACCAGGCAGGTTTTATCCCTGGGAGGGCGACGTCCCATAACCTTTGCACCCTGTTTTCTATTATGCAAGACATTGACCCTGAACTGGCGGCGACGGCGGTCTTCCTTGACGCCACAAAAGCTTTTGACTGTGGAATGGGATTACGAATTCGGGATACTGCAACGAATGGGAATGCCAATGGGTTTCCTTTCATGGATAAGACTGCTATATAGCTCTCCAAATCCTACTTAACGGGCAGAGCTCGCCACCTTCTTCAGTCACTAGGGGGACAAGGCAGGGCTTCCCGCTGTCTCCTCTACTATTTGCCCTGGCCATTGAGCCCTTGGCATCCAAACTAAGACAGCAACACCGGGACAGAGCTTTACGTTATCCCACAAGGCAAGTACTCCTTTCCCTCTATGCAGATAATGGCACTCTATACATCAGAGTGCCACAACAAAATTTGAACCCCATACTAACAGAGTTTATTATCTTTGGGGAAATCTCAGGCGTACATATCAATTGGGGAAAGTCACAAATGTATCCATTGACAGCTGCTACAGCACCATTCCCGGTGAATTGCCTGATAGCGTGGTGGGAGTCAGAGGTGAAATACCTGGGGATACATATTACAGCAGACCGCACAGAGCTAATGATGCTTAATAACGGCGCAGCATTAACCTCAATAGCAACCTGGGTTACGCGTTGGATATCACTGCCTCTGTCTTTGGCAGGGAGAACATCCCTTATCAAAATGATAATCCTCCCTAAGCTATTATATTTATTTATGAATATACCATATTACCCTGGTAAACACTTCTTTGCCGCGCTAAAGACGGAACTGATTCGACTGACATGGGGTGGCAAGCAACCGAGTTTGAAATGGGACACCCTCACCAAGCCTTATGTGTAGGGAGGCTTTGAAGTTCCCAATTTAGAGCTTTATTATATATGTGCCCAAGCCCATTATGCAACATACTGGTTTAATCCACCTCCATACATGCCACATATAGCAGTTTTGTTCCCCTGTTTTTTTCCCCTATGGATTCAATCCTGTGCAATTAACTGTGTTGCCACACATATATGTATATTTGTCCTTTGAATAATACCCTTGAGACATTGTTGTTTGCTACACATATAGCAGTGGAACAGGGATATTCTGATCCCTCTTGCGGGGGCTATAACCACTACTCCCTAACCTCGGGAGAAAGATCCCACAACTGTGGCGTGCAATGTTGTTGCATGGAAACGCATTACCGAGATGCTTAAAGCCCCAATGATATATTCTCCCTTATTACCGCTCCTTTACCACCCACATATGCAAGTATTACAGGAAACCAGCTTTAAACAGATGCTGTGAAAGACAAACATAAAGAACTGGGGAGACTTGTATATAGATGGAAATTTCCGCACAATGGAACAATTTTTTAACACTTTAGACCCCACGCCCATGGATATATTCCTCTATGTAAGATTGAGGCAGAGTATTAGAGCGATTACACCATCCTTCCCCCTAGAGCCACCAGTTCTATCCCCTTTACACATACTACTGCAATCAGAGGCACCCAAACATGTGGTCTCCTTATTATATCATAATATTCAAACTACCCATGCGGCAGATCAATGTACTGCACGACGACATGTTATGTTATGTTAAAAGTTCTTGTATAGCGCACGTACACCATACGGTTTCATGGCGCTGAAGAGGCAAAGAGAAGGTTGCAGAAAACTGAGGTTAGATGTTAAAAGATTGAGCAAACAGACGGGTCTTCAGCATTTTTCTGAACTGTGCGTAGGTAGAAGTCAGTCTAATCTCCACGGGGAGAGAGTTCCAAAACTGGGGGCCTAGGATAGCAAATCTAAGGCCTCCAAGCTTTTTGCGTTTAAAAGAAGGAATAGTCAGCAAATTTTGATGAGAAGAACGCAAATCCCGGGAGGGGATATATCTTGAAATCATAGACGAGATAAAAGCAGGGCTGCAACCATGAAGAGCTTTAAAAATGGTGCAACCCAGCTTGAAAGCACACCTTTTAGCCACGGGAAGCCAGTGTAAATTTTTCATTATGGGAGTCACATGCTGCCATTTTGGTTGATGAAAAATGAGTCTGGCAGCTTGGTTTTGAACCAACTAAAGACGTCTTAGTTGGTAAGAAGGAATGCCACACTATAAAGAGTTGGCATAGTCCAAACGGGAGATCACCAGGGCTAAGATGACCAAGGTCAGAGCTTCCCTGGACAAAAATCTGCTGATCTTCCTTATTCTCCGTAATTGGAAGAAGCCTGCGGAAACTACTGAGCTTATTTGGGCATTCATTGATAGATCACTAGAAATCACGATGCCTAAGCTTTTGGCAGAGTCCGCAGGCTTCGGGGGTTACCTAGAGAAGATGGCCAAAAATTGGAATGCCATGGATTGGAAGGGCCAGCTGTGAGAATCAGCTCAGTTTTATCGGGATTCAACTTGAGTTTGTTGGAATTCATCCAATCACTAATAAAAATCATAGTAGATTGAACATGGGTAACAGACGATAATGACGAATCGATTTCGAACACCAATTGGAGATCGTCCGCATAGTTGAATGTCCCAACCCTTTTTTCTCTTAAGGAACGAATTAGAGGGAGAAGATACAGATTAAAAAGAAGGGGGGAGAGAGAGGAACCCTGGGGAACCCCACAGGTTAGTTCCCTCTTGTTAGACGAAAAATTAGCCAACCGACAATGGGAAAGAGAACTAGGATTTGAAATGACAGATAAACAGTGGGAATATTGTTGTGCACAAATCGGCAGATATCCGCAAGTAGCCGCTTACGCATCATTCATTTTAAATTTCTGCATCGCATATATTACACGCTGGCCAAAATGCATAAATTTCAAATCCGAGATAATGACCGATGCGACAGATGTGGGGCTGAAGAGGCGGATTTCTTATACCTTGCTTCAGACTGTAATAGTATAAACCAATACTGGCAACAAGTGTTCACAGCGCTGACACAGATGACAACAACGCTAATACCAGCATCCCCTATATTAGCTCTTCTGGGTTACACTGAACAGATAACTATGGGGTACAGGAAGTATGTAGCACTTGGGCTGCTGTTAGCTAAGCGTAAAGGTGGCCTGCAAATGGGGACAGGGAAGAGCCCCTAAATTCAAGGACTGGCTTCGAGAGATGATATTCTGGCAGGAGCAAACGCTGACATATGCGGAACTGCTCCCACCAACATCCTGCCCAAAAGATATATGGGACCCATTGAAAACGTATTTATTATCCCATCCGTTAGAAGTTAAGTAAAGCCTAGCGTAAGGTTAGATGGAAATCATTAAAATAAGATCAAGGCAGGGGCTGTGGAATTCGAAAGATAATACCTACCTTGAAATTGAAGACATGTCTTGATACAGAACAATATAAGTGGACACCCGGGTATATGGTTGAATATTGGAGAAGAGTTGAAATGAGGAGAAACAGCTACGTACCTGATGCCACCTGATGTATAAGCCTGAATATGTAACCAAACCTGTAACATACAATGATGCCCTAATGTAAATGTCTGTGGAGAAAGAAAGATGCATGTGGGACGTACGAGACGTGTACTGTTAATGTAGTAATGTTGAATATATGCAAAATACTAAATAAAAAGAGTTTAAAAAAAAAATCATGTCAACGGCCGCTGATAGATCTAACAAAGCCTGTGTAGTACCTCTATTGGCTTCTTTCCTCAAGTTGTCCAAAACAGCAAGAATGACTGTTTCTGTTGAGTGAGCTGGTCAAAAGCCAGCCTGATGAGGGTCAAAAAAGTCAGACTTCTCCAGAAAGGCACAGAGATACTGGGCGACATGAGTCTCCAATAGTTTTGCCAAAAAGGGAAGTAATGACATTGGCCTTTTCGATTTTTAAGAGAGTCCCCAGTCTGTTTTTGAAAAAAATACATGATATACCCTTGAATCTAAGCAGTATGTTTCTTACAGTTGAGAGTGAGAAAGAAAAAAACGCTGATTGCAGACAGTATAGGAGGTGAATGACAGATTGCTGGCGGTGGCGGGGAAATAATGGGAGTGAAGACCCCACGTAGGAATGACGGACCTGTCAGATGAACAAGCACGAATGCCACTCTTTTACTTTGCTCTGCCCCCTCCTCAGGTCTCCACGTGTTTCAGGCGATGCAGGGCTGTGAGCTTCGAGAACATGGCTCAGGCAGGTGGTTTGAACGATACGCCTATGATGGGTCCAACTTCTCTGCAACTACTCAGAACCAAGGGAACTCTGAGGAGCTCATTGAATGCATCAAACATCTGAAAAACCTTCTGAAGTATGGAGAGGAGAGTCTGATGAGAAGAGGTGAGAACTCTATATGTACAGGGCAGCAGAGATTAGAGCTGTGCATGCCCAGGGCAGCAGAGATTAGAGCTGTATATGCACAGGGCAGCAGAGATTAGAGCTGTGCATGCACAGGGCAGCAGGTGCAAGACATGTGGATGGACAGGCGAGCAGGAAGCAAGAGCTGTACAAGAGGTGGGTAGCAGAGATGTGAGAACAACTTGGAGAGGGTGGCATAGAGGTGAGAGCTGTACATGGTGTGAGCTGCACATGCATATAAATCTGACCGATTGGACGCTCTAATTAATTTATTTTAGGGAAGGCATAATACGTTTTCTGACTGGGTTCTTCCAAAGCAAGCTCCACCCAGAGCTCTCTTTAGTACTGCGACCGTCAGAGGGTAAGATTTTTAAAATATAAATATTTTATGAGAGAATAAAGAAGCTGCTGATTGCAGAATATGACTTAATGTGCAGGAGAATCAGATATGGAAAAACAATCTTGTAGTAAAGATCAGTTTAAAATAAAAGAAATGGCACTTGCTGGGAGATTCACTCACAAATTACTATAAAAATTAGTCAGTGATCTGTATAAATTCATTGTCAAGGGTATGAGCCACCCAAGAGCTTTGCAGAGACACACACTGTGTGCTCATGAAGACACCACAACCGGCTTCACTGAAGCGTTTAGGGACGTCTGAGTACCAGAGGATGGAATGGGATGCGCTTCTGTCATGCTGTGGAGACTGTACCTACTGAGACAGAACAGCGAGCCAGAGTTTTTAGTACAGGTGGGAAGTCTGAGGACCAGAGGATGGAATGTGAGGTGGTTCTGTCTAGGCCTGGGCGGAAGTGACAAAAAAACTCTGCCAAGCTACGTGGAGTTCAGCTTGCAGCAGAGTGCGTTACCTCGCACCGTTCTCTCTGATTTTTAGTGCTGGTTGTTTGTCCCGCGCTGTAAAATCAGCACGAATGGCATCACGCACAGCGCAAGAGGGCGCTGCTTCTTTCTGCCACTCGAGTAGAAGTTCTACTCGAGCGGCAACTTCCTCAACGCGAACGTAAGGTTTCTCAACACGAGTGGTAGCGACCATCTGCGACTGCCGGCATTGAGAAATCTTGCTGGGAAGCGGTCTAGCTTTGGATTTTCCTCGCTCGCGTTCGCCAACCTACTGTTGGCGAGTGCAAGCAAGGAAAAAAACTCCGCTCAGCTACGTGGAGCGGAGTTTTTCGGAACTCTGAGAGCTACGCGGAGCACAGAGTGCAAAAACTCCGCGAGCAGAGTTCACTACCCAGTCCTAGTTCTGTCACACTGTGTAGACTGTACCTACTGAGAAAGAACAGTGACCCAGAGTGTTTAGTACAAGTGAGAAGTCTGAGGACCAGAGGACGGAATGTGAGGCGGTTCTGTCACACTGTTGAGACTGCACCTACTGAGACTGAACCGTGATCTACAGTGTTTAGCATAGGTGGGAAGTCAATGTGTATTTCAATATTTCAGCACTTCTTATCCTCCCCTCGTCACCTGTCCTCCGCTTCTGGTCAATTTGTGTCTCCTTTGATCCTCTTTCATAGCCTTCTTTCTTCTTGCTGTCCTTTTGAAATGTGAATGAAACTTTGCACACGAATAGAGAAAGTGGATAAGGTTTACTAAGTTTGTGCCGATCGATGCAGAGGAAAAAAAAGTTACGTGTTCAGGGAATCAAAATGAAGCGTTTTCCATTTAGATTCATTAGGATTTATAAAGCGCATGGAAGCCCCATATGTGCAAACCACTGGTTTTACTCTAAACTTAGCCTGAAAGAAGATATTCACCTACAGAGTGCGACTCACACTTACAAGGACTCATTCAACCACAAGCACTCACCTAGAGTTAGGCTTACCTGTGCACCCACGTGCACTCAGGAACATTACACATATTTTCATGTACCATATCACCCACACAAAACTCAGCAGCATTCACTCAAAAACTCACATATAGCTACTTGTACACACCCACAGGTATACCCAGCGTACAAGTTACTTACCTCCGGAAACATTTTTTGACTTAGATAGGCTAACCTTAGATTACACATCTTGTGAATAGATACCGAAGCAGTGCCTCCCCAGGTGGTGGGTCTGTGGGATGACTCAACCAGGAAATTCTGCCGGACAGAACGGGTGAAAAGCTCATCCTGCCAGAACATGGCTATCCAGGCAATAGTGCTTCATGAGTGTGTGGACTGACACCCCTGTAGCACCCTTGCAAATGGCTAACACTGTCACTCCATGTGCAAGTGCAGTGCTTGCAGCCTTTACTTTAGTAGAGTGAGCACAGTGACATAGGCCTCCCAGAGGCTGATTCTTGGCCAAGCGGATTTTGAAGCACAGGCGAATCCATCAAGAGATGGTTTGTTTCTTTATAGCTTTTCCCTTCCTCGCCCCAGAGAAACCAACAAAGAGCTGATCGTCCACCGATGTCCCTTACTGCGATCGATGTAAAAGCTCAGAGCTCTCTTTGGGTTCAGACGATTAATTCTCTTCTTTTTGAATGGATGAGGCAGGGTGAAGAAAGCTGGCAGAGTGATACACTGCCCTATATTGAAAGGCGTGACAACCTTGGGGAGAATGTTTCCATCGTCCTGAGCACTAGTTTGTCTAGAAAGGTGGTGGTGTATTGTTGTTAAACTGATAGTGCCTGCAATTCACTCACTTGATGAGGTGACTTGAAGCGAGCAGTCAGTGAGAACAGCTGTGCATTGGCTTAAATGTAGTGCACATAAGAAAAATGAGAAACAAATTGAGGTGCCACTGGGGCATCACAAATGGTGTTGGCTGAACATATGGATCAGCCTTTTGAGGAAACGCATCACAACATGTGTTTTAAATAAAGATGGCTGATCAGATGAACATAATTTAGCTGATAAATCACCTCTAACTTTGCTAACCTTGCTGGGCTAAAGAAAGACTTCTCCAAGCGCCTCCCATAGATTGTTTTAGTCAAGGGAAGCCTGGCTACCAAGATGAGACTCGCTACTTTGAAAGGGAGATCAAAAACATTCCCCAGATTCTTGCGCCCCGTAGTGAAGACACACCACACAAAGGTAAGTTCAGCTGATTTACTGTAAGAGATTTCCACAACAACATGAGTAGACGTCCCTGGAATGCTAGCTTCACATCTAGAACTCAGAGTGCAGGCGAAGCCCACATTCCTTATTCTACATGAAAGACTCCTAACACATATCTTACTCATGTACAGCATATATTCCCCCTTTACAACATATTCTAACCAAACATTAGTACTGTAAAACACAACGTAAAGAATATAAGAAAATAAAAGCTTCATGAAAAGTCACACATGAAGAGATATTGGAAAATTAATTTAAAAAACACATTTTACTGAGCATAACCCCCCCAAGTATGCAGGTGGTTGGCAACTTCTGACATTCCTCTGTACATTCACACCTTGTTCAAAACCTGTTCCCTGAATTTCCACCGTGGCATCATCTCTACCTAATGCCTGAGCATTACTGAGCCCTCCAGTAGAACCGCACATAACTTCATCTGTCATTAACATAAAAGCACTGTTATTCCGCTCTTCATTTACCACATTTGACCCTCTTTGATACAGGGCCACTCGTCTATTGTTCCAGCTCTAGCCATTTTTTAGAACCACTGAAAAGCGACAAACCTGTTTGACCTTAAAAGGTTCCCTGAACTTCGTCAAACCTCCACCTCTCTGGCCACAACAAAGTTTCACCCAATCGCCTTCCTGAATTCATTGGGAACCCCTTTTTTCATCATCTCTCCCATCTCCTGGCTTGTCTTGTCCCACCCTTTCCTTCATCCAAGCGGGAACCAACTTAGTGCCAGGCAGTCTTCCCCTCATTATCTCGCATAGGGTTTTATGAGTTATAGCATGATCACCTGTGCGATAAACACCCACTATTTCCATGATCATCCTACTTACATCTTGACCCCCAGCCACTGCCATCTGACTCGTGCCTTTGACCATTCTGTTCTCTCTCGCCACAATTCCATTACTTTGTGGGTGATAGAACGAAGTGCGAATGTGTACAATGCCATAGGACTCTAGAAAATTGGGCATCTCGTCTGAGATCAATTGCGTCCCATTATCTGTTATGATCACAGAGGGAACACCTTTCTCAATGAAGATCTTTCAACAAAAGTATCATAGCTCTGGTGGTGATCTTACTCATGAACTTGTCAATCAGCCACTTGGAATGAACGCCAATCCCTACCATAGCATACTTCCATTCATTCCTCAATTCATGCACAAGCCCAATAAAATCCAATCTTAGCATGTGCCAGGGCTTACCAGGATCAGATATATGGCCCATGTCTGATTGTACCACCACTTTTAACCTCTTCTCGCCTTCATTGCACATGCCACACTTCTCCAACCATCTATCCACTTGTTCATCCATACCAGGCCACCACCAATTCCCTCTCTACCTTTTCCTTGTCTTGGACTGCTTTAACTGTTTCTCATACACTATCTCTATCAACTTTGGCCTGAGTCCACTCGGTGGAACACATTTCTCACCCCTGATTATGACTATATCATCTCCTACAGACAGATCATCTAAAATTTGAAGTTACAGTCTAACCGGATATGCTACTGTACTCTTCCTCCTACTCCCTAACACAGTCAAACATTTGACTTCTTTAACAATAGGATCTGACTCCATTTCATTGCTCCATTCATCCCTTGTGATCACGGGTGTAACTCCCATTTCAATCACATCCTGCACTGATCCCACTGCACCCTTATTCTCCTTGGCCAGTACTGCAGGTCTGTCCACCTCACACCAGTATAATGACAACCTAGGCAAGCACTCCCCTTGACAATTCCTCCAGCCTTGAATGTGCTCCAACATATAAGAACACTCCTGAAGTCTAGCTGCTAATCTAGCAAATCTCGCTGACCCCTTACATGCCCCTCCTGGAAGTAAAACTTTTCCAAAAGGCTTGTGGTCTGCACATAGAAGAAAGGTGGTTCCCCACAAATAGGTTCTAAAATGCTGTTTCCCACGCTGCTGCCAAAGCCTTGCATTCAATAATTGAGTAGTTTCTCTCAGAGGTGGTCAAAGTCCTGAAGGCAAAGGCAACAATCTTCTCACATTTCCCATGGACTTCTGACAGAACTGCCCCAATGCATGTGGAACTAGTGTCCACACTAAGTTTAGATTTTAACCTAGTGTCAAAAGGTGTTAAGATACCAGCATTACAAATCTCGTTTTTGATCAATTCAAAACACATTTGTTGTTCCTTCATGCTAGGAACGCAAATATCTTCTTAAGTAGAAATCTCAAGCACACCGTCTTGTCTGAAAACATCTCCCAAACTTGGCATAATACTCAATGAGGCAAAGGAATGACCTCAGCATATCCTTATCTGTGAGAGAAGGAGCTAATCTGATGGCACTCAATAAATTCTCTTTAGGTTTGACACCATTCGCAGTGATGCTGTACCCTAGATAATCCACTTGTTTCACTAAGAACTTGCATTTCTCACGGTGGAGAGTCAGTCCAGCATCCCTCATTCCATATATTGCCTGCCTGAGGACCATAATATGTTGATCAATAGAACCACCAAAAATCAAAATATAATCCTGGAAGTACAGGATGTTATTCATACCTTTGAGCATCATCATCCTTTGGAACACTTTAGCTGCTAAACATAGTCCAAAGGGCATGTGTGTGAATTGAAATGTGCCCTCAATGATGATGAAGGCGGTGAGAGGTTTGGATTCCTCGTGCAACTCAATCTAATGGTAGGCATTTTTCAGTCCAGTTTAGAGAAATACCTGCCTCCACTCAAGGCCAATGTTTACTTGTTAATGTTTGGTAGAGGATAAGTGTCAAGCACCACATTCTGGTTGAAAGACCTTTGGTTGACACAAAACCTATATTGACCATCAGATTTTTCAGTGAGCACCACCGGGGACATCCAACTAAATGTCTCCACTGTTTAGATCACCCCACTCAACAACATCTTGTTTAACTTTTCCTTAACTGCACCTCGAGCAACCAAAGGGATCCTTCTCACTTTGTGTTGAATCAGCACAGCATCAGGTTTCAACACAATCTTGTGAACATACCCATTCAAGTGACCCAATTCTTCTTTGAAAACATCCTGTGCTTTTCCTAAAATATCTGAAAGCAAAATGTTCTTAACTTCCATCACCTGGTTGGATGCTGTGGGATTGACCGTGATACTGAGATCATACTAATGTATCCAACCCAAGATAGGTGAAACATCCTCTGCTACATACACTTTCTCGATCGCTAAATTTTTTATTGTAGACTCCCTGTTTCCTACCAAATTAATGGTTTCCCCTTGTTATCCCCCAGGATTGATATCCTTGAGTGAGAGGACCGTTCCTGGCCAATGCTTGGCAAACAATCCCTTGGAACTAACTGTGTACATTGAACCTAAATCTATCATATGTTCTACGGTCTTCCCATTGATCTTGAATTCCGCCTTGGGTCTGCACCTCTTCCCTTTACTCGTGCTGGCACCCTCTACACAAAGGATGCGATCTTCACTGACTTTCTCCATGCTTTCCTCATCTATACTACAGTAGCCACTCTTGGTTTCCACCCTTGCTGGCAAACTGCAGCAAAGTGGCCCTGCAACCACACTTCCTTCACTCCTTATTAATTGATATGCACTTATGATAATCTGCGGTATGAAAATTGCTCCCACACCGACAGCACCATTTCTGTTGCTTGGGTTTCCCTGCACTATTGATAGATTTGAATACTGCACCCACATTTGATTCCCTCTAGATACATTGGAAATCTCCCCACAGTTAGTGTCTTTCTTTTCCATTTTGTTCTTGCATAGTTTTGACTGCTCCACTACTTTAGCAATGTCTTTAGCGTCTTTCAGGGACGGATTATTTGCAGCCCATAGTCATTCTTGTTTTGTTTTGTTCTTACAGTGGACAATCAATTGGTCACAAATTCATTCATCCGTCATTGCCCCAAATTTACATTTCATCAACAATTCCCTTAGTTTGGAAACAAACTCATCAGTTTTCTCACTCTCATTTTGAGGATATGTTTAAAATTTATACTTGGTCATGACCAGGTTTACTCCTTTTGCTAACCTTTTGTCAAGGCATTTTTTAGCTACAACATATGCATCCTTAATTGGATCCCTATTTGATTCATTAGTTAGCGATAAATACTTAAATACATGTTGGCCCTCTTTTCCAAGCCTGTTCAAAAGTAATGCTTTCTTCCTAGCAGCACTAAGACCATCTAGTGCTTCAATGTACGTTTCAAACATCCTTATCCAATACTCCCATTCCACTGTTAAGGAACAGATTGTGTTAAAAATAAAGGAGGAGTAACAATAGTACTTTGTGCCTGCACACTGAAAATTCTGGCAAAAAATTAGGGTTTTAGCAATCTACAAACACACAAATTACCCCAATTGAAGAAAGAACTTAAAAGTTACCTGGTGTATGTATAACCGGCGTGTAATTACCAAAATCATTGAACGATACACAAACCAATTCACAGTTGATCCTCATATGTATCACCAAATTAGAAGAAAAAGTCTGAAGTCAGGAGGTGTGTGCATCACTGGTGTGCACTTACTCAAAATAATAAGTGACACGCAGAGTGATTCACAACTGTTGTGCGTATCATCGGAATCCTCGATGTTAAGAAGAACGTTTAAATTGTTTGAATGTGACACACGGTGTGTGTATCACAGTAAACAAGTCCGAAATGATCCTCTGAAAATCCTCCGGAGTTTGTGAGAAATGACACGTACTGGTGTGCGTGTCACCAATAAACAGTAAAGGGGATATACACCCTCTGGTGTGCACATCACTGTACACACGATGTGTGCCCAATCAAATTTGGCACTCACATAGCGTAGCACATCAGCTCATGAACAGTAAACAGCGAGTTCAGCGTCTGTCTTACCAGCATATCTCAAGCTCGACAAGCACGTTTCCACTGCTAGCCTCACTTCCAATCTCGCGCTCCACAGACTCGCTCCCCCCCGCTTGCACTGTAACTTGGCTCGCGCTTTCCCCTAACTCCAGTTTTCTTTCCCAAAATAAATAGACGATAAATATGATACTGGAGTGGGTGCGATCTTCCCTGCTATGACTGGGGATAATCAGTCTGGTCTTCAAATGCTTCAGAGCCGTCCAGTTGTAGAGCAGAGGAAGTGCAGCCGATTACTAGGTCCAAAGCAACATCAAGTAGCTGTAGGTGCTGACTGGCCTACTCGTCGCCAATTCTTGCACCCCAGTAGTGAAGACACACCACACAGATGTAAGTTCAACTGATTTATTGTAAGAGATTTTCCCTACAACATGAGCATAGCTATCCTTCAGTCAGTCATACTCCAACTCACATCCCTGAAACGCAAGCTTCACATCCAGAACTCAATGCAGCAAAGTCCACATTTCTTCTCCTACATGAAAGATTCCGTATACATATCTTACCAATGTACAACACAGTTGCCTCTCCGGTTCAAAGCATGAAGGTGTAGGTAGTTCAGGACCCTGCCCTGCTCTGCAACAAGAGATTATCCCAATGGGGCGGCTAGATCCGGGGACAGATGACTATGACCAGAAGTTCTGGGTAGCACACACTCCTCACCCTGAATCCAGAGTTGCCAGAGTCGCATGGATTCTGTTAGAAACGCAGAATATGCCTCAGGATGTCAGAATGTAGGGACTGAGTCTCTCTACAATATCAATACATTTTGGCCCAAATCCTGGCTAGCTCACACACCTGAACTCCTAACCTTCCCAGAGTAACGTGATTTTGGCAACCTCGAACCCAACCTTCTAGCCCCCAAGAGAACAATGGAAACTGATCCTCCCCTTTTGCTACTCACTCATTCTCTCATGCAAGCCCATAGTAAACGTTAGAAAGACATGAAGAAAGTTTAAAATACATTTATTGAAACTATCATAGTCTATTATGAAGCAAATGTGCTGCGATCATTAGGCAGATGCAACAAAACAAAGTAATTAGCATTACTAACAGGGCGTATAAAATTAACATCCCAACCTAGGTAAATTATCGGTCTAGGTTTACCCTTACTGTGTGAGCACAAGCATATATACGTGATCTCAGGGATTGGTACCGGACCCCATACCTGGTGTATGTAGTTAGGTGGTCCACATCATGAGAGCAAAACTAATTTAACGCAAAGCTGCTTTTCAGATGCTTTGTTTGTTCCAAAACAGTCCACTCTGCCGGAATTCTCCTTTCTGCCCCCAAAGGGATGGGACATAGTTTACAGGATAAAACTATTGTGTTAGAAGATGCAGCTGTGTGGCGGTGTTATGTCTAGACATTAGGAGCTGAACACTATGTTATGTATTCCTAGCAACCTTGTGCGAGACATGCAGACGAAATCCCAAGAAAAGTCTCTGAATACCAAACAACATGTACCACATATTCCTAGAACAATTTCACAAAAACAAATCTATTATATGTGGCTGCGCAGCGCAGAGGAAGCCTAAAACGTCTTAAGACACAAAACCAAAGGGGGCCCAAAAGGGAAATCACTACACCCCCTTCTTGGTCAGGAGATCAACTTAGCGACTAATAAAAAAAAATAAAAAAAGCAATAGAGATCACAAGCCAAGCAAATTCAATGCAATGCTAGTAAGTATAGCATTCAAACACATCTGTGACATAATAAAACAAGCCTTTGTAAATGCATTAGGTTTAGCCTATGTGATTAATAATAAACTTTTTGTTGTAAGTTGTAGCTTGCTGAGTAGTTGTACAATATAAGTTACAGAAAGTCTGTTAAAGGGCTATGACTTGTTTATGCCCAAAAAGGCAATATATTGTGCTGTTACTAGTGGTATAGTGCGGGTAAGTAATAGCAACACTTTGAAAAATGAAATGAAAGAGAGATATAATAGAAATTATTGATGTAATAGCAATATTATATGTCTAGAGGAATTTTGATAACTTTTGGGCCTGGTGCCGCTGCACCATTCAAATTGTGCCCCTAGTGCCTGCAAGATAACTGCATTTGTGACTGCCTGTTTAGTAATAAAATATTGCAATATTTGGTGTTGAGAGGGGTTCCTAGAGCTTTGGACCCCAGTGCTACTGCACCTGCAGTGCCATTGAAATCATGGCCCTAGTGCCTGCAAGATAACTGCATTTGTGACTGCCTGTATAGTAGTAAAATAGGGCAATATTTGGTGTTTAGACAACTTTTGGGCCCGGTGCCACTGCACCTTCTGCACTATTGAAATCATGACCCTAGTGTCTGAAAGGTAAGTGCACTTGTGACTGCCTGTTTAGTTTAAAATGTTGGTAATAATCTGGGTTTACTGGGGTTCCTAGAACTTTTGACCTCGGTGCCACTGCACCTGCTGCACCATTCATATCAAGTCCCTTTTAACTGCAAGGTAACTGCAATTGTGTCTGCCTGTATAGTAGTAAAATATATCAATATTAGGTATTTCAAGGAGGTCATAACAAATGTTGGGCCCGGTGCCACTGCTGCACCATTCAAATCATGACCCTGTTGTCTGTAAGGTAGCTGCACTTTGGACTGCCTGTTTAGTAGTAAACTATAGCAATATTAGGTGTTTAGTGGGGTGCCTACAGCTATTGGTCCTTGTGATACTGCACCTGCTGCACCATTCAAATTATGACCCTAGATAAAAGCACGTGTGACTGTTTTTTAGTAGTACGCTTTAGCAATAATCTTGGTTTAGTGGGGTCCCTAGAGCTTTTGGCCCCAGTGCTACTGCACCTGCTGCAAATCAAGTCCCTTTTATCTGCAAGGTTATTGCTATTGTGACTGCCTGTTTAATAGTCCAATATAGCAATATTATGTGTTTAGAGGAGTTCTGACAACTTCTGGGCCCGATGTTACTGCTCCTGCTGTATCATTCAAATCATGACCCTGTTGTCTGGAAGATAATTGCACTTGTGGTTGCCTGCTTAGGAATAAAAAATAGCAATATTAGGTGTTTAGTGGAGTACCTGGAGCTTTTTGTCTCGGTGCCACTGCACCTGCTGCACAATTGAAATCATGACCCGTGTGCTTGCTAGATAAACACTTGTGGCTGCCTGTTTAGTACTAAAATTTAGCAATATTTGGTGTTTAGAGGAGTTTTACAACATTTTGAGCAGGTGCCACTGCACCTGCTGCACCATTCAAATCATGACCCTTTTGTCTGCAAGGTAACTGCACTTCTGACTGCTTGTTTAGTAGTAAAATATAGCAATTTTAGGTGTTTGCTGGGGTGCCTAGAGCATTTGGTCCTGGTGTCACTGCACCTGCTGCACCATTGAAATCATGACCCTGTTATCTGCAAGGTAGTCAAATATAGCAATATTCGGTGTTTAGACCACTTTTGGGCCCGGTGCCACTGCACCTGCTGCACAATTAAAATCAAATCCCTTTTAACTGCAATTGTGACTGCCTGTTTAGTAGTCAAATACAGCAATATTATGTGTTTGGTGGAGTTCTGACCACTCTTGAGCCAGGTGATGCTGCAACTGCTGCCAGCTGCACCATTCAACTGCTGGCTGCCTGTTTAGTAGTAAAAATAAAGTTAATATACAAGAGCCATGCTATGTTTTAACGTGCAGTGTTTATTAAAATATTTAGAATTTGATCATGATGACCAAATAGATTACGTTGAAAAAATCTATCCTATAATGCCTACAAAGTGCAAAGAAAGGTACCGAGGCATGAATAGGAAATGCCACAAACGTTCTAAGGCTAAAGCATCTGCTTTACACAACTAAGTAATAAAAAGCAAGCATTCCAGCATGCTGTTTGAAGCTGTCTCCCTTTTTCGTGGGAAGAGATCTTATCTTGACGCTGAACAGGACTTAAACAGTGTAAACAGCTTTAGTAGAAGTATTGTAAATGCATGCGGCCAAGGGAAGTTAACAAAAAAAAAAGTTCCACCCTAAAGCGAATGAACACAGTAGTTCGGCGTGGGTAATGAAATGAAATGAAATTAAATTTGTACTTGTAAAGCGCACTTATACCCCCAAAGGGGTGTCCTGGCTCTGTACGCATACCGCTGTGGAACCCTTCCTGGCTTTTCCCTGTGAAATGTCCACTCCTGGGCACCCCCAAGGTGAAGCCAGGCATCCCAGCGCTGTTGGGGCCGTTGTGGAGATTAAGCAAGCTATTGCCCAGAGTTGCAGAGTGGGACCCATGATTAGAATAGGCACCGAGGCGAGAATTATCAGGTCCGAGGAAATTGAGCCCAAGACCCGCCGAGGCGGGAATTGAACCCTGGTCCCGGGCCAGATCTCTGCATCAGGGTCTGCCGCTCTAACCATTGAGCCACACTTCTCCACACTACTGATAACAGCCCAAGAGATTTCACAAGCACAGCGCAAGCTCTGTGCAGGCGAAACTTAAAATGGAATTGAAAATTTGAAAAATGACAAGGGTTCCAAATTAGGTTGAACCGGGGCACCCAAGATTTCTTTCACAAGGTCAATGCTTATTGAAATCAGAACGGATTCTGTCTCCGTAGATGATGATTCTATGATAGCCCCATTTAAAAGCTCCAGAGAACCGATCTGATCCTCGTTATCAGCTGATGCTGAGAAAGTAGACTGTTGTCCTGCATCTGTGTTATTAGAGCCAGTGTTCGAAAGTCCAGATGCCGAAGTACCCATCTCCCCAGTCGGGAGTAGCTCATACCATGCATCTTGAAGCAGCTACAGGTTCATGGAACAACTCCGAAAATAGGTTGTTATTGGACTCAACAGGTTCATGTCCATAGGAACAGGCAACTGCAGCGCAAGGCAACATCCAGTGCCCAGTCGAAGGGATGCCATAGGCAATGAAACACAGGTTGTACACAGGTAAACCAGGCAGATAAGAATGACAGTGACCAGTCAGTGATCAGTTCCTGGAGCAGAAGTACTCCA
This sequence comes from Calotriton arnoldi, assembly GCA_963921515.1. Classification (NCBI taxonomy): domain Eukaryota; kingdom Metazoa; phylum Chordata; class Amphibia; order Caudata; family Salamandridae; genus Calotriton; species Calotriton arnoldi. The sequence goes on from CAWUFW010010303.1 coordinate 279,103, forward strand.
AAGAATCGTATCATGCATTCATGGCACAGCTGGGCTTGTGGTACTTCCATTACCAGTGGGCTTTAAAATGGAACATCCATTGTGGAGTAGCAAAAATAGAACCAAAATTCCACAAATGAGGAATAACAGCAAGTGAATGCCCCTGAGAACACTGTAAAACAGAGAATGTATAAAGGCCGTTATCACTCCAAGATTTTCTGGAGGGTACTGGCTAAGCCAGCCCTCATTGATTTAAAAAAAGTGAGCTATACCGGCAGAAGAAGGAGGCAAAAAGAATGTGATGCACAAGCTCACCGAAATGCAGTGGGAGATTAGTACTTAAAAGTGACTGTATTTCGCTGGATGTCCTTGCGACCTGCAGTTCAAAGGTTTCTTGGGCAGATGTAAGTGCTGCGTCTTTTTGAAACAATAAGGCTTTACGTCTGCTTAACTTGTTGAAATCTGCCTTCAAAGTTGGAATTGAAAGCCACAAGGAGGGAAAAGCATGTTCTTACAGGACAAAGGGGACTCCGGACTTCATGCCACAACAGTCTTGGTCGCTTAACATCAAATATGTCCATTGGAAAGGATAGTAATGAGGGGGAGAATTGAAAGAACTGGTATTCCTTTTAAAAAACAGGCCAAATTTGCTACCAAAGTATTACATGCTCGTAATGAATCGTAATGTGTTTATGTTAGATTTGGGGGTCTCTAGTTGGCAGAGGTAGGTACCTTTGACCAAATAGGGACCCTTGCGTCTAGTCAGGGTAAGGGGCTACACTCCTAAAATAACCTCTGCGCACCCCCTTGGTAGCTTGGCACGAGCAGGCAGTGTGTAAAGCATTTGTGAGCACATACAGTAATACAGTGACAACACTACAGATGGACACCACACAGGTTGTATTATAAAAATAAGTATTTTTATATAGACTTAACACAAGACCAAACGACAAAAATCCACAATACTGTACTCAAAAATAGACTTTAAAATGGTAGAAAATAGCTCAGTTCTCTCAAGTTGTAAATGCGACTCTTTACTCTCAAAGTACCTTGGTTGCGTAACGCAAAGCAAACAAAAGGGTCGCAGGGAAGGTGATGCGTCGGTTCCTTACACTCAGGGGAGTGGATGCGTCGGTTCCTTACTGCTGCGCAGGGGAGTTGATGCTCACTTCCTTACTGTGTGGGGAGGTGATGCGTTGGTTTCTTACTGCTCTCCGGTACGATGCGACAAGATGGCACCTCGATGCGATATTCTTCTCCAGTGCGATGCGACAAAATGGCGTCTTGGTTACGATGCGACAACGTTGATGCGATGCGTGCACGCCCGATGGCCGTGCGGTGACTCGGTGATCTTTGGAGCCGCGACAGGCCCTGCAACGCGCTTCTCCGGTGATGCGACGGCGACCTCTGCGGCGGCGGCACGCTTCTCCGGTGTTGCAACGCGCTTCGGCGATGCGATGATGACAGCGGCGGCTCGCTTCTTCGGCGATGCGACAACAGCTGCTGCGGCGTCGACACGCTTCTCGTCGTTGCGTCGCGCTCCCAGCGACACGCAGTCTCTCAGAAGGCCCAGCACAACAGCAGGCACTTCAATTCCCAGCAAGGGAATTCAGGGGGAGCTGGTTGGTGAAGTCTTGTATCCCTGAGACTTCAGGCAGGAGGCAAGCTCAAGTTCAAGCCCTTGGAGATTCTTCTTCAAGTTGATGGAAAGCGCACTCAGTCCTCTTCTCCTTTCTTTGGCAATGAAGCAACCACTGCAGGCCAACCCCCAAACACACAGCACAGGGGTAGTCTCTTCCTTCAGCTTCCTGGTTCTTCTCCTCAGCAAAGGTTCATCATGATTCCCAGAAGTGATCTAAAGTTCTGGGGTCTGGGTCCCCTCTTTTATACACCAAAATCCTTTGTCTCTGAAGGCAGAGAGTGTCTGTGCCTAGTCCAAACCAGTTCTGTGCAGTCCTGGAGCACTTTGTTTACAGGACTCCTTCTCTTCCTTTGACAGTGTAGGCCAGGGATTTCAGACACACCACAGGAGGTGGAGCCAGCATTGTGGAAGGCAGGCACAACCCTATTCAGGTCCCAGGTGCTCCCCTCCCACCACTCTACATGCAGATGGGTCTATTCAGCCCTGTGCTGACTCACCCTGTCTCCTGGAATCCCCCAGCCCCCTGTCACTCACAAACCAGACAAGGAATACACAACCTAGCAGAGGCAGGCTTGGACAGATAGGCAAGAAAATACCTACTTTCTAAAAGTGGTATTTTCAAACACAGAATGTTAAAACCAACTTCACTAAAAGATGTATTTTATCATTCTGAGTTCAGGCATACTAAACTCGAATTTCTACCTAGTTCCCTGAGTCAGTTAGGATTATAAGATGTTATAATCAAACTGCCCATTCTGGCCTATGGGGAACAGGTAGCCTTGCAATAGTGAAAAACGAAAATGGCTGTAATTCACTATCAGGACATGCCACACACATCAGGGCATGTCCGACCTTTTACCTACAATGCACCCTGCCCTTGGGCCTACCTTAGGGGTGACTAATATGTGGAAAAGGGAAGGTTTAGGGACTGGCAAGTGGGTGCACTTGCCCAGTCAACATGGCAGTACCAGACTGCACACAGGCTCTGCAATGGCAGACCTGAGACACACTTTACAAGCTGCTCCGGTGGGTGGCACAATCAGTGCTGCAAGCCCACCAGCAGCATTTGATTTACAAGTCCTGGGCACACGCAGTGCACTGTACTAGGGTCTGACAAGTAAACCAAACAAGCCAATCATGGAGTCACTAATCCATTCATCAATTTACCATAGGGAGCACTTGCACTGTGGCACTGAATAGCAGTGGCACAGTGCCCAAAAGCATCTAAAACCAGCAAAAACATAAGAGGCAACAGCAAAAAATGGAAGGGAGACCCACGCCAATGGTGCCAGGTCTAACACGTGTCCCCTCCAGCTGAAATGTGGGGAGAACTACCCTACCTCTTGGGAGTTCTCATCACTAAGGCGGAAAAATCTGGAAAAACCATCAGCATTGGCGTGTTCTGTACCAGGGCGGTGTTCCACCGTGAAGTCCATCCCCTGTAGGGAAATGGACCACCTCAACAGCTTTGGATTCCCACCCCTCATCTGCATCAACCATCTGAGGGGCCTGTGGTCTGTCTGAACCCGGAAGTGAGTCCCAAACAAGTATGGTCTCAACTTCTTCAGTGCCCAGACCACAGCAAATGCGTCACGCTCAATCGCACTCCACCTCTGTTCCCGTGGAAGTAACCTCCTACTGATGAAGGCTACAGGTTGGTCTAGGCCCTCCTCATTAATCTGTGACAGAACAGCCCCCACCCCATGCTCCAAAGCGTCTGTTTGAACAATAAACTCTTTTGAGAAGTTGGGTGCCAGGAGCACGGGCGCCGTGCACATGGCAGTCTTCAGGGCATCAAAAGCTCTCTGACAGGTGTCAGTCCAAATCACTTTCTTGGGCTGCTTCTTGGAAGTCCTGTTTGTCAAGGGTGCAACAATGCTGCCATACCCCTTGACAAACCTCCTGTAATACCCGGTGAGTCCTAAAAAGGCTCTCACCTCTGTCTGGGTCTTGGGGGGTTCCCAAGCCAGGATGGTCTCAATCTTGGGCTGTAGGGGCGCCACCTGGCCGCTCCCCACCTGGTGTCCCAAGTACAACATGGAACCCTGCCCGATCTGGCACTTACTCGCCTTGATCGTGAGGCCTGCTCTCCGCAGCGCCATCAACACTTCCCAGAGGTGGCGCAGATGTTCTTCCCAACTGGCGCTGAACACTGCGATGTCATCCAGGTAGGCGGCACTGAACTCTTCCAGTCCAGCCAACACCTGGTTGACCAACCTCTGAAAGGTGGCAGGGGCATTCTTCATCCCAAAGGGCATAACCCGGAATTGGTAGTGCCCATCTGGTGTGGAGAATGCTGACTTCTCTCTTGCCCCATCAGTCAAGGCGATCTGCCAGTACCCAGACGTTAAGTCAAACGTGCTGAGGTACCGGGCAGCCCCTAACCGATCAATGAGCTCATCAGCTCCGGGGATGGGGTGCACGTCAGTCCTTGTGACTGTATTGAGCCCTCGGTAGTCCACACAGAACCGCAGTTCTGGCGTGACACCCGGTGCGGCAGCCTTTGGGACCAAGACCACTGAGCTGGCCCAAGGACTGTTGGAGGACTCAATCACCCCCAACGCCAGCATCTTAGAGACCTCCTCCTTGATGCAAGCTCTCACCCTGTCAGTCACTCTGTAAGTTTTGTGCTTAACAGGAGGACTGTCCCCAGTGTCTACATCATGGACGCACCAATCAGTGACACTGGGAATCAGGGAGAACAGGTCAGAAAACTGTCCCAGCAACTGGTGACAGTCATTCTGTTGCTCAGGGGTCAGGGTGGAAGAGATGTTCACACCATCCACTGACCCATCTCGCTTTGTTGCAGACAGGAGGTCAGGAAGAGGCTCAGTCTCCTCCTCCATTCCAGCATCTGTTGCTAGGAGCATGCCCACTTCGGACCTCTCTAAGTGGGGCTTCAGGCGGTTGACATGCAGGACCCGCAAAGGGTTACTGGGAGACCGCAAGTCCACCAAGTAGGTAACAGGACTTTTGCGCTCCACCAACTCAAATGGTCCGGTCCACTTATCCTTGAGCGCACAGGGCTCCACGGAGGCCATGACCCACACTTTCTGACCAGGCTGAAGCTCAACCAGAGTGGCATTCTGGTCGTACCACCGCTTCATCTCCTCCTGGCTGGCTTCCAGATTCGCCTCAGCGAGTTGTCTGAATCGCCTAGTCTAGTTCCTGAAGCCAGCATGTAGCTATATACATCCTGGGGAGGATTCCTGGGAGATTGCTCCCAGCCTTCCTTGACCAAACTCAAAGGTCCTCTCACTGGGTGACCATAGAGAAGTTCAAAGGGGCTGAACCCTAGGGACTTCTGTGGCACCTCACGGTAAGCAAAGAGAAGGCATAGTAAGAGGACGTCCCACTTACGCCTCATGGGTTCCTCAAGACCCATAATCATGCCTTTGAAGTTCCGGTTGAATCTCTCAACCAGCCCATTACCTTGGGGGTGGTAAGGAGTGGTGAACTTGTATGTTACACCACACTCCTGCCACAGGGACTTCATATACTTAGAAATGAAGTTGGTACCTCGGTCTGACACCACCTCTCTGGGAAACCCCACGCAGGAGAAAATCCCCATCAGTACACGTCCCACCACAAGGGCCGTCACTGTCCAAAATCCCCATCAGTGCACGTCCCACCACGGGGGCCGTCACTGTCCGGAGAGGGATGGCTTCCGGGTGGCATGGTCCACCAAGACCAGGATGAACCTGTTGCCCATGGCTGTCTTGGGATCCAGAGACCCCACAATGTCAATGCCCACCCTTTCAAAGGGGGTGCTGACCACAGGGAATGGCAGGAGAGGAGCCTTGTGCTTCCTCCCACTCTTTCCACTTGCCTGGCAAGTCTGACAGGTCCTGCAATGAGTGTCTGAACTCTTGCGCATTTGGGGCCAATAAAAGTGGGTGACAAGCCTTTCAAAGGTCTTGTCCTGCCCCAAATGTCCTGCTAAAGGCACATCATGAGCCAGCTCCAGTAGGAAGGCTCTGAAGTGCTGGGGTACCACCAGCACACGGGCTGAGCCAGGCTCAGCAACCTTAGGCTCACTATACAGGAGACCATTCTCCCAGTAGATCCAATGTGATCCAGACTGATCACCTGCTGCCTGGTTTGCAGCCTGTTGCCGCAAACCCACAAGAGAAGGGCACTTGTTCTGCTCCACACAGAACTCTTCCCTGGAGGGACCTCCTTCTTGCTGCCAATGGGTCAGCTCAGGCAGGTCTCCAAGTTCAGCAATCTCTTCCCCTGTATGTTCCAGGGCATCCCCCTCAGGGTCTGCCTCCTCCTGGACCGTGGAAATTTCAGGGGCCGGTTTCCCGTGCCCCTACCTCTTCTCTTTAAGGCAGGTACCTGGGCCACTCTCTCAGGCTCCAGGTCCTCTTGAACACCCTTACCGGCTGACATGGACCGAGTGGTCACACACACCCACTCAGGCAAACCCAACATCTCTAAATGAGCTCTTCGCTCCACCTTAGCCCAAGGGGAGCTCTCCAAATAGTTACCAAACAGACAATCAACAGGCATGGCTGGCCTCACAGCTACTTGAAGAGTCCCTGAGACCCCCCCCCCCCCCCACTCCAAGGGAACCTGTGCCACCTTGCAGTGGCTCTCTGTGTTGTCAGTTGCAACAACTGAGTAAAATGCATTGGGGACTACCTGCTCTTCAGACACCAGCCGACAACTGACAGCTGTCACACTGGCTCCGGTGTCTCTAAGAGCCTCCACCCTCTTGCCATTGATGGTCACCCACTGCCTGTACTTTTTAGTGTTATCAGGCAGCTGGGTCCTGGGGACCACCTCACAGTCTCCTAAAGAGACAAGGGACATCTCTGCGGGACCCCACCCAACTTGGGCACCCATCTCCTCCCCCAAGGCTACACTAGCCATCTGCCGGGGTGGTGCACCAGTGGGTGCTGTCTTCCCATACAAGGGACATCTAGCATCATAAGAACAGTGGCCTACTAGACCACACTTAAAACAGGTCTTGGGCCCCTTGTGAACAGGCTTATCTGTCGGGGCCACTCCCTTCTTCTCAGGGGGAGGCTGGGAACCTTTCCCTTGGTTCCCTTGGGGATTACTTTGGGGCCCTTTCTGGAACTCCCTCTGTTTACCCTTGTCCTCCCAACTCTTCTGCTGGGGACCCTGCCCACCTTTGGCGAAGTCTCCCACATGACCCTTCTGGACCTGGGTGCTCACCCAGGGGTCCGCCTCCTCAGCAAGCTTCCTAGGGTTAGTCAGCTTGCTATCAATAAGGTGCTGGCGTAGCTCTGGAAAACAGTTATTTGACAAGTGCTCCCATGCAAACAAATCATAGAGTGCCTTCAAATTATCCACTTTGCTACCCTTCACCCAACCATCCAATGCTCTGCAAAAGAAAGACACATATTTCACCCATGTGGTAGACTCCAGTTTTCTGCAATTCCTAAACCTTTGTGTGTATAGCTCTGGGGTCAAACCAAATCTGGACATTAGGGCGCCCTTCATGTGGGTATAGGACATCTGCTCCTCTGTAGGTAAATCTAACAAAGTGTCCCGCCCCTCACTAACAAAGCGGCCCCACAACCCCGCTCCCCAATCCTTCTCAGGGACCCGGTGGGCCAACATTGCAGCTTCATAAGCCCTAAACCATTGACCAATATCCTCATGTTTGTGGAAATCTTTAACTACTTCTTTGGGGATGTAGGCTCTTGCTTCTACAGGCACTGGCGGTACGCTGCCACCAGAGGGAGGAACCTCTAAACTTTTGGCCTTGAGTTCCAATTCCCTCAATCCTCTCTCATGCTCAAAATGCATTCTCTTTTCCTCTAAGGCTAACTTCTTCATTTCTAATTCCATCCCAAGCTCTATTTTCTTGCTCTCTGTCTTTCTGACCATCCATTTTGAGCCTAGCTAGCTCCAACTTGTGCATCCTATCCCTCGCTCTGTCCTCCAGCTCTCCTGGAGACAGACCCTTGGAAGAAACACTGCTGCCCGCCCTGGAAGGTGCTTTCTCCCCGGTTGGGCCCACTGGCCCCTCAAGCTGCCCATCTAAATTCTCTGCCTCCATCACTGGCTCCTCAGGATGCTCACTGGCATTCCTAGATTCTACCCAGGCCCTCAGCGCCTTTTGGTATTCCTCTTTCCTGGTGAGGCCTTTCACAGAGATTTTAAATTTCCTGCACAAAGCGTTGAGATTAGGCACAGTGTAAGTATCAATTCTCTCTTCTTCCAATACGATGTCTACAGATGCGATGGATGCTGACTTGCTCATGGTAGAAAAGACTGGCAGTTCTCAGGAATCAAAAATAGAAAAGAAGTTCCAAGGAAAAAAACTCTACCAAAATGTATGTGGTTGCGTTATGGTCTGCACTCACTAGTAGTGTACACCAATCACTGTATATGAGTCACAAATGCAAGTCCAAATCCCACCGCTGACCACCAATGTTAGATTTGGGGGTCTCTAGTTGGCAGAGGTAGGTACCTTTGACCAAACAGGGACCCTTGCCTCTAGTCAGGGTAAGGGGATACACTCCTAAAATAACCCCTGCTTGGCACGGGCAGGCAGGCTTATCTCAGAGGCAATGTGTAAAGCATTTGTGAGCACATACAGTAATACAGTGACAACTCTACAGATGGACACCACACAGGTTGTATTATAAAAATAAGTATTTTTATATAGACTTAACACAAGACCAAACGACAAAAATCCACAATACTGTACTCAAAAATAGACTTTAAAATGGTAGAAAATAGCTCAGTTCTCTCAAGTTGTAAATGCGACACTTTATTCTCAAAGTACCTTGGATGTGTAACGCAAAGCAAACAAAAGGGTCGCAGGGAAGGTGATGCGTCGGTTCCTTACACTCAGGGGAGTGGATGCGTCTGTTCCTTACTGCTGCGCAGGGGAGTTGATGCTCGCTTCCTTACTGTGTGGGGAGGTGATGCGTCGGTTTCTTACTGCTCTCCGGTACGATGCGACAAGATGGCACCTCGATGCGATACTCTTCTCCGGTGCGATGCGACAAAATGGCATCTTGGTTACGATGCGACAACGTTGATGAGATGCGTGCACGCCCGATGGCCGTGCGGCGACTCGGTGATCTGTGGAGCCGCGACAGGCCCTGCGACGCGCTTCTCCGGTGATGCGACGGTGACCTCTGCGGCGACGGCACGCTTCTCCGGTGATGCGTCGCGCTTCTGCGATGCGATGATGACAGCGGCATCGGCGGCTCGCTTCTTCGGCGATGCGACGACAGCTGCTGCGGCGGCGACACGCTTCTCGTCGTTGCGTCGCGCTTCCAGCTGCCAGCGACACGCAGTCTCTCAGAAGGCCCAGCACAACAGCAGGCACTTCAATTCCCAGCAAGGGAATTCAGGGGGAGCTGTGTGGTGAAGCCTTGTATCCCTGAGACTTCAGGCAGGAGGCAAGCTCAAGTTCAAGCCCTTGGAGATTCTTCTTCAAGTTGATGGAAAGCACACTCAGTCCTCTTCTCCTTTCTTTGGCAATGAAGCAACCACTGCAAGTCAACCCCCAAACACACAGCACAGGGGTAGTCTCTTCCTTCAGCTTCCTGGTTCTTCTCCTCAGCAAAGGTTCGTCTTGATTCCCAGAAGTGATCTAAAGTTCTGGGGTCTGGGTCCCCTCTTTTATACACCAAAATCCTTTGTCTCTGAAGGCAGAGAGGGTCTGCGCCTAGTCCAAACCAGTTCTGTGCAGTCCTGGAGCACTTTGTTTACAGGACTCCTTCTCTTCCTTTGTCAGTGTAGGCCAGGGACATCAGACGCACCACAGGAGGTGGAGCCAGCATTGTGGAAGGCAGGCACAGCCCTATTCAGGTCCCAGGTGCTCCCCTCCCACCACTCTACATGCAGATGGGTCTATTCAGCCCTGTGCTGACTCACCCTGTCTCCTGGAATCCCCCAGCCCCCTGTCACTCACAAACAAGACAAGGAATACACAACCTAGCAGAGGCAGGCTTGGACAGTTAGGCAAGAAAATACCTACTTTCTAAAAGTGGTATTTTCAAACACAGAATGTTAAAACCAACTTCACTAAAAGATGTATTTTATCATTCTGAGTTCAGGCATACTAAACTCGAATTTCTACCTAGTTCCCTGAGTCAGTTAGGATTATAAGATGTTATAATCAAACTGCCCATTCTGGCCTATGGGGAACAGGTAGCCTTGCAATAGTGAAAAACGAAAATGGCTGTAATTCACTATCAGGACATGCCACACACATCAGGGCATGTCCTACCTTTTACCTACAATGCACCCTGCCCTTGGGCTTACCTTAGGGGTGACTAATATGTGGAAAAGGGAAGGTTTAGGGACTGGCAAGTGGGTGCACTTGCCCAGTCAACATAGCAGTACCAGACTGCACACAGGCTCTGCAATGGCAGGCCTGAGACACACTTTACAAGCTGCTCCGGTGGGTGGCACAATCAGTGCTGCAAGCCCACCCGCAGCATTTGATTTACAGCTCTGGGCACACGCAGTGCACTGTACTAGGGTCTGTCAAGTAAACCAAACAAGCCAATCATGGAGTCACTAATCCATACATCAATTTACCATAGGGAGCACTTGCACTGTGGCACTGAATAGCAGTGGCACAGTGCCCAAAAGCATCTAAAACCAGCAAAAACATAAGAGGCAACAGCAAAAAATGGAAGGGAGACCCACGCCAATGGTGCCAGGTCTAACAGTTTACAAACAAGTGAGTGGCCGACAGACGAATTGCGTTAATTTCCAGTAAGCAATACCTCCCTGCCTGCCCGTTCACAATGGGAATCAAAAGGAAGTGACAACAACTTGTGAATAAAGGTCCCTCCCAAAGCTTTATATCTACCTACCGGGAAATATTTCATGCAAGATGTAAACTAGAATGTCGAAATTGGCAAAGATATTATGCCATGTATTACCCACACCGTGGAGGGCATTTCAGCTACTGTGAAAGGCAGTTGTTCTAACTTCTCAGTGTGTAACAATGTGTAGGTGGTGTCTTTTTTGGCCATGAGCCACTGTTTACAAGTCGGGTTAAAAGGCAAGAATAGTTGCGCAGAATTTAAATAACACCATGGCACGTGGCTAGATTTCAGTTCCTGCAGCGTCCAACTAAACTGCATATTAGATCTTAGCTGACTTTGCCCATGGTATAATAAATACATGTAATTTTGCATAATATCAACAGGTGACACAATGTTATTCAAACTGTAACTGCGAGAAGACAGCGTTTTAATGCTATTATCAATGCAGAAAGAACTTTATCCAAATTGCCTTGATCAATTTCCCTTAAATGTGCAACTGCTTCCATTTGTGATACTTTCCAAATTTAATTGTAATATTCATAAATAAATCTTTGAGAGCGCTCAGACGTAGGACATAACACGAAATCATATAAGTCCATGTCTTCCGATAAGCGGGAGAGATGTTGTTTTACTGCAAACAGTGTTGAATGTTCCAACCATTTTTGCCACAATTTCCCTACCGAATAGGTGGTGACTATCCCAGAGTGTTGAGACTGGGAATAATTGAGGTCGGGTCTTCTTGCCTTAAACCCCGGTGTGGAATTTAGAAAACAAGCATAACTACCATTTGTGCCTACTGGCCACAATAAACACCCATGAGGACCTGAAAGCATGGAGTTAAATGTACCATTCTGCAACATACTATTTAGTTGTTCTTTAGTGTAATTTGTCAAAGCGGTAATAGAGGGACTGTTTGGTGCATTCATGTCTTCAATTTTTGCTAGCCCCAGACATGTAGTCTGTTCAGCTTTATAATTCAGAAAAATAATTTGTGTGGGAATTTAACAAGCTTGACACAAGGTTTCCATCCCCAGGGTTTGGTACCATGAAATGATTTCATGTCAATAGTATCCCTCAAATAATCATAGCTTTTTACAGCCTATTGGGTAACAAATGAGCCCATATTTATTTGCTTAGTTTGTGTAAGCATAATATTTCTTTGGCGGCATAGGGGCAAATTTGAAATAATATGATGTTGGGTCTGAAGTACCATATCCAGAAACATATGTGAATTTATCCCTATATGTTTTTGAGCTCCCTTGTGGCGGAGTAGGGCAATGTTCACATTGTGTGTAATTAAAAGGTGTACGTTGAACACTAGCTCGATGTAAACAGTGATGTACTTAATGACGGTAGCAGAACATTTCACCTTAATTAGCAGAATTTAAATATAGATCCTCTGATTCGAAAATAGTGTAGTAGTCTAGCTCCGAGAGCACGGAGTTAAGTGCCAACATCCCAGTCATCAGAATGTAACCCAGGCACAATAACATCGCCCATTGACAACTTAAAGATCTATAAATATTAAAAAAAAGGAATCTGCAGAAGTTCTGCAGGCCCGAAAATATCTTAGAGAACCCAAACAATTCCATCAGTTACTGGGATAGCTAAAATGTTTACCAGGGACAAGTTTCTTCTCAGTTTATGCGAGGAGGAGTGAGGCGTTAACACCTCATCCACCTATTCTGCGGCAGAACGTTCTGGTAGGTAGTGTCCATTTAGTAACAAAAAGAAGACAGTGACAAATCCAACCCAAAAAAATATAAAAACCATGGAAAGTATTATCCAAACATATATCAAGGTGGTACCAGATAAGTGCGTTTCAGCCATGATAGGATAACACAGGCCCGTGTAGGTGTAGTGTCCAAAATGTTGGAAGTGTCGGAAGAGTCAGATGAAAAATCGTCTAGAGCTCCAAAGTAACCAGAAGCAGTTTTTTGAAAAACAGGATCCACAAGTGATGAAAGAGAGCTGGTGGATACCTCGAAAGGCAGATCATCATAAACAACTTCATCTGCAGAAGACTCAGTAGCAAGTACAGTATTCACTTCAGTTGTATGGCTGATATTAGTAGCGGCGTCCAAAGTTAACCAAGGTTCAATGTTGCTCACAAACTGCTGAGAATAGGCCACATGATGTAATTTGACGTGATCAGTGGAGACAAAATGATTGTCTTTAGGACCAGCAAGTGGCAGCAATATTACGGTTCTTGTACCTTGAATGCCAAGGACTGACACCGGTGTACGGTATGATGGGCCACATTCCTTTTTTCACCACAACCTTTTCATGAACGGGATCTCCAACTTGTGGAAACCAGCCGGAAGGTGCTGGCTACTCCTTGATTCTGGCAGAGGTAGACGCTCTTCAGCTGCTCGTTAGCTTGGCCGTCATGGGAGTGTTGCAAATCCTGTAGGACAGCAGAACGATCATTTACACCAAAGGGCGTGCCTTGTGCTATGAGGTCAGGGCTGTCAAGGTCCGGAACATACATTTTGATGCCAAAGAGGGCCTCATATGGGGTCCGGCCAACCAGAGATTGTTTAGGGAGAATATTAAGTGCTCTTTGTACCTCATATAAGTGATGTATCCAACTATGTTCTAAACCTAATTCTCTAGGTGTTAAGGATTGCTATAAGTCACGGATTCATCCTCTCAACTACCGAATTTCCCTCAGGATGGTAGGGGGAGGAGTAATGAACCTCTACACCCAGGGAAGCCATAGAATCCCTATACGCTTTTGAGGTGAAAGCAGGGCCCTGGTTCAAGTGAAATGTAGTGCATGCATATGTTCTAATAAAGACTTGCAAATCTTTAATAACAGTACGAGTGTCAACCAAACGTTGTGGCTACACCCAGGGGAGCCTTAAGCAAGAGTCAGCTGCAAGTAGAATACATTTAAACGCTCCATCCAAAGTAGGAGGACTGGAATGGTCCAAGTAAATGCAGCCGAAAGGTTTGTTGGAAATCAACAAATGTGTGTGTGGTGGGCGTGCCACTGTGGAACTTTTAATCTGTTAACAAACGTCACAACAAAGGACTTTTTTCTTGGCCTGTTTGTATAAGCCATGCCGCCAATAACATTGTTGTATTAGCGAAATTGTGGCCGCCATACCAGCATGTGCAGAAGCAACACCTTCTTGCGCAGCTATCACTAAGGCTAGCCTGCGGTCTTGGTTGGGAATTAAACGATCACCAACCCCTGGAATTGTACCAAAAGGAAACACTTTGTTCGCTTAAAAGGTAAGTGTATTTAGCTTGAAAACCCCTAGTTAAAGGGGTGACATCGCATGTAGAATTAACGGCAGACAGTATATCATCATCTACCCTTGTATGAGAGCGAGTAATCGCATCAACTGTTGCAGTCAAAGCTATGGATTTGGTTGCTTCATTTGCCAAAGAATTCCCTGCAACGTGTGTTCCCACACTCGGATGACTCAATATATGAATGACTTGAGTCAGTGGTAACCTATCTTTTAGGTCTGCCACCTTCACCCAAAGTGATATATGCTTTTTAGTGTTTCCTTTAGAATCTCAATCCATTCTGATGGCAGTAATGCAAATTGTTAAAAGACTGGACACAATACTTTGAATCACACAGTAGAAGTGTGGGGAATTCAGAATCTGTATTCTCTAATACATGAAGCGATGCTTTCAGTTCAGCCAGCTGCGCAGTGCAGCCACCCAAGGACTGCATGCGAGTTTGTTGTAGTTGGAATTTACCGTCCAACATCACACCATGCACAGAGGTGCATAAAGCCAAATATTGGTGCTTGGCCCCTATAGCAGGCTGGGCTGAACCATCAGTATAAAGGTTTATACTATTCAAGAGGAAAAACACTGCTGGTCATGGGATAAACATGCTCTTATTGAAGAAAGTCTTGTGTCTGTAAAGATGTGTCAAAGACGAAGTATACATCGGTAGCTGTTAAGGATGTTGCCCATTGCATCCATCTGGGATGGAACGCTTGCCTTTGTGATAGTAAAACTTTTCCCTTGTGCAAGTGGCTGTTCTTTAATTATAGCCATCTGCACTGCAGTCAGTATTTTTTCAGTGGAGGCAAAATGCATTCCCGAATTGGAATATAAATGTTCGAGGCATGTGTGCTGTAGATACACATGCCATGCTTTGCATACTCCTGCCATCTAGTGTTGAGATCCCGATGTTTGCAAGTTGTTTTTCTTTGAAGAAGTCTTTTCCAGTCACTAGGTAAGGTGACTCCTCCTTTTGGTGATAATGCGCATGGGCATCGACTCCATTGTTAGATTGTTTTCTTTCCGCCATGGGGTTTGGACATGGTTTGCGGTGCTCCAGTTCAAAACTGCTCTTTGGGATGCCCTCGGTGTGCAACCCACTGTATCCTTCTCTGTATGGTTCGTACGTGTTTCACCATCCTCTGCATGTCGAAAAAGTAGGAAACTCTCTATCTTCGGTGGAGAAGACATTTATGGCGGCATTCGGGCCTAGCTGTGTTGGTTAGCTTCCATTCTGTTCCATAGTATCCAGTCTTCTGCCAATAGAACGGACTCCGTTTCAATTCTGTCCTCGGTGCCACTCCAAGTACCCGGGCACCGACCTGCATAAAGTCTGCAAGAAGATTGTGACGCCTGTCGATCGTTCCTATCGAAGAAGACTTTGTTGGATCGTCGGGCTCGACAAAGGGACATGCAGCGGCAAAACATTGAACATACCCCTGATATCTTCGGAGAAGATACCGAGCAGGAAGAAAAGAAGGCGTTGGCAGCGGAAGAGGAGGAGACGTTCTCTATCCAAGAATTGGACTCGGAACTGGAGATCGACCTAGAGTCCAAAGACTTTCCTGCTGGACAGGGTGCCATGTGTAACAAAGCCCCTTTGCTTCCCAAACTTTCTTCCATTAAACAAAAGGGTTCTGGGCCACCACTGCCTTCTAGCCATGGTCGGCATCGAGAGACTGCTTCCAATGCCCCGCCCTCGGACTCTGCACCGAAACAGCCAGTCAAGCCTGCCGGCTCTGGACCGAGTCGAGAAAAATTACCTTCGGCTCCAAAGGATAAAAAGGACAGGTCCAGCTTGGCACCAAAAAGTTTGGTGTGGAAAACAAATGATGCTCATCAGAGGCCTCCGGATCCAATCTTGGACATTATGCATGAAAATCTGGATCCTAAGTAGAAGAAAATCTTCATTAATCCAGACAGTGGACACATACTAGCTAAAGAGGTCACGCCTTCCAAAAGGAAGACTCCTTCAGAGTATATTTCTTACAAAATTCATCTAAGCCCTATCCATCCTGTTCCTCAATCCCCTCCACCATCTTCGCCACCTACAGGCCCAAGCCCTTTAGATATTACACTACAGGCTTCTCCCCACACACAGCCTGATTTGGATTTTAGGGATGACGATAGTCCACCACCAATAGATCCATGGAATGACTGTAACATTGATACTTCAATGGATAATGAGCCTGACCGATACCCCACAAGCCCTCACCTCCTGATGATAACACACCATACCAAGAGTTGATTTCCAGAGCAGCTTTATATCATGGGGTGACACTATACAAGAAAACCTTAGGGACATCACATAGGACAGCACAATCTTTACGTATGTTAAATGGCATGACGAGACATGCTGATGACATTTTTAAAGACCCTGTATATGCTTGTATTTTAACACCTAGGTTTGATAAAAAGTATAAACCTCCTCAAACTGATCCAATTTTTATTAGAGGACAGTTGCCTTTAAATTCCTTGGTAGTATCAAATGCTTGGAAAAGAGCAAATTCCGAAACTACAGTAGACAGTAGATGCACCACCTCCAGACAAGGAGTCCAAGTTGATAGATGCATCAGGGAAACGGGTAGCTGCACAATGCTTATTAGCAAGGTATGACAGGGCCCATTGGAACGAGATAGAGCAATTGCTCCAACAACTCCCAGAAGAACACATGAAAAGAGGGCAAGAATTAGTGCAAAAAGGAAAATAAATTTCTAATTCTTCTATGAGATGTGCACTAGATGCCTACTTTTTAGATATAAGCTCCCCCGATCTAATCCCACCAGCACGGCCCATGCCAGGACCACTGCTAGATCCTGGCACAAAATTGATCCTTTGTCGCTTGTGGACTATTAGCCCAAACTCAGCCGGACTTAGAGCTAGAGGCAGAATCCTCAGCCATAAACTACACTGCATGGTTAGAGTCTAATTGTTTGAAACTTGCTCCTATTACAATGATTAATAAAAATAGGAAAACACCTTCAGCTCCGTGGTTTTCGGAAGCCCTTAGACTAGACAAACAGGCTTGCAGAAGGCAAGAAGGAATATGGCGAAAACATTATGAAGCACCAGAGAAGGACAAGTACAAGGCTATGCTCTTAGACTTTAAAAGAAAGCTGATTTCCAAGAAAAGCCAATATTATACATCACAAATAGAAAAAGCTGGTAATTCCAGCAAAGAACTCTTTCAAACTGTAAAACTTCTGACCTCTGGTGTGAAAGAGGACTCTGCTAATCAAAGTCAAGATTTTTGTGATGTACTTGCTCATACTTTTAAATCTAAGGTGGATCAAATCTTTAACCAATTTGCCCACTCTAAGTCACATATCAATATAGAGCAAGAAGACATTGCCAAACTGTCTTTTCTTAATTTTACTCCCACACCAGCAACCCAAATAGCTAAACTTATTTCCATGGTCAAATCAGGATCACCAGAAGATCCTTGTCCCCCTAGAATTTTACATAGCATTAGCCAATTTATGGGACCTTATTTGTCTAAGCTGTTTAACCAGATGATTTCACAAGGATCCTTTCCCATTGTGTGGAAACAGGCTTGTATTTTGCCTCTTCTAAAAAAAGCTAATTTGAATTCGACTGACCCTGCCAATTATCGACCTATCGCAAGACTTCCTTTGCCTGCAAAGATAATTGAGAAAATTATAAATGCAGAACTCTCTACCTTTATTGCGGATAGCCAGGTTTTAGATCATAGCCAGTTCGGTTTTAGAACCAATCATAGTACGGAAACGGCTTTGATTAAAACCACGGAAGAAATTCGATCCTCTCTGGATAGCGGTGGGTCAGCAGTTCTTATACTGCTGGACCTATCCGCAGCATTTGATACTGTTGATCATGCTCTTCTGGTCCAGCGACTAAAAACAATAGGAATAGGAGGAGCAGCCCTCTCCCTGTTGACATCTTTTTTATCAGAAAGATCCCAATCTGTCCACCTAGGCAAATTTAAGTCTGCACCTTTTATACTGCCGTGCGGGGTCCCTCAGGGCTCCTCGTTGAGCCCTACGCTTTTTAACATTTATGTGGCTGAATTGGCACCACTGATTAGAAGTATTAATTTGATTCCCACCTCCTACGCCGATGATACCTAGTTGGTAATCTCGACAGTAGATAAGGATATTAATCATTCTCTAAAACTTCATGATTGTATGTTGAAGTTAAGTAGCTGGATGAGTAATCACTGCTTGAAATTGAATTCAAGCAAGACGGAAGTGATCATGTTTGGTAATCTCCTTCCACCTTGGTCCCCTGAGTGGTGGCCAGACAATCTCGGTCCCCCACCTTCACCTGTAATTAAAGCTAAAAATCTTGGAGTTATTATAGACGACAAATTGAGCCTGAAACCCCAAGTGTCCACGGTGGTGTCTTCCGCATACTTCATGATTAAAACCTTAAGAAAAATACTTCCTTTTATTCCCAAAAAATCTAGAAAGATAGTTGTGACCTCTCTAGTCTTATCAAAACTTGACTATTGCAATGGCCTTTATATTAATATTCAATCCACTCTCCTCAGAGAGTTGCAAACGGTACAAAATGCCGCAGCAAGACTCATATTGGACATCCCCAAGTATCAGTCAGTTGGAAAAGGGATTCAGGACCTGCATTGGCTGCCAGTCGGTCAGCGGGTAAAATTTAAGGCGCTTTGTATCGCTCACAAGGCCCTCCACAAAGAAGGTCCGAAATTTTTATGGGACCTTTTCAGATGGTATTCCCCCAATAGATCTTTACGATCGGCAAATTTGAATTTGATGCCTACTGTCAGAATCAAAAAAACGAACTGGGGTGGGAGGAGTTTTAGCCACAATACCATAAGGGAATGGAACTCCCTCCCACTATATCTTAGGAAAATTCCCTCCCTCCTGGAGTTCAGAAAGCAACTAAAGACATGGCTCTTTTAGGATCAGTGGTTTGTAACATAGTATGGAGAACCGGAAGCACCAAGACACCTAAGGGTATATGTGCGCTATACAAGTCATCATAACATAACATAACTGCAGCAAGGGGAGTCAACATCAGCATTCTTCTTGGAAGACATGCATGGCTCAGAATCTCTGGCTTTAAACCAGAGGTTCTGCAATCTATCCTTAATGCTCCCTTTGACAAACAAAATCTTTTTGGACCTCAAGTTGACAAGTCACTTGAGAAAATGAAGAAGGACACAGAAGTAGCGAAATCAATGGGAGCACTTCAGTCACCATCCAATAGAGCCTCCTTTCGCAGCTCATTTTATAGAGGAGGATTCAAAGGTAATTCCTCGGATCCTAGTGGGCCCTCATACAAATCAAATACAAAACTCTTTCCATCTAGAGGTTTCTATAGAGGCGGCACAGAGGAAATAATTTCAAAGGCAGAGGTAAAGGCACACCTTCGCGTACCTCTCCATCTCCCAATAAACAGTGACTTGCCTACAATTTCTCCCGACCATTTTACACCGGTCGGGGGAAGGCTAAAACAATTCTTTCCCATTTGGCAATCAATAACTTCAGACAAATGGGTATTCGACATCAACCATGGTTATTGCCTGGAGCTTGTCAGCAATCCTCCCAATATTCCACCTCACACTCACAAACATTTGTTATAGCACCAACAGCTCCTCAAACGAGAAGTGCAAGCTCTTCTAACAAAAGGAGCTATAGAACCAGTTCCATAACAACACCACGGTTCAGGGGTTTACTCACTGTACTTCCTAATCCCCAAAAAAGATGGGTCCCAATGACCAATATTAGTTCTCGGAATCTTAAACCTATACATACTATCAGAAAACTTCCATATGGTTTTGCTTCAGCAAGTCCTTCCACTTCTACAACAAGGCAACTTTATGTCCACACTGGACTTAAAGGACGCATACTTCCACATTCCTGTTCACCCAGCACATCACAAATATCTCAGATTTGTGATAGCAGGAAATCACTATCCGTTCAAAGTACTCCCATTCAAAGTTACTACTGCGCCCAGAGTGTTAACAAAATGTCTAGCAGTAGTAGCAGCTCATTGAGAAGACAACAAATTCATGTCTTTCCATATCTAGACAATTGGCTCATCAAAGCCAACACACAGCACAAGTGTTTACAACACACTCAGTCTACAATAGACCTTCTCCATCAATTGGGATTTACAGTCAATACGCAAAAGTCCCATCTTCAACCCTCACAACTGCAGTCCTATCTGGGAGCGACGCTAACCACTCACACAGCTCTAGCCTCTCCCAATGCAGCCAGGATTCAAAATTTTCAAACTCTGTTACTACAATTTCGAAACAATCAATACCTAACTGTCAGGACTTTCATGCAGCTACTAGGTATGATGGCATCATGCATCGCAATAGTGCCTCATGCAAGATTACACATGTGTCCTCTACAAGAATGCTTAGCACATCAGTGGAATCAGTCACAGGGTCAACTAACAGAGCTAGTGTTGGTAGACAGCCGCACTCATTGCTCTCTGCAGTAGTGGAACACACAAAACCTATCAGAAGGGCGGCCCTTCATCGACCCTATTCCACATGTTGTACTTACAGCGGGCTCATCTCTCACAGGCTGGGGTGCCCATCTACAAAATCTAACAATTCAGGGTCTATGGGACAACAAACACAAAAGTCTCCATCAATTCTCTGGAGCTTCTAGCTGTATATCTAGCACTGAAAGCTGTTCAACCTCACCTCATAAGAAAAGTTGTCCTAGTCCGCACGGACAATATGACAGCTATGTCTTATGTACAAAAACAGGGGGGGGGGGCACTCTCTACAACTGTCACTCCTCAGACCATTTGGCGTTGGGCAGTACATCACAAAATTCATCCTCTGGCAGAACACCTCCCAGGCATGCACAACCAAATTGCTGACCTCCTTAGCAGCATGCGGCAACAAGTACACGTATGGGAACTTCATCCCCAGGTACTCCTTCCATACTTCCAAAAAATGGGGATTCCCACAGATCTGTTCGCCACAGCAGAGAACTCAAAATGCCCTGACTTCGCCTCCAGGTTCCCACACCCTCTATCCAAAGGCAATGCCCTATGGGGATCAACTGGTCAGGAATATTTGCTTACCCTTTTCCACCTCTCCCTCTCCTTCCATTTCTGGTTCAGAAACTCAGGCAGACATCACTCACAATGATTCTAGTGGCTCCACATGGGCTCGTCAACCATGGTTCACCACACTGTTAGAACTGTCACCAAAAGCTGCACCTCACTTTCAGCCTTCTCAATCGATGATCAATCAATCATTTGTAAAGTGCACTACTCACCCGTGCGGGTCTCAAGCCGCTGGGGGGGGGGGAGGGGTGCTGCTACTGCTAGAACAGCCAGGTCTTGAGCAGCCTCCTGAAGGTTAGTAGGTCCTGGGTCTGCCGCAGGTGGATGGGGAGGGTGTTCCAGGTCTTGGCGGCGAGGTGGGAGAAAGATCTGCCGCCGGAGGTTGCTCTTCGGATGCGGGGGATGGTGGCGAGGGCGAGGTCGGCGGAGCGGAGCTGGCGGTTCGGGTGTAGAAGGTGAGTCGTCTGTTGAGGTATGCTGGTCCGGTGTCGTGAAGTGCCTTGTGTGCGTGGGTGAGGAGCTTGAAGGTGATCCTCTTGTTGACGGGGATCCAGTGCAGGTCTCTCAGGTGGGGTGTGATGTGGCTGTGGCGAGGGATGTCGAGGATGAGACGTGCAGAGGCGTTCTGTATACTTTGCAGTCGTTTCAGGAGTTTGGCCGAGGCTCCTGCGTAGAGGGCGTTTCCGTAGTCCAACCTGCTGCTGACGAGGGCCTGGGTGACCGTTCTTCTGGTTTCGGTGGGGATCCATCTGTAGATCTTGCGGAGCATGCGGAGGGTATTGAAGCAGGAGGATGAGACGGCATTGACTTGCTTGGTCATGGAGAGTGCAGAGTCGAGGATGAACCCCAGGTTGCGTGCGTGGTCGGTGGGTGTCGGTGCTGCTCCCAGTGTGGTCGGCCACCAGGAGTCGTCCCAGGCTGAGGGGGTGGAGCCGAGGATGAGGACCTCCGTCTTGTCTGAGTTCAGTTTCAGTCGGCTGTTCTTCTTCCACTCGGCGACGGCCTTCATTCCTTCGTGGAGGTTGGTTTTCGCGGTGAGGGGGTCCTTGGTGAAGGAGAGGATCAGCTGGGTGTCGTCGGCATAGGAGATGATGTTGAGGTCGTGCAATCGGGCTATGTGGGCGAGCGGTGCCATGTAGACGTTGAACAGTGTTGGGCTGAGGGACCATGGAGAACCATGGAGAAATCAGACATCCAAACCCCAAGGAGCTCAACCTAGCAATCTGGCTCCTGAAGTCATATAGTTTGGATACCTAAACTTACCACCAGTTGTATGACAATTCTTAAAGAAGCAAGAAAACCTACCACTAGAGCATGTTATGCAGCAAAGTGGAAGAGGTTTGTTATATATTGTAACAACAACACAATTCCATGTGAAAAAAACTTTATTTGATTAAAATATAAACATAAAAGCTGGACATACATACCCTACATATACAGAATAGAGGATTAAAATGACCAAGGTGATATAAAAATGCAAAATTTTAAAACTAGGCAACAGCAAAGTGTTTTTTTTTGTTTTTTTTATTTTTTAAAAGATTGATAATAAAAAAAAATAAAAAAAAGGTTTGTTATATATTGTAACAACAACACAATTGATCCGCCAGATGCATCTATACAAAATATTATCTATTACGTTGTGCATCTAGAGTGAGTTGGATTAGCCTATACATCCATTCGGCTACACCTAGCGGCAGTAGCCGTATATCTTCAAAACAGGCAAGATTTATCCTTGTTCAAAGTCCCAGTAATTAAACATTTTATGGAAGGACTTAAAAGGGTAATACCACCCAGAGTACCACCTGCACTAGTTTCAAACTTTAACATCGTTCTCACTAGGCTCATGTGTCCACCTTTTGAGCCACTACACAATTGTTAATTACAATTTCTTTCATGGAAGTTTGCCTTTCTAATTGCTATCACTTCATTAAGGCGTGTTGGTGAGCTACAGGCATTAACTTTAGAAGAAGCCTTCTTTCAACATCATAAAGACAGTGGCTCTTCGTACAAACCCAAATTTCCTTCCAAAAGTAGTTTCTGCTTTTCATATTAACCAATCAGTTGAGTTACCTGTGTTCTTCCTTCAACCTAATTCAGTAGCAGAAAGGGCTCTTCACACACTTGATGTCAGAAGAGCACTATTATACTATATTGAAAGAACAAAAGATTTTCACAAAACAAAACTGCTTGTTGCCTTTACTCCACCTCATGAAGGAAATCCTATCTCTAAATCAGGGATTTCTAGATGGATTGTTAAAAGTATTCAACCGTGTTATGTTACTGCTAAAAGAACTTTAACTGTACCTCCTAGAGCACACTCTACTCGTAAAATTGGTGCTTCTATGGCCTTTTTAGGCAACATTCTCATAGCTGACATATGTAAAGTAGCTACATGGTCTACACCTCACACATTTACCAAACATTATTGTGCAGATGTGTTAGCACGTCAACAAGCTAATGTAGGCCAGGCAGTACTAAAAACACTTTTTCAAACAACTGCAACACCCACTGGTTAGCCACTTCTGTGGGAGAATACTGCTATACAATCTATTCAATGCAAAAACAACAGTTGATGGACAGAATGCAGAACAATGTCATACATTCACCCCAGTACAGAGATCTGGGCCTAAATCCATCGTTTTTTTGCTCCCCATGCCATTCCAGTTTGAACCCAGCCATATGCAAATCAGTCTTGACCCTGTGCCTCATGGGAACAGTCCAGCCCGAACTGCCAAGCCAGGTCCTCCCTGGACTGGAAACAAGCATCCTAGGACCGGTTTCGGGGTTTCACCCCTCTTCAGCCAGGATAGCTTGATTCCAGTGGCATGGAGAGCACGGGACCCACGTCTGGGCATACCCGTCCCACTCGGGGTGACAAATGCAAAAACAACAGTTGATGGACAGAATGCAGAACAATGTCATACATTCATCCCAGTACAGAGATCTGGGCCTAAATCCATCGTTTTTTTGCTCACCATGCCATTCCAGTTTGAGGGCTCTTCACACACTTGATGTCAGAAGAGCACTATTATACTATATTGAAAGAACAAAAGATTTTCACAAAACAAAACTGCTTGTTGCCTTTACTCCACCTCATAAAGGAAATCCTATCTCTAAATCAGGGATTTCTAGATGGATTGTTAAATGTATTCAACCGTGTTATGTTACTGCTAAAAGAACTTTAACTGTACCTCCTAGAGCACACTCTACTCGTAAAATAGGTGCATCTATGGCCTTTTTAGGCAACATTCTCATAGCTGACATATGTAAAGTAGCTACATGGTCTACACCTCACACATTTACCAAACATTATTGTGCAGATGTGTTAGCACGTCAACAAGCTAATGTAGGCCAGGCAGTACTAAAAACACTTTTTCAAACAACTGCAACACCCACTGGTTAGCCACTTCTTTGGGAGAATACTGCTATACAATCTATTCAAAGCATGTGTATCTACAGCACACCATGCCTCAAAAGGTTTGTTACTTACCCTGTAAGCATCTGTTCTTGGCTTGTAGAGCTGTAGATTCACATGGACCCTCCCACCTCCCTGGACACCTGTGGTTGTTGCAGTTCTCATTATTTACATTACATACACATCTCTGTACTACACTCACTTACTCCATTCTCACCCTCTTGCGGGAAATCAGTCTAACAATGGAGTCGATGCCCATGCGCATTATCACCGAAAGGAGGAGTCACTTTGCCTTGTGACTGGAAAGACTTCTTCTAAGAAAAACAACTTTCAAACATCCGGACCCAACACTATATGGCAGAAGTATGCAAAGCATGTGAATCTACAGCTCAATGGGCCGAGAACAGATGCTTACAGGGTAGGTAGCATAATCCTTCACCTTCATTAAAGGTGACATATGTAAAGCCAATGGCACCCGCACCTATATGGATGACCAGGTTCATAGTATTGAAACGTGTGTGTAAGTGTTGTGTTGCAAGCAAGTCAGATTGCAGTGATCTGAGTATGCCTGTATCTTGTGGTGTCCAACGTAAATTGGAAAAGTCAGGGTAAATTCACTCCTATGTTGTTCTAATGCATTGTACATAATCAGGTATGGAAGTGTTGCCACAATTAAGTAATTCTAATAAGGATTGCCGCTTCTTAAGTGCTTTTGGTGGTTGTAGCATAGCACACTTCGCTAAGAAGTGTGGTGCAAGGCTCTTTCCCTCATCGGTAAGTTTTTATCCTAAAAATAGGACACTTAGAAATACTATAGTAGATTTCTTAAAGTTTAAATTATAGCCACATTCAGCAAATCCCAATATAATGCGATCTACTCTTGCTAAATTTGTGTTCAACTCATCGACCACCAGGTGGATATCATCTACATAGGACAATGCACCTAGGTCAATATCATGGAGAATTGATACAATGCGGGCAGCCAACAGTCCTGGACTGTTTTGATACCCCATGGAGGGGTCGACTAAAGCGGCATTGAGAGTCTAGTGCCGAGAAGGCGTTCCAATCCCTGCTTTCAGGTGCTATATTTTGTCAGAAAAAAAACTTTGAAATATCCAAGGTTTTGTATTTTTTATAGGCTATATTATTGATAAGTGCCGTAATATGTGTACTTTGTATCGCAAATGTGTGCCTATGATTGTTTTAATGTCTTTAGTCTAAGACTATACAATATGAATGGTCTGGCTTTACCACTGGAAAAACGATTATTCATTTGAGGGATACAGTGTTCAATTACTTCCTGGTATTTCAAATTTGAGAGTGCTTCTCTAACAGGTTCTTTAGCATCCAGTTTAATTTGGTATTGTGGTTGCGCTTGTGGGCAGGACATTATGGGTAATATATAATAAAGACTATCCTTATCCCAGCCGAAATGATTGCAGTATGAAGCCAGGACTTGTACAAGAGCCCATTCTGAAGCATAGGCGTGTTTGACTTCATCACGGATAAGCGCAGAAAACAATAGTATTATTACATCCTTACCTTGTTGGGATGTGCGTACAAACTCTGGGGGCCAATCAACCTCCGCTAAGGGAATGTCCTATGATAATGTTCATTTTTCCCAGAATTGTATTTAAACAGTGCACTGTATGTCACCCTCAATTTGTATATCCAAATTATTTCATCTGTCTGGGGGGCCTACACACTGGTTTGGTGTTTCAACTGTCATATATTTATCAGTTGCTTTCACCATCAGAAACTCCTGGAGATTCTGGTGAACTATAGTGACCTCTGCTGGGCTGTCGAGGAGAGTCACCGCCCATCATCTGTTCAGGAGGAGAGTTCTCAGTGTTAGTGACATATGTTACATAATAGCCACACACTTATTTTTCTGAAATTGAGGTTCAAATCTCCTCCTTCTTTATCTTCATGTCAGATGAGCATTGAGTCCTTTTTCAGTTTAATGTACTCCTCCTGTCTGTGCTCAGAGCATCCTTGTGGGAGGCTGGCATAGTATATGGTGCACATCTAAGAAGTGATGCACCTTTCACTAATCCAGACTATCCTTATGATGATTTTAGTGCTCTTTAATAACCTAAGAAAGCTCTCAAAGTGGTAGCTGTGGAGAGCAGCCTTCAGGCTTATCTTGGAGTGTAAAGCAGCTCGTTTTACCAACTTTAATCAATAGTGTAAGTTAAATGAAAAAGAACCACACAGTGTTTATATAAAAACAAGTCTATTTATTACACGACACATTCACTAACACATTGGTATATCACCTACCCGTAGATAACAATAGCACACACAAGAATACTAAAAAAAACAATCGGGTAAGTAGCACAAAATGCAGTGGTCTCCAGGGGTAGACCAAACCATATACTAATAAAATGGAATGCGAACTGCAAAGGAGAATGGGACTAGGACCAGAAGATGGGGGACACAAGGAGCCACCAAAGGTAAGTACCCAGGAACCCCACGGATTCTGTGTGCAGAGTGGTAACGCAGCTGAGTGCCCAATAGAAGGTTATGGAGGTCGCGGTTGCAGTTTCAAAGGAAAAGGGCCCTTCCCAGTGGACCCCGAAGAAACCCCTTGGAGGACGGAAGGTTGGAGAGCCACTCCACCCTTGGATGCCCCAGGAACCAGGTTACCTGCACCAGGAAAGCCGGGTGCATGGGGGTGAAGAGACGTGGGAACCTACCATTGACAACAGTGGGAGACTCTGGAAGAAATGCCTTTGAAGGAGTCCTTGAAGTCCGGTGGAATCCAAGGATGTATTCTGGAAGTGAAGAACCTACAAGCAAAGGGGATAGAGTCTATGCCACTCGAAGGTGACCAGGAGGCATGGAAGCACAATGCCCACCGGTGTCCGGAGGTTCAGAAGTGAAGATGGTGACCTTGTCGCTGCAGCTTTGAGGACCAGGAGACGCTGAGGAAGACCAGGAGCCATGCATGAGCTGTCCCACGTCTGATGTCAGTGACTGGGTGGTTGGTGTCCAGCAGGAGCACCAACAAGCCTTGGTAGCCTCAACTGGCGCGGCGAAAGAAAGTGAGCAAACATTGGGACCAGCAAGGTCCAAAGGACTCACCAAATGCAGGAGAGTCAGAGCAGGCCCGAGCAAGCAGGGAAGCCCACTGAAGCAAAGGAAGACCCTTAAGAGGACCCACAGGCCAAAGGACAGGAGTCGCAAGAGGATGAGGTGCTGGAGGCTGGAGCTTCTTGGAGTGCAGAGCCAACAGGCAGTGGCGTAATGAAACCTCAGGGGACCCCCCTGCAAAGTGCATGGAGGGGCCCCCTTCCGTACTTACTCCGGAGCTCTCAGGCCATGTCCTGTGCTGAGGGGGCCCTCTGGAGCTCGGGCCCCCGCACTGCATGGGCTGCGGGGGCCTTTGTTACGCCCCTGCCAACAGGCCTTGGCAACGGCAAGTCAACGCGGTGCACAGGGGTTTGGTCCCAGCAACTCTGACGAGGGATTCTGTCCTCAAAATTACAGAGAAGACTGGTCAGGCCTCTAGGGAGCTACAGAACAAGCCCTCCTGTGTTGCTGGGCCCCGGGAAGTCAGTGGGATGACAGGAGCAGCAAACCAGTCAGCTTTGTTGCAGTGCCTGCAGATGCAGGGGAGTGACTCCTTCACTCCAAGGGAGATTTCTTCGGAATTCCTTGATGCCGACCGGTCCTCTGGAGAACCTGGAAGAAGCACAGACACAGACGACACAGAAGTCTTGAACAGTGAGATCAGGAGCAGCAGGAGTCTTACTTGGTACAGTCTTGGTTCCAGTCGAAGTCCAACTGTCCAGACTGATGTGGTTTCAGGGTGAGTTTTGTCCCACAACGAATCTGAGGACCTACGCACAGGGCAGACCTTAAATACCCCTGAAAAGGGTTGGAATGACTCAGCGGTCCCTCCCCTGTTCTTTGTCCATTTTCACGCCAGAGCGGGAACCAAGGGTTCCTGCCCCTACTTAAACCAGAGGTTGCAAGGAGGGCACCATTTGTGTCCTTCAAACCAGACTGGAGGCGCTGGAAAGCGTCCCCACCCCAGCCCAATACACTTAGTCCTGTCTGGGAGGTGGTCACACCTCCCTCTCACAGGAAACCTATTGTTCTACCCTCCTCTGCTTGAGCTCAGCTCAGCAGCAGGAGGGCAGAATTGTGTCTGTGGTCGGCAGCAGCACCGGCTTGCTGGCAGACCCTGAAAGGGTGTTACTGGGAGTAAAGGGGGGTGGGGGGACCCCTAAGGAGCCGCCCAGTACATGGGATCATACTTCCAGCACTTGAATCGGTGTTGGGGTATGATTCCAACATGTTTAATACCAAACATGACCAGGTTTTGTGCAGCCATTATATAGTTAGACATCTCGTAATGACTGATGTCCAGAATATATCTTACAAAGCCTGGAGCATCAACTCCGGAGTTCGTAGGGTGTGTCCTGCTCATGCAGGGGCACCCTCCCACTTATAACCAAGCACCCTGCTGGCAGGCATGACGGGCCTCCCAGAGAGTTTTAAGTGCAGTGACTTTCAGATCTAAGGAAACATCTGTCGTGAGAGGTACAAGCACCATCTCACACATGCTGCATTGGCAGGCCTGTAGTCTCAGTTTAAGTGGACTCACATGGGTGGTATAATACATGGTACAGCCCATGGGAGACCCCTGGTGTACCTATGTCCTGTGTACCTTAGTACCATATACTAGGGGCTTACAAGGGTACACCAGTAACAAGTGTGGAGGTACAAAAGTACTGACAAGAACCATTTTTGGAGAAAGAGCACAGTTGCTGAGGTCCTGATTAGCAGGATCCCAGTAGGCTAGGTCAAAACACTGACACTAGGCAAAAAGTGTTAGACCTGGCATCCTTTGGCGTGGTATCCCCAGTCTTTTTGCTTCTAACCTCCTGTTTTTTACTGTGTGCTGGACTTCCTTTTTGCTCATTTTAGGACTCTGGGCACTTGATCACTCCTGACCAGTGCTAAAGTGCATGTGATCTGTGTCTAAAATGTGATGGCATTTGATTTCTCCATGATTGGTATATCTGAATTACTAGTAAGTCCCTAGTGCAGTTAACCATGCGTGCCCAGGGCCTGCAAATCAAATGCTACTAGTCGGCATGCTGCGCCGATTGTGCCACCCACATGAGTAGACCTGCAATATGTCTCAGGCCTGCCACTGCAGAGCCTGTGCGTGAAGTTTAAAATGCCATTTAGACCTGGCAAGTTCACCCCCTTGCCAGACCAAAACCTCTCCTTTTATTACAAATGTCACCCCTAAGGTAGGCCCAAGGCAGCCTCATGGGCAGGGTGCAATGTAGTTAGAAGGTACGACATGTACTTTGGTGTTTTACATGTCCTGGTAGTAAATAACTGCTAAATTCATTTTTCACTATAGCAAAGCCTATCTCTCCCATAGGTTAACGTGGGTATTGCCTTGAAACACCTTTCAAGTGTAACTTCCCATTGGGAGCAGATAGAAACTTAGAGTTTGGTGTCTCTGGATTCACAATTTAAAAACACATCTTTTGGTAAAGGTGGCTCTTAAATTGCAGGTCTGAAGATGCCACTTTGAGAAAGTTGCCATTTTCTTACTTTAACCATCCTCTATCTCTGCCTGCCTCTGAATACACGTCTTGGTCAGGGTGATAGTTGTGTTTTGTGAATTCCCTCTAGACAGTCACACAAAGGTAGCTGAGGTGTGCCCTGCATATCCTGACGACCCATCACAAGGCTGATGGATCTTCCTGAGCTAGAGTGCGAGGGAGGAGTTGACACTTGCACCTGAATAGGGCTGTCTGTCCCCACACAGCTGCCTACCCCCTGTAGTGTTTCTGGAGCCGTATCCAAGAAGAGCAGAGTCCTATGCACTACAAAGACCTTTCTTTAAAGAGTCCCTACTTCAAAGGCTAAAATAGGTATATGTACTGGATCTCTGACACCATATACCCAGAACACTTCTGAACTGAGGACATTCTGAAGGAAGAAGATCTGTTGTGCTGCCAGGAGGGACTGCCACGTTGCTCTTTGCTTGCTGTATTGGCCTGCTGCTTCTTGCTTGGGAGTGAGAGGTCTGGACTTTGCTCTCTGCATCCTGCTTTTCTAAAAGTTCTCCAAGACTTGCCTCCTGTTGGAAGTCTCGGGGATATCAAAGACTTCACCTGTATCTGGCTCCCAACACCTGGTCTTTTCTGCTGCTGCCAAATTTAGTCCTGGGCCCTTGGACGTGAGTGATTTGCTGAAACCAAGAAATCAATGCATCGATCCAGCGCGCCAGAAGAAACGAACACAACAAGCCCGGTGCGTTGATCGCAACCGGTGAGTTCTCCTGTGATCCCGACGCATCGCTGCTGCCTGCATGGCAGCCGCGGACACCACTCGCTGACAACGCAGCCAAGCCGAGGCATCAGTCTGTTGCGCATCACTCTGATGCGCATCACTCATTGACCTTTGCCGCCCCACCACCATTGTACCCGACGCCTCACCAACAGCAACGCATCACCTCCGTTGTGCAATGCATCGGCCCTGAGCGCCGACTATCTACGATGCTGCACCGCCTTAAAGAGCCGAGGTACTGCTTGCAAGACAGCAATCATCTCCTTTGTGCAGTGCATTGTCCCCGAGCGTCAGCGACTGAACGTTCCTGCACCGCCTCCAGAAACCGACTTCACTTGTTACAGTGGCGCATCACCTCCTTTGTGCAATTCATCGGCAACAATTTCAATGCATCCAAGGTACTGTTTCCGGGGTCAGCGTGTCTCCTGTATCCGACCTGCGCTCCATCGCGGTCGGACTGAACTTTTGGATTTGTCCTGGTCAAGCGTGACCAGATAGCCCCAGTTGGAGCTGTTGTTTTCTAAGCACTGCATTTTTATTCAATCTTGCAAATTTCATATCTCGAATTGCGCATGTCAGATTTTTGACGTTTTAATCTTGTTTTACTCTTATAAAGATTGGCTATGTTTCTAAACTGTGTGTGGTGTTTTCACTGTGTGTGTTTCTGTGTGCATAAATACTTGACACATTGCCTCTTTAGTGTAGCTACCAGAGGGTGTGCACAGGTAAACTTTTAGGGCCTCATTTATGAGGCCCCTTGTGGCTCTTTTGCTCTGCTGAAACGTCACTTTTTTGACATTCCAGTGGTGTAATGTGCCGCAGCATATTTACAAGGCCATGTTAAGCCACTTTATGTGGCTTTTCATGGCCTTTTAAATATGTGCCCCTTTCATGCAGAACACTGCGTGAAAGGGGCGTTTCATGGGTTTTGCTGTAGGTGTTCTGATGCATCACCCATGGAATCTGAAGCATTCCCAGATTTACGCGAAATCGTAAACCTGGGAATTTGTGACAAAACAGCCACTTAATGCTTCCGCCATGTCAATATTACATTCCCTATTGTCCAGCCCCTCTGGCCCCAATTGCCACAATGGGATCCTGGGCCTATGTCCCCGAACACCGCATTCCAACAGTAATGGGATGTGATCAGACAAGAAGCGCACGTGGTAGCTTGCCCCCTGGACATTAATTTCACCCTCGTTGGATATTAAACAGTACAGACATCTATGTGCCTCGTGGGTGGGGGTATAATATGAGAATTGTGCAGTCTGAGGGTGGAGTTCCCTCCAAATGTCCAGCAGTTGTGGTCTAGATATAGTGTCTCGTAAGCTAGCCACCATCCGAAGCTTTGTACCCAAATGAGGCGGGTGTTGGTCAAGTCTACCTTCAAGTATGCAATTAGTCACCTGTCCAAATTATGGGAAGTCCCACATGAGGTAGCAATTCCGTTTCTAGGGCCTTGAAGAATTCAATCGTCGGCATTTGGTGCTTACATATTAAGCACGTTGATCTCCCGGCCATGTATAAGTATATAGCATCCTGTCACTTCAGCAACCTGGCCACGTAGCTGAAATGGGGCCCCCCCGAAGCCACCCATATGGAGGCCCCTCTAGCGTAAGATGAATAAGTAGAGGAGTAAAGCTGTCCTCTCCATTTTCTAATGAGTTTCTGGGCCTCTGTCTCCAGCAGGTGAGTTTCCTGCAGAAGAGCTATGTGAACTCTGATCCTCTTAAGATAGGTGTGTGTTCTATACCGGTTTCATGAAGGAGTTTAGACCCCTCGCATTCCATGTGAGCATGCTTATTTCACCAATCACGTAATGCCCCTACTCCCCATCCCCCCCACCGCACCCACCCCCCTACATCAATCCCTCTCCCTCGCCACTCCCAGATGCACAACCAACGCTGCGATCTTAGAATCTTTAAGAGCTCTCCAATTGTGGAAAACCTCCTTGAGACCTAGCTTTTTCTTTAGGTTTGTCTTTGTCCCATCGATTTTTGGAAACATCCAGGTTCTGCTTGGCAGTGTCCTTGTTGGAACCAGGTTTGCCAAGATGCGGTTTATTTGGTTGGTTCCCAAATTATCGGTACCTATGGAAGTATATCCATCTATAATAATTATAGGTAGCTCACGTTCCTGGTTGACTGGTGCAACCTGCGCAAGCCATTGGCGTATAGCCAAAGATGTTGCTTTGCCTTTAATATTTCACAAAATCATTGAGACCAACACAGGAACATTTCCCATTAATTTGATCCCCAGATCCAGGGCAGGAGCTGCCCTGTGTTCATTTTGTATTTGTTTCAACACCACCTGCAAGACTGACATAGACGGAGTACCATGTATAATGGTATAGACTGCAGCAAAAACAGTGCCCCAAGTGGTGCAGTCACGTATTGCAGGAGGCATTCCATGTGGTAAGCACATAGTCAATATTCTGTGCTTGTCTTGTGGTACCATATGAGGAAACACGGCCTCAGGCTGATTTTGTTTTTGGGGGTGATCCAAAATGAAATCTCCTCACGATTTAGGGTAATTTTGCCCATGTATCAATAAATAATTACAGAACTTCTGGTTGGCCCTGCAGGCCAGCCCTTGCTGGAACAGGCAACAAGGTGCGCGAAACATACTAAGTTAAGCATCCGTATAGTCTAACTAGACCAGTGTATAATGATTGTACCTCTTGAGCATTGAGATTTGCTATCTTAGGGTATGTGTATAACCAGCTAGTGCTGGCCAGGCAGCCCCTTCATTACCAGGGTAATAAACACATTCTTAATATTCTGTGCTTCCTTGTGGTCCCTTAAGGGGAAACACAGCTTCTATCGGATTAATTCGTTGGGCAATCCAAAAAGGAATTTCCTCAAGTCTTGCAGGAATTTTAGCCATAGTTAAAAGAACAATTACATGACTGATTGTAGGTACAGCAGGCAACTGTGGTTGGCCCACCAAAGCTGCCCTCACCGGGTCAGACATTAAAGGTACTTGAAACATACTGAGTAAACGTCTATATTGTCTCACTAGACCAGTGTATAATTGCCATAGCTCATTCACATTGAAATTTTGGTGTATGAAGGTATGGTGTATAACCAGAGAGTGTTGGCCATGTAGCCCATTCATTACTAAGGGGGCCTGTGTGTACAGAATCTAGTATGTGTATTATGGCACGTCAGAACCAGTTCTAATGTTCCCAAACAGATAGGGAAATTTCTAACTGTTGATATGATCTGTATTGTGCTGGTGGTGCAACATCAGTGGAGGTGTGAAATGTCTTTGCATTTGCATCTCCAGCTGGAAAATTGACCCAAGAATAAAAAAACTTCCACGAAGACTACATCACTGCCGGCATTCAGAAATCGATGCACAGCTAAATGTGCATGGACTGCAGGCCTGAAATTGTCAACTAGAGGTATGAGTTGTGGCTCCGCCATTAAGAAAACAGTAATGGAAACTGAGTGGAAACTCTAAAATGGGTATGCCTTTTAAAGACGTCTCTGGAAGAGATGTATAGGGTACTAAGGGCACAAACAAGTAGCACTCAGGAGACCTGTTCAGTAAGTACCTAAGCAATATTGGTAGTGCCATGTCGCATGGATAATGCTGGTAAAGCAGAACTGTGCCTTAGGACAACAGGGCGTCAGAATGTAGGGACTGAGTCTTTCTACAACTTCAGTAACTGACGGCCCAAATCCTAGCTATCTTACAGTGCCTCACCTGAACTCCTTAACTTCCCAGAGTAACAGGTGATTTTGACAACCTTGAACACGGCCCTCTAGTCCCCAATGGAAGATCCTCCACTTTCATTACTCTCATTCTCTCATGCATGCCTTTAGTAAACATTAGAAAGACACAAAGAAATATTACGATACATTTACTGAAACTATTGTGGTCTATTATGAAGCTAATGTGCTGCAATCATTAGGCAGATGCAACTAATCAAAGTAATTAGCATTACTAATAGACTGTATAGGAAAAACATCCCAACCATGGCAAATTATCTATCTGTCTAGGTCTAACCTTACTGTATGAGCACATGGATATATATGTCACTCACGCCCTGGTCACCAGCAGACTCTACTACGGCAATGCACTCTACGCCGGAATAAACAAAAACCTCACCCGCAAGCTACAGAACATCCAGAACGCAGCCGCAAGACTGGTCCTCAACCTGCCAAGACACTGCCACATCTCCCAGCACCTGCGCACACTCCACTGGCTCCCCATTGAGGCTAGAGTCACCTTCAAGATGCTTACTCACGCACACAAGGCCCTCCACGACACCGGACCAGCATACCTGAACAGCCGACTTGAATTCCACGCACCCCAAAGGACCCTACGATCAGCCCAGCTCTCCTACGCCGCGATCCCCCGCACCAGAAATTCCAGATCGGGAGGCCGCTCCTTCTCCTTCCTGGCGGCCAGAGCCTGGAACGACCTTCTGCTCCACCTCAGACAGACCACATCGCTCCCCATCTTCGCAAGAAACCTCAAAACCTGGCTCTTCGACAGACCCCCTCCTTGATGGACTGGAACCTGCACCCCAGCGCCTTGAGAGCCTTACGGGTGAGTAGTCGTGCTAAACAAACCCATGATTGATTGATTGATCTCTGGGATTGGCAAAAGACTCCATACGTGGTGTATGTAGTCAAGTGATCCGCATCATGAGTGTAAACTAGGTTTATGCAAGGCTGCTTGCCAGATGCCGCATTTGTTCCAGAACAATCCATTTTACCGGAATTCAGCTCTCTGCCCCCAAAGGGACGTGGCATAGTTTACAGGATAAAACTATTGTTAGAAGTTGCAGCTGTGCTATGTCTAGATGTTTAGGTTGTTCAGAGTATCATTTTTCGATTTTGGTGCATAGTCTGTGATGACGTCTGCATTGTAACACCAATCGACCATGCTGTGAATGTTTTGCGGATGTGTGAACATATTTGTAGATAATCTTGCAAGATTTACTCGAAAAAACGTATTAAAGGTGAAAGGTGCATTGCAAAGCACTTGTGGGGGGAAATTAGCTTTCTGCTCATTGCCACTTGATATGAGTAGAGCATTATATGCCTCACGTATGTCATGTTTGGTACGCCTGTTGGCATCTCAAGATTTTCAGCAAGGATTTGGGTTGAAGGGAAGAAATAAAAATATTGCTAGCGGAAAACAAGTACACCTGTTGGACCGGAAATGCTTGGTGTGGTTTCCCCAACTTTTTGCCAATCACTCCTCCTGTTTTTGCGTATTTTTTGTTGAATTGTTTTTTTTTTTGCGGCCTTAGGACTCTGCACACTTTACCACTGCTAGCCAGTGCTAAATTGCTTGTACTGGCACAATTTATCTACTTGTTAGTGCCTCGTAAAGTGGCCCTGCCTGTCCCATGACCTGTGAATTAAATGTTGCTGGTATGCCTGCAACACTTATTGTGCACTCACTTAAGTAGCCTTTTAAACATGTCTCATGCCCGCCATTGCAGCATGTGTGTGCAGTTTTAAACTGCCATTTCAACCTGGCAAAATACTCCTTATGCCAATCCTAAGCCTTCCATTATAATAATTAGTTTGTCTTTGTGTATTCCTCCCAGACAGTGAGACAAAGGGGGAATATGTGTTGGCAGGATGCACCATCGCTGTCAGGAGGAGGGGAGGAATTGTCACCTGCCACACTTGCACATCACAAAGACTCTGCCTCAGCACACTCAGAAAGGGTTTCACACTAGTCGTCTGTGTCTCCAGACAAGCGGGGAGGGAGGAAGCTTCAGACAGCTGAGGGGTGGAAGCCTCTAGAAGATTCTCCTACTTCAAAACTGGCATGAAGAATAAATAGTAACGCCGAGACCCAACTTTTCAGTACACCTCTGGACATGTGGAAGACTCAGCAGGACTGCTGTGCTGCTAGAAAGACTACTGCTCTGCTGCCTGAGGGAGAAGGACTGGACCTACATCTTGAACCCAGGGCTACCAGAACAACTCCAAGGGCTAGTTGGCTGGCCTCTTGATTAGATCCTTATGGACAGAAGAGGCTGCAACTACCATGAACCCTGTGCCTGGATTTTGCCTGCTGTCCCAAGTGGTGCCACCCCAGTCCTAGACCCTTGAAAGTGGGCCTGGAGGTGCTCTGCCAACCCAGCTGTAGTCTTTAGCAGAACCGATGCAGCGCAACGCATGTCCTCGCAGCTCTGCATTGGAACCACTGCTGTGTGACGCATCTCTGACACCAGACCCCACAGCTCCTTGGTACCACCACTGAGCGACGCATCCTTGACACAGGACCTTAAATCATAGACCCGAAACTGCTCCTCGGAACTGCCACTGTGCAACGCATCGTCAGCGCAGGGCCTCGCATCTCAGCCCTGCAGCTGCTCAGACCCACTGTTGCGCGATGCTCTTGGTGTAGGACCTCGCATCGCAGCACTGAGGCTCCTTAGAACGTCCGCTACATGACTTATCCTCCGCACAGGACCTCACAGCTCTCCACAAGCATGATTTAAGGTACTTTGTTCAGCGGCCCTAACTAGGGCCCTGTATCCGGCCTGTTATCCATCACAGTCAGCTAAACTTGTGACTTTGGCCCGGTACAGCGCGACCAGATATTCACAGTTGGCAGTTTGTGCTTTTAAGCACTATTTTTATCTAAATCTTTAAAACTGCACATCTCTGGTTGTATTAAATGGATTTTTGTTGTTTTAGTCAAAAATAATTGTACATTTTATTCTCTTTCTAAATTGGTGTGGAATTTTTCGTGTTGTTTTACTTTAGTACTGTTTAACCTGCTGCATAAATAATCTACACATTGCATCTAAGTTCAGCTGGATTACTCTGTGCCAATATACCAGGGGTTAAGCACAGGTTAATTTGGGGTTTGCTTGAGTAGGATTTCACCTCCTTCTACCAGTAGTCCAATTTCCTACAATACCTGCAAGAAATAATAAAAATAATCTGAAGGCATTCCCACACAAAGTGAGGTTTAATAGCGGAGGGAGCCGGTTTCACCAGACACCCCTTTTTCAAGTCAGAAAATATAGTTTTTAACAAAAACAGCACTTTCCAACTCTAACCAGTAGACGGTGGTATATGCACAGCATGTGACTACAGAAGAGCTTCAAATTGCTAATGTAATTAACTTGTTTCTTCCTTGGGATCCCACTGATTGGTTTCAGAAATAGGTGGAGACAGGGCCGGCGCTAGGCATGGGCAGTGTGGGCAGCTGCCCAGGGCCTCGCGCTCAGCCAAAAAACAGGGGGCCCCGCATCACTGTGAAAGGTCACACTTTCACAGTTAGCCCACTACAGGGCCCCCTGCCTCACCTGATCACATTACGCCTTGACCTTCCTGGTCAGGGCGTGGTGGCATTCCTGGGGGTGCAGGGGTGGGGGACGGTACAAACAGAATGGGGGACGGCACAGTAGCTGGGCCAGCAATTATGTTAGCTCACAATGTCAGGGGCGGGGCAGTGCCTCTATTAAGTACCGGCCATTCTCGGCGCTGTTTGTGCATTTTGTATCCAGGCAACAGAAGGCCCCTTTGTTTCCAGGACCAGCCGGACACAGGTAAGAGGAGGTGGATGAGGGGAGGAGGGAGCAGCCAGATCAACTGGCTTTTGTTAACCTTTGAGTCCCATGTAGAACTGCCTTGGTAGGGCAGTGTCTCTCATCTTTCCAATACCGGTAAATTGAATACTGCTCAAGTTTGGTAATATTAATGCCTGTGACATACAGTGATCGATACATTCTTCCTAGCTCGATAAAATGAAAGCAATTAATTTATGCAGAAACGATATCTGACTCGTACTGATCTGACACAAGGAGGCAGTATTTCATAAAAAAACATAAAAGCAATTACCGTTCTCCTTGCCATCTAAACTAAAAGGTACAGCTACCACTTTATTTTCTGCTCACAATTGAAGAACACCCCTTCAACGGAGATTTGTTTTTTTTCCTCCACTGATGAGCTCTCGGGCAGTGTCTTGGGAAGTGCCTTGTTACTGTTTCAAGGCCCAGGGGAGGGGGCCCCCCTCCCTGGGCCTCGAAGCACTGGATCAAGCTGCAAGGTCATGGTGTGGGGGCCCCCTTCCCTGGGCCTTGTAGCCTTCGGGGTCTGTTTCAAAAAGCGCAGCAGGAGTGTAAGTTCAAGCGGGACTCAGTCATATATGTTATTGCATCCACCACGTCCCCTCAAAAGGCCCATATGACAGGGCAGTCCCATCCCAGTTGGAAAAAGTCTGCATAATCGTACTGCAGACAGCAATGCGAACAGGAAGGATGTATTTTGGCTCTCTGGGCAGGCGTGGCATATAAGTGGTGCAAATATTTGAAATGTACGAGTTTGTGCTTGTGGTTCAAAGAAATTAGTTTAATTTGCATGCAGCAAACCATACTATTTCTAAAGACTGAAAACACTGAATTCAGTGTACGGGTTTGAGTTACCATAGGGCTTGTTTGCTTTTCCTCCAGTATTTTGATTATTTTTTTTTCTTTTGCTTTTAGAAAAGCGAGACATTTAGTTTGCCAATGCTTGTTGTATCCCAGTGTTTTTTTGTTGTTGTTTTTTTTTAAGAACCTTTCACACTAGCCCCTTTCTCTCTCTTTACTCTATGCCTGTTACCCCATTCCTTGCAGCAAACGTGATCATCTCTACTCCCCTCTAACCTCCATCTCTCAACTTATAATACCCAATGCTGCTTACTTTTCTGGCCACTTCATTCCGCAAGAGTAGCATATTCCCCTGACGCCATTCATCACATTGGTGATTAAATAAAGGCACGTCTGAAATCACACTCTTAAATATGCCGATCAGAGAGATAAACTGTTTGATTATGTACTCCTTCCTTGAATACAAGGCTCTTTCAAACAAAGCCAGTGAAGGTGTTTACGCCTGTAGTTTAATCGTTAAGGCAGCACAGTCATTAATGTTCTGTCTGCTGGGGTGTACTGATATAACCAGGGCCACTGGAATGATGCGGCAGTCGAGGGCCAAATTATGCAGCAGGGTTGAGTAAATTGTACGACAAGAAAATACAAATTATGTGGTGTAATGCAGCAAATTAATGATAGTATTACTTCATTATTTTTACATTTTTACACTTGTTAACAGTGTCTGTGCATTGGCTGCACCTCATTAGTACCAGTTTAACATTCAAAAAAGAGAAAAGCAACAAAAAGAGGAGCAGCCAAGCATTGCAAAGGGGCTTCTACCGCGCCACAACACGTGTTGCTACGTTTTAGGTAACTTTTGAACCCTTTGAGCTAGAAACAACTTTTTGTGTTAAAATCTGCGGATTAAACAGGAGATGATGGAATATGTGGTCAATGTGGCAAATCTATATGCATAAAACACTGTAGCCGCACAATTGCATAATTCCAGTGGCCATGGATATAACTTGCAGGCTTCATTCTGACAGTACCAACCCAATTATTCTTCTTTCTGAGAAAAGTGGTTCATGGTATTAAAACACCTGTTGGGTACTGTGATACGAAATGGCAGGAAATTCAGTGGAATGCCTATGTAACAACTCAAATTGTATGCACCTTTCCTTTCCTGCCTCTTTCAGCAATGCTCTGCTTTTTGACTCTGTTGCACCGATGTCTGTAGCTCACTTTATTTGTCCTCACTGAACACATCCGCATCATTTTACCACAACATCAACACAGTGCCTAAAATGTGCAGATATTTGGTAGTGGTTGGCACAAGCCCTCATTTTAGGACACCAGGGCTTACTTTTTAACATGAGATTTTGACCACCGCAAGAGAGAGAGAGGCAGAAAACGAGGGGAACAAAGTCATAGCAAAGCACTGACAAAGGGAGAAACGAGAGAGGAAAATGAACTTGCAAGAGTGAAATAAAGAGACAGGAAGAGTAGGATGGTGAAAGAAAGCGGAATAGGGTGAAACCAAGTGTTGGTTGCCTCGGTACTGAGCAGCCCTGTGTTCAACAAATCCGACCAAGAGCTCCTTAAAGAAAATCTGAGCCGCAAACACATATAACGTGTGTGTGTGTGTGTGTGTGTGTGTGTGTATATATCAACACATAACAGGCCATGACTGTGAGCACTGGAGTTAGGCCTATAGGTAGTGCAAGGTTCTCGCAGAGGCTGCCAGAGGATCATCAAAGTGTTTAGAATACTACCTATGGGGTTGTCTAGGTTGATGGTGCATTCTTGCAGTAAATATTTACATTGGTTTCTTTCTTTTGCTGTAGAACTCACCTTATATATAGGTCAAACTCTACCTGCTGAGAAGGAGCAATCTCGCTAACATTGGATCAGGTTACTTGTAGATTACGCTTATATCACTGATATTGAAGTAAGTGCCTGCAGATCGAATATAGATCTGTGTAGAAAGTCCCTACATATGTTGAGGGATCTTCCTAAAACTGTAGCCTCTTTATTTTTCAGTTTTTTTTCTTTCTTTTTTCTATTGTGTAGGTCATGAAGGAGAGAAGTATGTTTTGGATAAAATGTACAGTCTTATTAAATTGGGCCATAGCAACTTATATTGTCCACAGTATTTAAAAATTATGGAGGTACAGTAGGAGTCACCATATTAAAGTATGTTTTAGATTGGGCTGGGTAAATAATATTTATTGGTAAGTAGTAGGGGATAGGATATCAGATAAAAGATTAACTTTTCATGCTTTGATTTGCTATTTAAATAGAATCCTATCCATTTTTCGTGATGGGTATCTTGTATATTTGAAAAAGTTACACATACTGTATGTTCCCATTTCAGTATCTAATATGGTATTTCATTTTACATTTATTCTGCAGGGTCAAGCTTTTTAACATAAGGAAAAATGGCAAGCTGTGACTGCGACAATGGACGGAAATATGCCTCTGGTGCATTCAAGAGGAAAAGGAAGCGGCAACAGATTGAAGAAGATAAAAGTCAGCAGGAAGCGCTACTTAAATTTATGAGAAGAGGGATGCACAATGAGAAGGAAAGTAACCCCAACACAGCAGTCTTCCAGTTCCAAAATCAGGAGCCAGAGAACCCGCAGGACCAGCACCAAGCATCAACTGCCACTAGTGTACTCATTCAGTACGACAATAAAGTGGTGAAGAGCATCTTGGGTCAAGATCCTAAACACATCACTACTACCACAGCCAGTAGAGTCTCCATTTTCGAGGAACGTGATCAGGAACATGAGCAGCAAGTTACAGAAGGACCAGTATCTCAGTTGCAAGAACAGGAATCGGAGGACCAGCAGCAAGAAAAAGCCAGTGACACTTCCAGGCTCCAAGGAGAGGAACAAAAGAACACAGATGTGCCACAGCAAGTTAAGGTCACAATTAATATGCCATCTGAATATTATGATTGTGGAGTAAAGAACCAGTATAGCCAGCGGCTGGACATTGTAAAAGTGCCAGAGACTGGTAGCGATGAAACTACTAGCGAAACTGCTGAAAAGTTTTTCCACCACATTGATGATGACCCAGGGACATGGCCTACTACTCAAGATGATAGAAGACGTTGCTACCTAGTAGAAAGAGGACCTACCCAGGGTGGACATAATGCATGTGATTATTTCCCACGTGACTCTCAAAATCGATCCTTCAATCCTACTTATTTCAAAAGGGAAATGAGTAACGGTCAGCAAATTAAGCGTCAGTGGCTGGTGTATTCGACGTACAAAAATGCTGTATTTTGTTTCTGCTGCAAATTGTTTACCACTTCTTTCACTAACACTCAGCTTGTGAGCAGCGGTTTGTCTGATTGGCACCATCTTGGTCAGCGTTTACATGAACATGAAAATTCTCAGGAGCACCTAAAAAATATTAGGGAGTGGAAGGAGCTTGAACTTCGACTGCGGCAGGAATGCACTATTGATAAGCAAAACATTGCTCAAATCCAGCAGGAGAAGATGCATTGGCGAAATGTCTTGGAGAGGCTCCTAGCAATTACACAGTACCTAGCAGAACATAACTTGGCATTCCGCGGCAGTGTTGACCAGCTGAACCAACCCCACAATGGCAACTTCCTAGGGCTTGTACAACTTTTAGGCAAATTTGAGTCGGTTATGATGGAACATGTTTGCAGAGTTACCACAAAGGAGATTCATACACATTATCTTGGCAAACACATTCAGAATGAATTGATTGAGCTGATGTCCGAGATGGTTCTCAAAGAAATCCTATGGCGTGTCCGAAGAGCCAAATATTACTCGGTGCTTCTTGACTGTACTCCTGATTTGAGTCATACCGAACAGATGACATTTATTGTGAGATTCGTCAGTTCTACAAATGGATGTGTGACTATTGAGGAATATTTCATTGGATTCATTCCCCTGGAAGAGCAAACTGGACTGGCTCTTACTGATGCATTGTTGCACAAGCTGGAGGCACTGAAACTACCCCTTGCTGATAGTCGTGGGCAAGGTTATGACAATGGTGCAAATATGCGTGGACAATACAGTGGCGTGCAAGCTCGAATCTTAAAAGAGAACAGGCGGGCTTTTTTTACACTGTACGCCTGTCACAATTGGAACCTGGTCTTGGGAGATGCTGCAGCTTCATCTACATATGCTGCCAACTTCTTTGGTATTATTCAACAACTTTACTCATTGTTCTCTGCATCAACAAAAAGGTGGAATGTATTAACCGAAGCTGGAGTGACCCTTTCCCTCAAAAGCCTCTCTGCTACTCGGTGGGAATGCCGTCTGGAAAGCGCCAAAGCGGTCCGATTTCAGATGAGTCTAATACATGAAGCACTTCTGCAGGTGTCTGAAATGGATAAAGATGTGAAAACCAGAAGTGAAGCAACATCACTAGCATCAGAGCTTGAATCATATGAATTCCTCCTATGTTTGGTCATATGGTATGATATTTTAATGAGAATCAACAGTCAGTAAACTGATGCAAAGTGAGCTTGATGTAGCTGTGAAATACGTTCAGGAACGACTTGCATTCTTAACAAAGTATCGCCATGAAGGATTTACAGCTGCATTGATATCAGCAAA
This sequence comes from Calotriton arnoldi, assembly GCA_963921515.1. NCBI lineage: Eukaryota > Metazoa > Chordata > Amphibia > Caudata > Salamandridae > Calotriton > Calotriton arnoldi. Next base: position 322,481 of record CAWUFW010010303.1, read on the forward strand.
TGAACTTGCAGATGAATTGGAAATTCGAAAAGAATTCAAATGTGATCAAAGAATATCTAAGAAAAAGAAAATGTTTGGATATGAGGGAGCTGACATGCCATTAACGGACCCAAAAGAGTAATTTTGCATCAAGTTTTTAATGCTCTTGTTGATACAGCAATTGTGTGCATTGACAGACGATTTGAGCAGCTGAAAAATCACCAAAAGCAATTTGGCTTTCTTTATAATATTTACAGCTTAAAAGACATGAAAAGTGGAGACCTACAAAAGCACTGCACTGCATCATCTTCTGTCAGACAGCTCAGCTGATGGTGCTATATCTTCTGACATAGATGGGATTGAACTGTTTCAGGAGATTTCCTTTCTTGCTTAAGTCCTTCCTGAAAAACTAAATATGTTCGAGGCTCTTCAGTATATTTATTTTAACAGATTGGAAGACATCTATCCAAACTGTGTGCTTGCCCTAAGAATTCTGCTTACAATTCCAGTGACAGTAGCATCTGCCGAACGCAGTTTCTCACGCCTCAAATTGATAAAGACTTATTTACGCTCAACGATGTCCCAGGAACGACTATCAGGATTGGCCCTTCTTTCAATTGAAGGAGATATTGCAGCAACATTGGACTACAGTGAAATGATTGATGCCTTTAGCAGAAGAAAGGCTAGGAAGATCACTTTTTAGCATGTAGTGCTACACACAAGATATTGATTTGTCACAACAAATTTACTTATTCAATATTGTCCTGTCAGAATGAACTCATTGGGCTCTTTACTGTGTTATTTTTCAGAGTTCAACTTAATGTTTCCTGTTTTGTTCCTCCTTCAGATTCGGCTGTGAAATTTATGCTGTTTTCTTGACACTCTGGTTCCTTTGAAATTTGGGGCATATCCATTCCTGATGCGCTCAGAAGATCGACACCAACTAATCATTGAAGGAGCCGGTAAGTGTTACACTCATGTTGTTGCCTTGTATTATTTCTCTGTTTGTTATGAATGAACTTCCTGATAACCTGTTATATGTATATGTTTGTATTAGGATGTAGGCGAAACAGGCAGATTCGACCAGTGACCTCCAGATGCGCACAGGACACGAAATGAAGATGGCAATTTCTTTTTTTTCCCCATTCCTACCCCTACCCCAATTTTCCCCAAGTTGGACAACCCCATAAAGTTGGAAATATAAACAACAATGGTGCTGTCTTTTTGGGGAGTTTGAGGATTGTCATCAGAATCCTGCCATTCTGCCTCTACCACTTCCTACAGTTCTAACACCAAATTAAAAACAGTGATTTGAAAAACCCTTGAATCTGCGGTATACCTCCACTTTAAACACACTCAGATACATGACCTTCCCTAAATGAATCAATACAAGGGAGCCACTCAACGAGAATAATCTAGAACGTTGGAGTTACTCTATTTATGTTTCACTGGAATTGTATTTTTATGTGTTCATTCTCTCAACATTGTTTGATTGCAATATTTCCTTTTATCTGCTTTTTATAATAAATGAATATTTGCTCACCTGTTTTCCATCCCCTCATCTTTTTGTCCATGTTACTGATATCCACATTAGTTTGCTTCAGTGATGCCAAATAAGATCAATAGTCCTGCGATGTCACTTTCTGTGATGTCACTTCTTGTGACGCAATATGCAATTAGAGGGGCCTCACATCTTCCCTTTCGCCCGGGGCCTCAGAAGGCCTAGGACCGGCCCTGGGTGGAGATACTGAAGTCTGCATTGCATGGAACCCTTCCCCATCATCGTGGCCTGACAACACAGCTGTCCCCATACAATTATGTGAAAATCACCATGAGAGAGCGGGGATTTAGCTCCGCCCACATATTGGGAGGCAAGTTTACGCAATTTGATTGGGCAGACGTTATGTACTTCCTCGGAAAGAGAGTCCTCCCATTGGTGAACGAGAGTACAACATTTAAGTGGGCAAGTGTTGTGCATCTGTGTTTCTGAGGTTAGGGTCACCTGAAGCACATTATGCAGGTAATGTGAATTACTATGTAAATAAATACAGACCAGATCAATGGCATCCGCAAAGAAACTGAGATGGTGAGTTCTTCTCTCTCGCCACAAGATGGCGCCAAGACATTGTTTTTACCATATTTTCCAACAATTACGAGTTTATTGACACAGTATCGAAGTGATTGAATTCATTTCATCCTTAATTGGGGAGTGTGCTGCGTTAAGCCAGAGGTCCTTTTGAATTACTTTTTAGTCTTCTTTGAAGACACGGAGCATAAACCAAGTGACTCATTTGGGGAGTGTTAAGGCGAGAGCCCCACTGCGGTGTCACATCTAAGACTGACGCATTAGCTAAACTGCTTGGCTTCTATTTCCATATTAAGGCCCTTATTTATGAAGGGCTTGTGCCGCCGTTGCATCACTTTTTTGTGACACGACGGCTTAAACAATGCGCCACACTGAGCCTTATTTTCAAAGTGACTCATCTAGGGAGATGCGTCACTTTGTAAAAAGGCCTGCGCTAAAAATTTTTTTTTTTTTTTTTTTAGAGTTTTATATAGCGCGCATTAGACCCGAGAATTCGGGTATCAGAGCGCTTTACATGAGCACCAGTTTCGTTACAGATGAACACATTCATGTTTGTTAGATACGGGGAGATTAAGTGATTTGCCCAGAATCACAGGATGTTTAGCGTTGTTGCGAGACTCGAACCCGGTTCCCCAGCTTCGAGGTCGACCATTCTCGCAGTAAGGCTACATCCTCTCCCGTCAGGTACAATGTATGCGGGGTGGACGTCCCCCCTGTAAAAAAGCCTAGTAGAAGTGGCGCAGGTAAAATGTATTCGATTTCACTACGCTACTTCTACGTCTTGACTGAGTCAATATCCTTACACTTGCTTCAAGCAGGCGTAAGGATTGACCCCGGTCTTTTCACATGGGACTCACCCATGGGTTAAGGCACATTGCTGGAGTTGCGTCAGTTTTCCGACACACTCCAGCAATGCGTCATTTTTGCACCACCAGAAACATCAGAATTCCTTACGTATTTGTAAATCATTGTGCTATGGAGCGCCGTATTTTAAATATGGCACATCCATGGTGTCATAAGGATGGCGCTATGAAAAGTGACGCATTGCTGTTTTTGCCCAGCGATGCGCCACTTTTCATAAATGAGGCTCTACTGCCCCTTTCTTTGTAGTACACCAGGTATCACGCTCGCATCATTGGTCTGAGAATCAATGATTTTTACTCACTTACAAACCAGTTGTGCAGCTGCAATCTCAGTGGATTCTGGCTGGTGGAAGTGCTCACTACTCTGTGGTCGTGAAGACAATCAGAGCATAGATTAATTAGGGAACACTCTTAAATATGTTGTTTTTTGACACTATATTATGCTATTCAGCCACTCAAATATCTCCTCGTGTGCCTTTATATTTCTTGACCATATATAAGAAGAGAATCTGTAAGGAGACAAAAACTGGTGAAAATTAAATCCACTGTTTTCTAGATTACTCCCTGAAATGTCACTTTGTATGATGTAATTGGTGGATGACCGGGACTTTAATAGCCGGTATAGCCCTGCTACGAAGGGCTATAAGTCGAGAGGGGAGCAGAAGGGAACCCTACTCACAGCGGAACCAGGGTAGCTAATTATGACAAGAAAACAATGGTTCCTGTGGAATAGTATATATCTATAATTATACTAGTGCGCAATCGCGATAAATGGGTTATGTTGATGTCATAGAAAGAGGGACCAGACACACTAAGGGTTTCGTTGTATACATACGTTTGTATTATTCACACAATATATATCAATCAATTATACAAAAAGTAAAGCATTTGTGAAGAGGTGTCCCAAGTGTAGCATGAACCTAACAGTTAAGTGACACAATGTGACAATATTTACAAGGTTTCACGTATTTATTTCACCGAAAACGACCATAATTGAAATTTTCTCAAGATATGCAGTAACTTTATAGAATAATAAGTGCTGTGACAATGGTTCGTTTTCATCAAAATTGTCGACGGCGTTTCGACCCTCTCTAAGATGTGGGGTCTCATCAGGCCATATGATACTGGGAACATCCAGATTGTTGACCGCACAGTACAGGTGAGGAAATCGTGCCAACCGTGAGTGAAGTAAAAAGAATACTCACAGGGAGACCCAGCCGGGTTCGGAGTAAAAGCCACTGAATCGTGACTAATGAGGAATGCGGGCCAGCATTGGCAGGATGTCCGCTTTGGAAGTGTTAGTAAATCGATTCCTAAGGGGGATCGTTCCGCAGAGCACGATAGATATGTGTTACCGGCAATTCTGCTCAGTCCGTTTGCCGTGGTTCCGAGAGGCCTTTGTAAAACATTGGAATGTTGCTCTGCGGGCCTTTACCGGCCCGTAGAAGCAGGGAGGACTCCATTGTCTACAATGGAGCTCCCAACATTCCAATGTTCTAAATTGCATTATGTCCTATGGGATTTATATTTCAGCAGACGGGATATCCATCGCCTTTGTGACGGAGTAACCCTTCCACTGAGATCTAAATCTAACCCTTGGTCTTTGATCTTTTTTTCTTCCTATATTTCTTGGTTTCTGCTGCATGCCCTGTGTGATCCAGATGTGGTCGTCTTTATGGTTGGCAGGTACAAATGCCGCTGTTTCTCACCTGACTTTCCTTCAACGAGTAAAAAATGTCTGTCAGGTGTTGTGAGGAGTAGCCAATTTTTCAGAAGTGCAGTAAGATTTGTTGACACAAGGAGCCCAGCGCACCTCTGATTCTCATTCCTGGTTCAGCTACTCAAACCATCAAGCACAGAACATACAACCCTGAGGAACGATAACAGAGTGTGTTCTGGAACTGGATGTACATCAAACTCTATGAACAGTCCGAGTAAGTAAAATTAAGTTGGAGTATTAAGTGCAAAAAGCCATTAAGGTGAAGTGGGCTACAAACAGGAGCATTTGTTGTAAATATAATACCTGGGGCCCTGGAGTTCATGACGAGGTAATTGCTGATGAACTGGTATTTCTTTTATACTGTTTCTGGTCTTTGGAATTGTTGTATAATTTTAGGTATTGTGTTTTCTTTCAGTTACACCTCAAACAATGGTTTTGCGAAGAAAAACCGGAGATCGCACCTTTCTGATCGGTTACGCATATGGATTCTATCCCAGAGACATTGAGGTGAAATGGGTCCGGGATGGTGTAGATTTGCCGTGGGAGTCGAGGGAGCTCCTGCCACACCCTGATGGAACCTACCAGGTCAGGACAAAAGTGGAAGTTCAGGAAGGAGACGATGAGAGGACTTATGAATACCATGTGAATCACAGCGGCCTGCCTGAGATTGTGACTGTGACATACGGTAAGTACACGCCACTCTCAGGATAGGAGGTGAAAGTTACATCTGAGGTCAAGGGTCATGTGAGGCTGCAGGGTGTTTAATTTAATTCCACATTTGTAAAGTGCAAACATATCACCTTTAAGGGTATCAAGGCGCTGGGGGCCGTCGGGAGATTAAGTGAGCTATTGCTTAGAGTCACATGATGCTGAGCTGCGGCCGGCGTTGGGATGGAACCGTGAACCAGGAGCCCTGTGCTACGGAGTCAGCCGCTCTGGCTTCCGCGCCACACCTCTGATGGTGGTTTATTATAAGTGTTTGGGATATGCGTAATGGGGAAATGTTTCTCCCCCTCCCCAATACATGCAATTTTGAAGAAAAGAATGTACTGTTACATGGATTGCGTAAAATGTAGTTTCCCGGTATCTCACATGACTAATTGCACATAAGGGCACACCTCTCTTACAGAAACAACGCTAGATACCTGGATTGCACTGTCTCGTGAAGAATGTGTCTCTTGGGTCTGGTATTTCTCTCTGTGCGAGAGATTTTCTGCATGAACCAGACTCCCGCAGTTTAAAATTACACCTAATTATACAATAAATTTGCACATTTGCCATAACGCAAAATTCATGAATTGTGCGAGATTTCACCCACTTAATAAAAATGTCCCCAGGGAGAAGTGAGTGAACTTAACTCTCAGGATAAGCGCTACACATCTACCTGGTTGCAGGTAGTGATCACTGCAGTCTGCTGGGAATTATAATAGTATTGTAACCCCTAACTTGGGGTGGGGCAGTTGTCTCCGGTCTTTGATCACAAGCCTCATTGTCAGCAGAGTCTGCACCAGTCCTTCAGCCTCTAGCAGTCGACGGGCACATTGCAGTGGTACCTGGTGACACGCGCTAGGGTCATAGAATGATGCTCACTTGGTCTGTTGAAACTCGTAGGGAGGCCAGGAGATAGTCTGAAGGCTCTGGTCGCCACTAGTTACACACCCCAGGCTGCCCTCCACTCTTCTAGGCTGCCTTACACTCCAGCACGGTGGCTGGGCTTCTCCTTAATCGTATCCTGCAGATTCATAAAGAGTTTGTTCCAAGCAAGTTGATTTACCTCCCCCAAATGTAGTTTGGTTTAATCCTTGAAGCGTCCAGTCACGTAGGGGCACTGGCTTTAGCTGAGCCCCGCCCCTCTCACACTGTAGAATCCCAGCAGGTCTCCTGCCACAGGAGCCATGTTGGCTTTGGGCTGCTCCTCGAGGGGCTTTGCCAGTCACCACAGCTGCTGGATCTGTGCTTCCCTGATTGTTGGGGTGCACTTTCTCCAAATTAGTATTGCTTTTAGGTAGGAAAAGTTTAAATTTGAATGATAGGGGGTTTATTGTTTGTTGAAAAGTTGTAAGTTTGAGGGGTATATGTTAAAAAGTGAAGGACTAGGCATGCTTTTCTGGACAAACACTAAAACTTCTTCTTGACCTCCCAGTGTCCCATTTGTTACCCCGTTGACCCCTTTGTTAAACTCGTTTAACCCTGAGATCTTTGGACATGCACTGCTGACCGTCTTACATACACTTTACTTCACACGACTATGAACACATTTGAGCTATGTTATCAGTCTTGTAAAGCGCAGCAAACGGTCGCCGTCGCGTGAAATAGACATAGCCCAGCGGGAAAGAGAAGGTTCTAATGAAAGAACCAGGTTTTGAGTTTTTCCTGAACAGAGCTTCTCCTGCAGTTGAGTTTGCAGCTTAGTAGAAAAGGAAAGTCCACTTGTGGGGATATTATGTAAAGTATGAACGGGGTAGTATTTTCCATAATTGACTCCTAAGGTAGGTAGGTCCAGAGTATCGAAGAGCGCTCTGGATCATGCAGAGGGATTTAAAAACAGCAGATTTCTCAGATGAGCTGAAACAGATGATGTATGTGAGAGATTCAGGAGCAGACAAGCAGCATTTTGAGGAATCTGGAGGCAATGGATGACATAATTGTGGATTTCAAGATAAAGGCAGTTCCCTTAGTTGAGCTGAGGGGTGATGAGGGAACGAACCACTGCTTTTCCTGTCCACACGGAAGAAAAGGGATGATATTTTTAGACTTTTTAAAAGAGAGAACAAGCTGGGATCTTGAAGGACTCTTAAAGAATGAGAGGTTCCGATCAATGGTGAATCCTACATTTTTGGGCGGTTCCACTGGGGGGAGGAGGGCGTAGCTAGCTCGAGAAGCCACCGAAAGGGTGTCGATGTGTCCTAAGAGCAATCCCTACGTCTTGTTTCTGTTATGTTTGAGGTAGTTTCCTTCATCCAGAAAGCCACTGCACTCAGACAAGATGGAAAATTAGATTGGATCGAGACTGGATTATTGGAGACAGAGATGAGTATCTGACTATTATCTGTACAGAACATTAGTAGAGGCCATTCATATTTACCAAGGCAGCCAAAGAACTGGCCTAGACATTGAGTAAGGTTGGGCTAAGCGAACAACCCTGAGGGACACCGCTAGTTAAGGAGGTTACTGCACAGTGAACATGAGGAAGAGCAACTACAGACACCTAGACAGCGGCGGCCGGCACAGGTAAGCGCGGTGGGGCGGGGCAGGGTGCGGCGGGGGGACGTCGACAAACGACGTAATAGGTATTATTTATTTATTTAATTATACCTATTCCGCCTCTGTCAACTTCCACCCCCACCTCGCCCGCCTCACCGCGTTTGCTAGTGCCAACCGCCGCAGCACCTAGGGGCATATTTACTACGAAGTGGCAGGGCTCGGCTTTAGCCTCCTTGACTTAACGCCATGCTCTGCCATTTCTGAAACGCAGGGCTGCACCATATTTACAACAAGATGGTGCAGCCCTACATTTTCCCCTGCGCTGGCGATAAATTTAGCAGTCTAGCAAAAACGCAGGCACCCTTGCACCATATTGCAAGGGTGTCTGTGTTCGAGGGGTTTAAATGGTGTTTTGTGACTTCTATGTATGCTGCTTAGTGCAGCACACATAGAAGATGCAAAACGTCATTTTTTTAAATTGATTTTTTTATGTGCAGGAAGCGTCACCTTCCTGCACATAAACAATCAATGGCCTTTTGCTGTTTCTATGTGTGCTGCACAAGGCAGCACACATAGAAACAGCAAAAACAAGGAGAAATGAAATATTTCTCCTCATTGCGCCTGTTTAAGACCAGGTTTTCCCTGGTCTTAATTTTGGCGCTGCCCCATATTTACGCTGCCCTTGTAAATATGGGGCAGTGTCAAAATCAATGGGTGTTGTGGTGGAACACCCACCGCAACTCCCATTACCCTCACCTTTCACGCTAAATACAGCGTGAAAGGGTGCTTTATTCACAAGGCGGCGTTACGCCGCATTAAGTGGCTTAATGTTGCTTTGTGAATAAGGCGAAGCCCCTATCGCCACTACAACATCCAGAAAAGTGACGTTGTGGTGGCGATAGGGGCTTGTAAATATGCCCCTTAGTTTTAACAGCCTGTTGATAAGGATCGGGATAGGATAAGATACAGTGTTGAATACTGCTGGCAACTCTACTAAAATTAAGGCGGTGAAGCAACCTTAATCGAGAAGCAGTCTGAGCTCATCCATGACCAATAAATACTAAAGCAGTGTCTGTACTATGGAGGGGTTGAAAATCAGGTTGAGAGGTGTCCAGCCTTTTCTGACAAACTTCTGTTGGACTTGGCCCTTTCTGCAGGGTCATCCCCCATATATAATATATATTTGAGTCCCTAGTAATGGCACTACCTGTGCCCAGGATAGTGAAAATCGTTTATCACTACTTTAGGATAACATTGAAGTTACCGTATTACAGTCAATAATATGTAATTTGCAAATGGGGGCAGGTAATCAGTTCATGTTTGGTGTCTTTGGAATTGTGATGACGAATCCTCTTTCATGGTAAACTCAGATTTTAAATTGCAATTTTGAAAATGCCACTTTTAAAAAGTTGTAGTTTTTCTGCCTTAGCCATTTAGTGCTTCTGCCTGGGTCACATGACAAGGTGTAGCTGACAGTTGGGCTTTGTGCATGCCTCCTAGACAGCCACACACAATAGAGAACCTAGGTGTGCTTGGATGGGCCATCACTGTCAGGATGGGAGGAAGGAGCTGGACTTAGCCCTACTTACACTTGAATAGGTTGTGTCTTGCCTCCACACAAAGGGCTGCATACCCCCTGTAGTTAGTCTCGAGCCATGACCGGGAAGGCAGGATCCCTGTGGTCTTCAAAGTGGAACCTCTAGAAGCTTCTCCCACCTTCCTGGGAAAGGGTACCAGGTATAAATATTGGACCTCAGGCACCACCTCTTCAGTACACATATGGACCTGTGGATACTCTGCCAGGAAGGACTGCTCTGCTGCTCAAATGACTACCACTCTACTGGACAGCTGCCCTGAAGGAACTGCTGCCCTGATGTGCTGACCTGCTGCCTTCTTGTCTGGATAAGAAGAACTGGACCTGCATCTCTTGAACCCAGGACTCCCAGAGTGACTCCCAGGGCTAGTCTACTGCCCTCCTGTTCTGAGCCACAGGGACTTAACAGGCTCCCAATCACCTGCGCCAGCTCCCAGATCCATCTGGAGCAAGCCCCTGACCCCCAAGTTGTGCTCCTCAGGTTCTCGACCCTTGGTGTTGCTTCAGAGAGGCTGAACTATGGTTTTTGGGCTCCTTACGACCGCAAACTGCCCATTGGTGCTGAAATCTTGTTACTCGCACAGCCCGGCAATGCGCAGCTCAGTCAGCGTGACCCTTAGGCTACAGCATTGACCGCTTGAGTAGAGCCCCAACCCGAAGCACTGGACCGACTGTTCACACCGATGACAGGATCTTCGCGCTACAGCGACAACCACCCACGATGCCCAGCCTGCACTTAGCACTGCATTGATGACCATCCGTGACGCTTCATTGCACCTTGTGGCCCCTCCACTGTGAGCAGGACTCTTTGCATTGGACCAAAAAGGTAACTTTTCAGCAGGACTATCCTGGTCCCTGTATCCGACCCATCTCCATTACGGTCAGCCTGAACTTGGAACTTTCTCCAGGTCTCATGCACCCAGATAGCCACGATTGGTGCTTTCTGCTTTTTGGCTCTATTTTACACTTACATTTTAAAAAATTCATAACTCTGGTTCTATTACATTTTTGTCGTTGTGGTCTTGTTTTATTTATTAAATCGTACTCTATTTTTCTAAAGTGGTGTGGGATCCTTTTGTGGTGTGTTTTCACTGTGGTAGTGTTTGAAGTGTTGCACAAATACTTTCCACATTGACTCTAGGTTAGGCCTGACTGCTCTGTGCCAAGCTACCAGGGGGTTGGGCACAGTTTAATTTGGGGTTACCTATCACTTCACCCTAACCAGGATTGTGAATGCTGCTTGACCAGGGCTCACACCCCAGTCAACCAACAATCCAAATTCTTACAACTTCTAACCATGTTCGCGCTTTATAAAACTCTTCAAATAAATAAATAGATTCCTCACCTTTCGAATATTCCACAAGCGTCAAACTGAATCTGAAAAGTTTTTCAGCAGTACCTCTGCATGCCAATAGTTAGTGCCAATTCGGTTCCGTGCCAACGCTGTTCCACTCTGCAAATTACGCCACTCCTGTGCTCTGATGTTAGTTCCTTTATTTCTGCATCACCAGACATGGATCCAGAGCTACTTCTGGTCTCTTTGAGACAATTTACCTCAACAAATTCAGTCTGTTATGGAAATGTCACTCCCCAAACTACTGGGGTAGTTTACAGTCCCTTGTAAGGACTGTTGCAAGCAGATATCTGTGACCGGTCCTCACCAGGTATTGCCTGTGGTACCTGCGGTTGAGCCACAACTCCAAGGCCTACAGTGACTGCACATTGATGAAAACAAAGACCTTACAGGACCGCGAGGCAATTCTCTGTCACCAAGCACCACAAGACTCTGTGTTGTGACCGGTCCCCGTCCAAGGGTTGTTCTCGGTCATGTTCCTGGTTCAGAAGTTGCCGGAGTCATTCCCGAGGCTGCTTGTGGTAGTGCTCTAAATCTTCAGTTAAGTCGAAGAAAAAACACAAAAAATCCAAAAGGCATTCTGCCCCTTTCTGCCCTTTGTGTACTCCAGAGAAGGCATGAGGGCATTGTCATGTCTCACTTTGTTGTTCATAGTTGGAGCCCATCCTGCAATTTCTCTCAGCACAACCTGAGTTTCCGAGGCTGTAGGTGACCCGAGCCAGATCCAAGAGTTTAGCGACGTTATACTCTGGCTGTTCTGATCCCTTCTGCCTCTCTCTGGCATGCTTGTGGGCCCCAAGGAGCCACAACGCTCTCCATCTGAGTTACTGCCGGCAGATTCGCCTCCCCACCAGTTGACACTCTCATCCCATCACAGGGTTGCTCCCGACTCCGGCTCTATGATCCACTCCGGTTCCCCAACCACAAATGCTGACTTTCGTTCTTTGTGACTCTGGTTCCAGCCTCGACTGATGCCCCAAGTAGCGTTTGTCAACCCAGAGCCTTCTGCATTTGACCCGCTTAACATTCCTCCTCCTCAAGGCAAACCTCGTACGATGCATTCTTGGTCGGGACAGATTCTGACAATGATTATGGTGCAGGAGATGAAATTAGCCAATCTTACAATGAGGACAACTAGTACAATGTTCCCAGCCAATGGCCTTGACACTTCTCCCAACGCAGGCCTCATCCCACCTCCAAGCCCTTCCGCTGAAGAGAGTGCACCATTTATGGTTGTCATGCGGTGGGCTGCCAAAGTTCTTGACCTGCAGCTCCCTTCCTTAGAAGTAAAATAACAATGTTGTAACCAAAGTGCTCCAGCCGGAGCAAACCACTACTGAGCCCCTACTACCTATTAATGAGGCACTCACTGATACCCTAATTGGGGCCTGGAACAAACCTTGCTCTGGCCCCCCATTCAATCACCAGGTCATGAGTCACCAAACCTCCCCTGACGACCCTCTTTTTTGTACTAGCACCACGATCCTGGAAGCTTAGTGTTGCACACTTCCACTAGTCAGACGAACTGAAAAACTTTTCCAACTACTCACCTTGGTAGGGAATCCAAGAAAAGGGAAACCTCTGAGAAGAGAATTATCTCTTTCACCAGCTTGGCCCTCGGTCAGTCAATTCCAGCTGCCTCCTGGGCTGCTATTCCCACGCCCTCTGCGACTCAGTCGCTCAGGACCTTCCAGGTGTTCCAGAAGACCTTTGCACCATTGTAAGACTGGCTATACCGGACGGCTTCACCAAGTTCAAAATTCGTCATTGGATAGACACCACATACTCGACTGGGTGACCCACTGGCACTAGTGTCACCATCCAACTCCATGGCTGGCTGCAGTCCACAGGCGTTTCCAGCAATGTCCAGTCGTCCCTTATGGACATGCCCTATGACTGGACTCACCTTTTTGGGGACGAGGCAGATTCCACCCTGGAGCACTTTAAAGAAGGCAGGGCCACAGTGCCCTACCCCAGCTTATCTGCTCCGCCTCGCTGGCTGCATCAGCCGTACTGGTCATTTTGCAGTTTCAACAGATGTGCCCCATACTGATCGCCAATTCAAGCAAATTTCCAGGTAATTTCATGGCAGAGGCCGAGGCAACCACTGGCCTCTGCGGTCAGGGACATCGCGCAAGTCACCTCCAAAATGCCAACCCTGAAGCCCCACCTGCTAACCCTCTTTAGCATGGCCTTAGTGGAGTAGAGCTGCCCAGTTGGAGACCGGATCCAACAGTTCTTATAGGTTTGGCAAAGGATAACGGAAAGGAGAGTCCAGGACTTTCAGGCCATAATCCCACTCTATCTTGCATCCTCTGTTCTAAATTTCAGGGTGTTTGACTCTGAGGCTGCTGGGACTGATGGCCTCCTGCATGCTGCTGGTCAAAACACGCCTTGGGGCATATGCAGTCCCTGTAGTGGGATCAAGTCTCAGTGGGCCCAACATCAAGGGGACCTCTAAAAATCATGCCCAAAATTCGAAGGAGACTGCAAAAGTACAGCAGTAGTGGTGTCTGGACTGCTATGGGGTCAGTGGCAGACCCTTCTTCCTACCTCACCCAGAGCTGACAGTGGTGAACGATGAGTCCCTTCTGGGTTGGGCCAGCCACCTTGGAGAGGTGAAAATCTGAGCCCTCTGGTCTCAGGTGAAGTACCTGCGCCACATCAACCTTCTGGAGCTGAGTGCTATCCGCTTGGCACTGAAGCCTTTCCTCTGTCTATGAAAGGGGGTCTGGTGCAGGTGCTTATAGACAAAACCACCACCACCATGTGGTATTGCAACAAACAGGGCAGGGTTGGGTCACAGCCCCTATACAAGGAGGCACTCCACCTCTGGAAATGGCTGGACCATCAATGAATTTTCCTGGTGATAAACCACCTGGCTGGATCTTTGTATGGCAGGGCACGCTTTGCAGTTGTACCCTGAGGTGGCACAAGGTCCTTTTCCACAAATGAGAACTTTGGCTCAATGTGTTCATCACTGCCAAGAATTCACAATGTCAGCAGTCCCGCGCGTTGGCATTTCCAAAGCGTCACTCCCTTGGAGACGCGTTCTGCCTACATTGGGACTCAGGACACCTGTATGCCTTCCCACCGATATCTCTTTTGGTCTGATTCTGAAGATCAGGACCAACCGGGCACAAGTCATCTTTGTGGCACAGGATTGGGCACAGAGTGTGGTATCAAAACCTCCTGGTTATGAGCATCTGCCCTCCAATCAGGCTGCCCCTCTGGGAGAATCTGTTGCAGCAACAGGGCAGTTTTCTGCACCCAGGACTTCGCAGTCTCCACCTTCATGTCTGGAGACTGAGCAGTGACACCTTCGTCCTTCCTCCAGAGGTTGTTGATGTCATCTTAGCTGCCAGGCATCCCTCAACAAAGACACTATATGCCTATTGTTGAGACAGATTTGCGGCTTGGTGTGGCACTGTTGAATGACAGTGCATTTATGCCCTTCAGGCAAAGATATATGGTGTTTTGTTGGTTATTTTGTCCCTCGCTGGTTAGAATTTGCTTTGGGCACAGTTAAAGGGTAGCTTTTGGCTCTTTCAGGCTTTTAACAGTTGCAGGACCAGCCTTCATTGCTTAAATCACCTGTTCTGATGCATTTTTAGGTCGAGCCTCGAGTAGCGCGCAAGCGCTGCTCTGGCGAGACTTTAAGTTGGGGGGTTTCGAAAGCTGACCACACGCTCGTGCGTCATGGCCTTTTCCGTGCGGTTACCCGCAAGCAAAAGGCCATGGTGCACGAGCGTGTGGTCACGCCTGCTGCTCGCAAGCGCGCGCAACGTGCACAGCTGCCATCTGGCTTTCTACAGCGCGTGAATACCCTCCCCTACCCTCTCCTCCCCCTCCCTCCTCGTCAGCTTCATTTTCCTTTCACTTTCGCGTCGCGCAGCCGTGTCACTTTCACGGCCGCGCGGCTATCAGCTTCATTTTTTTTTTAAATTAACTTACAGCGCGAGGCGCGCGCTGGTTTTAGAAGTTTCACAGCACACATGGGTGTTTGTCTGCACTGAAGGTGTGTTTACTTGTTTAAAAGGGAAACGGGAAGAAACCAATTTTGTTACTTTCAGCTTTAAAGTCTTCGTTTTTATACCTTCATGTTTTTTAACGGCTTTTTCCTCAATATCTGTGAAAAACTGTTATTATACTGAAAATTCCAGGTGGGGTGAGCAGCACGGGGAGTCTGATCTGGGGCAACGCTTTACTTCATTGTATTGCACGATGTCCCCCGACCGAATCACTTTAGTGACATAAAATGCATTAAAAGTCCTATTACATTATGTATTGTAGGCGCTACAACATGCATCAGGGACCTTCTGATACAGGAAAAAATACTGAAGAGATGTAAGTCTTTCATTCAGCCGCCTCCGTCACAACCTAGGGATGTGGCGCTCTCTGTTCAGCTGGCAGCATGTCTGTTGGATACTGCAGGATTAAACACCACAGTCAAGACCACAGAGAAAAACAAGCATTGGCAAAACCAATAGGTCTCGCTTCTGAAACCTGTTGGCTTTGGCACGTTTTTTGGCCTTTCTATACAGCTGAACGGCTGCTGCGCAGCATAGCAGAAACTTATGTAAAAAAAAAAGAGCTATGACGCAGCCACCTACAAAATGAGACGAGCATTTTTTTTTCATTTATTGAGTTGAGATGTATTAGCAAATACTCTATAATGAGCTACAAAACAAAAACAAATGGAGTAGGTGTGGATGGGAAGCAGGCAGGGGATGAGGTAACACAGAGGGAGGGAGGGCAGGAAAAAAGGAGGCGGGTGGGGAGCGAAGGACAAGCGAGAGACAACAATGGGGATGTACACAGACAACGGAGGGCATGGGATAGGGAAGCACTTGAAAAACAGAGGTGGGCAGGCGGGAATGGGGAAAAGCACAGAGAATGTAAGGTGGGTGGTTAAGGATTGGGAAGCACTCAAGCAATGGAGGGTGGCTGGGGATGGGAAAGCACACGGACAAGGTAGGAGGGGTGGGAAAGCAAGAACAGCAGGAGAAGGTGGGCTGTCGTGGAGGAAGCAAGAACTGCAACTGAGGGAGGACAAGGTGAGAAACACACAGGAAAGAAAGAGGAACACAGTGCTCTTGAGGAAGACAGCTGGGAAACACATGCACTCTTGTAGAGTGCTTAACCCAAAAGAAAAAGAAGCACCTGAAAAGGGAGCAGTGGAAAGACACAAATAATGGGTCCATGTTCCACAGAAGGCATAAAAACAAACAAGCATTGGCATAGCCAATAGGTCTCGCCTTTGGGACCTTATAAGTGTTTAGCCATGCAACACTTGATGTTGTTGCACCAAGGATATTGTGCTGGATAACTAAACACTTATAAGGTCCCAAATGCGAGACATATTGGCTATGCCAATGCTTGTTTGAAAGGCCTTCAACACCGGTTTCCTTTTCTCATGCCTCAGTGGGACCATAACCTGGTCCTCACATATTTGTTGTGCAGTCCCTTTGAGCCGCTTCACAGCTGTCCTTTGTGGCTTCTCACCTTAGTCAGTGTTCTTCGTCACCATAACATCGGTGAGACGGGTGAGTGAGCTTCAAGCTCTGTGTCAACTCGCCATGCAGCACTTTCTCTCCCCCCCCCCGAACAAATTGGTTCTGCATTTACAAGCATTCTTCTTGTCGGTGTTGTTTGCTCTGCCTTACCCCTTTAAGGAAGGGAAAAGACTAAATTGCTTGTACCCAAAAATAGCGCAGAGCTTTTCCATCGATCCCACAGAGGACACCAGGGTGACGATCAGCTTTTTGTGGGGTTCACTGAGGCTGAAAAATACAAGGCCTGTAGAAACAGACCATCTGCCGTTGGATCGTGCTCAGCTTTAAGATCTGTTACGCTTTGGCTCAAAAAGCCGCCTCCAGAAAGGCTGTCTGCTGGTTCCACCAGAGCCAAGGTTGCTTCCACTGTGTTGGCATGCGAAGTTCTTATCCTGAACATCTGCCAGGCAGCTACTTTGGCATTGTGAGGAAAATGGTATATTATATGGTGTGGCTGTTTGACCTCACCATGTAATACACTCACAGTACCATCCTTGGTCTAGTCAGGTTAATTTGTAAAACCTTTAGCTCAACCCTGGGCCGCTGTGGCTTTGAGTAGTCCGGCTTAAACAAAGGAACAAGCGTAAAGCATTTAAACAGCACCAACACAATTGAATAAGAAACACAACTTTCAAGAAATCTGACCCCAATTTAAAAAAAATACACTGTGGTTTTATGGATTTATAGACACTAAAGCAAACAAGAGCCACTCGAGGCTTCCAGAGATATAAATACTTGAAGAAACAGTAAATCACAGCTTTTTACTCAACCACAAAAGAGCATTGTTATGTACTGCAAATTGGCTCTTAAAAACATTTATCAAAATTGAGTGCAATCACTTCCAGTTTCTTTAGCCAACCAACTTCTACAGTGAGAGAGCCACAGAGGCGGGTCCAAAGAACAGTTACCTTGAAGAAAATGCAGTCTCCTGTCCAATTTCAGTGTAAATGGCAACTTTCCATAGACATCGGTGGAGTGGTCCTGATGCAAGGGAAATGGATTGTATAAGATTCTGAAGCTGCTGTGTGGTCAATGGGAGGCTTTGCTGGGGCTACTCCTTGATGGGGCGACTTTGACCACAGGGGTTGATATCCCTCGAAGTTCTGATTGGTCCAGCAAAACTCCAGTTGCTACAGGGCTTTTGGTCTTCGGTCACAACAAAACTAGCAGTTCCCTTCTGGCGATAACTATCCTTCTGACACTAATGCTATTTTGCATCCCTAAACGCTGCTGTATGCATAAAACATCCCCCTGGTATTCTTCAAGTTTTTGATTTTCCACTCCTAAGCAACATTTCAAAATAGTTCTTACTTCTAATGTATACTTCTAACCACAGATTCCTCACCTTTAGAATATTCCAGCGCGGCAGACTAGGTCCCGGGATTTCTCAAGCGATAGCTCTTGAGCACTGCTAGGTGGTGCTATGCAACTCTGTGGCAGTGTCTCACTGCCTCAGAAGTGATAGAGCTGAACCTCATATAGGCGCTACCCATGCGCACTGATGCAGTTCATTTTTGTCCATGCTATTCAGAGCGCAGCTCCCTCCTCCCAACTTGTCGGCCATCTAACGTCTTTGAAATTTCAGCGTGCTAGTGAAGAAAGTTGTCTACCTCCAATATGATAAGATTTGAGCGTGCTGTGACTGCAGGAAGCAGATGTTGTTCACAGAACCTTATCAAGTATGTCTCTGGTGCATGAGTTTTGATCACAGTCGTGGAATAGCTGCATCACGATGCAACCAAGGACTATCAGAGAGCAGGAAGTAAAGTTATACGTCACAGAACACAATAAAATGTAGTGTTTGAATCAGCAGTCCTGCTCCATCACGGGGCTGTTCCCATGTCAAAGTGTTCCCATGCTCTAAGTTATCAGGTATTTAAAAACCAAAGACTCCTCACAAGTGCAAGAAAGCTACATGGGGTTTGAACCCTTCTCGCCATTTAAGGTTACGCTAGAAGCTTTGCAGTTGACTCTCCAGGAGCACTTCTCCACCAGCCTCTACCAACTCTGAGCTTTGTTAAGCAGCTAGTACCGGTGTCTTCTGAATTTCCTGGGGCATTGTTGAGGCTGCAGCAGATGGAGACCTTCAAACAGACCATGCTACAGAGTTGTAAGACACTACCATCTTCCTCTGGAGTGCCTTCAACCCCACTATGTTGCAGTGGCCTTTAGTTGCACTTGCACCAGCGGGCCTTCTCTCTGGTATCGACTGACCCCTCTGGAACCATCCCAGCCCTGTTCCGATGCTATTCTGTCATGTAGTTCCTATAAATCTATATCGGATCTGCATGTTTATACAACATAGACTGTGGGATTGGTGTCCAGACTGATTCCCGACACCCCCACTGGGTATGTTCGTCTGTATACCAGCTAACTCACAGTGCCACTGTAAACTCCTCTTACCAAGGAGAGAATAGTTCTTGGCAACTATCGAACATGACAACTCTGTCCCATCGGGGATTGTGGAAACAGTACCGTACTTTTCACTCAGTCACTCGTGCTCACTTTTTCTCAGAGAAATACACAGAATAACCGGTGGGGACGTTTTCAATAAGCATTTATTGAACCAGCGTCATTATAGTGTAGAATAGGTGTGCTGAAACAACCATGAGACAGAAACAGATGTAAATGACATTAGCACCAATAGAGTAAATGGATGGTAGATTCCTACCATAGTGCTAAACCAATGGATATATGCAAGCATATAAATACATGACTGTAACAATGCGTACTCCTATGATGCAACCCTAACTAGATGTACCTAAGTGTACCTAGCATATATGTAGGTGTAGAGCCAAGAATCCCCCTAGGCTGAAGCCAACCCCATTACCTGAAGTGAGAGATTGTGGGATCCCGTCTTTGTCTCCAGATGGACACCCTGCGAGGGATGTCCGACCACTGTGAGCTGGAGTGTTTGCATGCAGGAACCTCAGCGTCTTGCGTCAGTGTGTCAGCATGGAAGTTTTTCTCCTCTGCCTGCCCCAGCAAAGATGTGGTGTATATTTACCCAAAAGGTACCCTCAGCGGATTCTACCTTGCTGTGTCATGTCGGCCAAGGATGACGGAAGGGATGACCCTTATACATAGTTTTGCAGCATGAATCTTTTCTGGATTCACATGCTGTGCATTATTCCGCTATCTAGTGGTTGGGTCCGGAATTGTAGTATTTCTTTATTATGCAGAAGATGGTAATCCTGCTAAGATTCTGAGAATCGTCATGCATAATTAATGAGGCTAGTTTTCGGGAAAAACCACACGACATTTTATGCAGCGCTTAACTAGGTACAAGGCCAATTCCAATCCATGTTATGTTGTGTAATGGTACGGTAAATGTAGGTGAAGGGTTAGGAGAATACTCAGGTCTATATTGGGGTACCCTGTGAAACATAACAATTCCAGGCTTCTGCTGTGTTCAGGACAATGATGGTTCTTTCTATGTCTGTGCCTCTGCTGGTTCCTCTATCACCCATGCCAGATATGATCCAGCCTCTGTTCTCCGACTCTGAGCCAGTGCTAGCCCACCCCATGCCTATGTCTCACGACCATAATTGAACCTACTCCAAGCCTCTTCCAGAGTGCTAGAACTATCAGAGCTTGGTGGCCCTGCTCAGCTCCAATTTGGATGCAGTCCAAGTCTTGTATATCTTATATGATGACGTTGATGATATGAAGGCAGACTACTTGCTCCCCGCACACTATAAAGTTGCAGCACTTTATTCGAACCTATAAAATGCCCAGTAGCTTGTACACTTTTGCTGATACTGACCTGGAATCCCCACATGAACCACCAGCGGAAGAAAGCTATTTGCATTAGAGTTACTCAAGGCAGCAGAAGTCCTCAAACAACAACTGCGTAATGTAGAAATAAAGTCCAATCTGCTTACGTAAATCTATCGGCTACAAAACTCTGTTGCCCTTCAACAAGGCACTTATCATGACCCCTCAGACAAACCATGCTCAGCCCCTCCAGTCAGCTGGTCTACAGCTAGGCAGCATAGACCTGCCCCAGGCGACCTGTCATTTCTCACTCCACACCTGGTTCAAGAAAGCCTTGTGGGGCAAGCTTTGACCAACAAGGTTATCTCAGTTGCCTTTCCTTCTACTACTTTGGGCAGGTAGTCTAAGCGTCTAATTACCCAAAACATTCAAGATGGACCGGATGTGGTGAAGTATTTGTTGAGTGATGCCCAGACTGTATGGGTCTTTTCGGGGCGAAAGCCAACTCACCATTAAAAGGATTTCAATACAGTTGAGCCGCACCCTCTCCCTGGGGTCCTTAGGGAAATTCAAGGGCTACTTTTGAGGTCTTGGATACAGACAGTGGCACACCTCTCTACCAGTACGGCAATGGCAAAAAACGTTTGCTGCTCAAGGGGGGGGGGGGGGTGGTCAAAGCCCCTCATCCAAGCACCCACATTCATCTACCTCCTCTCCTGCTGCAGATCACCAGATCATGCCACAATTTTTATGCAGAAAGTCAGCCTCTTTCTGCCCTAGCGTGCCATTGAGTGGGTGTGTGAATCAGGTAGGCAAGTTGTGTTTTTCCTACTCCCTATTTGTGCAGGACTAGGACAGAGGCCTCCGACTCATCAAAGATCCTTGACCTCAAAACACCTTCATGTGAAAGGACAAATTCAAAATGCTCACTCTGGTTCAATACAAGGTCAAAGTTGAGGTCTCTGGGGGATGAGGAAGTTCTCGGAGTTGATGGCCAGTGGAGCGATGACGTCAGGAATGGCCTCCCAGGAGGTGGGATGTGGTCTTGGCGGTCTGTAGGTAAGGGTGCCTCTGATCCTGATCTTAACATCTGTGTTAAGTTGGAAATTGAGTTGTTCAATGATGGGGGTGGGGTCATCGGTGGCGACTGTGCAGTGGAGGTATTCTTTGTGGATGATGGCTATGCCACCTCCTTGTTTGTTGATACGGTCCCAGTATATGATCTTGTATCCGTTGGGTGTGGCGATGTTGGGAGCGGGTGTCCGTTTGAGTTAAGTCTTGGTGAGGAAGACGACATTGTGGGTGAGGGAGGTGATGGTGTCCCAGATCTCAGTGGCGTGTTTGTCGTGTGATCGAGTGTTGATCAGGAGGCAGTGGAGTTGTCTTGGCTCAGTGGAGGCGGGCGGGGCCCTTGAGCGGGAGTTCTGACGTCGCAGGAGAAAAGGCAGTGTTGGCAGGCGATGGGTCCTGCCGTTGAGCGCGGGGATGCATGTCTGCAGTTGTCATTGCGTGGTCCGGGGTTTAGGGCTGATGATGTAGCTGTGGGTGGGCGGAGATCCATGGTTCTTGGCACTGGGCGAGGTCCAGGCATGAACGGGCGCAGATGGGCTTGCCTCTGGCGTGCCGATGGCGCGGCTGTGCTGCAGCCTCCGTTAAGTAGGTTCCTGGAAGGAGCACTGGGCAGGGTTAGCAAGAGGCTGGCAGTGGGAGGGAGAGCGGCGCTGAAGGTGCGAAAACAAGCAGGGAAAACGTGAGAAAAAATGATAGAAATGTGGTTAGAAGGAGACAAAATGTTGAAAAAGGGTTAGGAGGAGGCAAGAACAAAGTTAGAAGGCAGCGTAATACTGGGAAAAAGAAACTTGTTTGAAGGAGGCAAAATACTGGAGGAAAGAAATGAGTTAGGAGGCAACTGCCTTTGATAAAGTAAATAGAGCAAAACTGTGGGCAAAGCTGGACTCCTGGGGATTGAACAGGACCTGCTCAAGCTCATATTTAATATATATATTTTTTTTATTAGCATGATTAGTTTATTTGCAATAAACAAAACATTAGCTTTATAATTCTGCTCGAGCTCATAATTGATCTCCACATCGACATCTGGGCAAGGGTGAAACTCACACAGAAAATCAACACCTTCAATGGACTGAAATAAGGTTGTATTTTAGCCCCTTTATTGTTCAGTCTATCTATTCCAGATCTTGCAGAGGTGTTACAGCATGACAGGGGAGAGCCTCCCAAATTAGCTAATACCAAAATATAATTATTGGCTCATGCTAATGACCAAGTCATTCTTTCACCACACAGTGTGGCCTCCAAGAGCACTTGACTAGAGTACACACTTCTAACACAGACAATGACTTGCAGACCAAAATTAAAAAAGACAAAAGTCATATCATTCGGTTTTCAAAATCCCCGAGACATCAGAGAAAAGGTATATGTAGTTCCTAAATATTACAAGGGCAAGTACATATTATTTCATCCCTCAGTATAAGATATGTCGAAAGGATAATAGAAAATCAGGAGCAAGAGTCCTCATCCACCCAATTGGGTTGACCACCCCAATGATGCCAACACAGCCAACCTCCTCGAGAGCATGAACAACCTTGGCCTCTCCCAGCCTGTCACCTACCCCACTCACATCGCAAGGCACACGCTCTTCCCCCTCTTTCCAGCCAGCAATAGAGTCAGGCATAGCCATGTTACAGAATTCACAAAGTAGGACCACTCAGCATCCACTTCTCCATCACAACTGCCCCCTCCGCTTCCACTAACAAGCCCAGCACCTCCTCCTGGAGCAAGATACCTGAAAAACCAATGGGCCAACACTTTCATCTCCTCCTCTCCGGATGCCACTTCCAACCTTGGAAGAGGCTGTCAAAAACTTCAATACATGGATCACCAACTGCGCCGACAAAATCGTCCCCATGAAACCCGCCATTCCAGGCAGATCCACGAAGCACACCAGCTAGTACACCACGGAACTAAAAACCACCCAACACAACTGTAAACAGCTGTAAAGTATTTGGTGCTTTAGCAAAGAGCCGAACGACGAGCCACTTTCAAGCGGGCACGCAACAACTACCACCAACACCTAATAGACATGAAAAGGACCTTGCTGGCCAACTGCCTTAAGCCAGCTCTATCCACAGCAAAGAGCTCTTCAATATCGTCAAAGAGTTATCCAACCTCTCAGCATCCGAGAAAACCATCACCCCCTCCCAAGATCTCTGCGACACTCTAGCAAACTTCATCATCTACGAACACTTTGACCCCCAACCGGCGGACGCCAGCATCCACAGCCTTCTCAACCTCACAGACTCACACCCGAACCCCAGGATCACAACATGGGACCAACTCAACATGCAGACCACTTCTGTCGTCATGTGCTCCATCCACTCAGGAGCACCCTGGGACCCCTGTCAACCTGGGGAACAGTACCATCAGCAAAGAACTCACCACCACCATCAACCCTTCCATCACCTCTGCCACTTTCCCGGAGGAATGGAAACTTGCGTCAAACCACTCCTCAAAAAACCATCGGCAGACCCAAAAGATCTCAAGAACTACTGGCCCATCTCCCTGCTCCCGTTCTCTGCAAAGGTTCTGGAAAAAGCCATCAACCACCAACTACCTAGAGAACAACGATCTCCTGGACCTATCCCAATCTGGGTTCCCCATGAACCACAGCACAGAAACCACCTTAATTGCAGCCACCGACAACATCAGGCCTCTCCTAAACCAGGGAGAAACTGCCGCCCTGATCCTCCTCGACCTCTCTGCAGCCCTTTGACACAGTGTCCCACAATACCCTCCTAAAAGACTCCATCAGATGGCGATTTTAAAGGGATGCTCTCAAGTGGATTACATCCTTCCTCACCGGAAGAACCCAGAACATCTACCTTCCACCCTTCACCTTGGACCCCAAGAACATTATCCAAAGGTCCTTCCTCAGCACTACCCTGTTTAAAGTCTATATGACCCCACTGACCATCTTGGTCAGGACCTATGGACTGAACATCATATCATGTGCAGACAACACCCAGCTCATCCTCTCTCTGTCCGTAGACCCCTCCACCACAAAGTCCAACTTCCACCTGTGCATGACCAGCATCGCCCACTAGATGCAAACTAACTGCCTCAAACGCAACATTTACAAAACGGATATACCCCTCTTCAGGAGCAACACATCCCCATGGGACGACTCCTGGTAACCAGCAGAACTGGGACCTTCCCCCACACCCACAGAACACGCCAGGAACCTCAGGATCATACTGGACAGCAAACGCACCATGAAAAACCAGATCAATTCAGTATCCTCAGCCTGCTTCCTCACTCTCCGCATGCTCTGGAAAGTCTTCAAGTGGCTCCCAGCCTGCACCAGACACACCGTCACTCCAGTCCTCGTCACCAGCTGCCTGGACTACGGCAACACTCTCTACGTTGGAGTCACCTCACACCTGATAAAAAGACTACAAACCATTCAGAACTCAGCCTCCAGGCTTGTCCTTGATCTCACCAGATGGGCCCACATCATTCCACAGCTAAGGAAACTCCATTGGCTCCCCGTTCACAAGAGGTGTCAGTTCAAGATGCTAACCCACGCCTACAAGGCCCTGCACAGTCAGGGACCAGCCTACATCAACCACTGTGTTAACTTCCACCAGTCATCCAGACAACTGCGCTCGCCTCCCTCTCCCTCACCCACCCTCTCCCTCACCCACCGGTGCATCCACCGAAGCAAGAGTGGTGGTTGCTCCTTCTCCTAACTAGCTACCAAGACCTAGAATGACCTCTCCCTCCACTTCCGGGTCTCCCCCTCCCTGCAAGAATTGAGAAAGAGTCTGAAAGCCTGGCTGTTCAAATAACCTCACCCAGCAGCAGTACCCCCAGTGCCTGGTTACCCTTGTGGATGATAAGCAGTGCTCTAGAAATCCCTTTATATTGATTGAGTTGAAAAGTTTATGAAATATGCAAAAATGTCTTTCCTCTAACTCTTACAGCTTTCTGAGCTATGAAAGAGAGTGAGCGTCTTCTGCCCATTTTTAGAGATGACTTAATAAATGCTTGGCGAAGATTTTCCTTTCTGCATCTATCAGAGCAATCAGCCTGTAGCTCTGAGGGGGAAAATTAGGTGCTCCACCTGCCTAATCCTCAAGTCCAGGAAGACCCTTCTGCACCGGAGAGATAGACTCTGGGTGCACATCGGCATGCAGCCATTAACTGAAGACACCAGATATTTTAAGGGAGGTGGACCCCCAACATTGCCTAAGAAGAGGAATTTTCGGGCATCCCCACCCACTAGCTCAAATGGCAGGTTATTGAGGCTGACTTCTCTGACCATGAAGGACTGGAGGAGGAAGAGGAGGAGCAAGGTATCCCATCCACTTACCTTGGGTCCAGCACTGGTCCCAGAATGAAGACCACGCCGAGAGTCGTGAGTATCTCAGAGATTCAAACACTTAAGCCACACAAACAGCCGCACGTCGAGGCAGAGCATCACCCCAAGGTGGTCGAGCATCTAGCTCTGTGCAAAAGCCACCACCAGCTGCTGGTGCACCTCAGTCCCCTTGCTCAAGTTGACACAGAGACCAGGCTTTGGAGCGGAGATGGGATCCGGCCAAGTCGCTTGAGGATTGTCTATACGTACACAGCCTCTTGCCTACTTCCCTGAGGCCGGCGGCTTGATAATAAAAATAAATTTAACACAGCTGCATGGTCAACAGCCCAAGGGGCAGTCAGCGCAATAAATTCTGGAAACGCTAAGTGCTTCTTGCTCATGCTAACAATAACATACAGAAAACCCAGAACAGTAATAATCATCATTGCTTACGGCAATCAGGAATTAGTTCAGTTCAGAGTATCACCTAATAAATATAATAGAAGAAACACACTAATCGAACCTGCTGCTTCCCCTTCGTTTAAAAAAAAAAAAAACCCTCTAACCAAGGGTCCCGCCTAGACTATTTGCTTGTTCCCCTGGAGTTGTGCATCACTCTGATCTCGCTCTGACATGTGTGTCGCGACCAGGCTGCACTCACTACATTTTGGTGAATTATAATGTCATGTCCCCCCTTCTGGTTCTGCTGCTATCTCTCCACTTCGCTCTACAGTCCTGTTTAGCCTATATGCTGTGTACAGTCCTCAAAAATTCTTAGGCCTGCTGCGAGGTGGGAGCAGCTCACTAAAATTCTCGGATTGTGTGCAGCAGTAAAGCATATCATGCGACCATTGAGTCACCGTAGGAACAAGGCCTCTCATCCAACACGTTGCTACCCTTCTCTTGGCCATGAGGAGTCCCATATCCACTAGCCTACGTATTGCTTTAGGGAGGGTTTTAGAGTACCCTTAAAGGGCGATTGCAGGATCCGGCGTTAGCTCCCTGTCCACCACATCGCTCAATTCTCGGAATATGGCCTCCCAGAAATTGAATACTCCCGGGCATTGCCACGCTAGATGCATAAAGTCTGCAGGGTGTGCGCGACATCTGTCGCAGAGCGCATCTTCCCTGAGCCCGTATCTATGCAGTCTTTCCGGGGTATAATATATTCTATTAATGTATTTGAAATGTATTAGTCTATGCTTGCCGTGTAGTGAAATACGCCTAGTGTTAGCACAACAATACGTCCACATAGAATCGTCTATTACCACTTGCAGGTCTCTTTGCCATGCCAGTCTGGCCTTCGTGTATTGGTTGGCTCTATGCGACATAGCCACTTTGTATATGCTGGAGACCGCCTTCCGGGGGGACTCGGTGTTTATAACATATGTCAATTCCGATACCTCTGGGGGTTCACTCAGGTCCTCTCCCAGCAAGTCGCGCATAGCTCTGCGAACTCTTTAAAACTGAAATTGTTGGAGCAGAGTGACAGCGTCTGACCCAGTCGCAGCTTGTTCCCATGTTTTAACCACCCCGTCTTGAAACCGGTCTCCCGCCTCGTCAATGTTTAGTGTATGCAGTACACGGATAACCCCTCCGTCCCTGCAGGGAGCTATCCATAATGCCCATTCAATCGGCATAGCCGGAGAGTACAGCAGAGCCCCCGCCTGTAGTTGCAATAGGTTATGCCAGGCGTGTCGAATCGAATTGATGGAGTCAAAGATTCCGGTTCTCCGGTCCACGGGTTCAAATAGCGTGGCTGGGAGGGGGAGCGGCTCGGCCATCAGCTTCTCCACCCGTAGAAACGGCACGTCGGGCGCGCCATGTATCCAGTGATGTGCCAGAGCTCCTTGCGCTGCTCTATAATATAAGGCTAAGTCTGGTGCTCCTAAGCCCCCCAGCTGATAGGGTAATGTAAGTATTCGCCATTGTACGCGTGGTTGCTTACCCGCCCAGGCTAGTTTTATCATTGATTTCTTAAGTCTATGAAAGAAGGATCGTGGCAAAACCATAGGGATGTTCGTGAAAAGAAACAGAAATCTGGGTAAAATCACAATTTTCATGATGGAAACGCGGCCAACGAGCGACAGCGGCAACCGGATCCAGGATTCGACGTCGTTCTCCAATTTATCTATAGCGATACCATAGTTCTCTCTAAACACGATTTCTGAGTCTGTGTGCAGTCGGATACCAAGGTATCGAATCGAGTCCGTGGTCCATTGTAACGGATAGTCCATCTCAAAGTTTGTCGTAACCGGGGTGAGCAGGAAGACAATGGACTTAAACCAATTGACGTGCAAGCCCGATAGCGCACCAAAGTGTACTATTTCCCTAAGCATTGGGGAGAGATTGTGTTCCGGATCTCGAACATATAATAAGGTGTCATCTGCATATGTGGACACTACAATCCTATAGGACGGGAAACTGATGCCTTTATGCCCATGGTATTCCCTGAGCGCGCATGCAAGCAGCTCGGCGACTAGGGCGTATAATATGGGAGATAGTGGGCAGCCCTGTCTAGTCCCCCTGGTAATAGAAAATGCGTCTGTGATCAGATTGCCCAGTCGGACCCTTGCAGTGGGAGCGTTGTACAGTACTCCGAGCAGCTGTAGGAAAACTGACCCCATGCCCATCCTATTTAACACCTGCCGCATGAAAGGCCACTCTACTGAGTCAAATGCCTTTTCCATATCTAGGAAGACCGTTACCGCCTTAGTGTCTTGTCTAACATGTTGTATAGTGCCAAACACTGTGCACAAGTTATAAGTCAAATTCCTATCAGGGATAAACCCTGCCTGTTCCGGCGCTACCAGCACTGGAGACAGTGGGGCCAGACGATTGGCCAGAATTTTAGCGAAAATCTTGGTATCCACGTTCAGGAGTGAAAGTGGTCGATATGAACTGCATTCCTCCGGGGGCTTGCCCGGTTTAGGGATGGCTACTATAAGTGCCTCTCTCATAGTGCAAGGCGTGGTACCCGAAACACACATATCGTCGAACTGCGCAGCCAAATGGGGAAGCAGTAAGTCTAGGAATGTTTTATAGAAGCCTACTGTGAGGCCATCAGTCCCTGGGGCGCTAGCAGTTTTCATTCCCGCCAATGCTGTCGTTATTTCATCTTTTTCAATGGGGCGCATGAGGAACTCTCTGTGCGTGTTGGTTAGGAATGGCAATTTGATATGTTCTAAGTAATCAAGTATTTCCTCTTCCGTCCCTGAAGAGCGAGAGGAGTATAACTCCGAATAATACTGTTTGAACCTATCCGCAATATCCGTTTCTTCAGTTAACATTACTCCCTCTGCAGATCTTATTTCACAGATTGGCGTTTTGTCGCGTCTGGCTTTCAAAATCTGCGCCAATATCGAGCCCGGCCGGTCCCCCTCTCCATAAGTACGGGCTGTGGCGTATTTGCCCAGGTGCTTAACCTCGCTATCTGCAGCATCCTGGTACTCGTCTAGCGTGTCTTTTATCGCTTTAGCAAGCTCTTCGTCCTCACCCACCGCTTGACGCAGCTCCAAATCCCTTAATTTCCGCTCTAGGTCCGTTAGTCTCTACCGAATGGAGCGGAGGACACCCGAGTGCTTAGCCATGGCCACGCCACGAATATACACTTTGAAGGCCTCCCAGACGGTCTGGAAGCTATCCACTGAGCCAATATTAATAGTGAAAAATGTATCTATGGCGTCAGCTAGTTCTCCCTTAAAGAGAGGGTAAAGTAGGGAATATAGGGGAAAGTGCCAAGTGAATGGCGGCACATTCTTTCTAGGAGTGGCCAGTACCAGCAGCAGCGGCGAGTGATCCGAGAGTGTACACGGGAGCACCAGAGCCTGACGGACCTGCTCCTCCAGTGACTCCGTGGCCAACCAGTAATCTATTCGAGTGTGCAAATTATAATAAGCTGAATAATGTGTGAAACCCCCCTTGTTGGGATAGCGCTTTCGCCACACATCACAAAGGCCCTTGCTAACCATGATATCCTTCAACGCCCGCGCCGCCGCTGCAGGCTTCCTCGCCGGCCCTGCTGATCTATCCAGTTCCGGGTTCCGTACTAAATTGAAGTCCCCTCCCCAGAGATACTGTGCGCTCCGTAACTGTACACAGTATTTGCCAGTGACGTGAAAAATTCGGGACAGTCGAAATTAGGACCATATACATTCACTATAATCAGTTCCATGCCTTTGCCCCTACATCTAGAGATCACAAAACGTCCTGCACTGTCTGAGTGTAGCTGTTCCAGCTTAGTCAGATCTAGGGTTAACCCAGGTCAGCACCCCTCGAGCATGCGTCGTGAAACCAGAGGTATTAACATTGCCTAGCATTCCCCTAGTACGCAGCAGCGCGCTAGACTGAGGGAGGCGAGACTCTTGTAGTAAGGCTACATCTATGTTATGTCTGTTCAGATAATTTAACACCTTACGCAATTTACGGTAGTCATTAAGTCCTCGTATATTCCATGATAGTGCGCGTAGGGAATCGTTCTGCCTCGGGGCGCTGGCCCCGCTAGGTGTCATCATAGTGTGTAACTAGTCTCATATGGGTTCCTGAACTTCCTTGCGTGTGTGTACTGGGTGTAACGTATGCGAAACATAAAAAAGATCCCAAACAGCCAGGACGGTCTAACTTCGCCTCTCCCCCTCCCTCCCCCCACCCACAGCAGACCTCCCCCAACTTGGTCGCGCATCATCCCAGAATACTCCCACTCGACCCCCCGCTACCCTCCCTCCTCACAAAATCGCAACCCTGGTGTGTGGCACTCGTGGGCGGAGGTTGCTCGATAGATAAGAACTAAGCAGAGTAAAAGGAGAAAAGAAAAAGAGAAAGGCAAAAGAAAACCGCAACTTTCCAGCCCCCGCCTCCCGTGAGCCGTCTGTTAGGTTGTACAGCATCTTCAACCACATCTTGCCTATTTACATAATAAATCGCCGGACCACCGACATCAACCCGCCACCTCAGTCGGGCTCCGAAGCCCTAAGGCATTTCACTTGTAGCCATCACACGGAGTGGGCCGTGCTATTTATGTCCATCAATGGATGCCACCCTGCCCGTGCATAGTAAACTATTTCACAATAAACCAGGAAAGTCCTAGCCCACTTCAGCAGTAATCCAGTAAACATGTATACAGTAATTACTAAACAGCCGTCTCTCCAAACCTCCCTGCCACCCATCTTGCAAGGTCCCCCATAATACTCATCAGTTAGCAGAAGTGCTTTAGTTTCAGTCCTGGTCTACCACCGATCCACCCGTCGCTCCATTGAGCAGGTGCTGGTCCGGGCTCCCGCGATGTTCTCTGGACCAGTCTTTTAAAGCCTTCTGGAGGACCTTCGGGTCTGTGAAAATGTGAGAGCGACCCTGCCTGTTGACTCGTAATTTGGCAGGGTACAGCATGGCATAGTCCAATTCCAGATCCCGCAACTGTTTTTTCATAGGAGCGAATTGTCTGCGTGCCTCTTGTACTCGGATTGTGAAGTCCGGATAGAGTGATAGTGTTGAGCCTTCATACGTTAGTACTTGCTTTTCTCGTGCCAGCCGAAGTGCAGAGTCTCGGTCCCGATAATTAAGCAGCTTTGCTATAATTGGACGGGGCGGAGCTCCTGGGGGCGGACGCGGGCCCAGGGAGCAATGAGCTCTCTCCACCACGAACATGTTAGAGAAGACGCCTTCCCCCAGTATCGTGATCACTAGTTTTTCAACAAATTGTTCCATGTTACCCGTGGAGGTCGTCTCCGGCAAGCCAGTAATTCTCAAATTGCAGCGTCGCGAGCGGGCTTCTAAGTCCTCCGTTTTATCCTGTAGGACGCGCAGAACCTTCCCCAGTTGTTTCTGGTCCGAATCTAGCGTGGTGTGTGCTTCCTCTACCTCCGTTAGTCTTCTCGCTGACATGTCTAAGCGTTCTGCATGCTTGTCCAGCCGTTCCCCCATCCTATCCATCCTCTAGGAGAGAGCGTCCATTTTGGTACCCAAGGAGGCGATGCTGCTTTGCAACCTTTTTTCCATAGAGAGGAGCATCTTACGGATATCAGGGCTAGGATCGTCTTCGTCCGGGGTGTGTGTCCTAGAGGCGTCCGCAGAGGAGGCATCATGCAATTTTGAGCGCTTCTGTTCGAAGGAGAGTTTAGTTTGTGCTCTATCCGTTTCACCCATGATGGGGGGGGCGAGTGAGTGTTCGGACCAAAGGATCAACAGCGCACCACGATAGCCTCCCACCTCCAACGGTCTCAGTCTGCGCACCCCAGCCAGGCCAACGTGCGTCCCGCTATATGCAATCCAGCAGATCCGGCTGCAATGGGGGACTCCTCAGTCCAGGCCCAGCCTCCTGGGTCACAGGATATTGTGGTCGTGCAGTGAAGTCCACGGCAGCCTCCCTATGTGGGGTGTAGGCCTCAATAGGGTACCCCGGTGCTGGTCGAAGGCGCTCCCTGTGTATTATTCCCCTGCCTGTGCTGTGATGCAGTGTACCACACCCGCGGGTGTTTCCAGGCGCTAGACCTGCTCCCGCACTCAGCCTCACCAGCGTTGTTTCTCGCTGTGCCTCACCGCATCCGTATGCAAATTTCTAACATCAGCGGCACACCAGCCCCAGACGCTTCCGGAGTTCTGCAGGTAAGTCGCGCTGTGAACTCCCTAGCCGGCGAGGGCCACTGCCCGACTCGAGCTATAGGGGACTATCCGCAGAATGAGTCCCAGTGCGGGGGTCAAAGACGTCTCCCCGGCTGCTTCAGCGTGTCCTTATGCGTCCCAGGTGGGCGTGCGCCTAGCGCCGCCGCGCTTTAATGGCGGACCCTGTCCGATATGGGCCCCAGGTCCGTGCCGGCGTCCAGTGTGGGCCGGAGCGCTCGGGCTCCACTGTGCCCCGTCTCACCTTGCCACAACCGCGGGTCTGCCGCATCACATCCCAGCTCTCACTCGTGTGTGCTGGCAGTCGTCGCTGCAGGCGCTTTCCCACTAACGCTGCTCCGCCTCCTCTGTGCACCCCCTCGACGCTCCCACCAGGACCGCTCCACGTATCCAGGTCCGTCCTGGTCGGCAAACTGCAACGGTCGCTCGAGCCCCCTCGGTGACTGCGGGGACGCAGGTCAGTGCGCCGCACGTCCGCTGACGCAGCTCCGCCCTCAAGCTACTCCAGCTCGGGGATTACGGGCCTAACCGCTAGCCCGCTACACGCTGCCACAACTCCGGCGGGGCTGTTCGAAAAAGCTCCAGAGTTCACTGCCCAGCTTGCGGGTGAGTTCCGGCGGCCAGGTCTCCGTCGGGGAGTAGGTAGAAAGTGAAGTGCTGTCGGATAATTGAAGGATTTTGGTACAGCGTCACGAAGCTCATGGCTCAAGCGGCCATCTTAGTCGCGAGCAAGCTCCGCCCCCCAAAGTTTGTTGTTCACAAACGTGCAGATCTTATGGATTAGTGGGAACAACACGACACTCCGTCTGAAAACGAGCCTCATCACAGGGAACAAGGATTCCCCCACTTCCGACAGATAAGAAAAACAAATACATCAATACTGGTGGAAAAAGAGTGGCACTCGGATCTGCCACCCACTGGTGTATCTCCAGCTCTGTCTGCCTCCTCTCCAGGTAGAACAGGGCACACCAGGATGAGATAGAAGATCTCCTACTGCATCTCCCACCAGAGTATAGGACGAAGAGGGAGGACTTGGCCACAGGGGATAATTATCTTCAAAGCTACTATTCTGTGTGCATTTGATGCTGCAGGCACTTCTCCCAGAGGGATCATTACTTCCGTGATCTTGCGGCGCCACACCTGGAGGTGCATTTTGGGCTTTATCCAAGCAGATTTTTATTAGCCTGCTCTTTGATATGGAACACCTCGTCAGGTCATAGGTCGATGAGAAGCTTGAAAAGAATAAGAAAGACATGGACCCAGCTCTGTGTGTGGTGGTTTGGGCGCCCTTTAAGCCACAGCGCCCATAGCTTCCTTTTTTGAGTCAGCAGGTTAGAGAAGCCTCCAATGCCACCCTCCCTGGTCATGCACAGTCCTACCAGTGTCAGCAGCAGACTTACCACCAACATGGGGGTAGAGGGTACCATAGGGACTCCTTCTGTGGTAACGGTGCCAGGTGCAGAAGCAGACGTACTGCCACCAAGGAAGCCTCTACCTCCAATCAGTGACTAGCTCTTCAGCGCCCACCCCCAAACCCAGATCGTACAACACCTGCCGTGGGAAGACTTCAGCCGTTTCTTTCTAGTTGGAAAGAAATCACTTCCGATCAGTGGGTGCTCTGCATCTTCGAGCATGGCTAGTATCTCAAAGACTCCGCAACCCTGGGTTGACTAAGTGTTGATACGGGCCAGAACCCATGATGCTCTGCAGTGGTGGAACAGCAACAATCTATTGCAGGGCGGGCCCTTCCTGGACCCCATTCTGCAGGTGACTATCACCAGAGAGGCTTAGCTCTCAGGCTGGGGAGCGCATCTCCAAGACTTGACAGCTCAGGGCTTGTGAACGCCTCACCAACAAAGTCTCCACATCTATCACATGGAGCTTCTATCTGCAGAAACAGGGCAGTACTCACTCCCCACAGTTGTCTGCACTGGCCCAGATAACTTGGCATTGGGCGAGTCACCATCGGATGGACCTCCTGGTGGAGTACCTTCCGGTGTGGACAACCATTTTGCAGACCTCCTCAGTAGGATGGAGCAACAAGTCCATGAGTGGGAGCTCCATCTTCAAGTCCTGCTCCTGTATCTAAGTTGCTTGGGGGCCCCAGAGGTAGAACCTCTTTGTCGTCTGAAAAACACAAAATGCCAAAGTTTCACCTCCAGGTTTCCCCACCTTCAATCTAAGGGCAAAGCTCTATTGAAGAACTGGTCAGGGATCTTTGCCTATGCTTTTCCTCCTCTCCCACTGCTTCCGTACATCTGCCGAAGTAGTAAGGAAGCTTCGGCAGACATCCCTCAGTCTCATTTTTGGGGTTTTCACATGGACCAGACAACCCCAGTTCTTGACTCTCCTTGAGAGGTTGGTTGTCCCCCAATGAGAAGCTCCCCAACACACTGGACCATCTCTCGCAAAAGCAAGGCAGAGTCCAACACCCAGGCCCCAGGCACCTCAACCCAGCAATCTGGCTTCTGGGGTCTTAGAATGTGGGTAACTTGGCCCAGGAATGCCTTCAGGCCCTCACATTGGAGACCCTTTGTTCCATGTCCACAATGACAGGGCAGTCCCTAGAACTAACCCCAACTTTTTGCCTAAGGTGGTATCCCCGTTCCACCTCAACCAAACCACTGAACTACTGGTTTCCTTTACCTAACCAGACGTGGTAGGTGAAAGGGCACTCCACACACTTGATGTCCAAAGCGCCATCTTATACTACACTGATTGGACCAGGCCCTTTTGCAAGACACAGCTACGTTTCATTGCTTAAGCACAAGGTTCGCTCTATGTGAAAGGTAGGCATAGCTAGGTGGATTGTCAAATGCATCCAGACGTGCTACCTCAAAGCTAAAAGAACTTTGCTTGCCCTTCCAAAGCCATACTCCACCTGTAAGAAGGGCGCCTCTATGGCCAAGTACCTATAGCTGACATCTGCACACCAGCTACATGGTCTACTCCTTACACATTCATGAAACACTACTGTGTCGATGTCCTCGCATGCCAACAAGCCAGAGTTGGCCAAACAGTCTTAAGGACTTTGTTACAAGCAACTGTTTCATTTGTTGGCTGATCACCACTTAAGGGAGAACTGCTATACAGTTTATGCAAAGCATGTGTATGTACAGCTATACATGCTACAGAAGGAGTATGTTACAGATGTAAGTACGCCTCTGTTCAAAGTGCGTAGTGCTGTAGATTCACATACTCCCACCCACCTCCCCGAAAGGTAGTGGTTGTTTCAGATTACATCTGATATTTAATCACATTTTTTTATGCATCGCTTTACGCATGGTCATTATGGCGTCTTCTTACTGCTCAATCATTGTGATCACCTGATGGGCGACAAACAATTTAACACCGGAGCTTGTGCCTATGCACATTGCCAACAAAGGGAGGAGTCCATTTACATTGTGACTCGAAAGACTTCTTTGAAGAAAAAAAAGTTGCAACATCCGAGCCCAACACTAGATTCCAGGATATGCAGAGAGTGTGAATCCACAGCACCACACACTGCGAACAGATGCTTTGAGGTTAAATTATATGTATCCTACCTTTGGTAACAATCTGTTCGTAGCATATGTGGCTGTATATACACAAGCTGTGAATACTACTGCCGTTCGTGTTTGACGGGCAGTTTGCAAGTTGTTTATGGTGAGCACGATTTGAGTCCAATACTGTTTGTGGTTTTAGCACCAGCCCACAATGCGCCATAACAGAGATTCCACCTCGGATTGTTTTTTGCACCATCGGGTATTGACTTCAGAATGCCAACTCCGGGACCCACTGGACTTTGGCCCCAACGACAGGAAAACTTCAGTGATATTCTTTGGCAGCAGCGGTGGGCAACACAGATTGGAGGTAGGGGGACGGGGCGGGAAGGACGTGTGGGAAACGGGTATTAAAAAACAAAATAATTACCTTCTGGCCACGTCTCTACTTCATAGTCCTCCCTCGCTGGCCTGAACAGGAGGCACACCTAAGCTTCCAGTCAGCCAATCATAACACTGGCAGCGTTGTGATTGGTCCGAGTGCCGTGTTTTGGCACTCAGACGCTGACTGGGAGCCTGGGCACGTTGTCCACGCAGGCTGTAATGCAGCCAGCATGGAGAACATGCGAAGTGCGCAATACAGTTTGGGCGACCCAAGAGGGCCGGCCAAACAGTCACTGCGCACTTACCAGGGTGCTACCACTCCTCCTCTGACCCTGCCTCCTCACTCAAAGCTGCAGAAGTAGGAGAAAATAAAATGCTAATTACACGTGTTATCATTTTTTCCCCCCTTTATTTCACTGCTAAAAAGCCTTAGCGGAGGAGCAGCCACTGTTCGGCAGCATCCTTTGAGACCCAGAGCAGACACTTCACCAGATGGAGGACCCTCGGCCTGCGTCAGTGCCTCTCCATAGGATGTATAGTTAGAGAATGACTGTGTGTGTGGCGGTGTCCATTTCTGTCCTAAGTGCAACGCAAAGGTTTCTTGGTGTGACCCCAGCAGTGTGTTTCATCCCTGCTTGTTCCTGGGGTGCGTGGCCTGTCCTGGTGCAGGGCGTGCACGTGCTCGTCGCTGTGAAAGGTGTCCTTCCGAAGTCTGGTCTCTTGTTAGTTTGGTTTTAGGCATTAGCTCATTTCACCGCGTTACTCCCTGATTGCGCTGCTGACCAGGGACAAATCTCGGGGCTCTTGAGGCACTGAGCAAAGGGGTTCACTGCCTAGTCCTTAAGTTCCGGGGTGCTGCTGTGTCCACAGAGTCCTGCCCTGCTCTGCGTCTTTACCACATTTGCGGCAGTCTCTGGCACTAGATATCCACCTTGTGTGTGGTGTTTGGGCGGGGGACGGGGGCAGCGGGCCGGTCATCAGGCTCTGAAGACTTTATTTGAAAGATCCCTTCATACTGAATCACCTATTAATTTCTCTTCAAGTTTTATTACATTTTGAGGATCATTTCTCCCACATTCATTGATTTACTCGCGTCTGTTAACGTAGATTTTTCCTGCAATGTCTCATTTCTCGAGCTAATGTGCACTGTCTTAATGTATAAAATGATAAAAACTGTTAAATCTCTGTGGGTGGGCTTCCTTTTTAACTTGACAGTCTGTCCTGGAATTCTGCAGGGGTTATGTCTTGTCAGTGCTGACACTCAGGGTTCATAAAGCGCACTGAAGCTCTAAGGGTCTGAACCCTACTCCTTGCCTGCCCTGTCCCCTTCCCTGCCCATGAATCCTTCAGGACAGTTTGGGTGCACAGTATATTTACACTTTGTGTTTTTGTTTCAGATCCACGTGGAGGGAGGTGGCAGGGTCTGCTGCCGGTGCTGGTAGTGGTGGTGCTGACGACGGTGCTGGCGGGGACGCTGATATTAAAGTGGAAACGTATAAAGCGCCTTTTCATCAGTCATCACAAAGGACAGAGAACCCGCAAAGCCCCGCCCTCTGGGGTACGAAACAAGGAGGGGCTAGGGATGTTTCCACTTCCATTGTACACACCTCGCCACAACAGTGACACAGATGGGTCCAGCCAGGGCTTTAAGTGGGATGAAAAAACTGGGGAGTCCCTCAAAGGGGGTGGCCAATGTTATTAAGGGCATGGCTTAAAACACCCAAGCTAAAAATCTGTGCTTAGCATAGTGTGCCGCCCAACTTGTATTTTGCTGTTTGTCATTGCATCCAGATATATGATACAACAAGTAACATCATACCTACAACAAGTCAGGACTATTGGCTTTGTCAATGGTTGTTAGTTGCATAAGATAAATAAGCAGCAACTATGGCTCGTTGTATATAATATTGAAAAAGCTTCCACTTAAAGCCCCTGGTGACACCATAACAATGTTGCTGCTCCTGAGTTTCAAAAAGAGAAGAGAAATCCAAAGAGAAAACCACTCTCTTTAAAGGATTCCCCTTCTACAACGCTCACCTGGCATGACGTCATGGCGTAACTTCTACACTAGTGAGAAGTGAGCAGTGTGAGCAGCGCATATCGATGTGCCTCTGTCACTGCAGCCGGGAAAAAAACTGACTTCCTGTGCTCAGCACCGGTGAGACCCGGGCCACTTAAAGCCCTGGGTCCAGCACCGGAAGTGACATCGGAAGCAGCACGTGCAAGGTTTATGATGAAACTGTGAAGATGTCGAATAGAGACGCTGATTCAATGGAAACGTCAGAATTCCATTGTACTTGAAGATTTGTAAATGCCTTCTAAACCCTCTGAGCTGGTTTTTTCCTATTTCCCTCCTGTGCCCTCTTCAGACTCTTGTCAAAGGTGGGTGGGGGGGGGGAGTGGGTTATGCTGATTTGGTGCAATGCATCCAAGCATGGACTGCCCTTTTCACTAGTGGTTACTGGGTGAGATACCCCATCACTGACCACAATCCGTGCTAGCACCCACATTACTTTGCAATCGGGGCCAGTACTGCAGTAGGTGCAGTGGCACCAGGGCCCAAGAATGCGAATGGCCCTCTAGACCCCAATTATAGCTGTATTTTACTACCAAACTGAGTATGGGGGTCCACCTCCTTGATTCCATAAGGGCCCACAACTGTTTATAAAGAAAGGTCTTCTGTGGGAAGGAGCTCTTTTTCCATGATCACCCACCCAAGCTTTGGACTGATGCTGGTTTTCCAACTCTAGTGCACAGGGCCCGGCTTTCCAGACCCCAGTGCATGTGCTCTGACCCCCAAAGTAAGTGTACAATTGGCTAATTGAACTTCACCAGCAGGGTCTCGACTGCATAAACTGGGATCTGTCATCAATATGAGAGTCG
Source organism: Calotriton arnoldi (assembly GCA_963921515.1). NCBI lineage: Eukaryota > Metazoa > Chordata > Amphibia > Caudata > Salamandridae > Calotriton > Calotriton arnoldi. The sequence goes on from CAWUFW010010303.1 coordinate 361,294, forward strand.
CATCTCCGACCCCAGCAAATTCAGCCCTTCCGTGGATGAATCCTCAATGCAGAAACCGACGAGGCATCCCCAGGACCATAGCGGGCGATGGCATGCCGGCTACTGCCGCCTCTTTTTCAGACACATCACCCCGTTACTGTAAGAACTGTAATGAAAGTGTAGTAATGATGGCTTCTTGCATAGCAATTGTCCCATGTGCCAGGCTGTACATGCGGCCACTAGAGGACTGTTTATCAAGACAATGTGCACAAGTGGGAGGGCACTTTCTTTCAAAAGTCAACATTTTTAAAAGTGTACAATATTGTATTTCTGTATTTTTATACCCTTAAACTGATATTGGACATGATGTACTTGAATATTTTATGACAACTTTAAGTGTACAGTAAAAAATAAACAAAATAAGATTCACATGCGGCCACCCTCCTCCCTGGAAGTTACTGATCATGTGTTTGACTTTCTTTTCACATAGTATTAATTTCCTATCATCAGTACGCACTCTTTGAGTCAAGTAGTTGGCATTTGTTGATCTTACAGCAGCATTCGACTGTGTTATACACAGCAAACTGTGGAGTATCCTTAGTGATCTCAAGGTAGACCCAACATTAATTCAATTTTTAAGACAGTTATATTCAGGTGCAACAGCCAAAGTTCGATATGGACTTAAGGGAGAGTGTACCGCACCGTTCAAAGTGGAGAGGGGAGTGAGGCAAGGATGTGTTTTGGCACCACTTCTGTTCACTCTTTATACAAACGCATTAGAACAGGAGTTGGTGTCAAACGCGAGGGACCCGCCATATGTAAACAAGCGTCCGATTGTCTCCCTTCTCTACGCGGACGATGCGGTACTCATGGCACGCACCCAGATTGGTTTACAGAGGGCCCTTACTTATTATACTAGCTTTATGGATCACTTGGGTTTAAAAATGAATGCAAAGAAGAGTTTTATAATGACCTGTGGGAGAGGGAAACAAAGGTATAGGAGTTTTCAAGCTGGGGGAAGCAGGGTAGAATCTATTAACACCTTTACGTATTTGGGTGTTTTATTTAACCGCACTGGGTCTTGGGCACAGGCGATCAAGACCAGGAGCCTTCTGTTTACGAGGTCTACCGTGGCCCTGACACATTTTACCAAAAAACTGGGCAAAAGACCACCCGAAATTTTATTGAAAATCTATCAGGCTAAATGCGTGAGCATTGCAATTTTTGGGGCGGGAATATGGGGGTTCTACGATTGTGCCCCAATCCAATATGTCGAAAACAAGTTTCTGAGATTTATTTTGGCAGTTCCTGCTAGCACCCCTGTTTTTAATTGCCACAGTGAGCTAGGAGTACCATACATTTCAGACCTAATTAAGGTACAACCAGTGCTGCTCTGGCATAGAATCTGGACCTCTACCAGCACAGGTCTAAACAAGGAAATTTTAACTGATGCAACGAAACTAGACCATGCAAGCAAGATTTTGTGGTTAAAATACGTAAAAAAATTATGCATGACATTGGGCATCCAGAATATTTTTCCCAGCCTGAAACATTAAATTCTATACATCGGAAGGAATTTAAAAAAGTTTGTATGACCATTCTGGAAGAAAATAGGCTGGTTTTGGAAATAAATAAACCCATGGTGGTCCAGCATCAATTGATCACCATAACATATAACATCCAACCGTACCTATTCTGCTGTCTGGGGGTAAGATAGGTACGTGTTAACACGCTTTAGATTTGGGACTTTCCACCGTCTGATTAGTTATCCGGTTATGAACAACTGGTCAAGGGAATTATGCCCATGTCCCTGCGATAACATCTCTCTACAAACAACTATCCACGTAATTTTATTCTGTAAATACTATGCAAATGAACGACGAAGATGGATTGTACCCCCACTCAAACAGGGAGGATGGAGACAATGCCGCCCTGCTTTTATGTATTTACAGATGTTGGAAAATTATTACTGCATTGGTTCCATGGTGGGTTTCCTAAAAATATATTGAGAGCGAGGAAACTCCTAAATGTTTAGATCTCTGAGGGAATATTAGTAGTATAGTTCCCAAACATTCTGTATTTTTATGTACCAGAGATAGTGATAGCTAAATGAACTGTTTTTATGCCTGTTGCATTTATTTATGTTTATTTATGTACATTTTAGAAGTAAGATGAAATGTTTTAAACTGTCTGCTTTTATGATTTTATACGCCTAAAATCGAATAAAGCTCATTTTGATTTGATTTGATTTGAGTCAAGTAGTTTGATTTGCACTACTCGCCCATACAGCATGAAAACAATCCGAGGTGGAGTAGAGGTGGTGCCGATTCCTTATGGAATAAGGGATAACTCACAACAGGTATTGTAACTCAAACTTCTTCGAAGAACAAGTTGCAAATGTCCAGGACCGACACTAGGTGGCAGGAGGATGCACAGCATGTGAATCTACAGCACCACATGCAATGAACAGATGGTTCCAGGATCACAGGGTAAGTAACATTCTTTATATATAGATATATATAGATATATACACATATAAAAACATTCCTGTACACCCAACAGTCGCATCAGCCCCCAAATCATTTCTAAATACCAAACTCATAGTCCCAACCTTCCCTTCAATCATACTTTTTAATTTATCCCCAACTGCTCCCAACACAAATTCCTGTACATATTCTGCTGGCACATCAAATATTATTTTGCACAGGATTTCTGCCAGTGGTTCTAGTGCTAGGGAAAGCAGCATGGGTGTGGGTTCCTGGTCTAGATGCCACCTCTGTAGAGCGTTGCCCATTTCCTTGAACCCAAGCTTGGCTGGCACCCATAGCTTGGTATTACCCACTTCATGACCCCCCCCCCCCCTTTTATACAATTCACACCAGGGATTTTGTTACGAATGTCCAGCTTACTGTATCAGACCCTCTGTTGGTGTCTAGCACGAGCAGCCTGTTTTGCGGTGCAAGTCTGACTTCTTTCACGTAATCCTCCACCAGGCACCCTCTTATGAAGCTGTCTTGGTCCAGATGTCCCTTTGCCTTCGTGAGGCTGGCTATCGGTGATACCAGTCCTGGAACGCAGCAGCTGTTCTTCCCGCTCAAACTGGAACGAAGTTGGGACATTTGGGACCCACTTTTTGTCTGGATTTACAAACAGTTTATCCTGGCTTCTTTTAATAATTTATTTTTTATCTACAAAATGATGCACTGGAATGTGGCCTGACCGATTGCCCGGGGCTGGCATTAATTCATCCATTCCATGGTTCACCCTGCACCTGTGCTTTAATGACAATTACTTCCGTGTTTTTGTTCTGTAGAGAACCCTTAGTTCATCCCTGTAGAGTTGCCTCATCTCTCTGTACTGTATTAAGTTCTGTTGTGATTAAAACAGTTATCTTTTTCTAAAAACTCTTGCGTTAGGTTGACCATTAGATTATTGCCTCTGTTGTGTGAATTGTTTGAGTGCTGAGTCTCTCTTCACACACCATCCTCCCTTGGACACACCCCCTTGCTTGCCCTCGCTACCCTGAGAGTCAAGTGCGGCATGGGTGCACTGGGCCCAGTGTTCAGAGCTGTGGTAGGATGGACCTCAGACACCAGTGACAGATGACCTCACCCACCACGTATAAAGCCCAGCAGCCCCTGTCTGCCATGTGACCCCTGCTCCCCCCCCTGAAAAAGGCCTTGCAGTTCTCCTAAGAGAACTTCCGTCAGAAGGTGCCACAGACAGGAAACATCTTTTGCTTCCTCCAGGAAGTGGTTCCTTTCTCAGAACTGGCTGGAGTCTTTGGTGCAGTTTCATGGCTCCCCAACTGTCTGGGCTACTGTTGAAGGTGGGTGGTTCACTTCTGTGGGCCTGTCGACTCCGGCTGCTCTGGTTCAAACTCCTGCCAATGCTGTGCCCCCACAGGCTCCTAAGCATAAGCTCAAATGGGGCGTGGCACCATCCTGTTCATTCAGGCCCTGGTTTGACTCTGGTTTCAAAGTTAAGGCTGCTTAAGGTGGGGCTGACTGCAGCGCCGGCCGAGGTGAAAGTGTCATCCGTTTGGACAGGGCACAAGTCCTATAAAAAGAAGTGGGGGGGACTGACAATATGCAAATGATCTCATGACGTCACGTGCTGAACGTGGCCCGGTGTCACCGGGACACGTTCAGCATATTTCTGTGGAGCCCAGCTTCTTGGCAGGGGGGGGACGGCGTCCACCCTGTGAAAAGAGTGGGGGGACGCCGTGTACCTGCGTGTTCCCCGACTCGAGCCCTGCGTTTGGAAACGAGAAGCCAAAGCAAATGTTACCATTGACCCGTACCGTGTGCTCTTTCCTGGCCCTGAGGTTTGTTCACTTGGAGGAGATTTTGTATTTCAGATTCCTTTGCCTTGGCGATGAAGGATAAGGGCTGTGTCTACATGAAGAGGGATGATTCAGTAGCTGGTCTCCTCATGTTTACTTAGAAACTGCCAGTGGCCGAGTAACTTCACTAGAAGGCGAACTTTTCTACCCCTCCGGTGCTGCTTATGGGGTAGTCTCATCTTTTACAACAGTCGAAGGTAGGATAGGCCTTACAAGCGACTTATCTAACCTTCTGACAGGAATCTCTCATTCCTCCATGCTTTCTTCCTCCATTGACTACATCATCGGCTGTCACTGGAAGAGAGGGTCTTCCCATTCTGTCACTGTAGGAGTACCAACGCAGGCACCCTTACACTATGGTGCTTTTTGTGAAAGAAGGGACAGCTTCACGCACAATAAAAATACTTTGAGGCTATTTCCTCTTTCTGAATGCAGTACACACAGAAAGAGGAAAGAACACGGAGAAATAAAGATATTTCTCCTCGTTACGCCTCCCTTGGGGAGGTGCAGCATTTTGATACATTCCCAGGTCTACCAGTGTTGGTAAATCTGGGAATGCGTCAGAATCTGTGGGTGGCTGCGCGGGAACACGGACGCGCCACCCATCGAACGCCTTCCTTGGGCAGAGTAACGCAACGCAGCGACTTGTGCTGCCCTGTGTTACTTCAGGTTTACCAAGCCACGCAGGGCCACGCGAAGTGGCCTTGCGTGGCTTGGTAAATCTCACCTAGGTTTTGCATCGCACTTGCGCCCCTTGTGTGTTGCAAGAGTGATGCAAAACGTTGATAAATAGGCCCCTAATATTTATTTTTAAGTGCCTGTGATGCACTGCAATATAGCTGCCTGGAAGACGCCCCCATTGTTGACCATGCCCTGCAAAACATCTCTCAGTACAAACACAACTAATCACAATATAAATGCTGTCAATGCTAACACAGCCGGTCACAATATACAGCACACTCAATACTAATAGAACCAATTACAATACGATTTCAAAACAAGACTTTAGGCAATACGTAAAACCGAAATAAATAAAACCTTTGTTTGCCCTCCAGGATACGAGACTGAAAATCAAGTTCACCACAGAAAGGGAATAGCACCTTCAGTGCCTCCAATCACACCAAGATAGTCTCTCCACTAGTGGTACCCTACTGTTAGACCTGGCATCATTGGCGTAGGTCTCCCTTCCCCTGCTACTCTTCCTGTCTTGTATGTTGGCTGGATATAGATGTTCTGGGCGCCGTGCCACTGCTACTCGGTGCCACAGCGCCAATGCTCCATGTATATAAATGACTGTGTGAATTAGGATAACTCTGACGCTTACATTAGTATAGCCTGTTTTGTTAAGGATTACTTTCTATCACCCTATCTGCGCCTAGGAACCCGATAGGATCTATGAGTTTAGTATGTTTATAATCAGGCCGGCGAGGGCCACCTTTTAGTGAGGACCGTTTAGGTATTATATGTTGTGAAATGCCTTTCCTGAAAACGCGGTAGTTTCTTGTTTAAAGCTTTACTGCGGGCTGTTGCGAGTATGCGTATTGGCCGTCTGGTTTTGGAGCAGCAGGGCCAGCTGGGTCAGACCTGGCTGCAGAGAGGGATCGGTATTCCAAGCGTGGGGAGGGGTGACTCTTTGATCCAAGCAGGATCGTGCCTGGCAAGGTGAATGATGGCTCCACCTCCCACTGGGTGTCTGATAGCAGACCCCCTCATTCTGAAAGGGCAGGATGTCGCCTCGTAAACCAAGTGCTCCCCGACCCCACCGATCTGGTTCTGACTGGCGTCAGTGATTTGCAACCTTAGAGAACAAAGACTTGTTAGGTATAAAATGCTGCGCTGGAACTTTGGCCAAGGGTGTTCCTTCTGGATGTCAAGACGAGACTCTGTTCGAGTGAACAGAGAAAAGGACTTTGCAACTTTAAACCCATCTTGCCAAAGAAACTACCCGAGGGCCCAACTCGAGGGAGCCTCCTGCCGAAGTCTCAGGGACATTAGACTTCACCCAGTCGGCCGTTGGAATTCCCGTGCGGGGAGTTCCGCTTGCAGGTGAGGCCCCCGTCGAGTAATCCGGAGCCTCTAGTTCTACTGTAAGGGCCGCGGTCTGGACATCTTCTGAAACTTTTGCTGAACCTGTGCGGGCTGCTGCAGCTCAGAGAGAACTGCCGCCGCTGAGCGCCCGCCTACCCCTGAACCTTTGAATCTTTCCTTGCTGAACCTGTGCGGGCCGCTGCAGCTCAGAGGGAACTGCTGCCGCTGAGCGCCCGCCTAACTCTGAACCTTTGAATCTTTCTTTGCTGAACCTGTGCGGGCCGCTGCAGCTCAAAGGGGACTGCCGCCGCTGAGCGCCCGCCTAACTCTGAACCTTTGAATCTTTCTTTGCTGAACCTGTGCGGGCCGCTGCAGCTCAGAGGGAACTGCCGCCGCTGAGAGCCCACCTAACTCTGAACCTTTGAACCTTTCTGTGCTAAACCTGTGCGGGACGCGGCAGCTAAGACGAGAGCTGCCGCCGCTGAGAGCCTGCCTAAATCTGCACCCTCCAACATTCCGCAGGATCCGTGTGGGCCGCTGCAGCTGAAGGAGAGCTGTCGCCGCTGAGAGCCACCAGAACCTGCACCATCGTGATGTGGGCCGCCGCAGCCGAGAGAGAGCTGTAGCCGCTGAGTGCCCACACCTTTTGCTACTGTGCACCATCGTGATTTGCCCCGTGGGCCGCTGCAGCCGAGAGAGAGCTGTAGCCGCTGAGTGCCCACACCTTTTGCTGTGCACCATCGTGATTTGTCCCGTGGGCCGCCGCAGCCGAGAGAGAGCTGTAGCTGCTGAGTGCCCACACCTTTTGCTACTGTGCACCATCGTGATTTGCCCCGTGGGCCGCCGCAGCCGAGAGAGAGCTGTAGCCGCTGAGTGCCCACACCTTTTGCTACTGTGCACCATCGTGATTTGTCCTGTGGGCCGCCGCAGCCGAGAGAGAGCTGTAGCCACTGAGTGCCCACACCTTTGCTACTGTGCGCCATCGTGGTTTGTCCCATGGGCCACCAGAGGAGAGCTGTAGCCGCTGAGTGCCCACACCCCTGGCCACTGTGCACCCCCGTGAGCTGTCCCGTGGGCCGCCGCAGCCAGAGGAGAGCTGTAGCCGCTGAGCGCCCACCACCCTGTGTTACTGTGCATCATCGTGCTTTGTTGTGTGGGTCGCCGCAGCCAGAGGAGAGCTGTAGCCGCTGAGCGCCCGCACCCTTGACACCTTTGACTACTTTGCATCCCCTGGTGGAATTGTCCTGCGGGCCGCCGCAGCTGAGAGAGAGCTGTAGCCGCTGAGCGCCCGCACCCTTGGCACCCTTGACAACTTTGCATCCCCTCCGGAATTGTCCTGTGGGCTGCCGCAGCCAAGAGGGAGCTGCTGCCGCTGTGCGCCCACCACGGAGCAACACGATGAGAGTCCTTGCCTCCCCCGACCCGGGCCGCCGCAGTCGCGTGCTGCTACTGCGGAGAGCCCGCCTGTCCCAGAGTGCCTGAGTCAGTGTGGATGCACGCTGCGGACCTCTGCCACCCCGTATTGTGGTCGCTGGGAGTCCACCTGTCACTGTCTCCGCTTCTTTGAGAAGCTGCGTGCTGTCCCCCCTTTCAACGACAGGTACCTGGTGCGCAAGGGGTCGCGTGGGCCCCGTCCCTGAACTCAGTCAGTGTTACGATTTGGTCGATACGTTGTCATTTCTTTGAGTCCCTATGGGTTGACGTGAATTGTTATTGTTGAAGCGCTTTGAGAGTTGAGTTAAACTGTTAGATAAAGATATTATTTTTCTATTCCTACCTGAGTTGTGTCCTTTTGTGGTGTCATTACTGCCTTATTGTACGTGGTCATAAACGCTTCACACACTGCCTCTGAGATAGGCCTAACTGCTCGTGCTACGTTACAACAGGGTTGAGCAGGGGTTATCGAAAGGGGTGACCCACTTGCCCTGACTTAGGAGGAAGGGTCCCTATTTGGACAGTGGCGCCAGCCAGTGCCAACTAGAGACCCCCATTTCTAACACCTACCCTTCGAGTCAGCATATTTATCCTCGTGTATAAAGAATAAACACCACTACCCAGGATTAATTATCATACAGAGCCAGACTAATAAAGATTTTATAGGACTTTAACCTATAAGCTGACATGGCACGCCTTTTCAGCACAGACGGAGCTGAGTCCCTCCATACAAAGAGCAGCGGCCCTGGACAGACTGCGCTGACCTCTTGCATACACAGAGCTGCGGCCCTGGACAGACAGAGCTGAGTTCCTGCATACACAGAGTTGCGGCCCTTGACAGACAGAGCTGAGTTTCTGCATAGACAGAGCTGTATCCCTGGGCAGGCAGAGCTGAGGTCCTGCATAAACAGAGCTGCGGCCCAGGATGGACAGAGTTTAGGTCCTGCATACACAGAGCTGTGGTCCTGGACAGACGGAGCTGAGGTCCTGCATATATAGAGCTGTGGCCCTGGACAGACAGCACTGAGCTCCTGCATACACAGAGCTGTGGTCCTGGACAGACAGCGTTGAGCTCCTGCACACACAGAGCTACGGCCCTGGACAGACAGAGCTGAGTTCCTGCATAGACAGAGCTGCGGCCCTGGGCAGACAGAGCTGTGGCCCTGGACAGACAGCTGAGGTTCTGCATATATAGAGCTGTGGCCCTGGACAGACAGCGCTGAGCTCCTGCATACACACAGCTGTGGCCCTGGACAGACAGCGTTGAGCTCCTGCATACACACAGCTGTGGCCCTGGACAGACAGCGTTGAGCTCCTGCACACACAGAGCTGTGGCCCTGGACAGACAGCTGAGGTCCTTCAGACACACAGCTGTGGCGCTCGACAAACAGCGCTGAGGCTCTCCATTCACCGAGCTGTGTCCCTGTGCAAACAGAGCTGACGTCCTGCAGACATAGTGCTGCTGTCCTGGGAAGACAGCGCTGAGGTCTTCCATGTATGCAGCTGAGCTCCACTGCAGACACAGCTGAGCCCGTGAAGAGACAGATTGGGGGGGAGGGTGGTGGTCCACAGGCAAAGCTGAGCTCAATCAGTATTCATTCCTATAATATAAAAGCTGAGGTTCTGTGAGGACTGGGAAATTGAAAGCAGGTAATATTCTGTGGGAGTGTCACTCGCCACTCACCCAAGCTAGTCTTGCACACTGCCTGTTTCTGAAAGGGAGTAAGGAGGAGAAGGTGGAAGGGAGGATGAGAGTAAGAGAGTAGGGATTTAGAGAAGAGATTGACGAGAGAGACAAGGTAGATAGTGGTGAAAGAGAAATGAGTGTGTGTGAGAGAAAATGGGGAGAAGGGTGAGAGAGGAGAAAGTAATGTGAGATGTGAAAGAACAGAGAATGAGTGTGAATCAAGACATGGTGTAGTGAGAGATGTGTGAACAAGCATTACAACAGTGATGCACCCTTTGCAGTACTTTTCACACATTCCTTTTGCTCACCAGTTGTTAAAAAGTGCCCTTTTTAGGTCGAGCCTGGGCAGCGCATGCGCTGCTCTGCGAGTCATGCTGTATTGAGGTACGGAATAGAAGCTCCGCCCATTTCCCAGCCATCTTTTTAATTGGCTCCTGTTAGTGTCCTTTCCAAATCATTGCTTTTCATTCGTGAATATGCTTAGTAGTCCCTCCTTGGTACCGCCTTGTCTGCATTTGTAACCTCCCATAAGGACTGGACTTTTTACTTGTGGTGTTATACCGTCTGCTTTATCTAGTCGCGAGCACTATTTTCTTTAATGATACTCCCCTATTCCACCCACGACATAGCAGCATGCCGCCCAAGTTTATATAGTTTTTAGTAATTATTTATTTAATTTACAGCACGGTCTGCTTTAACTATATAATTTATATATAAATATTTATTTATTTAAATTACGGCGCGGTCCGCTTTCACGGTAGCGGCCGCGCATATTTAATTTACAACGTGGTCCGCTTTCAAGCGGCCGCGCACCTTTATTTTCTTCTGAACTTGCCCCTTTTTAGGTTGAGCCTAGCGCAGCGCGCATGCGTTGCTCTGTGAGGCTTCTTGTAACTACTCTTATGTGGGTCTGACTCCCCCCCACTCATTGCGTTGGCTTTTGCGTGTGTTATTTTCAAATCGTAGCCTGCAAATGGCTAAAGGTGGGTGCATGTCCCACCTCTTCTGAAAAGGTTCACTTCCACTGCGTTTTGCCCGCGGGAGCGAGCAGCGGCACTCAGGGCGGCAGCTGCAGTTCCTCCTTGTCTCCCCTGCACCACTCCCCCTTGTCTCCCTGTGCCCGCCCCCACCACTCCTCTCGAGCTGCTTGTTTGTTTATATGAAGTCTGCACGCTCCCTCTCCTCCCTGCATCACGGCCGGCTGCGCTTCATGCTCCGTGTAGCAGGCGCCGTGTTGTTAATAGAAATCTGCATTTTCTCTTCCCCTTCCTCAGAGGTGCCATTATCCCCCATCTCCCCAACCCATGCCCTTCGTGTTGCGCGTTTTTCGTTTTTGGCAGGGTTGCGGGAATCAGCCAAAGTTTGCTATGGCAACAGAATAACGATTTAATAAAAAAAAAAGTCAGTTACATTTTTTACATGGGGCTTTCACAATGGAATGCCGATTGCCATTTTTAGTGACACCCTTCGAAATCAACAGCTCTTCAGTACTACTGATATTAGCAGTCTACAGTCCGCAAAGACATTCTGAGGTGGGGAGACCTGTGTAGAAATGAAGACAGTCACAGTTACCAACAAGAAGCAGCTCCGCGAGACAATAAAAGTAGGGGCAGAATCATTTACATTTCCGGCGGAAACTTGTCACGTAATTAACTGACAGTCACTGCTCCTCTACCAGTCCCTCACTGGCCCCGTCCCCTCCGTTTGTTCCTTCCAGAGGCCTTCACCAGGCATGTACAAAATCCTAGCCAGTCCCAATGGCCTTTCAGAGGACTCTCCTGGCTAGTGACTGCCGCGACTCCAGCCCTACTGGCCTTTCGGGGAAATCCCCCAACCTGTGACTGCCACTTCTTCAGCCATATTGGCATTTCATAGGGCTCCGTTAGAGTGTGACTGCAGATCCCCAGCCCCACGCGTCTGTCAGGGGTTGTGTCTGACAAGTCGCTTGGCTTTGTTTGCTTGTCCCCGCTCTCTGCTGACTGTCAGGGAACCCACTTGGCATTTCACAGACTTTGCCCATTCGTACCCGCCTTCCACTGGACTGAGGGGGCAGAAACAGCCAAGTCTTTGTCATGCTGTGGGGCAGATAGTAAACCAGCCTCTAATATGAGGCTTCTGTGGAAAGCCCGGTTGCCCTCACCACTCGTTCAGTGAATGTGAATGCTGAATGTGTTTGTTGGATATTTTTATGCCGCTACCTAAAGGATAATGATCCAAAAAACGCGCGCCAAAGACAAACCGCTTAGCAGGCTGCATTTCAGATTTTAATACAGAAAAGTAGCATAGGTGAGCCCACACGCAAACAAGCCCCGCAAAGTTTTGTTTTTGATTCAGCGTGAAAAGCAGACGACGTGATGACCCCTGCAGCGCAGCGGGAGTTCACCAACTGTGGCTGCTTAGTTCAGACAGCCCTCCCTCCCCCACAGCCTCCTCTTAGTTTCTAGTTCTCCAGTGGTCTACAGCGATGTCTGGAGCCAGCCTCAAAGCTGCATCTGCCCCATAGTCACCCAGCGCTACATTTAGAATTCAACAAATAAACGACGAGGATCACATGTCGCCACTGTCTGCCAGAGATTTCTGGGATTCAAAACATCCCACAAGTACAGTTAGAGGCCATTTAAGTAGCATGTTGTCCCCATATACATGGGCAGTGTTTGGCCGGATTCTGATATGGGTCATTGTGGCTTATCATGTATCCGGACGCGTGTACTGGAAGGCCACTGTCACTTGATATGAGGCAGAGATTTGCTCCAAAGACAGTTATGTTATAGTGGCTTGAAACTAAACATGCAGTGTCAGTGTGCCTACTAGGAATGAAAGCAGGAGTGCAGGGTCTCAAACCTGATGGAACCCCCCTCTCCCAATCATCTGCTCGCTGTCTGCCAGCGTCACCCTACAACTCGAAATGCCTGTACTATCCTCTGCTTAGCAATGGAAACAGTCGAGAATCCTACACCAACTGCAGCACTGACCTCTGTTTTGTGCTCAAAAAGCCCCTTTCCAGCACCCCTGCCCCCTTCGGATGCTTTAAACCTGCTTAGTGAATGCCGTATGGCTCAGTGAGTTATTCAATTCATTATACAAAAAAGTTGCCGCAAGCACTTGTTGTGTTACTGACTGCGGATACTCTCTGAAGCATCAGCTACTGAGGCCTGGGTATGGTAACCATTTAAAGTCGTTAATGCATACTTTGAAATTTTACAATGTACGTTTTTAAAACAATGTTACCCAACCTCACAGTGTTTATTCATTATGCATGCAAACAGCATTACTCAAACAATGCATACCATCATTTTTCACATCAGTCTTTTTATTGTGTGGCAAAGATCCTTCCGTTTACTTTCTAAGAAATATTTAGCTTTCAAACACAATAAACTGGATTTGCATCTATTTATCGTGATTCACGCACGACACTCCTGCAAGGACTCCGGTATGTAAAACTTTGAGCCCCAGAGCCTACGTGCACTGCACCTCTTCCCCTGTCGACGGTGTCTTTCGTGTTTCCTGCCCTCAGTTTACTTCATCCCGGCAACCCTGCCCAGCACCGCTCTGGCAGGTCAAGACAGAGGTCACATAACATCACGGATTTTGTGTTTTTAGAAATATCCATGGTTAAAGAGCTGCTCTGCGAGTTGGGAAGTTAATGGGTAGAAATTACACACTGACATCTCCGAATTTACAAACTGCATAGGTGCAGGTACAGCTGAAAAACATTCTGAAACTTGCCTTAGCATTTTGCTTCGTATTTTTAATTTGAGGCGCTAAAAGTAATGTACTTTGGAAAAGACATGTCCTTGTCTACTTACACACACATACACATGCATGCAAGAAGCCAAATGAACACTGTATCAGTGCTCTCCTTGAGGGCAACTTCGAATACAGTGCGTGGTCTCCCAATAAAAACTGCACACGCCATTTTATGGCATTTTTCTAAAAAAACATATCACCTTTTGTAGTGTGAAAGGTTGAGACAGAATGAAAATGGTTTAGGGGTTATGACGTGTTTTGCGAGCACAGGCATCTTTGCTGTTTTAGTTACTTAAGGGCGCGTGCCTTCAGGGGAGTGCCGGTCTCCTCGCCTGTCGCTGCTTGGGATTGGATGCCTCGCCACTTTGGGGCCTGGAATAGAACTGAGAGGGCTTGTGTACTGGGCCGCCTCTAGGCGCTTCGTGGAGGGACGATGCGCGAGGCTGCCTGGGTTGTGGTCTTAGGACAGAGGAGTTGTGTGTTTGCTGGCATTTTCACTGATTTGTCTTCTTGACCGTCAAGATGGACGCATTCTTTAAGGTGCAGCCCTTTTGCTGTTTCTTACACACACTCACCCCATACCATTTTCATGCACAAAAGCTATTCACTCTTTCTTTCACACCCAGTGTGTAGTAATTGTATAGCTCTTCAATCCCTGGCGGCACAGCACCCAGGATAATGTGCTGCATGGCTAAACGCGAGACCTGTTGGCTATGCCAATGCTTGTTAAATGTATTGTTTATTTATTTATTTTGCAAGCACGGCACACTTTTATTATAGCGGCCGCGCACCTTTTGTTTCCCTGGAGAAGCAGCCAATGGTGACCCCACGCCTTTTTTCCCCACCCTACATTAGCCATCGGAACTGGAAGAAGGCATCTCCGTGGCAACCAGCAGCTGCGAGCAGTCACGTTCGGAGTCATAGTTCACTTAGTTCGTATCAGGTACATTAAACTTGTTCAGCCCACAAATGTGTTTAGGTGGATGACAGCTGCTTTTTAATCAGGCTTGATGCCAAGGCAGCTCAGTTTGATTACACGAAAATATTCAAAAGTTATCACAAAGCTCAGATTCTTTTACAAACAAGCATTTGCAATGCAATAGGTGTCGCATTTACGAGAGTTTCGTAAATGCGAGACCTATTGCATTGCAAATGCTTCTTGTCATGGTCACCCCCCCACGTTTTGCTGTAGATGCTGTCTTTTTAGGTCTGGAAGTGCAGTGGGACCTGCTAACCAGGGCCCAGTGCCAGTGCTTTTTCTCTTAAACTTTAACTGTGCATTGGTACACCCAATTGGCATGCACTTACTGCTCTGTGTAAGTCCCTTGTAAATGGTACCACTGGTACCCAGGGCAAAGGTGATAAGAAGGGTCACCTCGGCTGCAGCACTTTATTGCGCCACCTTGGGGGACCCAAATAAAACTGTGCCTGCAGATCTGCATTGCAGCCCTGCACGAGCAACCTGTCTGCTCTGAAGGGCTCTGCACATCCTACGTGCTGCAGGGCCATCTCACTGCCTTAATGTAAGTAAATCGCTCTTAAGGTTGTCCTCCTGAGCCCAGGACGTAGAGTGCATTATGTTCCTACATAGATATCCCTACAGTAAAGCAAGGTTTTACTGTAAGTAACCAGTGTCCCATAGAGTAACATAGACTGGCTACCAAGCAAACTTGAGATAGCCAGCTCCATTATAGAACAACCAAATTGTGTCATGTTTGGTATCAAGCACTGTGCTTTTTCAACCCCAACACGAGTCTCATGTCGAGGGTGAGCTGGCATGCACAGCGATGCCCCCCTGAGTGGGTGCCCCACTAGGATACAAAGCTCCAGTTCCTTGGCTGGCTGACCCTGGCTGTTTGCCACCAAGACAAGAATCTTCCCTCCTGGTGGGATGGTCGAGCACTTCCCCAGGATGGAGACAAGAGCCTCGGCAGGAAGGAGGTCACACCTCCACCCTCCCAGTATTGATAGTGATTACAGCTAAAAAAAAAGGCGGTGAGCCTCAAAGGCCTCACACCCTTGATGTGCAGATACCTTGTCCCCCATTCGAGGACAAAGCCCTTCCCGCCCTGCCGCTCTGGCAGGTGGGAAAATTTGCTATGCAGGAGGCGTACCCTCCCCAAGACCCAGCCACCCCTCCACCCCTTTAGGGCAGGCTAGGGTGTCTGTACAGCCAAGGAAGGCTTCTGTCATTTTTGCAAACCCTGACATAGAGTATTCTGGGTAGTAAAGGGACATGTACCCACAGGATGTTGTAACTACAGGGGCGGATTAGCCATTGGCGAAATGAAAATTTCTGATAACCATTATTTCTGCCAAAGGGCAGATTACTTCAAGCATGGGTTGGCCAAAATTAGCCATATACTGCAACGGACGATGCGTAAGTAGCCAAGCTATAGCGCTGTTAATATGTTTGATCTTGAAAATGAGTGAATCTACGTTTTCAATTGAAGTACACTGAAGCGGACTCGTTTGCAATCGCCCATGTATAATTGCTGCTACTCCACCCCCTTTCTTATTACTTTATCTGTTCTCATGTAGTAAATAGTCTTCTGGAATCGCTTTAAATAATTCTGGCATAGATTTCTCACTTTGAAGTGATTCGGTAATCAATAGGCCTGGCTTGGTTCACACTACATAATCATTAACTTCTATGTTTAATTAGAGAATGTGTTGAGATACTCCACATCAATTAATTGCAAAGGAGGTTGGGGACGTTAGTAACTCATACGTTTTTTAAACTCCAGCAAGCTTAGGGGAAATATGTAGGCCTACCTTATTAAGCTTGTGCAGAGCCTCCAAAGTATATGGACATTTTTGGTAATGTGGGCTGGTCCCCGGTCTTGGACAGACTTGCCTTTGGCGCGCCAATGGCGCGTCTGCGGCTTACACGCTGCTTTTTTATTTAAGTAGGCTTTCTGCTGCCAATTCATTGGTTCCTCAAATGCTAGAGAGATAACTGTGCTAACCACTGAACAAAAATGGCGGCACCCAGAAGTGGGTGTTACCACAATTTGATAAAGTGTGAATGCAATTCAACCGATGTTCAAGCAAAGTATTCTCCATTTCCCACTCTGACACTTTAAATAAATTTATTAGTAAAAATCTCTCTACAATCTCCTTAAAAATGGTTCTCCAAATGTAGCAGAATAAGAATCAGATGACACATAATGGGATGACAGAGTCAATGTCCCAGCCCTACCACCTTGTGTACGGAACATGAAAATCCAAGGCAGTTCAATGGGAATATACCTTCAGCTCCTGTTATGCAATCACCAATATAGAATAACATGCAGGGATTCCAACAGAGTTTCAAATTTGGGCAAAAACCTTCAGTGATTAAATAATGTTTCACAATTTGCGGCTACCTACAGGACAAAGTTCTGCACAATAACGGTGCCTGTGGGGGAAAAGGATTCCATGCTTGGTGCAGTTCTACAGGTAGACTGGAATGGCACTTTTGTAGAAGATGTAAATGGCCATCCAGTAACATTTTTGATCGATAGAGGTGCTACCGGCTCCAGGGGGAATAGGCAAAGAGGGGACATGGACAAAGAAAGTGGAGGGCCGCAGGAAAAAACTAAGTACAGGCAGTAAGAAAAAAAGACAAATCATAGGAAACAAGCATTGGTAAACGCATTAGCTTTCGCCATTGTGATTAATAATATATTTTTAGTTTTAGCTTGGTGAACAGTTATGTAATATCATTTTAAGGATCTCTGTAAAAGTGTTATGACTTGTTCATTGAGAAAGGCAATATATTGTGTAGTAACAGGTGGTAAGGCAAAAACCGGGAGCGGGGCTCATGGCTGAAAGCAGGGCTTGGAGAATGAAGCATTCCAAGCCTTGTGTAAGAAATGAAAGTTACAGCGCAGAGTGAAACAGAAACATGAGAATCAAATAAAAAGACACTGAATTGGACAGCGAAAACGTTTGAGTAACCAATTAAGCCTCCTAACAGAAATGCAAGCACTTGAAAAACCAGCACAGCAGAAGCGCTGTGCAGAAAAGACCTTAAAGAAATAGTTACACACAAGTGCATTAAAGACCAGTCGGACAGTAGAAGAAAAACAGCCTCAGTCGACAGTGTAAAGAGATGGTCCCCTCACAGATCTGTCTGGCAGTAGATAGCAGGATAATTTCTGCACACACTGTACAATGATGTCTTCTCCCCAAGCGTTCGCACAGTAGAGACATCGCTGGCGACAGGAACCAGTGAAAAGCGAGAAAAGCGAGGGGGTGGAATGTAAGCCCCTTTTAAGATGTATAGTTAATATAATAGATTTCTTTACTACTACTAAATGCCTTCTGTGAATACCAAAAGTAGTAAGTTTAGGATTTTGTCTCAGATTAGTTCTGTGAATCGGCCCCAATAAGTTTACTTTATTATTTCATCATAATATATTAAGTTGAATACATAGAGGACTTAAGAGTAGTGAGAAGAGTCTTAGACCAGCCTGATTTCAACACTGGATGCTGGTGGAAGTATTATAATAAAGCATCTTCGACTACTGTAGACACAATGGGGCCTATTAGGATGGCGGGCGGAAAACCACCCCGACCGCCATGGATTCGGAAATCAGCTGCCCGCCGGCACCGTGGAAAAACCGGCGTCCAAATTAGGAACAACCGCCAAAAAACACCGACCGCGGTGGAACGAGGCCAAGAAAAACCACCCGTAGCGTGCGGAGATGGCCAAAACCCGTCCGCGGCGGTCGCATTCGTGGCGGTGAACAATCAAACCGCCGCCAGGACAGCGGAGACACCGCACATTAAATTAAGATAACCCCGATGCCCCCGCGGTACGTTCCACAGTTTCCGACTGCCGAAGTCGCAAATAGTGATGAATGGGAGAGCCGGCGGAAGAGCTGCAGCACAGCCACCGCTGCGGACGCTCCGTGACAAATATGGCGGACGAAAGAAAACACCCACAACAAGGCCGCAAAGTGCACACAGCAAACTAGCCATGCACCCCAAAACACAGAACACACCCCAATGACACAACCACATGGCAAATACAAAAATACAAATCCCAGGACAACCCACACAACACACCTGACAGCAATACCCCATTTTGACACACACACATAGCTGAGTATAAAACCAGCCCCTTCCCTGACCACAATCCTTTGCAACATTCCAAGACTGAAGGCCACTAACCCTGACAACAAAGGATAGGCAAAGCAACACACCATCACTACTCACACCACACACAGCACCACCACCACTTCAACACCTGCACCTCTGACACCCCTGAACATCACACACCATTCACATCACCCCCACCACTCACACCCCCTGCACCCATAACCCCTTTGCACATCACACACCATGTCAACACATAAAATGCCAAAATTCACAGAGAGTGAGTTGAAGGTTATGGTAGATGAGATAGTCAGAGTGGAACCACAACTGTTTGGTATCCTGGTCCAACAGACACCATTAGCCACAAGGAATCAAATGTGGGTAAGGATAGTCGACAAGGTCAATGCAGTAGGGACCACGTTGCGCAACAGACATGAAATCATGAAGCGGTGGCATGACCTGAAGAGTGTTGTCAAAAAGAAGAGGAGCAAGAACCGTGAGCTGGCTCAGAGGACTGGCGGTGGCCCTCCCAGCCCACCAAAACCATTCAATGCATGGGAGGAGAAGGTGCTTGCCATACTGCATCCAGAGAGTCTCACAGGAGTAGCCGGGGGAGTGGAGGCTGGTAAGTACAAACAAATGACTACCACCACACTGCTATGTACTGTCCTAAACAACTACAAAGCTACACTTCCTAGGCCCAAGTACATTCATATGCACCACACACTCCCCAACACATGTCTCACAGATCCAACATTCACTCACTCACATCCACCCCAAACGTAGCTAGCAACATTACCATGGGGGCATGTGTACAGGCAGCCAGCACAACAACTCCCACCAGGCCCCCTTGTCCCACAGCTCAGCAAGATGGAGCACTCCACACACAGAAGCAGTTGGAAGCCATTGGCTCACCACAAACAAGCTCACAGGTAGGTAGCCATCTTGCCATGGAGGCTGTTTGGGGGTGGGAGGCCTGCACTACAACTCCCACCATGCCCCCTGTCCCACCCCAGAGCAGGATGTAGCACTCCACACCACCCAGAAGCATTTGGAAGCCATTGTCCCACTACAATCAAACTAACAGGTAGGTAGCCATCTTCACAGGGAGGGGTGTAAGTGGGTGGGAAGACTGCACTACAACTCCCACCATGCCCCCTGTCCCACCCCTGAGCAGGATGGAGCACTGCCCCCCACCCAGAAGCAGTTGGAAACCATTGTCTCACTACAAACAAACTAACAGGTAGGTAGCCATCTTAACAGGGAGGGGTGAATGTGGGTGGGAAGACTACAGTAATACCCCCAACCAGCCCCCAGGCACACACCCGAGCAGGATGGAGCACTACACACCCAGAAGCAGTTGGAAGCCATTGTCCCACTACAAACAAACTAACAGATAGGTAGCCATCTTGCCATGGAGGCTGTTTGGGGGTGGGAGGCCTGCACTACAACTCCCACCATGCACCCTGTCCCACCCCAGAGCAGGATGTAGCACTCCACACCACCCAGAAGCATTTCGAAGCCATTGTCTCACTACAAACAAACTAACAGGTAGGTAGCCATCTTCACAGGGAGGGGTGTATGTGGGTGGGAAGACTGCAGTAATACTCCCACCAGGCCCCCAGGCACACACCTGAGCAGGATGGAGCACTACACACCCAGAAGCAGTTGGAAGCCATTGTCCCACTACAAACAAACTAACAGGTAGGTAGCCATCTTGCCATGGAGGCTGTTTGGGGGTGGGAGGCCTGCACTACAACTCACCCCAGGCCCCCTCGTCCCCCAGACCATCAAGATGGAGCACTCCCTCCCACCCAGATGCATGTGGCAGCCATGCTATCAATACAAACAAACTAACAGGTAGTAAGCCAGTGACCAAGGTAGTACCGTTTGGGGGTGGGAGTCCGGCACTACTACTCCCACCATGCACCCTGTCCCAAACCTGAGCATGATGGAGCACCACCCCCACACAAAAGCATGTTGCAGCCATTGCATTGTTGACCGTCATCTAACAGGTAGGTAGCCATCTGCACAGGGAGGTCTGGGGGGGCTGCACTACAACTCCCACCAGGCAGCCCTGTCCCAACACAAGCAGGATGGAGCACTCCACACCCAGAAGCAGTTCCAAGCCATTGGCTCGCTACAAACAAACTAACAGGTAGGGAGACATCTTCCCTGGGAGGTCTGTTTGGGGGTGGGAGGCCTGCACAACAACTCACCCCAGGCCCCCTCGTCCCCCAGACCATCAAGATGGAGCATCCCCTCCCACCCAGATGCATGTGTCAGCCATTGTATCACTACAAACAAACTAACAGGTAGGTAGACATATCATGCTTGCTTGTCAAACCCCTGAGCAGGATGCAAGCCTCCACCACACACACACACAGATGTTTCAAGTCAAAGCCAAACGGGAAAACATAACAGGTAAGTAGCCAGTATGTGCACACAGCCATTCTCCTCAAAAAGCATGGTGCCACATGACAACACCAGCCCTCTCATTGCACACACATACACACAGATCCTATTGCCACTCACAGTGTGCACACAGCTAAGCAAATGAAACTGTCACAGCAACCAAAGTGTGACACACCAATGCACATGTAGAAGAAAGTCTGGGCACAATCATGCACAGCACTGAATTCCATGTGTAAGTGCCATGGGCCCAGAGCAGCAAGGACCAAATGAGAAACAAGAAAGCATGGTTGTTGGTACAAATCCAGATATGCACATGACAAGACAAAGGTATGCAGGAGATGACAATGGCCAGTTCATGCCCAGATGTAACATCTGACAGGGCAGAGTAATACAAAAATAGTCCTCACCGGAATTTTTTGTTGCGCTAGTCCCTAGATGGCAACATGTCCCTGTACTCACAAATTATGCACGTTGTGCATGGTAGGTATTGACAACTCACACCATGGACAAGTAATGCATGTACCGCAGCATCATGTCAGGAGGGCCAGTAGAGCACATAGAAATTTTTTTGATGATTAGTCAACTGAGTGGTGTACAAACAGTGAATGATATACAGCTAACACAAAGCTTTCGGGGTGCACTACAATGACCATCTCCCATCTGACCCACAGGTGACCAAGACCTCACTGCAGAGGACAACACCAGCAACCTGCAGAGCCAGTCTCCCACCCCGGTACATGGACTCCCGGGATTCTCTGGACGATGAGCTCAAAGCCGGCCCATCTGGTGTGCAGGGCGCAACAGGTCCCAGGACCCCATCATCCCCCCCACCACATCTGCTGCAATACCAACATCTCTGCAGACCCCTGCTGTTACGGCCTGTGCGTCCTCCACCAACACCATCACCACCACCATCACCACCACCAACATTACCACCACCAGTGCTGCCTGGAACAATCCCCCTGTCCCAGAGGATGACCACTCACCCCACCGACTGAGGAGGGCAGGGAGAGGATGCGGGTACCTACAGTGGTGAGGCAACAGGTCCGTGGTAGCAGGGAAGGTGGGAGGGGCAGGGTCACTCAGAGACACCAAGAGGCTGGGACCCAATCCCTGGACCACATTAACAGAGTCCTTGGGGCATATGAACGGGCCCAGGGACAAACGGGCTGGTCGGAAGATGTGTTCCGCGAGCTCATCCTGCTGATGAGGTCCATCGACACCCGCATGGGACAAATTGTGGACCTCTTGGGCCAGCAAGTGGCGGTACTGAGGGACAGGCCTGCGCCACAACCAACACCTCCACCTCCCTCTGGTGGGCTGCAGGATGACAGTTCACCATCCTCCCCTGCGGCCACAGAGAGGGGTGAGTCCTCAGACTCCACTGGCCCTACAGCAGAGGTGCCAAGCGACGAAGGGGCCGTCTTAAGAAAACCCTGGGAGTAATTGGAGGCAAAGCACCTGCCACACACCAGTCACAGAGCCAGCCATGATGGCAACCCTCTTCACTGCATTGATTTTCTGGACTGTCCTTCCCCACACTGCCTTGTGAATGGCATCTGTCTGTTGGACTGGGTCACCACATCAATGTTGTGACTACTCGATTGTCTCATTTACCACAACTGTCAACTCACTGCTCCACTAATCACCTCAATGTAAATATTCACCCCCCTCACATGTCACCATTGTAAATAAAAAATCCTTACACACATGTTGTTGTGTCTGCTCCGTCTTTATTCCAGGATGTACAGTCTTCAACATGATTACAATGTACCAGGAGTATGGAATGTCTGTAGGCAAGGAGAGGCTGAAGGCACCTAGGAAAACACAACAGAACAACATTCACTAGTCTGGGTGTGGCATCACAGACATCACACAACACCTACCATCAAGATAATCCAACATGCACACATCACAATGGCCAACAAGTGCCAACATTCACATCCTGTCGATGTACAAAACTACCCTGTTCCAGAAACATTATCAGCCACCACTGAGTCAACAACCGGCTGCAGTCACAAAGCCCACATACACCTTCACAAAAACAGAAACATCATCAGACAATGGACCGTTGTACATTGTCACTCACCTTCAAGTGAAGTAGCGGGTGATGAGCTGTTGACGCAGGTCAACACCTTCCTCCTCTCCACTGTCCTCATCACTAGACACGGGTTGGTTTGCAGGCGGGGGCCTTTGCTGCTCATCATCATCCTGGATCAGGGGGATCTCCTTGCAAATGGCTAGGTTGTGGAGCATGCAGCATGCCACTACAATCTGACACACCTTCCGGGGCGAGTACATGAGCGCACCTCCGGTCTTGTCCAGGCAGCAGAAACGTGACTTCAGCAGACCAAAGGTATGCTCCACCACATGACGTGTCCTCCCATGGGCATCATTGTAGCGGACATCAGCTGGTGTCCTTGGATTCTGCAGTGGGCTCAGCAACCAAGGACGGTTGGGATATGCAGAGTCACCTATGTGTGACAAACACAGATACACATTGCAATGTTGCTGGGTCAGAGGACAGCATGTCACACACACAGCACGCTATTTGACTAGGCATACTCACCCACAATCCATGCACGCTCGGGAAGCTGATTAGCCATCAGGATGTATGAGTCATGGGCCGAGCCTGGAAATTTGGCACACACGTGCGAGATGATCATATCTGCCTGGCACACCACCTGCACATTTATGGAGTGGAAATGTTTTCGATTCCTGTAGATGTGCTCACGTGCCTGTGGTGGTACAAGCCCAACATGGGTGCAATCAATGGCACCAACTACATGGGGGATGTGTCCATGGGGATAAAAATCTCCCTTCACAGCAACCAATTCCTGCCCCCTGGGGAAATGGATATATGTGTCCTTGTAGATCATCATAGCAGACAGAGCATCACGCAGCACCATGCTGAACATAGGTTGTGACATCCCACCTGCGCTGGACACCGTGTGCTGGAATGATCCAGTGGCAAAAAAATGCAGGGCCGCCATCACCTTAGACATGGGGGTGAAAGCTGTTGGATATGTTCGGCGAGGCTGCAGGTGGGGCTCCAACTGAGCAGAAAGGGTCTGTAGGGTGGCTCTATCCAGACGGAATTTCCGGATGATCGCCTCATTCTCCATGTCTGCCAGCACTGTGAAGGGACGATGCAGATTTGGTCTCCTCCTAGGTGAGATGAAAGTGGACACATGTCAATGCAATACATCATGAGATGGGCACAGCATATCACGTTTTGGCGGACACAACGCCAACAATTACTGTCATCAAAATTGTGTTACAGACCAGCTGACATGTAGGGACTCCTTCAGCTACACTAATCGTACACCAGTCAACTGACACACAGCAAGCACCTCTAATTCATCCTCGCCATATGAAAATGCACATAGGGATATGGCCACATTCACCATGGGCACGCCTGGGAGTATATCATCCAGCATTTGTGTAAAAATGCAACACCACTGTCTCACACCTAGCTGCTGCACCTGACACACCTTCAGGCGTTAGTCGAACCTGGCACACATCAACAACACAATGACCACAGGCTGAGCGTACATGACGAGTGTGTGCATGGTCAAACATAAGCGAACAGGCACATATGGACAATCTTCATCTTGATAAACATCGCAGTGATTTTCCCTGCACTTTTACACATTGACATGTGTACACATTGGGGAGTCCATAACAACACTGTCCTGTTTACAGGCCCATCAATATCACAAATGACATGTGAGGGAGTACATGCCAATCTAAGAAATCACATACACAAACATGGCATGTGTAGTCAGCAGTGGGGTACATGGCACATTGGCATTGTGTGCACAATGACGTGCCATCAACCATGTGGCCACTGTGCACTGTGGATGACTGCCAGATAGCCATTGACACAGCATGATGTGTACATTGGTGCTGTCACAGTCATCCGCCACCCGAATCCCGGTCACCCATGTCACTGTATGGCACCCAACTCGCGGTAGCTACCGCCTGGCCCCTGTGGTGTGTCACCGCCAATGCCCGGGACACAATCGCGGTAGTGATAGGCATATACACATGGTGAAATGGCGGTTGGCATGCTCCACCACCCAAGTCCCGGTCACCCATGTCACTGTATGGCACCCAACTCACGGTAGTTACCGCCTGGCCCCTGTGGTGTGTCACCGCCAATGCCCGGGACACAATCGCGGTAGTGATAGGCATATACACATG
The DNA here is from genome assembly GCA_963921515.1 of Calotriton arnoldi. Taxonomy (NCBI): domain Eukaryota; kingdom Metazoa; phylum Chordata; class Amphibia; order Caudata; family Salamandridae; genus Calotriton; species Calotriton arnoldi. The sequence continues at coordinate 386,220 of CAWUFW010010303.1, forward strand.
GTGAAATGGTTGTTGGCATGCTCCGCCACCCAAATCCCGGTCACCCATGTCACTGTATGGCACCCAACTCGCGGTAGCTACCGCCTGGCCCCTGTGGTGTGTCACCGCCAATGCCCGGGACACAATCGCGGTAGTGATAGGCATATACACATGGTGAAATGGCGGTTGGCATGCTCCGCCACCCAAATCCTGGTCACCCATGTCACTGTATGGCACCCAACTCGCGGTAGCTACCGCCTGGCCCCTGTGGTGTGTCACCGCCATGGACCATGCCATTACAGCCAATGGGATCCGCAATCGCGGTAGCATAATGCAATTTTGAAAATTGCGGTAGGCGTGATCCGCCACCGCGGAGCCGGTCATTGGATGCATTTGAAAAAGGCTGACCTGGAACACCAATTGCAGCAGCTTAGAACCACTGAAACGACACCAGGGGGCTCTATATGTGTGAGAGAGAGCCCCACATTTCCACTGCTCACAGAGCCTGAGACCCCTCACCTGCTGCTGCCTCCAGGGACCGCTGCCTGAGACCCCTCACCTGCTGCTGCCTCCAGGGACTGCTGCCTGAGAACCCTCACCTGCTGCTGCCTCCAGGGACTGCTGTCTGAGACCCCTCACCTGCTGCTGCCTCCAGGGACTGCTGCCTGAGACCCCTCACCTGCTGCTGCCTCAGACCCCTCACCTGCTGCTGCCTCCAGGGACTGCTACCTGAGACCCCCCACCTGCTGCTGCCTCCAGGGACTGCTGCCTGAGACCCCTCACCACCCACTGCCGCTGCTGCTGTCTCATGTCCACAGTGATGGCAAGGACTGAGAAGATCCGTGCCAGTCCCTTCACAAGCAAGGAGCTGGAGGTCCTGGTGGATGAGGTGCTCACACAGTACCCAAGGCTATATGGTGCCCCAAATGTCGTGGTAAGTCTTCAACAGTGGTGGTGAGAGTGCAGGGGGGGGTACACATGTAGTCGGTCTGATGCAGTATGTGCCTGAGAGTGTGGGGTTGTGTCATGCACTGCCTGACATGCTGTTTCCTAGGGTGAAGGGGGGTGTATCCTACTCCACACGTTTCCCTGCCTGCACATCAAGATTGGAGGGACATGTGTTGTCTTGTCAGCCATACAGTGATGCATCAAGTTGGTAATGCTGGAGTCAGGACAGTGATTGCTTGTGTGAATGGCTGTGTGGGTCCCTGTTGTCCATCTCAGTGTGAGCCCACCTGCCCTGCACAGTCACGCCCAATATGACAAGGACACATTACTGAATGTACAGAGTGTTACATGTGTCTTTTTTTCCTTACTCTCCATCAATGAGCCATCTCAGCCCTGTAGATTGCACACGACAGGCCCTGTGAGAAGGGTGTGGGTTTGTGAGATCATGTCCCTCAATGTGACATCCATGACACAGTGAGCTATTCCCAGGGCAAGGTCGTTGAGGCCTGCGCAGTGTTGGACACAGTGGATCTCCCCCCAAACACATGTTGATATGTGATGTATGTCTTGCCCTACCTAGAAATGGACAGTAGATGTGGGCAGACTACACATGCTTTCTGTGCTGGCATCCTGCTTGTATATGAGATGTGCTGGTACTGTGTCCCCCCTCACACCTGCATGCATTTACGTGTGCTTCTCACATGCAGATGTACCATTTGAGATGCATTCCTGTCTCTGCAAGACATATTTGTGGATTTGGGGTGAATGTGTTTCATACTACTGTCCTGAGTGATTTTGTTACATGACACTGTCACTGATGTTTTCCCCTCTTGTCTCCCATGCCTGCAGCTCAAAGTACACCAGCGTAAGGCTGTGTGGAGGGCCATTGCGAACAAGGTGTGGACTTTGGGTGTCTCCAACCAACGGCGCACCCACTGCCACAAGAGGTGGGACGACATCTCACGGCTGGCAAAGAACATTGCGGAGATGACACTGGGGCTGCTCTATCGCACTGGCAGGTTGGCACGGCACAGCATGACACCAGTAATGTGCCGCATCTTGGCCGTGACACAGCCTGAGTTGGATGCACGATTGAAGGAGCATCAGCAGCAAAGTAGGGGTGAGTATTCTGGGAAGGGTGACTTTGGCTGTGTGTGGCTGTATGTGTACACAGCCTGTGCCAGTGCTGGGCTATGTGATGTTATTAGTGTGATGCAGTGGCTTGTAAGTGGCCTCTGTGCTGGGTGCAGCTGTCATGCATTTGTCCTACCTGTACTTCCTAAGGGAATTCGAGTACTGGGCATTTCAATAGCATTCTGGGTGGTGGGCTTCAGGTCTGAGCTATTTGTGTTACTGTTTGTACGGAGCCACATGCAGGATGTTTTGCTGTGTGGTCATCACATGGCTCACTTATGCGTGTTTGCACAATGTTATTGCACAGGGTGGCGTGCAACATGTAGATTTAGTCATCTTCATGGTTGCTTTGCTTGCATATGTTTGTTCTGTTGCTGCCACTGAACTGACCCTACATCTCTCTCTCTCATGCAGCATCTCCCGTGGTCACGGAGGGACAGGGGACGGACACCAGTGGTGGGGAAACGAGCACAACAGCTGCACAGGAGCCCAGTGGCACAGATGTAACCAGCGCCTCGGATGGGGTACAGGAGTCTGCTGGAGGAATCACAGCCCGAGACGCAAAGTTCAACGTCATCTGATGCCAGCGGTGACGCATCCATGTTGGCGGGCACAGGGAACGGGGACTCTGCATCATCATCCACCACACAGCGAACAGTGCCCACCCTCCCAGCCACTTCCTCTGCTGCTGGCCGTGTTTGCACCAGTGAGAGGGGAAGAGTGTCCTTCACCCCAGGCACCGCAGCCCCTGCCCCTGTCCCCCCTGCTGCCATCAGTGCTGAGTCTGTGGACCTTTTGCGCCAGCTGTGTGTAGGCCAGACAGCTCTCCTCAATGCATTCATAGACCATGACAAAAAATTGGCTCAGGTGGTTGCTTTCATGGAGGGCATACATTCAGACGTGGGTGGGCTGCACCGGACTGTCCAGTCTTTGTCCTCCACAGTGACGGCAGCCCTTCAACTGGCACAATCTCGTAGTCCAGCTCCAGTCCCTTTGTCCACACCCATGCCAGTGGCCTCATCCGACGATAGTGACCACGCTCCACAGACCTCAAGGTCACGATACAGCACACGTAGCACACAGCAGCAGCCAAAGCGGTCCAGGGTGCAGACACCATCCCCACAGAAAACCAAAGCCACCCCAGAGCGCAAAGGCAAAAGCCCGTCAGGCGACACCAGGGGCCAAAGAGCAAAGAAGCAGACCTCAGGGTCACATGCCTCAGAGCCATCCCCAGCCAAGGACTCTCCTGTCCCAAAAGCGTCTCGCAAAGACAAGCAGACAATTTGCGTGCCCACTGAGAAGGTGGTGCCTGCCAAGGGTACACATAAGAAGGGCTCCAATGCAGATTCACCCACTACCTCGACTCCCATTCCAAGCCCAGTGAAGCAGGGAAAGGAGGGCACTGTAGGGGGAACACCTGGTAGACAGGGGATGGAGGGGCAAAGGCAAGGAAATGCGAAGCGTACCGCTAGATCCACACGTCCCCAGAGGGAGGGCCAGCGTCTGCACCTGATGCAGCCTTGGTGTTGAGTGTGCCTGTTGTGTCCACACCACTTCCCATTGATCCAAAGTCAGGCAAGCCATTTAGAATCCCCAAGAAGTGAAAAGGCACCCCTCCACAATCTCCCACCCACACTGTGTCTCACGTCTGCATGACTCCACCTCCACGTGCCACTACACCACCAGGTCCAAGCAGCCCTCCGGCTTGCCAAGCCACTCACAGCTCTACCTCAGATGGACCTCTCTCTCCCCAGTCAAGTGCTCCAACTGTGCCCGACACACAGCCAGCTCCCAGTCCGACTGACAGCCAAGTCTGAATGTTAGTCACCCTCACACACCTGTCTCTCCCACAGCGGGGCCTGTACTGCCCATTGTGACACCCCAGACTGTGTTGCTGACCATGGCAGGGTACAGTCAAACACATTCCCTGTGCAGCTTCTCATGGACTCACTCTGCACTTCGTTTTGGCCACTGGCCTTGTTGCTCCTTGCTGTGTTGAACTGTTCCCTGTGCAGCTTCTCATGTACCTCATCTGCACCTTGGACTGGCCACTGGCCTTGCTGTTTGCCCCTTGCCTTTGCAGCTTCTCATGGACTCAGTCTGTACTTTGCCCTGCCCACTGGCCTTGTCGTTCACTGCTGTGTGCCCCCTGCCTGTGCAGCTTCTCATGGACTCACTCTGCACTTCATTTTGGCCACTGGCCTTGTTGCTCCTTGCTGTGTTAAACTGTTCCCTGTGCAGCTTCTCATGTACCTCATCTGCACCTTGGACTGGCCACTGGCCTTGCTCTTTGCCCCTTGCCTGTGCAGCTTCTCATGGACTCAGTCTGCACTTTGCCCTGCCCACTGGCCTTGTCGTTCACTGCTGTGTGCCCCCTGCCTGTTCAGCTTCTCATGGACAAGCTCTGCATTTTGTGCCTTGCTCTTCTCTAATGTGCAATTTGTGACTAAAGACAGTTGCTCCTGTTGTCTGTTTTGTCAGTGTCCTTACTGAATAAAGTTTTTCCTGTGTGTATATGGTTTACTGTGCCACATGCCCTGTGTGACACTTCAACATTGCCAATGGCTTGTCTGACTTGTTAAATTTTGTCCTGGGGTGACAGGGACTTCAGTTCTTCATGACTGTGATACTTGTGGGTGCAATGATGTTGTTTTTGGATGGTACGCCATTATCATGTTCATTCTTTGTTCATGTTGGATATATTGTACACATTTCAGGTTTGGGGGCACTGCCAGCACAGTGTGGGATTCTTTACATAGGATTGCAGGCAGGCTGGCCAGGGTCATCATGTATGCGTGATCTTACTTTCTGTGTGCCCAGCAGTGTAGGTGTATGGTCATGTTGTGATGGTCAGTCATCCTAGTCACATGGGTTACTTTCAATGTGTGCATTTGGGTGGTCAAGATGTGAGCAGTGTGAAGGGGGTGAGTTTGTTGTGAGTGTTGATGTGTGTGTGCCCATGCAATGTCAACTACACACACGTGTCACCCAGGAGTAGAGTGCCTGTTTGTGTGATTGTTCGGGCCTGTGATTGTGCGCACATGTGTGAGTTGTATGTTGTGCACTGTGCAGTGTGTTGGTGTATCCTTGCAGTTCTGGCTGACTCCTACTTGTTGTTTTTGCCAATTGTGAGTATGCAGAGTGTGTGACTGGCAAGTCAGGGTTGTGTTTTATTGAACAGCCGTGTGTCTTGATACTGTTTGTACTCACTGTGCATACCTGCTCAACCACACTGACATTGTGGGTGTGATGTTCTCATGCATTGCTGTCACATGGTGCTTTATTGCCTCCTGTGTGGCATGTGGTGTGTGGTGTCATACCATCCCCTATCTGTGCTTCAGATGCCTTGACATTGTGAGTATGTACTCCCTCTATTTGTGTATGGGACACTCCTGCCATGTCCACTACTGAAGTGCACACTACTTCACTTTGATGTCAGCTGTCCCCTTGTGTTGCCTGTGTGTGTGCCTCCCCATCACTTCATTTGTGACACTGTGCTTTGTGGTGCAGATCTTTGGCCAGGAGCAATGTGCCACTCAGTACATTTCCCCAATTAGTTATCTGTGTTGTTCTTGTACTGTTCAGCAGTCATGGTTGCTCATGTGCAGTTCAACTGTTTGTGCTGCCCAGTCCTCTGGTCAAGTTTTTTCCACTTTTGTGTCCCAGACTTGTGCATCTGTGGGTGTTGTGTTAGGTGTATGTGTGTATGCTTGGGTACAGCTTGACTTCCTGAGTGTGATGTTGTCAGTGTGCTGTTTTGATTGTTGTTGTGGGTGTTCATGGTGTGTCACTCATGGCTGTGTGGGACTGTTATGTTTTGTGTGCACACACTGCTTGTTGTGCATGCAGTGCTGTGGGTGTATGTTGCCTTGTCCTGGCCTGGTGTGCATCCCCTGATGTCCTGCTGTGTTTGCTATGTGATTTATTGTCATGTGCATCTGTTGTGTGTTTGATGTGGCTGTGTTGTTCTGTGATGGTGCACTTCTTGTCTGTGTTGTGGTATGTTGTCTGTGCATTGTTCCTGGCTGATGAGGTTGTGCACTCCTGTTCTGTCTGTACTCCCATTGCCTTTCCACAGTTTTGCTGCACAGGTCATGTGTGGTCTTGTTGTGGTTCTGTGTGTGTTTTTGTTGAGTTATGTGTTTGGCCGTTGTTTTTGTGCAGACATTGGTTCTGTCATCCCTGTGTGTGTGTGATGTCTGTGGATACCCCCAGGAAGTGTGATTGTTTGTCTGTGTATTGACTGAACATTATTGACACCCTTCTGTGTGTCTGACACTGGGGTTGTGTGCTTCAGGTGTGAGGGGGGTATGTGTGAAGATTGCTACTTGTGTTTGACAGTCATGGAGTATGTCAATGTGCCCTGTGTGTTGTGCTGCTGGCATACTCCTGTGAAGTAGTTGTGTACATATGTGTGGCTGTTCACAGTTTGACTTCAAGGCCTTCCTTTCATCCCTGTGCCTATACATGGGTTGCCTTGCTGTCTCCCTGAGTTGTTGCACTGAGGTGACTGTGGTTTGACTTCACTCACTGTGCCAGCCATGTGTGCTTTGATGGGGTGATGGTGGTGTTCTCTGTTCCTTGTCTTGCATGTGATGTACACATGCTTGTTGGTTATCTCCTTGGCCTTCCATTTGTGTGCACCTCACTTTGGCTTTCCTATATGTTGTGCTCCATTGCTGGTGGCATGTGGTCTGTGTATGTGGCTGTGTGTCAGTGTGGGGTATGTCTGTGTGACTTGTCAGGCTGTGTGTCCAGTAAGAGGTTTGTTCATTATATGTGTGTGTGTTCATTTTGTGCTTGTACTCAGCTTTCTTGCCATGAATGTGGTGATGTTGTGCTGTGTGAGTTGCCCTGGGCCTGTGCTTCTGTGCTGTGTGTTCCTCTGCAGCCACTCCTGCTGTGGCTGTCTCCCTAGTTGTTTGTTGTGTGGTGCAGGGTGTGGATTCAGCTAGCTTGTTGTTGGGCATGGGGGGCACATGGCATGTCCCTTCATGTTGGGGGGGCTAGTGTGTGGAGGGTGGAGGTGTGGCCCTGTGTACTTTATGCCCTGCCCATGCCTGGCACTGGCCCTGCCTTCTGCATTGTGCACATGTTTTCCCTTTTCTTCACCGCTGCGGTGACGTGACCGGGACATTACTTGGAGATCGCGGAAATGTGTGACCTGGCTGCGGAGGGGTGACTTGGTGGCAGGTAGGACATGTGTGGGTACACTTGTGGATGTGTTCCTGTTCCCACCAGGGTGTCTGGTGTGGCCAGGGACCCTGTATCAGCCCATGAGTTGTGTGTTGTGGTTGTGTGCGGGATTGTGTTATTGCGTACCTGCGGCGTCATCCTCGATGGTCCATGAGTTGCTGGTGATATATGAGGTACAGCACCGGAAAGACGTGAAGAGCTGGATCCATTGCGGTTGGGACCGGGAATCAGGTTTCGCGCTACGCTGTCGAGCTTCCGCCGTCTCTGGTTGTGCGGTTTCTCCGCTGCGGTGCGACTGGCTTTTGGGGCATCCTGATTTGTACAGTGGACGGGACCTCATTCCGCATGGTGGTGAGTCTCCATTGGCTCCCACCGCCGCAGTGGCGGGCGCACTTTGATGGTGCGTGTCGCACCACGGCGGACGGGAAATGGGCTGTGTTTGGCCATACTAATATGGCGGGCGTAAGGCCCGCTGCTAGCGTGCGGAAAAAGGCATTTTCCGCCACCGCAGGCACCGCGGTGGTGCCACCGCCCGCCTTCCTAATAGACCCCAATATGTTTACTACATATATTAAGTTGAAGCCTACATAGAGGACTTAAGAGTAGTGAGAAGAATCTTAGAGTGGCCTGAATCCAGTACTGGAGGCTGGTGGGAATATTATAAGGGATCATCGCGGAGTATTGTAGACACAATAAGTTTACTACATTATTTCATCATAACATATTAAGTTGCACTCTATACATCGAGGAGTTAAGAGTAGTAGGAAGAGTCTTAGAGTGGCCTGAATCCAGCCCTGGAAGCTGGTGGGAATATTATAAGGGATCATCTTGGACTGCTCTAGACACAGGCACGATAATTGCTTTAACAGCATTTTAACTTCAACATATGATCTCAATTTCTGAAACAAACTGCTGCTTTGCTTCTAAAAAACGAAAAGCTACAAAATGTTGGTGGACGAACAAGAGAACCATTGGCGGCCATCCAGCAGACATTTTGAACATTGAATGGAACCGCTGTGATGTACAAAGAAGACTACTGGGTTGGTTGTCCTCTCTAAATCTGATGGACAGCAGTCTGTCAGGATGGTGGAGGTAATGTCTTCCACCACCTTGACAGACAGATGGAGAACCATCCGTCAAACTAACAATCAGGCCCTTAATACGGATTATTCTACTGCGGCCTCCTTGCGTGTTTCTGTTTCTACACCATGGTATCTTGTAAACATGTTACCTGCCCTGTAACTATTGGTTTGTAGCTTGTAATGATGCAGCGTCACATGCTCTTTGTACACCTGTCATCTAGCATGTGTCCTGGACTTGTGCAAATTGTTTGTCTAAGAAATCTTCAATCTTGAGACCTCTCATGACTCCTCTGTGAACACTACAATGCACCAGAACAGAAAACTCCACCTCAGATTGTGTGCCCCCTTTCACCCCAAATTAGTGAGTGTAGTAACAGGAGAAAGCAAAGGAGTAGAGTAAAAGTGCACCGATGCAGTGTGAAAGTGAAAAGCATCACATGAAGCAACAGCACCAAGAGATGGGAACACACATGTGAAATGTGAATTTACATCACTGCGAGCAGATAAATACAGGATAAATTATTTTCTGTTTGTAACACGTGCTGCAGTAGATCACATGGTTTACACAGACTACACAGCTGTGCACTCCCCCAAAGTTGGGGCTAGCAAGTAGATAAGGTGTGAGAAGTTGGCCTGATATATGCTGTCCACTAGTTATAGTGGGCACATTGCACCAGTCCAAACGACCCTTATTGATGATTAGGTTAAAGACAACCTTTATTGAAAGCTATCCTAGTGGTAGCTATGGAGAGCAGCCTTCAGGCTAAGTCTCGAAGGAATGTAAAGCAGCTTGTTTTACCAGATCATAACTTCCTGAATGACCAAATGAAAGGAGAACCACACAAGGTATATATAAAATATATATATTTATTACTAAACACTCTCTACTAACCTCTTTATGAGATTAGAGAACAAAGCACACAATATTAAATCACTAGAACGACAGTAAATAGCACAATACACAGCGGGCTCCAGGGGGAGACTAAACCATATACTAAGAAAGTGGTATAACAACCCCGACTTGACTAGACACAGTGCCTAGAGCATGTAGAATCACTGGGACCCCAAGGAACCACCCAAGGTAGTGACACAGGGGACCCACGGAGGACGGGTGCAGTGTGTGAACACAGGCGCGAGCTCCGTACAACTCTATGGGAAAGTCGCGGTTGGAAATTGAAAGATTAAGGACACTTCAGAGAGGACTTCAAGCAAACCCTTTGGAACATAGAAGGTTCCAAGGCCAGCACCCTTGTGAGTACTGAGGTACCCGTGTTACCTATCCCAGAGGAGCCAGGTGCATAGAGGTCAAGTGGTGTCGGAAACGCTCGTTGATTTCAATGGCGTGATGCGAAGAAGTGCTGCTGCCGGGAAGATGAAAAGTGTCCGGTGTGATCCAAGCCTGGATCGGAGATGAGAAGAACCTGAAAGCAGAGGGGACAGAGTCTGGGTCACTTCACAGTGACCAGAGGCACGATAGACGAATGCCCACCGATGTCGGGTGTTTCATGTGAGAAGAGGTGAAGCTTGACTCTGCAGCCACGGGGACCAGGAGACGTCGATGATGACCAAAGTCCAGAGGAGAGCTGTCCCATGAAGTGGGGTCAGTGTCCGGATTGAACACCAACAAGCCTTGGCAATTGCAACCCACGCGGGCAGAGGAAAGATGCTTCGGTGAGGACCAGCAAGGTCCTGGGGACTCTCCAAGCTATGGAGAGTCAGGGCACGTCTGGAGCAACCAGGAAAGCCCACGGAAAGTCAAAGTTACCTTCACAGGGACCCACAGGTTGACGGACCAGGGATTGCGAAGGGACCTCGAGCTGAATCACAAAATACCAGCCCACGGAACACTCATGGAGTGTAGGCCGGAAATCTTCAGTGGAAATACTGCTCGGGTCAGGACTACAAGTAGCCCAAAGCACAGCCTCAGGGGTCACCAAAAAGCATATGCTGCTGCAAATGTACACGGTGCACAGGGGTCTGGGTTGCACGGTCCCCACAAGGGATACGGGCCTCAGAATTGCTGAGAGCACAGATCAACCTCAGAGACTTCGAGAACCCACCTCCTGTGTTGCAGAAATCTTCGGAGTCCTCAGGAGCTGTGGAGATGCAACCGGTCAGTTGCGTTTCGGTGCCTGCAGGGGAGTAACTCCTTTACTCCAAGGGAGATTCTTCAGTCATCCAGCATCGTGCAGATCATCAAAGTACTTGGTTTCTGTAGCAGAGTTTAGTCCAGCTAAAATCTAAAGTCCTGTAGTCAGGGGTTCCTACTTTATACCCAAGGAAGGGGTGGGACAAACTCTGGGGACCCACCTATGGGAGGGTCAGGACAGAGGGGTGGCTACACCCATGTCCTTTGTCCAGTTTTGCGCCAGAGCAGAAACAAATGGCTCCTGCAACCGGTTTGAGCTGGACTATGCACAGGGACACCAAATGTGCCCCCAGTGCAGACATCAAAGCACTCTGAGTGCACCCACCCAGCCCCAATACACTAAAGCCTGTCTGGGAGGTGGTCACACCTCCCTGTGACAGGAAGCCTATTGTCAAGCCTTCCCCTGATCGAGCTTGGCTCAGCAGCAGGAGGGCAGACTCGTGTCTGTGGCTGGCAGCATCTATTTTGTGATGCCCAGGTTCTGTAAAGCTGGAACCAGGTGTACCGGTGTTGTCATATTTCTCCCTCTAGGAGGGTGGAATCATACCTCCCCCGCCAGTTACTGGTGGGTAGGTATGATTCCAAGGTGTTTGACACCAAACACGACATGTTTCCATGCAGCCGTTTTAAAGTTAGCATTTACCGCGAGGTTATAATGCACTTAAATATTTATGGTTGGCTGCATCACAAACAACCCCGGAAAATAGGTTCCGAAGGCTGCAGAGGGACTCTGCTCATGCATGGGCACCCTCTCACATAAAACCCAGCACCCTGCCTTCAGGATTAATAAGGCCTGCCATAGGGGTGACTGATAGGTTTATATGTGCAGTGATTAGGATAGATATAGTGAACCTATATCTAAGTAAGGGGTGCATGCACCACCTTACACAGGCTGCTGTAGCAGACCTGTGGTGTCATTTTGAATGGTCTCCCAGGGGTGGCATAATACATGCTGCAGCCCCTGGGAGGCCTCTGGGGTACCTATGCCCTGGGTACATAGTATACCATATACTAGGGACTGATAAGGGTACCCTAGAATCCAATCTGGAGTGTACCTAAAGTACATGCACAACCAATTTAGGGAGAAAGCAGATAAACTGGGGTCCTGGTTAGCAGGATCCCAGTCAGACTAGTCAAAAACCAGCAAAACACCAGGAAAAAAGTGGGGGTAACCATGCAGGCAGATTCCACCTTCCTACATAAGGCAGATGTCTGAAACAAGGTTCTTCATAGATTTTTGCTAACTTGAGCCTGTTGGACGTCCTCACAAGTCAACACAATAGGGTTTAGTGAATGAGTGTGGTACAATGAAGGAGTGTGGTATGGTGAAGGAGTGTGGTATGGTGAAGGAGTGTGGTATGGTGAAGGAGTGTGGTATGGTGAAGGAGTGTGGTATGGTGAAGGAGTGTGGTATGGTGAAGGAGTTTGGTAAGGTGAAGGAGTGTGGTATGGTGAAGGACTGTGGTATGGTAAAGGAGTGTGGTGTGGTTGTGAAGGAGTGTTGTATGGCGAAGGAGTGTGGTATGGTGAAGCTCTGTGGTATGTGAAGGATTGTGGTATGGTGAAGGAGTGTGGTATGGTGAAGGAGTGTGGTATGGTGAAGGAGTGTGGTATGGTGAAGGAGTGTGGTATGCAGAAGAAGTGTGGTATGCAGAAGAAGTGTGGTGTTGACCAAATAGCACCATTACAAATGACTGCTAATAGTATGTTGCCTAAGAAAGCCATTGTTGCCCCTTTCTCATAGAATGTGCTCCTGGCACAGAATACAAAGTTCATTTTGATTTTGTGTAAAATGTAAGTCCGTTTTTATATAGCGCAGCTACTCACCCTTACGGGTCTCAAGGCGCTGGGGGCCGTAGTGGAAATTAAGTGAGCTATTGCCCAGAGTCACATGGTGCTGAGCTGAGCTGCCGCCGGAGCCAGGGATCGAACCGTGACCCCTGTGCTCCGAAGTCAGCTGCCCTGGCCGCTGCACCACACCTCTCCAAGTAAAAAACTTGTATACACTACTTGATCTTCATCATTACATATGAAAGCAGAGATAATGGAGAAAAACATAAGCAGATCTCCCTGAGCAGCACACCCATAGAGGAATGATTAGCAAGAAAATGCCTCTTTTTGTATGTTTGCCCCAAAGACTGATGCTGCTAGTTTTTCGAATCTGGGCATGCTCACCAGACCTCAGTGCCAGTACCCTGACCTTGAAATGTGTATGTTTGATTGGCGTAAGGCAGCTGACTTGTAAGTCCCCAGCATTTGGTATCCATGCTGCCCAGGGCCTGTAAGTTAGAGGGTGACCCAAGGGGTTGCATTACTGATTGTACCACCCTGAGTGTGACGAGGGTAAAACATGCCTCCTCGTCTGCCACCGAAGACTGGATGAGCAGTATATCAGTACTAGCCCAACCTTGCCATTTAGAATTGTGGAAAAGACAAGGCCGACCTTTTTAATATGTGTAAGTCACCTCTATGACAGTCCTAGCGAGCCCTAAGGCAGGGTGCAACATACTTCAAGGCAAGGTATGCATTTTAGCTGTCTGACAGTAAAAACGCAAAACTGTCTGTTTTACTGTGGAAAGATTTTGTGTATACGCTGACCTCCTCAGCTGTGCTAACTCCTGAACTGTGCTACCATAGGTGATACTCCAAGGTATCAAACAACTTGTTCCATTAAGCCCGACTTGATTCTCAAGTTGGAATTAATGTAACTTGTTTCAGTGTACAACTTTTACAAACTTTCCACTAAACGGTTGCACATGGGGTCGGTCCTTGAGACAGTTTACTGCCTTCCTGGGGAGACGTGCAAATGACTCCCATGAAAGGACACAATTGAAGCCAGCATGGGACAGAGGTGTTATCTCTCTTTTGCAGGAAGCCACACAGGTTTTAGCCCAAAAGGTGAAGCCATCTTTGAAGGACAAATGGGTAACATTTGGGAAGGGGCCACTCTATTTTTTATTCTAAAACCCCAAAAATGAAACAGCAGGCCAAACCTGCACACCAAGATGCGCTGGTAACGCACCTCCCCACACAAAACCAATCCCCGACTGAAAGTCCAAATCGAAAAGACTGAGCCAATATGCCCAGAAACGGTGTGCACCTCCACTGCCACCGCTGTTTCCAAGTGGCAGTCACCAAGACCAATATAACTTTTACCAATGTGGAGAGCACCACCAATGTTCCATTTAAGAAATTGCTGTCCATTAAATGTAGGTATAGAAAAACGTGGTTTCTTTATTCTTTAGTGTTGCCCACAGAACAACAGCCAACGCGTTTCGTCCATAGATATGGACTTCATCAGGGCTGTAAAAACATACAAAATACATAATATATAATATGACAAAACAATGACCATACAGAGACTTAACAAAATACAATACAAATTTACAACGTAATAACAAACAAAACTAATACATTACCATAAAGTATGACATTAATTTAAAAACAAGGGACATGACAAACTTACAATAGTTAAAAAACCTACAAGGAAAGAAAGGAAAATTACAGGACGTGCAACAAAAACAAAGAGAGACAGTTGAAATCACCGTATATAGGTAAACCTTATCAAGCGCACAACTAAAGGTCAAAAAAACGTAAAAGGGGAAAGCAAAGAAAAGGACACATGGTGAACATTGTAGGTCCAATGGAATGTAGTTGGACGGAGAAGACAGAGCTAGACCCAGAAAAAACATGCGAAAGTGGTGTGATAGTCAAGTAACAATTAGTGAGAAAAAACATAAAAACATAAAAAGGGGGCCTTACAACAGCCTACCTTAAATAAGAAGAAGACTGGGCCGTATGTTCAGAAGATATCAAAAGGGTCAGAGAAACAGTAGGACCCCACCCGAACCGGGTCAAGCACAAATAACGAAGGTTCTTTGGGGAAAAAGGAAAAAGCAATAAATCAGTAGAGTGTGGGGAGAGGGAGCGAAAGATGAAATCCTAAGCGAGGATCATTTGAGAGCCGTACGACTTCACATACCTTGAAATTAAACCGATGGAAACGGCCTGATCAGATTTTTCAGGCTAAAAATACTCAATCCATCCTGAAGAAGTATGTAGAGTACACATGTAAGTACTGAGCCCTCCTAGATCCAGGGTCAATACAAATTTAACAGGCCAGTGTGCCTATGGAGAGAAAGGCAAAAGGAAAAAACAGACGAAAATATATCAATGAGATACTAGAAGTATTATCAAGTAACGTTCTGAAGGCTCGTATCTAATTCAAATGAGTATTGAAAACAGAGTTATCATCTAATACTCATGCCAAAATTATTCATGCCAAAAATATATAAAGTGGAAACGAAAAGTTTAAAAACATAGTGCCCCCACATCCAAGTCCTATTGGGAGCCAAGCGTGGGTAAATTTAAAGCAGATATCGAGGACAATAATGCTGAATAACCTCAACATTATGTACCCAAATGGAAAGCAAAAATAATATGATAAAAAAAACAAAGTAAATAGCAACACGAGCGCGAAACCAAGCCTGCCCCCAAAAAATTAAAGGCCAGGTAAGCGCAAAGCCGAGCTATTTAACAGCCAAATAAAAACTCTAGTATAAAGCAAAAAGAGCGCACACAGCAGTGCTTAGCCATGCATGTTAAAGGCTAAGTGTGCATAAAACCAGGCTTGAATAAGAGCCGGAGAAAGGAAAAGAAGAATCGAAAGTAAAAGAAAAAGTGAGTGCGAAGCCAAGCCTGTCCCCAATAGTCAAAAGCCAGGTGAGCGTAAACCGAGCTGTTTAACGGCCAAATAAAGACTCGGATATGAGGCAGAGCAAGCACGAAGAAGTGCTTGGCCAGGAATATTAGGGGCTAAACATACATGAGGCCAAGCCAAATAACAGCCGGTAAAAAGCTGACAAACAAGGCAGCAGACAAGCGCAGAGCAGAGCTTACCCGAACAAATGAGAATACGGCCTCCCCAGGTAGCAAGTCTTCGGTAATGGGAAAAGGACGTGCCTCTGCGTCAGGACGTCTTAAATACTATCGACGTCCCCAAATAGCGAGGGCTTGATCAGTATCAGGGAGCAACTGAAAAGTATTTCTCAGAGTAGGCCGGGTTGGTGTAAAAGAACACTAATTATTTCTTAACAGCCAACGTTTGCTTTGTAAAACCATGAAACCCTGATTAAAGATTCCAAAGGAATAATTGGTTAATCCTGGCAAGTGTAAAATGAGCTCGCATTCTGAAACTAAATGAAATAAGAAAAATGAGAAAGTAAAGAAATGTAAAAATAGATCTTAGTCCCCAAATTAAGGAAAACGATAGATATGGCCCACCACATATCAAAAGGAAATAAGTGGGAGTAGGGGGGCAATTTTAAAACTGTATGCAAACAAATAGTGATGGCTGAGGTATAAATATTGCGCGAGCCTTCATAAGCAATAGATATATCCCACCCCATGTCAGAGGGGAGTGAGTGGGAATAGGGGAGCAATTTTAAAACTGTATGAAAACAAATGGTGATGACTAAGGTATAAATACTGCGCGAGCCTTCATAAGCAATAGGTATATCCCACCCCATGTCAGAAGGGAGTGAGTGGGAATAAGGGGGCAATTTCTAAACTGTGTGAAAGCAAATAGTGATGACTAAGGTATAAATACTGCGCGAGCCTTCATAAGTATTTCATTAGTAGTAGCCAACTAATGACCACAGCATATATGCAATGCCCTTTAGAATGTCCCTATGTATGTACAATGGAATATATATTGCTCCACAGTAATAGAGCCCCGTGATGGCCACAGGTCAAAGGACATGCCATATGGTATGGCCATGAACGTGAGCAATAAAAGTACAAGGGCAGAGCCGCTCAAGCGGTCGCCAGTCACAAATGTATACATTTTCAACTTGGACAGAATATGGTGGCCTAACCTCAAGGCCCAAAAGTGACAGTGGTGTGTACTAAACACCCCGGTCACATCTGTTAGCATATTGTCTAGCCAACATAATATCGAAAAAATAAATAAGTAGGTAAGTTGGAAGGACAAAAAAGAACAAGCAAAATATGGTGGCCTAACCTCAAGGCCAAGATGTGGCGGCGGTGTGTACTGGACACCCCGATCACATCTATTAGCATATTATCTAGCGAACGTAATAACGAAAAAATTAACAAGTTTAAGAGGACAAAAAGAGAAGAGAGAGGGGAAATAGAGAGAGATAGATTAAGTGAATCCTGAACGATTGGCACATGTTAATGAATGCCTTTTTGAGAATAGAGAAGACCTGTTCATAAGAAATAATGCAATTCATCATCAGTATTATGGCCTGCCTTAACACACCGCAAGCGGCAGATCCAGCCTGCCTCATTGCGTCTTAGTGCCAATTCTCTGTCCCCACCTCTGACTCTGGGGGACATGATCGATGGCGTGGAACCAAATTTCCGGTCTGCCATCGTGATGGTATGTCATGTGTGTTGTCATGGGGTATCTGGTGTCCCCGGTCCTTATCGCTCGTACATGTTCTTGAATGCGGGTTTTTAAAGGTCTTACAGTGCTCCCCACGTAAATAATGTTGCAACTGCAACCAATTACATATGTGACAAATTGAGAACGACACGTAATGGTGTGGCGGATAGTATAAGTACGGTCCGTGTTATATTTGAACTCCTTTTGTCTATTTTTACCGTATTGACATATGTTGCACTCAGTACATTTGTAGAAACCCAACGGTTTTCTGTCCAGCCAATTCTTTCCTAGTTGTTGTGAAACAATATAACTAGGGCAGAGTTTGTCCTTAAGGGTGATGCCCCGTCTATATGTAATTTTGGGCCTAGGAGTAATGTGTTCCTCCAGGCCTGGTACATCCAATAACAAAGGCCAATGTTTGGCCAAGGTCTTGTAAACTTGCTGACTATTGCTGTTGAACTGAGTGACAAAGTATATAGTGGATTTCTGGTCTTGTTCGCCCATCCTGGACCTTTGTTGTCTAAGGGTATCAACCCTGGTTCTTTGCTGAATCTTACGCTCGGCCCGTTGTAATGTCTTCTCTGTATAGCCCCTTTTTCTAAACCGGGCTTTGGTCAACTCTAGGTTGGTCATGAAGGTATCCTGTTCGCTACAATTTCTGCGGATCCTGACCATTTCCCCATAGGGGATATTATTGATGGTTGCCCTGGGGTGTGCACTTGTAGCGTGCAAAGTGCTATTACAGGATGTGGGTTTCCGGTACAATGTGCTATGGATACATCCATCCTTGATATAAAAGGTGATGTCAAGAAAGTCTATCCTGTCTAGACCATACGACATTGTAAGAGCCACATTATATGGATTGTTGTTGAGGAACTCGTGGTAGTCTCGAAGTTGTTCCAGGGACCCATTCCAAATTACTATGACGTCATCAATATACCTCCCCCAGAAGATGATGTGTTCCAACCAGGGGGAGGCATATCGACCCCATGCATGTGTCTTCTCCCACCAGCCCATGAAGAGTCCCGCATACGATGGTGCGAATTTAGAACCCATCGCGGTCCCCTGGAGCTGGTGGTACCAGCGTCCATTGTGAATGAAAAAGTTTTTTGACAAGATCAAATCAGTCATATCTAAGAGCATTTCGTTGTGCTCGTACCAGTCTGCAGTCCGTGTTCCAAGAAAGAAGGAGAGGGCATGTAAGCCAAACTGTTTCTTAATGCACGTATACAGACTGGTAACATCAAATGTCACAAAGATGAGGTCATCGGTCCACGTGACATCTTCAAATTTATTCAAGATGTCCTTACTGTCGGAAACAAAAGCAAGAAGATTAGTCACCAGCGGCTGTAAGAAGGTATCGACATACTCCGACAGTCGTTCTGTTGGGGAGTCGATTCCAGCTATTATAGGTCTCCCTGGGGGGAATGCCCCCCCCTTATGCACCTTAGGGAGGATATAGATGCAAGGGAAACTCGGATTCTGAACATTCAGGTACCTGTATTCGTCCTCAGATAACAAGCCACGTTCCCTCCAATCTCCCAACCTAATGTTGATGTATGTGGTAAGCTCCTTGATGGGATTAACAGGAGTAAGTTCAGTTGTCTCTGAATTTCACCCATGTAGTCTGCCCTGTTCATAATGACCAAATTCCCCCCCTTGTCAGCTTCTCGTATGACTATTCCGTCATTATCCCTCAAGGTGGTAATTGCTGTTCTTTCTTGTGGGGTGATATTGGAAATCGCAATTGCCTGCATGGAGAACATGCACACCCCACCAGCCCCTGGCTGAGTGCCGTGTCACGGCGCTCAGACCAATCATAATGCTGTATTGCAGCATTGCGATTGGTTTGGTGAAGGGAGCCTGGCTACCTGCTTCCTGTCCGAGTCGGAGGCAGAAGCAGAGAAGCCGCGTGACCCTCCCTCCATGTCCCCCACCCTAACCGCGAGCCATGCGGGCCGCAACTGGTTGCACTTTTGGCTGGCGCTAGGGAGGGAAGGGCTGCATTGCAATCAGCTGCTAGGGAGGAGAGTGTCTGCACTGCCGGCAGGTGCTAAGGAGGGAAGAGCTGCACTGCCAGCAGGCACTAGGGAAGGGCTGCACTGCCAGCATGCACTAGGGAAGGACTGCACTGGCAGCAGGCACTAGGGAGGGAAGGGCTGCACTGCCAGCAGGTGCTAGGGAGGGAAGGGCTGCACAGCACACAAGCACTAGGGAGGGGAAGGGCTGCACTGCCAGCAGGTGCTAGGGAGGGAAGGGCTGCACAGCACACAAGCACTAGGGAGGGGAAGGGCTGCACTGCCAGCAGGTGCTAGGGAGGGAAGGGCTGCACTGCACACAAGCACTAGGGAGGGGAAGGGCTGCACTGCCAGCAAGCGATAAGGAAGAGAAGGGCCGGCTAGTAAGAGGGCCCATGGTGCTAAGAAGGTGGCCATAGACCCCCTATGTAAAAGCAGCACCCACTAACCTATATTTGGTCGCTCTGATAAGGACTGAAGTGGGAAACGACGAGCTGCTTTACTGCATCGCTGCTGCTTGGACCCCACACCAGCACAGTACTGAGAGCCCCGCACCGTCGGCTACAGGCCAGCATAGCCCGCAAGCTGCCTGTCCGCTTCAGTCGGCAACAGTGAGGAAGGAAGAGGAGCACCTTGCTAACGTGGTGCAAGGAGATGGGGTCTGCAATGACCTGGCATTAAAGGAAGCCGTGCACCGGCACCCTCAACCCTGCACGTCCTGTTTCCCAAAAGAAGAGGGAAGGTAAAAGTAGTGGCGCTGCAGTGGGAGAAGAGTGTGCCACAGGAGGCCTCCCTGCTGACACTACTGCGGAGAGAGGGATGCCTCCTACCACAATCGCAGCGCCACCTAGCCCTACGCTGCAACACCGCACCCATCCCGTGCGACTGCTGCCTCTGTACAAGGATAGTGACTGCCATGTAAATGCTGTTCACTGGCAGTGGCGGCGTGACGCCACCCAAATTGCCCCCAGAAAAAAAAATAATAATAAAGAACCACTGTGCCTTTCGGTTCTCTACGGCACCACATGCCGCTATCTGCGGATGCGGGGGCCTTCCTCTGTTTATCCTGCCAGTTTCTGAAGTCAATTGAAGATGGTGGCTGCAGCAGCACCTGGTGGCAGCACAGCGTAACTGCACCATTTGAATGTGGCACCCCCAACTGTGCACCCTGCCTGCACCTTCAGCCCTGCGCAGCCTGTGAGTGGAGTTGGGACCGCCGCCGCAGAGGTGAAAGGAGGATGTTTGAAAAGCCTGAAGCTCCTGGGAGGATTAGTGCGGCCCCACAGCGTCAGTAAGACTGCAGCGGCCTGTGCATTAAGTAACTGGTTCCACCTGGCGGTTGATCGAAGCACAGCACCTCAGCCCACAGAGGGAGCAAGAGTGTCTAAAGTGCAGCAAGCAGAGTGAGCAGCCGGACGGGTGCGAGTGCATAGAGTACCCTCTGGTGGCCATCTGCAGCCACAGCCAGCCAGATGAGACTTTGCTGCATACTGATAGTGCCCGCATAAGCACGTAAGAGAAAAGCAAGTGAGGCCACTGTGTTTGGAGGAATCATTGCCTGTTCCCCATGCAAAGCCAGCCGCATGCAAAGACAGATCTGAGCAGGAGCTGCTACGCTGGTAATAGGAGTGGCAGTCCAACTGCAAGCACTGCACTGATGAGATCACCATGAAGGGAGAAGCAGCACCGCATCCGCAGCTGGTCAGAAATTGCCACTGCATTCACCACTGCCTGAGCCCTGCCACAGACTGGGACAATTACATTTAAAAGGAAAGAAAGCTTGCAGTGCCCTGTGCTTTAGGTTGCACAAGACTGGCCAAGAGGGTGCTGCAGGTTGCTTTAGAGGGCAGATACTGTGAACCCCCAAAAGGAGCCCCAGTAAGCCCAAAGTTGGCCCAGCCATTGAGCATGCCACACGAAGTGACTGACCCAGCCAAGCATGTCTGGGCAGAGGCAGGAGCAAGCGTCTCAACGGCGCAGCCTAGAGTCGCAAACACTACTCTCTCGAGCGAAGGAGATGGAAGAAGGTGACCCTCCATCCAGGTAGTGGAGCACCATGAAGATCCCTGAGGAGGAGATGGGACCTGAGAGAGGTCCACGAGGAGGAGAAGCATGTCCTATCGACAGGATAGACCTGCGACAGGTCCGCAGCAAAGAAAAGACACAGTCTTAACAAACGAACGCGACCAGCGAGATGTCCATGTGGCGTGAACATGAGACATGTGGCATAACGACTCAAGAGCCGGTAAGAGAAGTCACTCTTGTTTTATAAACAAACCCTCACTCACCAACCTAGTTGGTGACATGGTTCATCATAGGGTTCCCACCAGAGAGGCCGAGTGCCCCTCTGGTGTGCTACAACGCCTGGTTACAGCGGAGCGGGTTTTTTCGTAAGTGTGACAAAGTGATGGTGCAAAAAAATTGTGTTTAAAATTACCTTTATTCACCCAATAGAAATTTAATGATGGAGGAATAAGGTAAGAGATAAAAACAGTGTGGTGGATGTTGTAGACTGGGTCGATTGACCAGTTACATCCTGTGGTATAGCAAAAAACAGTGGTCTACATGTTTCAGCCTCCTTGAGCTAATCGCGAGGCTTTCGTCAGGACCAACTGCCACGGCGGTATGCGCACGCTAAGGCGCACCCTAACCTGAGGCAGGAACACAGAGGGACCGAATGACTTACGGGAGCATGAATCACGAGGGGTTGAGTCAGTGGGGAGAACATGGAGTGAGGTGCCTAGCTACGCCACTGACCGCACCAGCCTGTTACCGACCGCTTCCTGGCAACATCGGTGCACCTAGTACTGCACAGCCAGCTTCCGGGTCTTGTACCTTGCGCCTTATACCTTTATCCTTGTGCCTCGCAACTGAGGACGGAGGCCCACTCCCCGGTGTATGCTCGTGCTTACAGTTGCCGGCGGCTCTTAGGGACACCCCTTTACACACCCCCACAGTCGCACAGGAGCCCTCACACTTTAGACCTTAGAGTCTGGGTTTCTAAAGGCCTAAAACTTGGAAATCCTAAAGTATAGACTGCATGGGCGTGCAGTGCCTTGGAAGAGATGCTGCCGTCTGCCATCCATCATTCTTTGAATCACTAGGGAGCATTTTCTTTCTTGTACCTGCCGTGAGGGGAACGGCGAACAGCAGCTTTCTTCCTCGCCCGTTGCCGTGAGGGGAACGGCCACCGGAGGGCACTTCAACCCCCAGCAGCCCAAGCGGCGGTGCCAGCCGTGACGCTGCTTTCCGCGCCCGGAGGCGCGATAAGGCTCGACAGGCCTTTTGCAGTGTGGGGAGCATTTTCTTTCTTGTACCTGCCGTGAGGGGAACGGCGAACAGCAGCTTTCTTCCTCGCCCGTTGCCGTGAGGGGAACGGCCACCGGAGGGCACTTCAACCCCCAGCAGCCCAAGCGGCGGCGCCAGCCGTGACGCTGCTTTCCGCGCCCGGAGGCGCGATAAGGCTCGACAGGCCACACGCAGCGCGGACGCGCGCGGGCGAAGCCCGGGCCAAGGGCGGGCCCGTCTGCACCCGTCCGAGCCCGGCTGAGACTGCACTGGGCCACCCCCCCTGCTTTTTACCCAGGGCTTCTTACGGCACGATTGAAGGTAAAGTGAATTTCATTGCCCCACATGCTAGATTGTGCGTTATTGAGCCATAACACAGGTGGAACGAATTGACCCCCAGAAATGTCTAACCGGAAAGGGGTAGTCGGGACTTTGGATGCCTTCATTGTGAGGGCAGAGTCTCTTCTGTCCCATGAAATTGAAATTACGGAGCGCCGATTGTCCATGGACCCTGCTACTTTGTTTTCTAGTTTGTCAAAGGGTGGACCAAAGGCTGTGAAGACATTATGCGCATCTCCTTGTAAGTTACCGTCTTTAGAAATTTGCGCCGCATCACCTGTTTTACCAGATACATTATCTTTAATGCCGTGCCCGGGAGTCGTGAGTCAGGTTGCATCAGGTATTAATACCAGAGCACGAGGGCATACTCCCACAAGCCCGCCAAACTGAAAACACTGCCATCTAAACGCAAGAGGAATACCGGGAGTGATGGGTTGCCCAAATCAAAGGCTAAGCCCAAAAACTCTAAAACCGATCATGACAGTGCCAATAACCCGGGAGTTGTCTGCACAGCCTCAGTGGGAACACAGACTGACTTTGTTTTCGATTCTGCCGGTAATGACATTAACCTAGTTGCCAATATAGGCGCTGAGGGAGGCATTGCCGTTTCTCCTTCTGTTACCAGGCATATTGATATCACTCTGGGTGACATTAAGATTGCACTTGATAAGACCTTTAATTTAATGAAGGTGGAGTTCGAATGTTTAAAATCTGCACTGATTAATGTGGCCGACAGGACTATGACCTGTAATGTAGTACCCAATAATGATGTTGGTAATTTACTGCCCTCTTTAAACAGTCAAATGAGTAACACACCTGGGGTAGAGTTGCATCCTGGTCTTGCTACCCAAAAAGGTCCCATTATTGTTACTCCGCATCTTAACTGTAGTCATGTAAACACAACTCACCAGACAAAAACACATAGTAAGCAAGGGGACAGAGGGGCTACTTCACAAAGACACATAGATAATCTGAACTTTGTATCGGGAAGCAGCTGCCCCATAGTTCAACCCCCCAGCATACTTGCATGTGATGTAAGAGTAGCTAGGGATACCCCTAATGTTCCCAGTAATGGCCTCCTGAGATCCAATCCCGATGTACTCGACTTACCCCCAGCCTCATGCCCATATGTGTTAGTCCTGGCCGGGGTTCCCTACTTATCTGGGGAGCAACGGGAATCCTGGGCAGACCTGCGTAATAAGGCTGCAGATTGGCTTTGTAAGCATAAGGGGTTCCACCCATCCAAAATGAATGATATCATCATGGCTAGAAGAGTCGGGTGGGTTGGCCATTCTCTCAAAAATATAGATGGCGACTGCATTGTTCTTAATTTTCGCAGACCTAAGTTTGTTCGCCATCTACTGAATATTTTTGAACAACCAACCACTCAAAACACCCATATAAGTGCACTCCCCTGAGTTATTTTTACAAGCCACTCAACAATCCTCAAAGGGACTCCCCGTTTTGCCTCTGATAACAAATAGGTTTAACTCGTTATCTAACCTAGATACACAGGACTGACAATTATCAACCAGGGACGCTCAGCTTTCCCAGCAGCCCCTTCTGGAACAGCCCCTTGCCAGTACAGTTATAACCATTACTGATAACGGCGAAAGTCCGCCCACTAGTATTAATAATGGAGCTGATTTGAACATCCTCAGCTGGAATGTAGCAGGACTGCACTCTAAGCTCGACGACCAGGATTGGTTGCGCCTGGTCAAAGACCAAGATATTGTCATGTTCCAAGAGACCTGGGCCACACACGATTCACACATTGAAGGGTTTCATTGCACTTGTGTCCCGGCATCCAGCCACAATAAAGGTCGACCATCTGGGGGCCTTCTTATTGGTCTTAATGTAGCGACTGGTGGTAGCTATAAGATACTTCCAACAAACAGCCCTAACTTCCAAGTAATACTTTTTAAGAGAAGAGTCTCTCTTTATTTGGTTAACTTTTACAATAATGATTTTGCATCAGTCCCCAACAAGAGTTTTATTGAGCTTTTTGATTTTATTTCCAATCTAGATTACCAGGCATCCGGTTGGACTACTATTGGGATTATTCTGGCTGGGGATTTTAATGCAAAATTTTATGACAGGCATTGTGTCACGGAACCACACACTACGGGCCCTTCTTTTCGCAGGGGAGCGGAACTGACAGCTCTATTGAGCTCGCTCAATTTAGTTAATGTCATGGAGCAGTTGGGTACATCTCATGCCACCAATAACCATCACCCGACCTTCAGAGGCAGGGGACATTCGTCCGTAATAGACTTTGTTTTCATCTCTCCTCTATTGACGGATTATTTAATTACTGCAGAGGTTGTTGCCACTATTCAGGGGGATCATAACCCCATTAGAACCGCTTTCAGATTGGCACCCCGACACATGTTCCCAATTGAATGCGGGGCTAAAGATTTAACTCCATCTACCGACAACCTAACACTGTCATGGAGGGGTATTGATAATGGGGATCTGTTTAAATTACTTGTGAAGGGCAACTTACCCCATATTACCTCCTGCTTGTCATCTGAAGCTCCCCATCAGGAGGTAGTTGGTGGTTTTTCTAAACTCTGCCAGGCAGTTAAAACTCTTCTGTTAAAGCCCGTTTCCTCGAAGAAACCGGGCCCTAGATGGTTTGATTCTGCATGCTCTGCTGCCAACAGGAACTTGCGTATGGCTTTGTCAGCTGACCCCAGGTGTTCCCATGATGTAATACAGGCTAGACAGATGTATAAACTAGCTATTACTAACCGGAAAGAGGCACTCGTAAGGGATCGTTGGGAAGCCCTATCGCAGGCTGCTACGGAAAAAAGGGGTAACTTATTTTGGACTGCTGTAAGGGATCTTAGATCCATGGGACAGCTATTAACACCAATTAGCTGCACAATCTCGAGCCAGTCCTGGGAAAATCATTTTTCAAATATTTATGCCACCCCGCAGGGAGAGATTGAACAGCTGGAGTATAGTCTCCCCAACACTCTTCAAATCACACTCCCTGAAATAGAAGAGGCTATCCATCAGTCTATCGGGAATAAAGCCCCTGGCCCGGATGGGTTACCGATTGATATTATCAAATGGATCCCGGACTTCTGGGCTCCCCTTCTCCTGAATGTTTTTAACCATTGTATGTTGGGCCCGCTCCTGATACTTGGGCAAAAAGTATTATAGTTCCAATATTTAAAAAGGGGATAGGTCGCAGCCCATTAATTACAGACCAATATCGTTGATTGATAACACGGTTAAAATACTGGGCAGAGTCCTATATAACAAGATCCTGGAATGGTCAGAGGAATATGGCATTTTAGAGCGCTGCCAGTTAGGCTTTCGTAGGAAGGTTGGTACCATCGAGCAATGTCTGAACCTCAGCCTTGTGATTGGGAAATATACCATTGCTCGTAAAACTCCTGTCTACCTGGCCTTCATGGATTTGTCCTCAGCTTTTGATTTTGTCAACAGGTCAAAGCTGTGGGCCATCCTGTTGGGCCATGGTTTAGACGCTCCCCTGGTTCATTTCCTGGCTTATCTTCATAAGGACCTTCAGGCACAAGTGAGAATTGGTAGAGGTGGTGAGGTCTCAGGGCCTATCAAGGTAGGAAGGGGGTCAGGCAGGGATGCGTTCTGGCCTCCCTTCTTTTTATTATTTATATTAATGGCCTGAACAAATCATTGATAGGTGCAACCAAAGATGTGCCTATGATTAACGGCAAACCTTTGCCGGTGTTACTTTATGCTGACGATGCGGTGCTTATAGGTCGCACCCCAAACTCATTGCGCATTTTAGTACAGTCGTTTGTTAAACATATGGACAGTCTGGATTTAAGAGCTAATTTTAAAAAATCATTTTTAATGTCTTGTGGCCCACAAAAACGCTCCCTTACCTCTATCTCCGTTGGTAGCCAAAAATTAATATGCACTGGTAAATTCCCCTACCTTGGTGTGGTCTTTGCTGCGAACGGCTCCTGGACTGAGCATCTTTCTCAGTCCAGGAGCAAGTTCTCAAAGACCATCAATTCCATTTTTAGCTTTTCCCGTCCCAAGAACACTGGCGTTATTTTAGCTATCTTAAAAATTTTTAAATTGCAATGCGTCCCAGTAGCTACTTATGGAGCGGAGATTTGGGGCACCACAAACAGTTCCTGCATTCAGCGGGAAGAAAACAGATTCTGCAGGAAACTGTTGGGCGCCCCAATCTCGACATCTCATTATGTTTGCCATAAAGAATTAAATTTAAATTATGTCACTGATTTTATACGTGCTCGCCCGGCTCTCTTTTGGCTGTCTGTCTGGAAGAATGAGGAAGCTATTCTGACTAGAGATATCATCATGGACTGTTTGAAGTGTGAGAAAGGGATGGATATCCCCTGGCTATCCGGAGTTTATCAGAGCTTATGCAGTATTAATCAGGGTTGTATTTTTAGAAACCCTTGTAAAGCTGAAACACTACGGAAAATAGATCTTAGGAATGCACTTTACCTACTTTACAGTACCGTGCGCATAGCTCAGGAATCACAGAAAACCCTTGTCTCTAGTTATATGTCACTAGTTCAATATTGTTATCCCCTACCAAACTACCTCACCTTACCTATGAGTCACTGGGAAAGAAGTCTGTTATTCCGTCTCAGAGCAGGGACACTCAAGTTTGTATTATGTTTTCCCCTTGGTTATCATCCCAAAATTGATTTGGTACCCTGCCCATGTGACGGAACTAGCGGACAGACAACCCTGCATTTTTATTCTTTTGCAAATATTATATGAAATATAGCAAGGGGACACTCTATCCCTATTTTAAAAAAGGAAACCTGTTAGCCTGGATCTGGCTTATACAAGCATGCTTGGTATGATCGATGAGGAGCTTGTATTCCGCTTAAGTACTTTTCTGAGAGCTGCGATCCGGGCACGTCAGTCCATGTCAGACCCTTGAATTCTTAACTGTGATTGGTTATGTTGCAAATAATGCATTTTATTCATCATATTTTAAGATGTGAAATTGTGTCTGATAATTTTAACAGTTTTTTTATGGTTGTACTTTTATGGATATACTGCCTATCCGAATAAAGATTATGAATTGAATTTGACTTACGGTTCTTGTTGTGCCTTCAAAACAGTTTTTAGAAGGCGGATCAATCTGCTAGACAAAACAGAGAAACAGACAAATCATATGACCGTTATGTGCAATTCTATAACAACATATGTCGCCAGAAGAGTGACAAAGCTCATACTGATGAGAGTGCAGCCATGACAAGTCACAGCTCACAACTAATCGTGGTAGTGGTGCATAGATGCTGTACACCAGTCATTATATTCCAAAATAGGTGATCTGGTTAATTCCCAGAAAGGTGATTTAATATTATCAATAGTTTGTGGCATATGCGTGCTTCTAATCCTGCGAGCTGACTCAGGCATTGCCAGTCAATATATATTTATTTATACAGAAGGTGAACATGACTAATTAAAAAGACAAGCGATAGTGAGGCTCATAACATGGAACTGGCAGACTGCATACGAGATGGAGAATGAGCTTACTTTAAGTGTAGGAAAACCTTACACCATGGATCCAGGTGGGGGGCGGTAGCTTGTAGTCACACGCTAAGAACAAAAAGAATAAATAACATCCTGATACTACAGGTATGGCTGTTGTATTACCTGCGGTAGCTGGAGAGATGCTACTCACTCCGTCAAAGCCAGACGCCCGTTTGGCACATAGAAACTCCCGTCACGAGGACCCCGCAGACAGCGAGGTTCTTGACCGAGGTGTTTTTAAACTGAGTGTTGGTCGTATTGGAGGTGTGCAGTCCGTGTCTCAGGTCCGATGACGTCAGTGCGTGCGCACGCACGCCCGCGTCTATCGGACCCTGGCAGAAAGGCTGCACCGCTAACCTGCAAAATGTAGGGCAGGTATTAAAACAAATATAACTTTATTCAGTTGGGGGTAGACGAGGTGATTGTAACATCGTTTAGGAACAGGACAGGGCTAGTCTATTTAGATCGCTCTAAGGTGTCAGTATAGTTAACAGTTGTTTGCGTAGTCCTGACATTGTAGGTTCTGAGTAACTGGCACAATTTATTCTGTGCAGGTTTAACAAACTGCACAGAAACTGCACAGACTGTAACTGGTCAATCTATCCAGTCTACAACATCCACCACATTGTTTTTATCTCTTACCTTATTACTCCATCATTAAATTTCTATTGGGCGAATAAAGGTAATTTTAAACACAATTTTTTTGCACCATCACTTTGTCACACTTACGAAAAACCCGCTCCGCTGTAACCAGGCGTTGTAGCACACCAGAGGGGCACTCGGCCTCTCTGGTGGGAACCCTATGATGAGGGTTCGTTTATAAAACAAGAGTGACTTCTTTTACCGGCTCTTGAATCTTTGGCTTCACTCTTTTGTTGTTTATTAACTTATCATTAGGGGGACCAAGAGTGGCTCCATTTTCCCTAGACTCTCTCTCTCTCTTTGATTAAATATATTTAGGCAGTGCACAGCTGCGAGAAATTTGTTTATCTTTGAAACTTAGTGAACCTCTGACTATTACTTTGGCAGCACGATGGAGAATCTTGGGCTAACTTTTTCTGAAGCAGAGGTGGATGCCATTCTGGCAGGTCCCTCTTTGTTTGCAGATCCTTCCATAGCTCAAACCATCTACCAGACCACCGAATGGGAGAAATTGACGGACCAAAAGCGTAAGAGAATCCGGACCATCCTGCACGGTACCATTCTAACTGAGTACCTGCGAAGTAACACGGCACCAAGAGGCCTGTTGGTAACCAATGCCCCTCGCATTTTTTTTAGAAGATGCTGTGTTTAGAAAAGAATGGGCCCAGATCGCGTGGCATTGTATCCGCGACTGGTTAGTTCTGATTATTAAGACAGCATTAAGATTGTCCGATGTAATAATGGTGGAAATACAACTCACCGAGACCCATATTAAGACCACATTAACAGGCTACAAAAAGAAACTAGACGAACTGAACAAAGAGTTAATTGAATGCAAAGAAAACTTAACGCAATCAAAGGTACAAAAGTTCCAGAAATATCTCACACGGTTTGCGTTTAATAAAGTCTACCCTTATGCAGATCCGGAATATGTAGCTCCACCAAGAAACTCCAATAACTCAGACGTCTCTGACGATAAAGGATCCACGAATAGCGGCTCGAGTGGGGGCAGCTACAAATTCAGACAAAGGGGGAGGGGTAGGAACAGACAACGTTACCAACAGCAACCCTGGCCTACTTTTCCAACACCAGGGAGGAGGGGTTTCCAAACCAGTTTCAACACCCCCAGTTTCCCATGATGGGCTGGAATCCAGCCTTTTTGCAAGTCCAACCCTTCCCACAAAACACATATAGACCGCCTTTTTTAGAGAGGGGCCGAAGGGGAAGAGGGAAGAGAAGAGGGACCAACCAAGTACATTGGGAACAGGAAGACACAGTGGGGAACAACACCCACAGCAAGTCCCGGGAACAACAAGCCGGGACCAGCAACCAGAGAGTCTAATCACCAATCTATCTGGATTGATCCTCAGTCCGATGGAAGTGAAGGTGCTCGAAAGAGGTCTCGGTTATGTACCCACAGCTCGATTGGATAAATTCCGCTTACACTGTGAGCTCTCCGAGTTTTTTAGGAAGTTCAGGCTAAGAGCCTACTTTGAGAAGCAAGGGCCATCTGTTGACCCCAGCCCTGTAGGGGAAACAGGCTTAAGGTTAAAGTCCACCTTCAACCCACCACCACACACAGTGCCTGTGGAGTTACTGGCCTTCGAACAGGCAGTATTTAATGACATTGAGAATTTCGAGGAGACAGGGACGTTCAAGAACCTGAGCGCAGCCGAGTTCAACCCCATTCAATCTTTACAATCCAACACTACTATTGTGATAAAACCAGTGGATAAGGGCGGTGGGCTGGTGTTGGAAAACGAGGCAGTATTTGTGAGGCCTGCACAAATAACATGTCACATTTGTCTTTCACTGGGAACCAAACACCCTAGTGTAGCGCCTGACTCTAAGAGGGTAGCATTGCAGAGCAGTCTAAGGCTTACTCAAGGGAGGTGGTGTGGGCTAGTAATCGCCATTTGCAGGTGCGCAGAAATAACACTCAATAATTGATTGTCCAGTCTGTACTTTGCTTTATAAAAGTAAGAGTACATTTATTAAACACACACACTACTCAATACTATGCACCAATTTACAAATATACATAAGCTGATGGAATTACTTTGTGACATTGCATAAGCTCTCCACCCCTCCCGCAGGGGGGGTGGGGTCTAGTACCACCACTCCCATGTATGCACATCATCTTGCCCCCTAATGCGGTTAGTTGAACATAACCTGGAGCGAGGGCCCTGTGCACTGGCACCATCCCAGTGGCGACCCACCCCATTATCTCAACAAGCATTTAAAATAGGCACACCTGCCCTGGTGACACATAACCCTGACTGAGCATCTCATACTGACCATACAGTATACACCTCTACATCTTAGGGGCTAACAGTCTGAGTTGTTCTTCACCTAACACAGCAGCAAGAATACATGTTTAGACATCACTTTAAATGAGGTACTTATCATAGCTGATAACAGTTGGAATGCATTGCAATAACAGCCTCTAAAAGGCTTCACAGGTACAATCACATGATTAAGCCTTTACAGCCAGACACCCTAGCAGGAATGTCTGGCAACATAACCCCACTTTGCTTATGACTCCACCTTACACAGGTACTTCACATTACACGTGTGACTTACAGTCCCTCTAAAAGAAATAACATGGTAAAAGCATTTGTGGTGCAATTACACCTTTTCACCTCCAGGGGATGCCCTTCTCCAGCCATCCCCAACTCAGCCCTTCACACCTTGAGGCAGTCCCTAAGGCACCCCCAACTGCAGAACAAAAGTTCCAGCCATGGGAATGCTGATGACGCCTGGCTGAGCCCTTGAGGGGTTATTCTTTGTAGGTCCCAAGAGACTTAGGGGTGGACTCTCCTCTTCGTGCTGGGGGAGATTGCCTTGCTCCTGCAGCTCCCCCTGCACATTGGCACACCTTTCGTGGTGACCTCGTTCTCCTGGGGCCACCACAAGCCGCAAAACAAACAGGCATTTTCCTACAGGCCGCCCGGGCCTGCAAAGCATTATGGGGGTGCTTCCTCCAGCCCCGTGCATATTAGGACAGCGGCTCTCCCGCTGTGTTGGGGAGAGCCATGCTGCCTGCTTCGGCAGCCTCACGCCGCGTCTTCACTGAGTTGGGGGTCCGGTCCCACCCGGACCCCCAGGTGAGTGAGACAGCTCGGGGAGCCAACCCCCGACTGCTCTGGCCGTTTCAGGGGCCCGGTCCCACCCGGGCCCCTCGCTCTCTATTGGTCTTCTGCGGGGTCCCGGTCCCACCCGGGAACCCCACGTGGTTCCATAGTTGGAGGGCAGCCCGGGGAGCCCACCCCCTGCTGCCCCCGCCGGCTCCCACCCGGCCAGCACCCTCGCGTGCTGCCGCGGGAGCCGGCACCGCAGTTCTGGCCTGCCCGCTCCGGCGGGCAGACGCGATGACTCCCGCCGGCCCGGCTGGACCTCGGGGGAGTGCGGCGGCACTCCCCCGGCCTCTTCCTTCTCTTCGGGGCCTGGGGATGGGGTCCCGGGCCCCTGAGCCATCTTCACATGGCGCCCCTCGGCTTGGCTTCGTTCTTCGGGGCCCAGAGTTGGGATCCCGGGCCCCCACCAGGCATCTTCGCGGGGAGCGCGACGGCGCTCCCCGACTTGTTTTCTGCTTCGGGGCCCGGAGTTGGGGTCCCGGGCCCCTTAAGAGCCTTCATGGAAAGTGCGACGGGGGGGTTTCTTCATGCGCGAGGGGGGTTGCGCAACAGCGCGCCCCCTCCTTCTCAGCGCCATCACCGGGGCCCGAAGTTGGGGGTCCCTGGCCCCCGACCTCTCTTCGAGGGGACGCGACGGTGCTCCCCTCCCTCGATGACATCGGGGGCCAGGGTGGGCTCCTGACACCCCTAGGTGGCATTTTCACGGGGAGTGCGACGGCGCTCCCTGGCTTTACTTCTTTCAGGGGCAGCCCCCGGGACCTGACCCACCCCGGGAGCATATTGGAGACCGGCGGCGGAGCCCCACGCGCATCGTTGTCGGTCCTTGCAGAGGTCAAAGGTCGCCTATCTTCTAGGAGGCATATCCCGGCCCCCAGGTGGCCGATCTTCCTCATATTGGCCTCTTCTTGCTCCTGGTGGCGCTCCCCAGCCACTGGGAGCACTTTCCTTCACCCTCCGGGTCTCAAGGAGGGTGAACTCAGCAGGGAGCTGTCTTCACTGGCTCCCTGCGCCAGCCTTTCTCCTGGCTCTCCTCCTGGGCCTCTATTCTCCTTGCACAGAAGCCCAGGCATCTGCTCACTGGTCCTGGACTCCCTTCCTGGCACAATTCTGCATTCTGGGACAGTCAGGGGGTTCTTCCTTCCAGCTGCCCATGGTGCCAGGCTCCAGCACCAGTCGTCCTCAGCAGACCACACCCCAGAGAGAGCTCCTCTTCCTGCGCAAGACCTTTTAAAAGAATTTAGAGGGGGCTGGCAGGAAGTCTCCTCTTGCCCTATTAGGCAGCAACACACCACCTCTCTGCCCCTGCTTCCTCCTTCCTGCCCAGGCCTCTGGGTTTGTTCAAAATGGCGTCGTCCAGGGGTTTCATGCCACATGGTCTCTGAGAGCCCCTTCCCCCCCTTGCTGCCTTCTCTCCAGAGCAGCTTGGTGTCTGGCACCAGGTGTCAGCTGCTGATGGATGAACCTGAAGCTCCACCCATCTTCTCTTCTTGGAGTGGAGGCCCTCGCACTTGGAATGCTTGTTGTGCTGGGCTGGACCTCTGAGGCTACAGCTTGGAGAGGAAGGTTATTAATTCAGCCTGGCAGGGTCAGCCCCAGCCAGGCCCTGGTTATGAGCTGACTCAGAGAAATATGACATTTCTGGATGACCCAAAAGCAGTACAGATATGGCTTTGGACTCTGCAGAATACTTCTTCTCACATAAGTTACAGTGGACTTTAGTGCGTGTCTGGAATTTGTAGGCCCTAAAAAAGTGAAACTAGCCCATGTGCTCCCCATCCTCATAGGAAAATAATGGAGTGAAAAACAGTAAAGCACACTGACTTTCCCTGGCATGTTTCTTCCCACTGTATAAAGCCTATTCCATGTCACCACCCAGCTCTGCATAACTCCTGCCTCCACCATTTTATCTGCACCTGCTCCTGGGCTGCGCACACCAGGAATCTCCCCTGCGCAGCCCCTACACGTGTGCACATGCATGTACACATGTCTGTATGTAACCAGCCCGGTGCCCCTTACTCCAGCTGCAGCGCAGCAGCCTAGTCAAGCCAGGGGGACACCAGTAAAATCCACATGCAGTCTCTTTCATCATGAGTTCACTGTGGGTGAGTCCCAACTTATGAGGCTCTCCCACAGTAAAAGCTCAACAATTAGGTGCTCAAAAAGCGAAACAGTTGGTTATACAGGATTTGGCTGATTATGACATCGAATGCAGACGCCTCTTGGATGACCGAAAGAATGATACCCCTCTTAACACTGATCCTTCCTTACAGCTTAGGACTACAATTTCTGACTTGGTCGATTGTGCAGAATCAAATGGCCATATCTCCAAACATGAAGCGGATTTCTTGACGACAGGAGATGGGATTATCCCATACTTCTACACTATACCGAAAACGCACAAAAACAGAACTCCTCCTCAGGGACGTCCTATCGTCTCGGGTATTAGGTCACTCTTGGAGCCATTATCGCGCTTTTGCGATTTTTATACTTAAGCCTTTGATACAGCAAACTTGCACTTATCTTAAGGACACCAAGAGTCTTCTAGCACTCCTACAAAATCTAACAGTGGATGAGGACTCTACGAAACTGGTGTCTTTAGACATTGAGAGCCTGTACACCAGTATCCCTCAGGATGACACAATCAAGGTACTTGGTGAGGCTCTGGACAAGGCTACTTGGGACTACAAGACCCCAAAACAGTTCATCATTGATTGTGCGACCCTTGCGCTAAAACAAAACTTCTTCAAATATAAATATGACCTGTTCCTACAAACAACAGGGCCGTACCTTTGCCCTGATGGGCAGTACCTTTGCCCCGAGCGTAGCAAGCCTCTATGTGCATGATTTTGAACAGAAATATATTTTGGCGGAAAGTAATCCCTTCTCGTCCTTTATATCCTTTTGGAAAAGGTATATTGACGACGTCTTGGTAATTTGGCAAGGACCTGAACAAACCTTGCAAGAGTTCCTGCAATGGATCAAGTCATGTGACCCCAATCTCAGGTTAACACATGCTTTTGACCGGAAGGAAATGGTCATCATTGATGTCATCATTTCAAAAACAGAAGGGCAACTGCTCACCAAGACATATCTCAAACCCACAGCTGAGAATAACTTACTGGAATTTTCGAGTTTCCATCCCAGGCCCTTATGAGAGAACCTTCCCTATGGGCAATATCTACGGTTAAGACGTAATTGCAGTAAACTAACGGACTACCACATTCAGTCGGTTGAGTTAACCAAGAAATTGTGCAATTGCGGATACCCGGACCAAAGCCTAAAGAAAAGTTGTAAACAGGCCAGGAACCAACTAAGGGAGGTCCTCCTCATGGACAATCCGAAGCAGATTGACTGAGTTCCCTTGACTTGTGTAACGACATACAGTGTCGCCTCCAATGCAATAATAAAGTCAATAAACAAGCATTGGAAGGTACTGGCAAGCAATAATAGGAAATGGGAAAAGCCCTTATTCTCTTACAAAAGGGCAAGAAGCCTTAGGGATGCCCTAGTACATACTCGCCCAAAGAAAACTGACAGTGAAGACAACCCGTCTGTACTCAATGCCTGGTGCCTACCGAAGGTCACGGGGCATTTTCCGTATGGCACATGTAGCGTTTGTCATCTCACCACACCCACAAAAACCTTAAATCTTGAACACGGCAAAACATGGATACAAAAATCACACACGAATTGTAATTCCAACAATGTGATATATCTTATTACGTGTCCATGTGGATTAAGGTATTTGGGAATGACCACACGCAAAGTCAAGCAATGTTTTTGTGAGCATCGGAGTAATATCCGGTGCAAGAAAAGCACAACCAGGGTGACTGAACATTTCCTGCAGGCCAACCATACCACAAATGATTTGCGCTGGACAGTTATTGAACAAATAAAATCAGGAGATAACTCACAGAGAATACTGTTTGAAAAAGAACAACGGTGGGTGTATCGCCTCTCGACACACAAACAGGGACTCAATGACAACATCCCCTGGGGATCTGTGCTAAAACGTTAATGCCCACTTTTTTGTTATCCGCTGTTATATTTATACCATTATGGCAGTAAATGATATGCAAACACATCATTCCTTTGTGAAAGTGCTGACCCTCTTTACAAGCTAGTTCCCTAGGATAAACATACTATGGCACTATAGCCACGCCTTAGGGTTGTTAAGCACGCACTGTGCCAGTTATCCAGCATTTTCTGTGCTATTTACACACAACTACCTTTGAAGTAAACAACCTAACGGTTGTGACCGTAATAAGTATAGAGTTATTTTGTCTTAAATTCATAGCACAACTATTCGGGTTGCTTTGTACAGTTTGTTAAACCTACACCCAATAAATTGTGCCACTTACTCAGAACCTACAATGTCAGGACTGCGCAAGCAACTGTTAACTAGACTGACACCTTAGAGCGATCTAAATAGACTAGCCCTGTCCTGTTCCTAAACCGTGTTACAGTCACCTTGTCTACCTCCAACTGAATAAAGTTATATTTGTTTCAATACCTGCCCTACATTTTGCAGGTTAGCGGTGAAGCCTTTCTGCCAGGGTCCGATGGACGCAGGCATGCGTGTGCACACACTGACATCATCGGACCCAAGACATGGACTGCACACCTCCAATACGACCAACACTCAGTTTAAAAACACCCCGGTCAAGAACCTCGCTGTCTGCGGGGTCCTCGTGACGGGAGTTTCTAGGTGCCAAATGGGAGTCTGGCTTTGACGGAGTGAGTAGCATCTCTCCAGCTACTGCAGGTAATACAACAGCCATACCTGTAGTATCAGGATGTTATTTATTCTTTTTGTTCTTAGCGTGTGACTACAAGCCACCGCCCCCGCCTGGATCCATGGTGTAAGGTTTTCCTACACTTAAAGTAAGCTCATTCTCCATCTCGTATGCAGTCTGCCAGTTCCATTTTAGATATCACGAGCCTCACTATCGCTTGTGTTTTTAATTAGTCATGTTCACCTTCTGTATAAATAAATATATATTGACTGGCAATGCCTGAGTCACCTCGCAGGATTAGAAGCACGCATATGCCACAAACTATTGATATTATTAAATCACCTTTCTGGGAATTAACCAGATTACCTAATTTGGCATATAATGACTGGTGTACAGCATCTATGCACCACTATCACGATTAGTTGTGAGCTGTGACTTGTCATGGCTACACTCTTGTAGAGCACAATCATCAGTATGAGCTTTGTCACTCTTCTGGCGACATATGTTGTTATAGAATTGTACATAACGGTCATATGATTTGTCTGTTTCTCTGTCTTGTCTAGCAGATTGATCCATCTTCTAAAAACTGTTTTGAAGGCACAACAAGAACCGTAAGTCATTCGGTCCCTCTGTGTTTCTGCCTCAGGTTAGGGTGCGCCTTAGCATGCGCATACCGCCATGGCAGTTGGTCCTGACGAAAGCCTCGCGATTAGCTCAAGGAGGCTGAAACATGTAGACCACTGTTTTTTGCTATACCACAGGATGTAACTGGTCAATCGATCCAGTCTACAACATCCACCACACTGTTTTTCTCTCTTACCTTATTCCTCCATCATTAAATTTCTATTGGGCGAATAAAGGTAATTTTAAACACAATTTTTTTGCACCATCACTTTGTCACACTTACGAAAAAACCTGCTCCGCTGTAACCAGGCGTTGTAGCGCACCAGAGGGGCACTCAGCCTCTCTGGTGGGAACCCTATAATGAGGGTTCGTTTATAAAACAAGAGTGACTTCTCTTACCGGCTCTTGAATCTTTGGCTTCATTTTTTTCTTGTCTGTTTACTTATCATTAGGGGGACCAAGAGTGGCTCCTTTTTCCCTTGACCCTCTCTCTCTTTTTGATTAAATACATGTGGCATAATGCCACATCAGAGTGAGGATCCTGGTTGGAAGTAGAGAAGAATGTGGCAGGATGCCACATCGCGAAAGAGAAGAGAGTGGCACGATGCCACAAGGTGATCGACCACCACAGGTGTGCAAGAGAAAAGGGCGAAGAGCGATAAGTCCGAGGACTCATGCCACTACTGGAGAGGGCATCCATCAACATAAGTCAGCCAAAAGGGTGCAGCAATGTCACTGGAGACAGCCTTGCGGGAGGACCAACTGTGAGCAGACAGCAAGCGCGAGCTGCGTCCAGGACCCACGCTTCACAGTGTGACTGTCCAGTCACCTGTCACTGGCTGCTTGGTATTGATGGCATCCCGGCTAGCAAGTGCACTTACCAAAAGATAACCGCAAGTGGCCATGAAGTGCCTCCAGTCCTCCTCACCTCAAGATTTCGCTTCAAGCAAGATATCGCCACCTGAAGCCCAAGTGCAAGATGGTAACCATCATTGTTTCCCAGGTGCATCACCAGAAACACCTAGGGAGCATCGCACCACCAGAGTGGATCCAAACGACTAAAATGTCCGGAGAGTTCAACAAGACATTTCTGGTGCCATGGGAGGCTGGCCACCCAGAAACATTCTGTGTGCCCTGTGAACCTGAGGCCTGCCGAAGAGATCATACTCGGCCATTTGGAACTATCAACTCTTGGGGTTGCACGAGGTTTGACTGTGGCCCTGATGAAAGTTCTACAGCAACTCACTGGCACGGTCTACAAAAGGCCCTGCACAGCCCACACGGTCATGTGGCAATCCAAGGGTAAGGTCCTGAAGGGAATTCCAGTGAGAGGGGAATCTGTGGTGATGACTCGTACTAAGATTCAGTGGGAAACACAGCTTTAATGAAGTCAGGCAGAGCACAGAGAGCGTGGTCCCTCCAACGCCAGCCACAGTACAAACTGTCATTGGTGGAACCCACACACGCAGCAGACAATAAGAAAGAACACTGGGGATGTAATACACAATGAGGAAAAGAAGCACTGCTAAAAGCAAGTGCAGCGTTACAACACCCCCCCTCCCTTCTACCCAAAAGCCAAGAAAGGAAAGGAAACAAGAGAAAGCGCAAAAGAACAAAATAAGAAGAAATGAAACACCCCAGCAGAAGGAAAGAAACAGAAATTAAGTCTGAACAAAATCCTCCAAATAGCGAGGAGGTCTTCGTAACCTGAGAGGCCGGGAAACACCTGCGCCAACACCAGTAGGATGATCAGAGACAAAAGAACTGAAAGCATCCCCTGAACCCATTTCTCTTCTGACCTGAATCCCAGAGGAAGACAGTTCAGCTTCACTCATCAACATAAAACCATTGAGATGATCTCCAGAATGAACGGAGATAGGTTCATGGACCATAGAATCCACCCCCACACCCCTGCAATACAAATCAATCTTACGGTTGTTCCCCTTGCTGCCATTGTCCAGAAGCACATAACTGTCAAACACTTGCTTGACCCTAAAAGGGCCCCAAAACGTAGTCAATCCTTTGCAAGGTCTGCCATGTCTCACTTTGACCCAATATCCAACACGTACACCACCATGGTCAACTTTGTTGTTCACCACCTGAAAGGTTTGTGGCTTAGGAGAGACTAACCAAGACGGTAGGAGTTTAGTACCTGGCTTTCTTCCACGCATCCTTTCAAACAGGGTGGAACCAGTGGCAGAATTGACAGTTGTGCGATGAGCCCAAACCATCTCACAGACCATCACACCAACATCCTTACCACACTGAATGGCCATGGAAATGGTACCTTTTACCATACTGTTGGCACGCTCAACCAAACCATTGGCTTGAGGGTTGTAGAGCGCCGTGCGGTGATGAACAATTCCGCACTTAGCCAAGAAATCCTTCATCTCATGCGAAACCAGCTGGGTACCATTATCAGTGACCAGGGTGTGGGGAAGACTCTCCTCATGAAAAATGGCCCTCAGTTGGTCAATGGTGCTCTTCGTAGTGATATCAGACATAAACTGATCAGACATAAACTTGACAATGAGCCACTTAGAATAAACGTCAATCAAAACCAAAGCATTTCTCAAACTTTTCTCCACACCATGCATTGGCCCAATGAAATCTAGACAAACAGTACTCCACGGAACACCTGAATCATCAATATGACACAGTGTGACATGACAGCCAGTCTTGAGCATCTTCTCGGTTTCTCTGCAAACTTTGCACCCAACAACCCAAGAAGTGATTTGCTCGTACATGCCGGGCCACCAGAAATCTTCATGCACCCTTTTTTGTTAAAGTTTGGCCGAAGTGCCCTTCATGTGCAAGCCCGATAATCCTTGACCTCAAACCCTCAGGAGGCACAAACTTATCATCCCTCATAAGGACTTTCTCACCATTCATACTCAACTCTCACAGAGGGTGCCAGAGTGCTCTCCCTACGCTCTCCAAATCCATAAAATGACTCCAATCTACAGAGGAGAAGACAGAAGCAACACACTCCTCAACATCACACAAAGAGGCCACAGCACCATCAAACTCAGCATACACCTCTGAATTAACATCACCAGAGACCTTAAGGGACAAACGAGACAAGCAGTCTGCTTGAGCATTCTTCCACCCAGGAATGTGAGAGACCCGGTACCGATATTCTTGGAGTCTAGAAGCAAGTCTGGCCAGCCTTGCAGATCCTATGCCAGCACCACCAGGACTAAGTACCTTGACTAAGGGTTTGTGGTCCGTACGAATACAGAAGCCAACACCCCACAAAAAGGTACTGAAGTGCTCAACCGACCAGGCAGCTGCCAGAGTCTCACGCTCGATGACTGAGTAATTGCACTCACAATCAGACAGAGAGTGTGAGGCAAAAGCCACAGTTCTCTCACCACCCATGTGCACTTGGGAAAGCACAGCATCAAGACCACCAGCACTAGCATCCACAGTCAAAAAGGTCTTTAAAAGGGTGTCAAAGGGAGCCAGAACATTTGCATCGCAAATGTCCTTCCTAATAAGATCAAACGCTCTTTGCTGGGTGTTAGAACTGGGGGTCTCTAGTTGGCAGAGGTAGGTACCTTTGACCAAATAGGGACCCTTGCTTCTAAGTCAGGGAAAGGGGATTACACTACTGGATAACCCCTGCTCACCCCCTTGGTAGCTTGGCACGAGCAGACAGGCTTATCTCAGAGGCAGTGTGTTAAGCATTTGTGAACACATACAGTAATACAGTGAAAACACTACAGATGGACACCACACAGGTTTTA
Organism: Calotriton arnoldi; assembly: GCA_963921515.1. Classification (NCBI taxonomy): domain Eukaryota; kingdom Metazoa; phylum Chordata; class Amphibia; order Caudata; family Salamandridae; genus Calotriton; species Calotriton arnoldi. The sequence continues at coordinate 427,173 of CAWUFW010010303.1, forward strand.
TAAAAATAAGTATTCTTTATATAGACTTAACACAAGACCACAAACGACAAAAATCCACAATACTGTACTCAAAATAGATTTAAAGATGGTAGAAGTCACTTAGTTCAAGTTGATGTTAAATGGGACACGTTTCTCACAAAAGTACCTGGATCCGTAACGCAAAACAAACAAAAGGTTTGCAGGGATGGAGATGCGTCGGTTCCTTGCTTCAGGGGAGACGATGCGTCACGCCTCAATGCTTGCGCAGAGTAGGGGATGCGTCTTGGTCCTTACCGGAGAGGAGGTGATGCGTTGATTCTCGTACTGCGTTCCGGTTACGATGCGACAAGATGGCGCCTCGATGCGATGCGACAATCTGGTGCGATGCGATAAGATGGCGCCCTTGATGCGATGAAGTGAAGACGATGCGTGCACGCCTGATGGCCGTGCGGCAAACTCTGTAACTTTGGAGCCGTGACAGGTCCTGCGACATGCTTCTCTGGTGATGCGACAGCGACCTCTGTGGCGGCGACACGCTTCTCCGGTGATGCGTCGGTAAACAGCTTTGACGAAGGCACGCCGTTTGTTCTTTCTTTGCACGCTTCTCTGGTGATGCGGCAGCGACCTCTGCGGCGGCGACACGCTTCTCCAGCGATGCAACAGCAACGACTGCGACACGCTTCTCCTCGTTGGGTCGCGCTTCCAGCTCCCAGCGACATGCAGGCTTCTGCAAACAGAATTCCCAGCAAGGAAATTCAGAGGGGAGCTGGTGGTGAAGTCTTTTGTCCCTGAGACTTCAGCAGGAGGCAAGCACAAGTTCAAGCTCTTGGAGTAATATTCTGCAAGATGATGAAAGTTCTTTAAAAGTTCCTTCTCCTCTCCTTGGCAATGAAGACACCACTGCAGGCCAACCCACAACACAGCACAGCACACTGGCAGGGGGGCAGTCCAACTCCTACAGCTTCCTTGGTTCTTCTCCTTGGCAGAGATTTGTCTTGTTGTTCCAGAAGTGATCTAAAGTTTTGGGGTCTGGGTCCCCATATTTATACTACTAAATCCTTTGTCCTCTGAAGGCAGAGGGGCCTGTACCTAGTCCAAACCAGTTCTGTGCAGTCCTGGAGCACTTTGTTTACAGGACTCCTTCTTTCCTTTGGCAGGGTGGGCCAGCGTCCTCAGACACATCACAGGGGGTGGAGCCAGCATTGTGGAAGGCAGGCACAACCCTATTCAGACCCAGGTGCTACTCCTCCCACCACTCTACATGCAGATAGGTCTATTCAGTCCTGTGCTGACTCACCCTTTCTCCTGGAATCCCCCAGCCGCTGTCACTCACAAAACCAGACACACACACAAGCTAGCAGAGGCATGCTGGAAGGTTAGGTAAGAAAATACCTACTTTCTAAAAGTGGTATTTTCAAACACAGAATGTTAAAACCAACTTCACTAAAAGATGTATTTTATCATTCTGAGTTCAGGCATACTAACCTCGAATTTCTACCATGTGACCTGGGTCAGTTAGGATTATAAGGTGTTATAATCAAACTGCCCATTCTGGCCTATGGGGACAGGTAGCCTTGCAATATTGAAAAACGAAAATGGCAGTAATTCACTATTAGGACATGCCACACACACCAGGGCATGTCCTACCTTATACTTACAATGCACCCTGTCCTTGGGCCTACCTTAGGGCTGTCTGATATGAAGGAAAGGGAAGGTTTAGGGACTGGCAAGTGGGTGCACTTACCAAGTCGACATGGCAGTACTAAGCCTGGGCGGTGAACTACGCTACGCTCGCGTAGTTTGTGAAGTTTGCGCTACTTCGCACTACGCAAATTGCACGTAGCACAGTGCAAACACGCGTAGCGTAGTGCAGCGGTCATTTATTGCTTGCTCGCGGTCCTCAACGTCAAGTTGGCGACCGCGAACAAGCAAAATGACATCCCGGCGAGACTTTTTCCTCATTCGCGATCAGCAACATCAAGTTGCCGATCGCGAGCGTGGAAAATAAACCTCCCGGCGAGATTCTCAACGCGGGGAGGTCAGGTTTCTCATTGCGAGTGGTCGCGTATGCTCGCGACCGCTCGCGATGAGAAGCTACCAGTCCGCGTTGAGAAAGCTGCCGCTCGAGTAAAAATCTACTCGAGCGGCAGTAAAAGACAGCCCGCACTGTGCAAGATGCCGTTTTCAATGATTGCACAGTGCGGACAAGCATCCGGCACTGTGCAATCATCGCGAACAGCGCACTACGCAGCTCGCGTAGTGCACTTCGCGTAGCGCTACTTCGCGAACTACGCCCAGGGTTAGGCAGTACTAGACTGCACACAGGCTCTGCAATGGCAGGCCTGAGACACACTTTACAGGCTGTTTCTGTGGGTGGCACAATCAGTGCTGCAAGCCCACGAGCAGTATTTGATTTACAGGCCCTGGGCACACATGGTGCACTATACTAAGGTCTGACAAGTAAATCAAATGAGCCAATCATGGAGTCACTAATCAATACACCAATTTAACATAAGGAGCACTTGCACTGTGGCACTGAATAGCAGTGGCACAGTGCCCAAAGCATCTAAAGCAGCAAACGGATCAAAAACAGAGGAGGCAATCAGTAAAAAATGGAAGGGAGACTCACGCCAATGGTACCAGGTCTAACACTGGGCATCACCCCAAACAAATGAACACCCCTTCCTCAACAGAGTCCTGAGTGCTTCAATTTTAGAGGCAAAGCCTTTTACAAATTTCGAATAGTACTCTATCAATCCCATAAAAGACCTCAATTGGTCTTTATCGGAAGGAATGGGAGTACATCTTATTGCTTCTAAAAGATCTAACTTTGGTCGGACACCCTGGCCAGAGATGGTGTGTCCCAGGTACTCAATCTCCTCCACCAGAAACTTGCACTTTTCCCTCCTGAGTGTGAGACCATCCTCCCTTAGCCTGCACAGAACCTCCCTCAATGTTTTGTTGTGTTCAACCACAGACCCCCCAAATATCAGTGTGTCATCCTGGAAGAACTTTATGTTTTCCAGGCCCTTGAAAATACCAGACATGATACGCTGGAAGACACTGGCAGCAGACGAAAGGCCGAAAGGAAATCTGGTAAAACAAAAAGTGCCCTCCATCGTTATAAAGGCCGTGAGATTTTTTGAGTCATCATGAAGTTTGATCTGGTGGTAAGCACTCTTCAGATCAAGTTTTGAAAAGTACTTACCACCCTTCAACAAAAGTAACAATTCGTTGATGTTTGGGAGGGGAAAGGTGTCAGCAACAACATGCTGGTTTAAGCTACGAAGGTCTACACAGAACCTAAGCTTGCCATCGCTCTTCTTTGTGATAACAACAAGGGAAACCCACTCCGACGCCTCAACAGGTTCGATAACCCCTTCATCAAGCATATCATTTAACAATTTCTTTACGTCATCCCTAACCACAACAGGAACTCTTCTTAACTTGTATTTCACCGCAATAGTGCCCACCTGTAACACTATTCTATGAGTGTAACCCTTCAAAACACCCAAGTTGTTTTTTAAAACAGCATCCATTTCTGCAAGGATACTGTCTGTAGCAGACACATCAGGCACACACCACAGAACATGACCAGGGGCATGTGGATCAATAACAATGTGAAGATCGAATTGGTGGCTCCAACCTAAGATGGGTGGGCCATCTTCAGCCACATAAATCTTACCTTCAACCTGCCTGGATTTAAACACAATAGGAGCAGAAAAGAAACCTAATACACTTATTCTCTCCCCCTGGTAACCCCTAGGGTCAATATCCTTGGGCAAAAGTGAGACCTGGGGCCACTCCTTCTCCCATATCCACTTAGGCACAATGGTATACAAAGAGCCATAGTCCACCATCAACTGCACTTCTTTGCCTAAGATAATAAAGGATGCTTTGGGGCGGCTCTTCCTCTCCAGGCTCTCAGCGTCTGATAGAACCATTAGGAGAAGGTCGTCACAATCTTGATCGATACTGAAGTCCTCCGTAACAGCAACCCTGGATTTGCTGAAGTCTCTGCACATACGGGCATAGTGACCTCTGCGGCCACATTTCCTGCAATCTTGTTTAGAAGCAAAACACCATTTTGCATCGCTAGAGTGGAAAGAGCTGCCACATCTAGAACACCCTTTGGACTTGAGCGACTTTTGTGGCTTAGGAATAAGCTTATTGCTCAACCTTTTGATGGGTTCTTCTTTCTTCCCGATGGCTGCAATAGTTCCATCAGGATTCTCCACCTTGCTCATCTCTTTCATGCATCGATCAGACTTCTCAACGACTTTCGCAATGGAAATGGCATCCTTCAAGGAAGGATTCCTGGCTGCCCAAAGACGTTCCTGAGTCTTTTTACTGTGGCAATGAACTAAGAGTTTGTCCCTTATCAGTCCATCAGTCATCTGACCAAACTTGCATTTAATTGACAACTCTCTTAGTACTGAAATAAATTCATCAAGAGTTTCTCCCTGTTTTTGAGGTCTAGTGTAGAACTTGTAACGCGACATGGCAATATTTTCCTCTTTGGCAACTCTCTTCTCCAAACGAAGTTTGGCTTCAGTAAAAACATCCTCAATGGGGTTATTATCATTACCTAGCATTTCAGGTGTGTACTTGAAGATACGATGGGCTTCTTTGCCAATAGTGCCTAACAACAAAGCTTTCTTCCTTTCGGATGAGAATTCAAGTCCATCCAAAGCTATGATATAGTTCTCAAACAAATCAATCCATCCTTCCCAAAGCATTGAAGGTTGACCAGGTTGGGAAAGAAAAGGTGGTGGAATGACAATAGCAGACACAGCCATGTTGTCACCAAAGATATCCTTTAAAAGCTTGAATAAAAATGAAAAGAAAAAAACACTGAATGTACAAAAGTCGCAAATTCTCAGAAGGCCAGCAGGGGGCAAGCAACCCAAAATCAACCTAACAGTGAGAGGACCTTTCCTCTAACGAATATGTGATGCAAGTCAAATCCTGAGAGAGCAAGGCCGTAGTGAGCAAGTTGTGTGGATGAACCTGGTAAGCTGATTTAAAACGTAATTTAAACACTAGAGTGGTGGTTAACAACATGAGCACACAATGCTCCCACCGTCCGTTAACCTATGCGGGCAACGCTGATCAGTATCGCAATCCTGAAGCCTGCGGTAATGTTGACAGCATGAGCACTAGGTGCTCCCAACGTCTGACAACCATTGCAGGAAGCGCTGCGGCGATACGCGCACCCGAAGGCAGTGAGGGATACAGCTGGACACGATAGCGTTTGAGGAGAGGACTTCGGATTCCCTTTGGCAAACACAAATAAAGGTTCCTCTCAACGTGAGAGATGAGAGGGGCAGCAGGCAATTAGTAACGGACTTGAATGAGCATACTCTTAGCTAAAACCTCTCACGCAGCGTCGTGGGAGATCCTTGAAAATCAGCGAGGGCAGCATACGCGCTGAACGCAGGCTCCTCACCTCAGCACGGCAGTGCGACGGCCCCTCTCAGGATAGCCTTGGTAGTTCCACAGCAACTAAATGCTCACGGGACCCGCTGTGTAGCTCTGGTCTGAGTTCCCACGCAGACATCACCCGTGGCTGGCAAGTGTCACCAAAAAAGTGGTGATGACTCGTACTAAGTTTCAGTGGGAACACAGCTTTATTGAAGTCAGGCAGAGCACAGAGAGCGTGGTCCCTCCAACGCCAGCCACAGTACAAACTGGCTTTGGTGGAACCCATGCACACAGCATACAATAAGAAAGAACACTTGGGATGTAATACACAATGAGGAGAAGAAGCACTGCTAAAAGCAAGTGCAGCATTACAACAGAATCTCGCCTAGAGAAATGTGTCTGCAGCAGCTCCACAACAGAAACCGGGAAGCGCTCAGGTCGCGGATGAGGAATGGTCACGCAAAGATTATCTGACGAAGGTACATGCACCTCAGACCTGACGGCCTACGAGGGGCCCTGTACAGTCCACATGGTCCAGTGGCAGCCCGACAGAAAGAACCTCAAGGACACACCTGTGAGAGGGGAGTCCATGCAGGAGAGGCAAGTCTGAAGCTGCTCTACCAGTGGGCATTGGGAAGCTTCATCGCCTTTAAGGAAGACACCGTGAAACCAGGCCGGTCCGAACGACATCGCTGAGGTGGACTAAAACCTTATGGCCATGCAGAGAAGAGATCCAGTAGATGGCCTACAATGCTCAGTGGTGCTGTGTTTTGTTGTGTGTTCTTCCCCGTAGGTTGGATTTTTTTTCCAATACATTTTAGAAGGGATATAGTGTCCTGCGAGATACGTTCTAGTACGCACAAGTGTGATGTAGCACACTTAACACTCACCCATCAAGGCGTCACCAGTCAGGTGACCCTGATATTAAAAGGGGCCAGGCGCATGTGCCCTGGGCCAGTTATCAGTACAATATCACGGTGTCAGTGTGCCTTAATCCTAAGTATGTGGGCCTAGCGCCTACAAGATCACACCAGGGTCTCTGGCACTCACCCAGGGGCTCCTCTCATGCTCCCCCGGGCCCCCCCGCACTTCCCCCATAGGAGGCTGATGCAGGATAGCATCCGGAGGCAGAATAGCAGGTTCATGTCGGCGGAGCCGGAGCCAAGTCAGAGCAGCTACAGTGCTAGAGGAGTTCCCACGGGATCCGTACACTCAGCCCGCCCTTCTCTCGCTACGCACTAAAATAAAGCAGAGTGCTACGGTGGGCTGTTGCAGCCAATGGCTGCCCCGTCCGCAGCACTGAGCCCGCCCCTTCTCTCCTCACAGCTCTGGATTGTCCATTGCCCGGGCGTGTTCAAGGCGAGCCTCCGCTCCTGCAGCCAATGGCTGCCCCGCCCGCCGCTCTGAGCCCGCCCCTTCTCTCCTCACAGCTCTGGATTGTCTATTGCCCGGGCGTGTTCAAGGCGAGCCTCCGCTCCTGCAGCCAATGGCTGCCCCGCCCGCCGCTCTGAGCCCGCCCCTTCTCTCCTCACAGCCCTGGATTGTCCATTGCCCGGTGTTCAAGGCGAGCCTCCGCTCCTGGATCCAATTGCTGCCTCGCCCGCAGCTCTGAGCCCGCCCCTCCACTCCTCACAGCTTTCTATTGTCCGTGGCTGAGCGAGTCCAAGGCGGAGCCTCTGCTGGTTCAGCCAATGGCTGCCCCGCCCACAACTCTGAGCCCGCCCCTCCTCACCTCACATCTCTCTAATAGTCCGTGCCTGGGCGGGTCCAAGGCGGAGCCTCTGCTGATACACCCAATGGCTGCCCCCCGCCCGCAGCTCTGAGCCCGCCCCTCTCCTGTGGTTTTAGCTGATGAGGAGGATAAGGGGTCCAGTGTTGCTTGTTGCCACGCCCTCTTCTGAGGCTCTGAACTCTGCGCTGCTCCTCCGACCAGCAGTGTCAAGAAAGCACACACTCCGCCCGGAGCGTCGCTTCCCATCAATGTGCACCGTGATTCTAATGAGCGCTGCTCTCCAGCCTAGAAGGACTGCTCGGGGCCGGCGCTGCGTTAACTAATGACATATTTATTGAACTAATGACACATTCATTGGATTTCAGCGCTAGTGCGAGGTAGTCACCAGCTGAACTAAGTTGTGACATGCGAGCCTGTAAACACAGGCCAAAATTTTACAAGAGCAAAGTGGAGATATAAAAAAAAATCAAAAGAATGTATTTCTCTTGTTGACTTTTATTCATGCACAAGCGATTTCAGGCCAGGAGACACCAAAATAAAGTAATTTTTTGCTTCAAAAATCAAGTCTGAATCGGGTCCATTGGTTTATATATATGCAGCTATACAAACAAGCATTGGCATAGCCAATAGGTCTCGCCTTTGGGACCTTATAAGTGTTTAGCCATGCAACGGTTGATGTTGTTGCACCAAGGATATTGTGCTGCATAACTAAACACTTATAAGGTCCCAAAATCGAGACCTATTGGCTATGCCAATGCTTGTTATATTGGCCGTGATTCTTGTCTTCTTCGGGGCATCCATTTGCAAGTAGTGCCCCCTCTTGCATGAAGCTGCTAGTCCAGGCAAAATGGTGATCATTATTGGCATATTGTGGGCTTCAATGTAAAAGATGGTTCTCACTCCTGGCAAAATGTTGTCCCGGGCATATTGATTGGAATTCTTAGCGTATTGATGGTTCCCACCTTTGGTATTGGTGGCCATGGCACACAGGTGGAAATGCTTTGCATAATGTGAGAATCAATTTCATGATGGCAACCGCTGGCAAATGCCGCCTCTGACATATTGATGTCAATTTTTGAAATATTGGTTTCCACCACTGAATGATGTTGCTCAACCTAGTATAATGGTGGCCAAGGTATAACCGTGGCAATTACTTGCTTCTTGTTGTTGGTATACATGGCATCAGGATTCCCACCCTTGGTCTAATGTTGATCCAAACATGATGATTCTTGGCATGTTGTAGGCATCCATGGCATGAGATAGTGATACATGGCATTCATGTGTGGCAGTGACGCATGTGAGTATGTGATGAAAATGATAAATTGAAGTTTGACGGTCAAATGTGTATTTACGAAAAATGAAAAGATATTTGTGGCAAAACATGTTTTGTTTTATTTTATTTTTGTTTTTTTAAATAATAAGCTTTTGTCATTCTTTTTTTTTTGTTCTTTTCAAAATGAAAATGTGTATTTGATAGCAACATATGGCTATTTTCAAAAATTGATCAGCTGATGTTTGGGGATAAGATGATTGCATTTCAACATGTCTGTTAAGCCAGCTAGTTGAGTAAGAATCAGGAACACTCTCTGTACTACTTGGGCCAGGGAGACACCCAATTTGGATCCCGCACCCTCCAACTCAGCTGAGTCACTGACAATACTGAATATCTCTAATTTGGATTCATCACACAGGTTGTGTTTATTCAAAACATTATTATTATCGAAAATCAGCTCTTAGCAAACAATACAATTAATACAATATCTGTACAAGATTTAAACAAAAAATAATAATATTGCATCTTTAATCCTATACCAAACACAACACTGCAGTATTTATACCTAAAGCGCCTCATAAGCTTCTGGCCACTTTGATGCTAGTGACAGGCATTCACACGCAGCATTTGTGTTTATGGTTTTATTACGGTGCACATACCTTCAGAGGAACTGGCAGCCAAAGTGGTCAATGAGCAGGAAACGTAAGCTGAGCGCCCAGACACTTTAAACGCATCATAAACTCGTCCCCACTAAAATATGCCCGGCCCTATGCGAACAACTGCATGTTTTGTTTACAATGTGTACTGGTGTTCAATTAGCATATCACAAACACAAGGAACACGTTATATATTCAAGGGGTGACTGAGGCCAGAGCTGCCCACTTTGGAGCTGGGAACTAGTTTGGAGTCTCGGCGCTGGCTCACCATCCTGTGAATCTGGGCAACTCTCTTTAATTCCCCGTGCCTACCAAAAACAAGCATTGGCATAGCCAATAGGTCTCGCTTTTGGGACCTTATAAGTATTTAGTTTGCAGCACAATATCCTTGGTGCAACAACATCAACCGTTGCATGGCTAAACACTTATAAGGTCCCCAAGGCGAGACCTATTGGCTATGCCAATGCTTGTTTTGTTTAAGCACTCCCTGAGAGTGCATTTGTTTTCCAGTTATCCCCCTTATGCTTCTTTCCTTCTCCACTAGATTACTGTCTCTCGCCCATGTGCTTCTCTCGCCCCAAGTGGTGATTTTCGCTCCTTTTAAAAATAAAAATAAAAAAAAGACCAATCCATCTGGGATCAGTGAATAAAAAGACAAAAAACACACGTCATTTTGTAGACTCATGCATGTGTGTTGAATGTATGCATACCCCTATAAATTGACGTGGCGAAGGCATCATTAAACATTTTTTTTAATAACCATGCTACACAGCAGCTGCAATGCTGTACAGCATGGCTAAAAAGACTGGCAAACCCAATAGGTATAATAGGTGAGACCTGTTGGCTTTTCCAATGCTTGTTTAATATTCAGTGTTCTTTTTGGATTAATCATTATTATATTTCATAATTTTGTTTTTTCCAGTCTCACATAATGCTGATGAAAGTTTTTCCACTGGGATTGGATGAAATGTGAGTGATGGCTGCATGGGAGAAGATGGGAAGGGAGACTGGGGATTACAGAAGGCGGTGAAAGGGCAGACTGGGTTAAGATGTGGGTAGCATGGCGAGGATAGTCTAGAGTGGTGAGACTTGGGGGAAAATAGGGAATGTGGGAAAGGCAACAAAGTTGATGATGTTGAAATGAATTTACTTCAGAGCCATGACCCAGTAGCTCCCAATACATGTGTTTCATATATACATATGCCGAAAGACAAAAGAATGTAGGCAGCTCAAGCAGTTGGTGTCTTAAGCCCAGATGTGGGAGCTTACCACACGTAATATACAAGTAAGTGTAGCCACCGAAACTAAAGACTACACCAGGGACATCAATATAATAGTTTTAGGCACTACCCAGAAGTCAGGTGGTCGGGAACAGGTTTGACAAGTTCATGAATGCTGCTGTATGAGTTCATTTAACTGTGTCTGAATAATATTTAGAAATGGTTTTGGCAGCACTGACTTTGTTGTGCCAAAACGTCTGCTTCCATTTTCTGGTAGCCTGATGGTGTATTCTGATACATTCTTTCTATAAGGCTCGTTTCTAGATTGGTGCAATGGGAGCCGCGCCATAAATAGTCAGAGCACCCGCCCAACCAAATCCATGGTTCCCTGTCTCATTTAAGTCAGGGAACCTCTTAGTTTCTGGCATTGGAGCTGACTCTGCCTTTGGAAACCCTCTACATGACGGCCTGCCCAACACTGGGCCACCAGGTCACATTAGCAACCACCAAAGATTGTCCCTGCTTAGATCTTCTATGCAAGCATGACTAGAAGATATACAATGGCCCTGATTTAAAAAAAAGAATTTAAAAAAGGATAAAACTCCTTGTGTATCTGGACCATTGTTTTTCCGTAACAAACTCCAGCTTTATGAGTTTGCTTTAGGTTACAAAAATTAATGCCAAGGGTGAGCAACAAACATGCTGCCCACTCTGAATTAATCTGTGCCTTCAGTGCATCCACCATAACGTCCATGCAATGAAGGCACAGAGTTGCCTGCCAGACAGGTGAGCACCTCTAGATATGACAGGTTGTGGTTTACCATGAGAACTGAGGCCATGGACTCCTCTGGCTTGGTTGGTTGGCGGGCTCCCTGCTGTAATTTAAGTTAGCTCCTCAGTCTTTTGCTCAGTAACTGTTTTGCTATTTTGCCTATCTTTTTGTGCCATTTTCCCTCTAATTTCCTATCTTTCTGTTTTGTGCTCTTAATATTTGCAGAGAACCCATTCTTCTGCATATGTTTGAACCCAACATCTCCTTCGAGGCTTGTTACAGATGCCTGAAATTTCCTACAAGAGGAAAGCTCTTAGGAACACTGTCTAGTTGAAGTTAAAAAAAAGCGCCAATTTTTACATAGTGGTATCTCTTATTTCTCATTAGGCAAAATATGGGTGAGTTATAAATGTAAGGCACAACAGTGTAATAATTTGGAAAACTATGCCCTGATGGTCAGACCATTTTAGTGACCTATATTGCACATTAGAGACTGTCTGTTCTTTGATGAAGACCAAATTAAGGATGTGCCAAATGTGATGTGAACAGGCAGTAACTATTTACTGAAATCCTATTATGCACATATAATCAGCAGACTTCCTTTTAAGGCACCCCTTGGATATGCACATGGAAAATTAAAATTTACAATTAGTGAGACCTGCTGAGCTCTCAAAGTATCCTAGAATGTGGTATATTTTCAGTGTCCTGCCACAGTCAGTTCTAGTGTTTGTTCTGGTAGCATGAAGTGTATCTGCTGAAACCATGCATGTGGTGTTTCTTGTAGAAACCGACACCAGGATGTTTCTTGTTGGCCCTTGTCCTTGCATGTATTTACTTTGGTATGATGGAGAGTGCCTCTACTAAGACATGAGACTGGGTGTATCTGGTGACACCTTGCACATGGTATGATTGCTGAGAGCTGGCACAGTGTGTCTCTTTGAATCTGGCATGTAATGTGTGTGTGTGTGTGTGTGTGTGTATGACTGAGCCAGAAATGAGGTGTCTCTTGAAGGACTTGGCGTGGGATGGCTTTAATAGGATCCTCCAAAGGGTCTCTATGGTAAGATCTGGAATAAGGTGTGTCTGCATGTGGGTCTTGCATAAAATGTGATTTTTGGGCCTGCGCAAGTTCTCACTTGCAGCGTCTGTCAGAGGGTGTGTCTGCTTGGTCCTGATATGAAGTGTCTCTATTAGGACCCACCACAGATATCTCTGGGAGTACCTGGCACAGTGTTCGTCTGGTAGGTCCTGTGAGGAGTGTTGTTCTCTGGTGCTGAAGCAGACTGACTGGAGTTAAACTTTTAATTACCCCACAAATTCAGCAGTGTCTAATCTGCACGTTCAACATCAGGGATCCGCGGAGCAGAACAAACTCACAGATATGGGTGGAGTGGAACAAAATTCAAACATGTGAAATGTCCTGAATTCTGCCATCGGTATGCTGCATTCATGTATGCTGCCAAGTTTATCAAATGAACAGGTGTTTTCTGTACGGATTTTGATCTGCTCTGTTGTTTTAGGGGCCGATCTGGAGGCTTCTTTGCTGAGCTTTGAGAAGCTGGACAGGGCTTCACCGGACCTCTGGCCAGAGCAACGTAAGTGTATTTATTATCAGGCCATGTAATAGGCAGGGTTTACCACAACCCGGTCTTTCTTAATCCACACCGTTGGAGAAAAGTGATCATTGTACAAGAGTGGGTCTTGGCTGCCCTGGAGGCAGAAGTGTGTGGCACAGGTAGGTGAGCTTGTGACTCGGTACTGTAAGTTTGTATTCAATCAGGTTTGTCGCATTGTCTTTCTGTGTTTAGGGTCTGCAATCAGTGTGAGCTAAAAAGAACACACCAGTAGGGTTTAACAAGCGCGCGCGCCTCGCGCAAGTAGGGGGTGCGGGGGAGTGCAGCGAGAGCAGGGAGCGTTTCCCTTGTGAGAGCGAGCGGCGCCAGGAGGATAATTGATAACACCAGTGGCGTAACGAAACTTGAGGGGGCCCCCCTGCAAAGAATATGGAGGGGGCCCCCCACGCTCCGGATTCAGTCAGGAGCTCTCAGGTCAGGGGCCTGCTGTGCATGCACCAGTGGCGGCTGGTGGATCCTAAAAGTGGTGGAACGAAAAGCTGAGATCCAAGTTGAAGGAGCAAGTGAGTACAGCAAGCACACCAAAGTGAAAGAGGAGTGTTCGGGGTTGGCCTTCCCGAGTGGGCCCTTTAACCACTCAAATTTCAGCTTTAAATAAATTCAGTCATTTGTCTCCAAAACATCAGCTTGTCGGTTTATGAAAGCAGACACGTTTTGCTATTAAATACTAGCTCTGCATTCTTGAAAAATAATTAAATTCCCTAAATCAAGAAGTTATCTTTTTTGTGAAAAAGTTCAATTATTGTCATGAACCACTGCAACACATGGATAGATTCTGCCTTGAATATCTATGTGTCATAGTTGCATGTCATATGCGCCAATCTTATGCCAAGAATTACCACCATTATGCCGAAGCTAGCATGAGGGCTGTGCACCACCACGCAATCAGACAGGAATTACCACTATCATGCCAGGGTCCGAATTTTACCCGGTTTCGGCACCATTATACCATGGGTGAGCACATTGGGCCGATATGTACCACCATTATGGCAGGGCCAACATTATGTCATGTTATTTTATTTATTAAGTACACAATCATGGAACATTGCTGGTGTTGAAATGGGGTAGCTCTGTAGAATCTCACTAGTGGCCGTGACAAGCTCCCCTCTTTACCTAGTGATAGTTTTTTCTTGTCGCAGCCTTGAATCCTCAGGGTCGTATGTTGCTCTTTATGGTCCACCTCTCGATACCACCACGGTCTGATTTAATACACAGACTCCATGGAGTGATCAAGCGGGGGAAGGGAAGGATGGGGACAGCGGGGAGGGAGACCTGCAAGATAGATATATTCAGATTAAACCCCGTAATTACACACAATCTAGTTTATGCTATCTATTCATTACATATAACTTAGGTATACCTGTAAAGAAAATTCCTTTGTTTCCTAGTCAGCATATATGGTCTATCATGTCGTCGCACATATCTAAGAATAAATGAAACAACACTATAATACTATGGGAATGTGAAATCACCCGCACCTCTCTTCTCTCTCTCTCTTAGTACCTACCCAATGATATGTTGTGTGTAGCTTTACAGGGGTGCCGGGCTGACCTTTGTGATTTTAGATTCCCCTGTAATGAAGAAAGATAAGAGGCCACCAGACATAGACAGGTACGTATGAATTGTTAAACAGATGGGGGCAGATTTACAACTTCTGGCGCATCCCTGCAAATCAGCAGGGATGCGCCAGAATAGTTGCGACACGCAATACTCTCCTTGCGCCACCACGGAAGCGCCGCATTTACAATGCGGCGCACCGTGGCGCAAGGAAAGGCCGATGCGTGTCGCATCCTGTGGCGCAAGGGCGGCGCATTGCTGGAGTCGTGTCGCAAGCGCGACGCAACTCCAGCAATGCTCGTGGGCCGCCCATACCTAACGTGGTGCGCCACTCCTTACGCCTGCTTGAAGCAGGCGTAAGGATTCGTCGCAGCGGCGTCGGAAAAGTGACTCAGTGAAATCTTGTAGATTTCACTGCGTCACTTCTACGAGGCATTCCTTCGACGGAACGCCCACCCTGCGGAGGAACGCCCACATGAAACCTGACGCAGGTTTCATGTGGCGCAGGGCTTTACAACGTGACGCATCTCCCTAGATGCGTCACGTTGTAAATAATGCGCAACGTGGCGCATGGTTTACGTCGCCGCTGCGTCACAAAAGTGACGCAACGGCGGCGCAAAAGTGGCGCAAGGGGCTTGTAAATCTGCCCCATAGTCCTTTAAGTCCGGACATGAACAATTCCAATTCCAAAGGTAAACAATAGGTTAAAGTGATAATAACGAACTCCACTTTTCTGATAATTCTCAGGACAAAATAATGATTGAACAATTCGTCTTGCTTCTGCCTCATGAACCTCATGAGTAACAGACAATTTCCTTTAATATTCAGTACCAGAGATTACTCCTAGTTTCGAGCCGTTTGACTCCTTTTTTGGCGATAAGGTATTGAGCAAAATAACAGGATATTATGGGACGTAATTGAGGATAATCACAGCTAAGACAATCACTCCAATATACGAAACCAATCCTTAATGAGAACAAAGCCTTCAACAATATAAGAAGGACAATCCAGAACCTTACGCTGGCTCTTAAGACACTTAGGCTCTTTCCGCCTTCCCGCACGAACCCGGAATGAGGTTCAGCCAACAGGAGAACGGAAATCCCAGATAAGCACAGAAGTATGCCGCAAACCGCTGAGGGAATAAGTAATAGAAAGAAGAGGAAAGCGGTGCAATGCTGCACCCTTACCAGACCTCGAGGGCTCGACGATTCAGCAGTTAGAATAACCGGCGTCCGCAGCTCTCTCCGATGAGTCTAAGTAACGCTCATTCGGCCGCGTGATGACGTCAGCAACGTAACCACCGCAGGGTAGGATGGGATTTGTAGTCTTTGTATGGGCATGGCCTCTGTCAGTGTCGATTCTGATGGAACCTGACAGTACATCCCCTCCCGAAGAACACTGACAGAGGCAAGGTTTGCGCGGGAAGCGTTTGTGGAACAGGCGAACGTAGCGAGGTGCATGGACCCCGCAGCCGGTTCCCATGAGTTCTCCTCGTTACCATAACCTTTCCAAGCAACCAGGTACCACAACTTGGTGCGGTGAATTTTTGAATCCAGGATACCCCTCACTTCATGTTCAACCTCCCCATCCACCAGCACGGGAGTTGGTGTCTTTAGTACCCTGGAATGGGAGGGTTTCAATAGGGAAACATGAAACGCAGGATGAATACGCAAGGAGGAGGGCAAAGCCAATTTCACCACCACTGGATTAATCAACTTAACTATTTTATAGGGGCCGATGTATCGAGGATTAAAAATACTGTATTTCTTAAATCGTATGTTTTTAGTGGATAACCATACATATTCTCCCAGTTTATATGTAGGTCCTTCTCGCCTATGTTTATCCGCATACGCTTTATACAGAGTTTTTGATTGCTGTAGCTCCTTACGAGCCTGCAGTAGTGTCTTTTGGATACGTGTTATCCGTTCCTGTACCTCTGGCACAGATCCCTGGCCCACAGGATGCTGGAAGGGGGTGAAACAAAGGTGAAACCCATACGTGCAGTGAAATGGTGTGTGTTTCGTGGAACTGTGTAGCGCGCTGTTATATGCTACTTCCGCCAACCACAGGTTGTCTACCCACGCCTCTGTAGTGACATCCACGAAACATCTAAGATACTGCTTCATGGTCTGATTGACTCGTTCTGTCTGGCCATCGGTCTGGGGATGGAAACTCGTAGACAGGTTAGATGTGATCTGCAGCGACAAACACCACTTCTTCCAGAAGTTAGCCGTAAATTGAGTCCCCCTGTCTGATACCACCACTTGAGGAAGTCCATGCAATCTTACTATGTTACTTAAAAGGGTTTGTGCCAATTCGCCCGCCGTAGGTATTTTCTTGCAGGCAATAAAGTGGGCTAGTTTGGTTAAATAATCCACAACTACAAGAATGACTGTATGTCCTTTATCAGGTGGCATCCCTACCACAAAATCAAGTGAAATCCTTTCCCACGGTTGGGTCGGGGTAGGGAGAGGTTGCAATAACCCTGCTAGTTTGGTGTGTGATGTTTTCATCTGGCAACAGACCGCACATTCACCAACCCAAGTCTTTATGTCTCTTTTGATGTTGGGCCACCAGAACTGACGGAGTATTCTATCCGTGGTTTTCTCGACGCCATTGTGACCCGCACTGGGTAAGGTATGACACCAACAGAACACTTGTTTTCTTAAGTAAGGGATAGGCAACATCAATTGGTTTCCACGTACAGGAAGACCATTCTTCACTGTCCAGTCTTTGTTCTTCACCAACCAAACCTTCCATTTATCAAGAGCCATGTTGATTTTAATGCTCCTAAGAAATCTTTCTGTAACTGTGGCACATATCACATTCTGAGGACTCACAATGGCATTTAAGGGAAGGGTGTCTGGGAGAGTCGGGGTGGTTTGGCGACTCAATGCGTCGGCTTTCTTGTTTTTGCTCCCGGGTCTAAAGGTCACCAAAAAGTTGTACTCCGCAAAGAACAGCATCCAGCGTAGCTAACGAGGTGTCAAATGTCTTGCAGCTGTCATGAACTGAAGGTTGCGATGGTCCGTGAAAACTGTGACTATATGTTTGGCTCCCATGAGATACTGTCTCCACTCTTGGAAAGCGTTCTTTATTGCCAACAGCTCCTTCTCCGCAATGGTATAATTGTGTTCAGCTGAATTGAGTTTTCTGGACATAAAGGCCACTGGGTGAAGCTGGCCTGTGTCTAGGTGGCGTTGTGACAGGACAGCCCCTACTGCATGCTCAGATGCGTCTGCCTCCACGATGTATGGTTGCTCAGGATCAGCATGTCGCAACACCGGGGCGGATATAAATGCCTTCTTCAGTGCCTCAAAGCCCCGTTGAGCCTCCTCCGTCCAACAAAATACCACTTTCTTCTGCAAAAGGCGTGTGAGCGGAGCAGCTAACCTGGAAAAACAATCGATGAATCTGCGGTAAAAGTTTGCGAACCCTAGGAAACACTGGATATCGCGAACCGTCTTGGGAGTAGGCCATTCCTTTACTGCTTGTACTTTACGCACTGACATTTCCTGACCCCAAGGTGTCAACATTACTCCTAGAAATTCCACAGTGGTGACGCTAAATTCGCATTTACTGATTTTACAGTATAATTGGTGTTGTCTTAAGGCATGTAGAATGGTGCGTACATGCGTGTTATGGATTTCTGTGTTGGACGAGTAGATCAATATATCGTCTATGTAGACTACCACGAAATGGTCAAGAAACTCTCGTAGCACGTCATTGAGGAAATATTGGAAGGCGGCTGGCGCATTGCATAAGCCGAAAGGCATTACCAGATATTCATAGAGGCCAAAGCGTGTTTTAAATGCCGTCTTCCATTCGTCGCCCTGTCTCATCCGTACTAGATGGTATGCTCCCTTTAAATCTAGACGTGTGTAAATGACGGCTCCTTTTACTTGTTCCAGCAGAACATTGATGAGAGGCAACGGATACCTGTTTTTTACCGTAATGGCATTGAGCGCACGAAAGTCCACACATGCACGCAGCTCTCCATTGGCTTTAGGTATGAAGAATAATGGAGAGGCGGCAGGCGATTTGGAAACTCTGATGAAGCCCAAAGCCAGGTATTTGTCCAAATAATCACGGAGATGGATATTTTCCGGTTCGGTTAATGCATACACTCTCCCCGAAGGTATGATAGCGCCGGGTAGTAGATCAATCTGGCAATCATATTGCCTGTGTGGAGGTAACGTTTCCGCCATCGTTTCGTTGAAGACGTCTGTATATTCTGTATATTCGTTGGGTAATATGACCGGATGTTCAGCCGCTGTGGCAATATGATGTCTTCCAGCCAAGGTTGTAGCTGGATTGTTCCTCTCCTGAAGACAGTGTTGTATGCAATACTCCGACAAGAAGGAAACGGTTCTTTCCACCCAATCCACCTGGGGATTATGTTTCCTCAGCCATGGTAATCCCAAA
This sequence comes from Calotriton arnoldi, assembly GCA_963921515.1. Taxonomy (NCBI): domain Eukaryota; kingdom Metazoa; phylum Chordata; class Amphibia; order Caudata; family Salamandridae; genus Calotriton; species Calotriton arnoldi. The sequence continues at coordinate 445,845 of CAWUFW010010303.1, forward strand.
ATAACACCGTACTGTGGTGCTTGTATTACATTGAATACCAACTTCTCCTGATGGTCAGGGCCGTGTAGTACATCCAGGTCTTCCGTGCAAAACTGAATAGGACCAGCCTCCAAACGTCTTCCATCTACCGCATAAACTGCTTCAGGGTGTTCTTTTTCTCTTAGATTAAGTCCCAGGACAATGGCTTGTTCCTGATCTATGAAGCAGCCTGTTGCTCCTGAATCCAACATCGCTTGAACCGGACACCATTTGTCATGGATAAAGAAACTAATGTTCAAGAATACATGGTCAGTTTTACATGGGGGGTTTTGGTTCAAAGAAGGGATGTATGAATAGCTTGAAGAAGTCCCTTCAGTGTTTCTCAAGCCCTGTCATTTCCCGCAGAGGATACAGAGGCTACTGGCGACATCTGCCTATTGTTTGTGCGAGGGTACTTAGATCTCAAGGTACACTCTCTGATGAAATGTCCTTTCTTGCCACAATATATACATAAACCCTTCTTCCTTCTGTAATCTCTCTCTTCCAACGTAAGTGTAGAACGCACGGCTCCTATTTCCATGGGTTCGGCCTTGGTGGTTGTTTGAACTTCGGAGTGACGGGAGGCCTCAAACCGCGCAGGCATACGCTCTCTTCTCTTGTGTTCTCCCTTACGTTCATTGAGCCTGTGATCCAGTCGTAACACCAAGTTTATTAAATCTTCACAAGACACTGGTTGAGGGTCTATTTGTGCCAGGATGTCCTTCATCTCTTCTCTCAGTCCTTGATGAAATATAGCAGCCTGTTTATTCTCGGGCCACTCCGTCTCTGTAATAAGTCTACGAAAGTCATTAAGATATGCAATAAGTTCCCGGTTTCCTTGTCTCAATTCTAACAGATCTCGGTCAGCTGAGTGTGTGGCCGATCTGCGGTTGAAGGTCTTCTCAAATTCTTTAATAAAGGAGTCCCAGTCGTACAATAATGGGTCGTCTCTTCGCACTAAGGGCACGGCCCATTGTGCAGCATCCCCTGTCAAGTAAGAGATGAGAAAGGCGACCCTGGCATGGTTGGTTGTAAAGGCCTTGACTTTACAAGAGAAGTGCAGCATCACCTGCGTCATAAAGACCTGTACTTTACTACTCTCCCCATGGAATCTCTCTGGGGTGGCCAAAGGTATGGGAGTGGGAACCTCCACTATCACGGGTGTTGTGTGTGTCGACTGTACTGCGCCTGCATTAAATGGGTTCCTTTGCATTCTATCAACCACAGCCTGTAAATTGGCTGTCTCAGCCCTAGAGGCCGTGAGTTCTGTCTGTATCAGGGCCAGAGCGGCTATAACGTCATCCAGTGTGGCCATATTCAACCTGCGACCGGGAGGATTTAATTATATAGGCCGGTTATTCTGTCGCAGCCTTGAATCCTCAGGGTCGTATGTTGCTCTTTATGGTCCACCTCTCGATACCACCACGGTCTGATTTAATACACAGACTCCATGGAGTGATCAAGCGGGGGAAGGGAAGGATGGGGACAGCGGGGAGGAGACCTGCAAGATAGATATATTCAGATTAAACCCCGTAATTACACACAATCTAGTTTATGCTATCTATTCATTACATATAACTTAGGTATACCTGTAAAGAAAATTCCTTTGTTTCCTAGTCAGCATATATTGTCTATCATGTCGTCGCACATATCTAAGAATAAATGAAACAATACTATAATACTATGGGAATGTGAAATCACCCGCACCTCTCTTCTCTCTCTCTCTTAGTACCTACCCAATGATATGTTGTGTGTAGCTTTACAGGGTGCCGGGCTGACCTTTGTGATTTTAGATTCCCCTGTAATGAAGAAAGATAAGAGGCCCCCAGACATAGACAGGTACGTATGAATTGTTAAACAGATAGTCCTTTAAGTCCGGACATGAACAATTCCAATTCCAAAGGTAAACAATAGGTTAAAGTGATAATAACGAACTCCACTTTTCTGATAATTCTCAGGACAAAATAATAATTGAACAATTCGTCTTGCTTCTGCCTCATGAACCTCATGAGTAACAGACAATTTCCTTTAATATTCAGTACCAGAGATTACTCCTAGTTTCGAGCCGTTTGACTCCTTTTTTGGCGATAAGGTATTGAGCAAAATAACAGGATATTATGGGACGTAATTGAGGATAATCACAGCTAAGACAATCACTCCAATATACGAAACCAATCCTTAATGAGAACAAAGCCTTCAACAATATAAGAAGGACAATCCAGAACCTTACGCTGGCTCTTAAGACACTTAGGCTCTTTCCGCCTTCCCGCACGAACCCCGGAATGAGGTTCAGCCAACAGGAGAACGGAAATCCCAGATAAGCACAGAAGTATGCCGCAAACCGCTGAGGGAATAAGTAATAGAAAGAAGAGGAAAGCGGTGCAATGCTGCACCCTTACCAGACCTCGAGGGCTCGACGATTCAGCAGTTAGAATAACCGGCGTCCGCAGCTCTCTCCGATGAGTCTAAGTAACGCTCATTCGGCCGCGTGATGACGTCAGCAACGTAACCACCGCAGGGTAGGATGGGATTTGTAGTCTTTGTATGGGCATGGCCTCTGTCAGTGTCGATTCTGATGGAACCTGACATTTCTACACAAAGGCATGTCGCAGGCACTATGGAAAAGAGAGAACAAGATATGAACGGCTTCTTTGTTTGTCTCTAACAGTCCACCCACTCTCGTCACAGCCCTTCCCACAGTACACAAGGACACCCATATGTCCCCTGTACCCTTCTACAGGTCAAATGCTTATCAACCATCCTGGAATGGTTACTTATTTAGGAAAGTATGGGAAGAAATTTTAGAGAATAAAAATAGCTTGACCTATATGCGTGATGCGGGGTCTGTAATTGGCTATGAGTCACTGGCGTACAGTTCTCTGCAGGACAGCTGAGGGTCACGACTTCAGAGCCCACTGCGTTTACTCCCTGCCCTGTGTTAATTCATGGTCTATGTCGTGCAACCTTATTTACGCCCTGTAGTATTTCATTGTCTCTTATTCACCACTGTCCACCTACTGTATATACACCCTGTAGTATTTCATTGTCTCTCATTCACCACTGTCCACCTACTGTATTTACACCCTGTATTTCATTGTCTCTCATACACCGTTGTCCACCCACTGTATTTACACCCTGTATTTCATTGTCTCTCATACACCACTGTTCACCCACTGTATTTACACCCTGTAGTATTTCATTGTCTCTCATACACCACTGTCCACCCACTGTATTTACACCATGTATTTCATTGTCTCTCATACACCGCTGTCCACCCACTGTATTTACACCCTTTGGTATTTCATTGTCTCTCATACACCACTGTCCACCTACTGTATTTACACCCTGTAGTATTTCATTGTCTCTCATACATCACTGTCCACCTACAGTAATTACACCCTGTATTTCATAGTCTCTTATTCACCACTGTCCACCCACTGTATTTACACCCTTTAGTATTTCATTGTCTCTTATTCACCACTGTCCACCTACAGTATTTACACCCTGTATTTCATTGTCTCTCATACACTGCTGTCCACCCACTGTATTTACACCCTGTAGTATTTCATTGTCTCTCATACACCACTGTCCACCTACTGTATTTACACCCTGTAGTATTTCATTGTCTCTTATTCACCACTGTCCACCTACAGTATTTACACCCTGTAGTATTTCATTGTCTCTTATTCACCACTGTCCACCTACTGTATTTACACCCTATAGTATTTAATTGTCTCTCATACACCACTGTCCACCTACTGTATTTACACCCTGTAGTATTTCATTGTCTCTTATTCACCACTGTCCACCTACAGTATTTACACCCTGTAGTATTTCATTGTCTCTTATTCACCACTGTCCACCTACTGTATTTACACCCTGTAGTATTTCATTGTCTCTCATACACCACTGTCCACCTACTGTATTTACACCATGTAGTATTTCATTGTCTCTTATTCACCACTGTCCACCTACAGTATTTACACCCTGTATTTCATTGTCTCTCATACACCGCTGTCCACCCACTGTATTTACACCCTGTAGTATTTCATTGTCTCTCATACACAACTGTCCACCCACTGTATTTACACCCTGTAGTGTTTCAATGTCTCTCATATACCACTGTCCACCCACTGTATTTACACCCTGTAGTGTTTCAATGTCTCTCATATACCACTGTCCACCCGCTGTATTTACACCCTGTAGTATTTCATTGTCTCTCATACACAACTGTCCATCCACTGTATTTACACCCTGTAGTGTTTCAATGTCTCTCATATACCACTGTCCACCCGCTGTATTTACACCCTGTAGTATTTCATTGTCTCTCATACACAACTGTCCACCCGCTGTATTTACACCCTGTAGTATTTCATTGTCTCTCATACACAACTGTCCACCCGCTGTATTTACACCCTGTAGTATTTCATTGTCTCTCATACACAACTGTCCACCTGCTGTATTTACACCCTGCATTTCATTGTCTCTCATACACCGCTGTCCACCCGCTGTATTTACACCCTGTAGTATTTCATTGTCTCTCATACACCGCTGTCCACCCACTGTATTTACACCCTGTATTTCATTGTCTCTCATACACAACTGTCCACCCGCTGTATTTACACCCTGCATTTCATTGTCTCTCATACACCGCTGTCCACCCACTGTATTTACACCCTTTCGTATTTCAATGATTTCTTCATTTCTCTCTTCTCTCAGCCTCCATTAGCCATCTTGGAACAATAAAGTCATAATAAACTACAGCAAAAGAAACATACTTTGGCACAGCCAATAGTTCTGCAACAAACATCAGACCTATTGGCTTTGCCAACGCTTATTAGATATGACATCTTACATGGATTCTCCCCTTCCGACCCACAATGTCCTTCCTTTCTTATGTGTGTCCTACTCTCTCTCATATGACTCTGGTGATAGTTTGCTACACTCCAGTCCCATTTATTTCCCTGAATATATCTCTATTATTTTTGGCATTTCGTTGCTGTTCTGGGGGCTCATTCTATGCTTCATTAGACTTTAAGTACCAATTTATAACATGCTCTTTATTGGATTCTTCAATAAAAAATATTACCAATGTGACTAACAAGAAATAGAATTCATAGGAAAACAAACATAAAATAAAAAGTGCACAGCATAGGCGGAAACTGAATACCTAAAATGTATTTAAAAAAAAAGAAAATGAAGGTTCTGTGCTGTGGAACCTGTGAATGACTTTCCCCAACTCTATAGTACTCCGGAGGCCCCTAAAATGTGAGGTTTTCAGTTAAGCTGGAGTCAGTGGCGTAGCACGAGCCTCACGCGCCCTCATTTGAGGAGGTGAAAATGGCCCCCTGGCTCCTGGTTGGGTAGTGAAAGACAGCTACAGTCAGTGTGCCCCTCCCATTCCTAGGCCCCGATGCCACTGCACATGCTGCACCATTGGTACGTACGCCCATGGCCAGAGTCTAAAAGTAAATAAAGGGCTGATGATAAAGCGAGTCAATAATACTAGGCAGGTGCCCAGGGTGCCAGCACCAGACAGGGCCAAATTGACACCAAAAGCATCAAATATTACGAATTTGTTCCAAGGAGGGAGCAAAAAAAAAAAAATAGAATTTTGCTGAAGTCTCCAGATAGTTTTGCACTTGGTCTCAAATGTCGCTCAAAAATGTGCAACAACCACAGACATGTTCTCCCTTCCGTTGCAACTGGGAAGACCACTGATACAAATGAAATGTGGCATAACAGCCAGAGATGTTGGCTTTGGAACTGGGGGATCATGCTTGAGTCTCAGCGTTGGTTCAACATCCTGTGATTCTGGGCAAATCACTTAATATCCCAGTGCTTAAAAAATAAGTGTGGCCTTGTGTAATGTAACTGGTGCTCATGTAAAGCGCTCCAATACCTTGGGGCCGAGCTTGCGCTATATTGAACTATTAAAAAAAGTACTCTCTATCATTTTCTACACGTACATCCATTTTCAAACATTCTTGAGCCATTTTTTTTAATCTCTTCTGTGGAGACCTGGGAACGTTTCCATGTTCACTATCAGCATCGGGGACACTGCAGGCCACTGAGGAAACACTCCGTGCCATCCAGGGAGACGCTCCAACTCAAACAAATGCGAGGCCAATTGCATTTCCAATGCTTGCTTACCTTCCAATGCGTCCCAGCAGAGTCCTGTTCCTGGAGCTGCAAACCTTCTCCTGGCCCTGTCAGCTCTGGGCTGCCTCATCCATTCTCAGAGGAGCAGTGCCTTGTGGGGAATGCTCTCTCTGGGGCCCCCACACCCATCCTTTTTCCGGGTCGTGGCTCTGACTGAAGAGAAACAATGTAACTTGTTACTTTGTTTCTCTTCAGTCCTGGGTCAGCAGCGCGAGGAGCTCAGAGCAGGCTGCACACTGCAGCTGCTTTCTAGAGCAAGCCTTTCTCTCACAGCTCTTTACCGAAGAGCTGAGGGGGCCCCCATCACCTACCGAGGACTGGGGGCCCCCCCGCACCGCGGGGGCTGCGGGGGTGTTTGTTACGCCCATGGATAACACATGGCGAAAAAGCTCGCTCCCGCAAGGGAATCACCAGACGTGCACGTGTTGCCATTGGAAGCAATGCAACGCGTGCACGTTTTTGCCCGCAAAGCTGTGCCGATGGCTAAAGGTCTTTTTCCTATGCAGCGCATGCGCGCTGCGTAGGCGAGACCTAATGAATGTGTCCTCCTGTAATGTACCTGGTGCTCATGTAGAGCGCTCCAATAGGTTGAGGTCGAGTTCGCGCTGTATATAAAAAAAAACGTACTTGGCATATACTCAAGTATAGTATGAAGGGATGGTGACGTGCCTGATATCTTTCGAGAGATGAGTGGACGGATGGGTCATCTATGGCGTCCCAAACCGACTCCGCGTGCCTTTCCTAAAAATGGACGCCACCGGGAATATGGAAGGGAATCCGTGCCTCGTGGTTAAATTGCTGACCCTAAAACCCCAGGATCGTAAATCTAATCCCGGCATTGCAACTGACTAGCACTTCTTGTGATTGTGTGCGAACCGACTGAGGCGCATGAACCTTTTTGTATTCACAATACAAATATCTGTAACAGAAGAAAGCACTGTGCGGTGTCTGCTTAGTTCTGCCCAGATACAAATGCCATGCCTCGCTGACCACTGAACTATTAGTATGTGTGCCATGCCTCGCTGACCACTGAACTGTTAGTAGATATGCCATGCCTCGCTGCCCACTGAACGGTTTTCTGTGGTCTACTTTAAACAGGACCCAAACTCCATGCTGCTGCTGCATTATAAATGTGCCTTCAACTTGTTCCAGTGTTCCACGGGTGACGTGTGTGCTACAGCTAGTGAGAAAATATAGAAGTTATAGAATGGGAGAAGATGGGGCGGCCTTAAAACACATTTATATTACCCTTATAACATGTAAAAAATAATCACATCGAAAACGACTGACATAAACTCTAAATTTACTGCGATAACCCGTGCTGATCATAATGCTGTGTATCTCTCACCTTTCACCAGAATATTTTGTCCCTGAATTTTTTTAGAACCTCCGTTGTTTCTGTGGTGTAAAATCTTGCAAGAAAGATAGCCAATCAACAAACAATTGGCGAATACGCTCGTGGATTTCAGGAAGTGCTTCCAGGGTAATGTATGACTTCGGTGAGGAAATGTCCCACTTGAACAGAAGAGGCCGAGGCTTGCAGGATACTGTAGGTAGTGCAAGTTTGAATTCATGGAGGCAAACATTATCTATCGGCTGACCGAGTCAGAGCAGGGAGATCAGAGTGCAGCACGACTTATTCTTAGACAGTGGCATTGTTTTAATCAGTGGCGTCACTAGGGGGGTGCGGGGGGTGCGGACCGCACCGGGTGACGCCATCACATGGGGTGACACCGTGAGCCTCTGCTTTAAATCGCTACATAAATCAGCAGGAACCCGTTGGGTCTGCAAGATGATTACTACAGGGCGAGTCCTCGGTGTGTCTCACACATACAACACAAAGCACTGAAGGGTCACTGGACAGGATTTTTCTCACTAAAACTACCACAAGCTACATATGTACAAGAAGATGTGTGGGGTGAGAATCCCACAACGAGCTCAAGAAAGTGCTCGAACAGACTCTGAAAACTCAATTTATATAAACCCCATTTAGGTGTGAAGAATAAAATGGGATAAAGGAAATCATGAAGAATTTCTATCTGGCTTTCACACTATGAAGGGCCTCATCAGCAGCTCAAAAACAAGGGGTATCTACACAGAATAATAAGCCACATACCTGTTCACCATCACTGCCTGAGGCGAGGGATTATTTCTTATATCGGTGCAAGCTCAATAACACTCACGAAACACATGAAATCCTCACCAGTTTCTATTTGTCTCCAGGGGAGACCACTTTAATAGATATAAGCATGATGTATCAGGAATATATGTCTTCAATTAGCTTCAAGATGGAGTCAGCATCTTGCAAACGTGGTAACGTCAACCAAAATACACGAGACACTAGCAATGGTGAACCGCTCATCAATCTCGGTCAGCCTTAATCTACAGCAATATAGAACAATCTGAATGCTCTATTATACACCAAATCGTATCTCTAAATGGGCAGTGTCCAGAGCCTCTGGGCGGTCATACTTCCCCAAGTGTTGCCTTTATGCAGCTGATATAGTACACATGTTTGTCGAATTTCCGGGGCTGAGGCAATTCTGGGATAGTCTACACCAATTGATCTCAGTCCATCTGGGGTATGAATTCCACTTGAGCAAAAAGAAATCCTGCTGGGTCATAAGCCTGGGACTGATTCCAGCCTTAGTTCACTGATCACGATCATAATCGTCAGCGCTTGCTTACGTATTGGTAGGGTATGGATCGACTCTGTACCACCAAAAGTTACTGAATTCTGGGCAATGTTGCATGAAATTTTTGAATGCGAAGTTGCCGTTACTAAGGGTAGGGGGTTTCGATCAACTAAAAGAGTCAAGAGGATTTGGTCTCATTTGCACTGGGCCTAGTCTGGTCCACTCGTCATGCTCCAACAGTGTCATAACCCGGAATTTCAGAGATTGATTCTTGTCTTTTAGTCCTTTCTTTTCCCGACGCCCTCCCCCTTTTTTTTTATTGATTTCCTCTAACCCTTCCGCTCTATCCAGCTTTCTTTCTCCTTTCTCTTCTCTCATTGCTTTCTTTTTCTCTTATGTGGTTTTGTATTAGCATTGAGAAACTGTAGAGAATTCATGATATAATAGCAATTTAATGTATCAATTGTTCTGACTCTTGGAAAAATGAAATAAAAATTGTTAAAAAAAACCCAAAACAGTGTAACAGCACAGCGCCTGCCCCCCAGCCAGTGCAGAGCTCATGTTCCTTCATCTGAACAGATGCCTTATGCTCTCTCGCAGGAAGATGGCAGGTACAGCCAGCAGCACAGGGGAGAGGGCAAGGCGTTTGTCCACTGTGGACACCACGACTTGTGGCACCATCAACCCACACACGAAGGATTATCACACATGCACCAACCAAGACTCCTGCAGAAAATCCCTCCTATTATAACCTTGACCTTCTCTCCCAGACTGTATCCTTCACTCCTCAATCTCTCACATTGGGGTTCACCTGCTCCAACCAAGCCCAGGGAGCTGAATAAATATAACAGCAAACTCCACTACAACATGGACTAGTCACTACCTCGTACAATTCTAAAACATTGATACGAAGTGGCTGACAGGTGTGCAACACCTTCACTCCCACCCATTGCTTAACTTCTTTAAAAAACACACATGTGCTGGTGGCCAAAATGTTTCATACAATATCCTCGGTCAGCACCAGCATTAGCTGCTGACAAGGTGACGGTCAGACTTATGGTCTAGGGAGGGAAAAGAATGGGTGAAATGTACCGTTGCGAGTGCATCACTATTGTATTGCTTGAGTACACGTCTCTCACTACGCCATCTCCTGTTTCACACTCATTCTCTGTTCTTTCACATCTCACTTACACTCACCTCTCATTACTTTCTCCTAGCTCTCCCTTCTCGCCATATTCTCTCTCACACAATCATTTCTCTCTCACTGCTATATACATTGTCTCTCTCTCTCTTCAATCTCTTCCCTAAATCCCTACTCTCTCACTTTCATTTCCACCCCTCCTCTTTCTCCTTCTCACTCCCTTTCAGAAATAGGCCATTGTGAGAAGTTGGCCTGGCATATGCTGTCCACTAGTTATAGTGGGCACCTTGTACCAGTCCAAACAACCCTTATTGATGATAGGTTTAAAGACAACCTTTAATGAAAGCTATCCTAGTGGTAGCTATGGAGAGCAGCCTTCAGGCTAAGTCTTGAAGGAGTGTAAAGCAGCTTGGTTTACCAGATAATAACCTCTTGAATGACCAAATGAAAGAAGAAGCACACCAGGTATATATAAAATATATGTATTTATTTCTAAACACTCACTACTAATCTCTTTATGAGATTAGAGTCCAAGATACATAATTTCACAGTACTTAAACGACAGTAAATAGCACAATATACAATGGGCCCCAGGGGGGGACCAAACCATATATTAAGAAAGTGGTATAAGAACCACGACTTGACGAGACACAGTGCCTAGAGCACGTAGAAAAGCCGGGACCCCAAGGAACCACCCAAGGTAGTGGCACAAGGGACCCACGGGGGATGTGTGCAGTGTGAAAACACAGCCGCGAGCTCCGTTAGCTTCTATTGGGAAAGTCGTGGTTGGAATTTTAAAGTTTAAGGACACTTAGGAGAGGACTTTGAGCAAACCCCTTCAGACTTAGGGGGTTCTAGGGCCAACACCCATGGGAGCACTGGAGTACTCGTGTTATCTCACCCAGGGAAGCCGGGTGCATAGGTGTCAAATGGTGTCGGGACGCGTCATCGTTTTCAATGGCGACCTGCTGCAAAGTGCTACTGCCGTGAAGAAGAAAAGTGTCCAGAGGGATCCAAGCCTGGATCGAGGATGTGAAGACCCTGAAAGCAGAGGGGACAGAGTCTGAGTCACTTGCCAGTGACCAGGGGCACGATAGACGAATGCCCACCGATGTCGGGTGTTTCAGGTGCAAAGAGGTGAAGCTTGACTCTACAGCCACGAGGACCAGGAGGCGTCGACGACAACCAGGATCTGGATTCAAGCTGTCCCACAAAGGATGTCAGTGCTCGGATTGAACACAACAAGCCTTGGCAACAGCAAACCACTCAGGAAGAGAAAAGATGCTTCAGTGCGGACCAGCAAGGTCTTGGGGACTCCCCAAGCAATGGAGAGTCAGGGCACGTCTGGAGCAACCAGGGAAGCCCAATCAGAGTTAAAGTTACCTTCTCAGGGACCCACAGATTGATGGACCAGGGATCGCGAAGGGACCTCGAGAGAAAACACAAAGGGCCAGCTCATGGAACACTCGTAAAGTGTAGGCCAGCAATCTTCGGTGGAGTTGCTGCTCGGGGTCTGGGCTATAAGTAACCCAAAGCTCAGCTTCAGAGGTTGCCTCAAAGCTGATGCTTCTGCAGATGGTCGCGGTGTCCAGGGGTTCGGGTTGCACGGTCTCCACGAGGGATACAGGCCTCAGAGGTGCTGAGCGCACAGATCGACCTCAGAGACCACGGGAACCCACCTTCTGTGTTGCAAAATTCTTCGGAGTCCTCAGGAGCTTCGGAGATTCAAAATGGACAGATGCGCCTTTGGTGCCTGCCAAGCAGGGGAGAAACTCCTTTACTCCAAGGGAGATTCTTCAGTCATCTAGCGTCGTGTAGATCGTCGAAGTTCCAGGATTCTGTGTCAGAGCTTCGTCCAGGTAAATCTAAAGTCCTGTAGTCAGGGGTTCCTACTTTATACCACAGAATGGGTGGGACAAACTCTGGGGACCCACCTACGGGAGGGTCAGGAAAGAGGGGTGGCTACACCCATTTCCTTTGTCTAGTTTCACGCCAGAGCAGGGGCTGGTAGCCCCTGCAACCGGTTTGAGCTGGACTATGGACAGGGACACCAAATGTGCCCCCATTGCAGACATCAAAGCACTCTTGAAGTGCACCCACCCAGCCCCAATACACTAAAGCCTGTCTGGGAGGTGGTTACACCTCCCTGTGACAGGAAACCTATTGTCCAGCCTCCCCTGCTGGAGTTTTGTCCAGCAGCAGGAGGGCAGACTCGTGTCTGTGGCTGCAGCATCCATTTTGTGATGCCAGGGTTCTGTTAAGCTGGTATCGGGTATACCGGTGGTGCCATGTTTCTCCCTCTAGAAGGGTGGAATCATACCTCCCACACCAGTTACTGGTGTGGAGGTATGATGTTTCCATGCAGCCATTCCAAAGTTAGCATTTACCGCGAGGTTATAATGCACTTAACAGTATATGGTTTGGCTGCATCACAAACAACCTCGAAATGAAGGTTCCGAAAGCTACAGAGGGGCTCTGCTCATGCATGGGCACCCTCTCACATGAAACCCAGCACCCTGCCTTCAGGATTGTTAAGGCCTGCCATAGGGGCATAGGTTTACATGTGCAGTGATATGGAGAGATATAGGGAACCTATATCTCAGTAAGGGGTGCATGCACCACCTTACACAGGCTGCTGTAACAGACCTGTTGTATCATTTTAAAAGGCTTCCCAGGGGTGGCATAATACATGCTGCTGCCCCTGGTAGGCCTCTGGGGTACCTATGCCCTGGGTATATAGTATACCATATACTAGGTACTCATAAGGGTACCCCAGAATCCAATCTGGAGTGTACCTAAAGTACATGTAATCAATTTAGAGTGGAAAGCAGATAGACTGGGGTCCTGATTAGCAGGGCCTCAATCTGGCTAAGTCGAAAAACAGTGAAACATCAGCAAAAAGTGGGGGTAACTATAAGAAGCAGATCCTACTCTCCTACAGCCATGTGCAAGACTAAGGGGTATATTCACAAGAACGTGTGCTAAACATCACCAAAAAATGCTAACACAACTTTACACATCGCAGCCTATCGCGGGAAAATAACCCTGTGTCAACGTGGAATTCACAACAAGGCGGTACCATGCGATAGTCCGCTGAACCCGCGGCCAATGTCCGCGATGCAACCACCTCGACGGAGATAAAAACACAAACCTTAACGCAAAAAAAGACGCGTAGTGGCCAAACGCGATAAGAAAACAGTGATAACCAGCGCGAGGCCAGCAATACCCAGGCGTAATGCGGGAAAAAGCACAAGAACAGCATACGGAAAATGCAACAAAAAAAAAGACATCAACTGCGGAGTACCACGGATGCACCCTGACCGACTGCAGAGGACAACATGAACCCCACAACATCCAAGCATTGTGGATGAACAGAACCGACAGGCACACCGCATGAAAGAGACCAGTGGCAGACGAATCAGAGCCGCAGGAGCAATTCACCCACCGTGCAGCATACGCACATAAGTATAAGTGCACCTCGACATTGACAACATCCTGGTACAAACAGCAACACCTCCACAACAGAACACAGGACACAACTGGTTCCGCAAATGTGCACAACATGGCAAATCACATCTGAAACAGCAGGAAACTGTGACATGACAATGTACAAGTACAACCTGTAACCTGCAAATATGTTTTATTCACACATGCTGTGCAATTGTACATCTTGTATTGTCCCATGATTGCTAGGGATGGCCACAATGTCACGTGCTCATGAGAAGTAATTGTCAATGATGGTGTTCCTATGGGCCAATCCTGCCGCAGCTGCAGTGGGATGTGGGCCACCTGCCCCATCGTCACCATCATCGTCCGGTACCTCTGGAACTGGGATCCATGGGGCATTGGTGTGAACACAGATGTTGTGCAACACACAACATGCAACGATCATCTTGCACACAATGTCCGGGCTGTACATGAGCTTTCCACCTATGCCGTCCAGGCACCTGAAATGTGACTTCAACACGCCAAATGTGCGTTCAGTGATGCCCCTGGTGCGTATGTGGGCTGGATTGTACTGCCTCTGGGCGGGTGTGTTCGGGTCTCGGAGGGGTGTCATCATCCAAGGGCAGAGTGCATATCCTTGATCATCTGTGACAGTGCAGGGAGAAAAGAGTCAATACTTGGTTCGGCAGGATGTGATGGCAGGCCCACTAATCCAATGATGCCTGTGCTGGCTGTGTGTGGGGTGAGTGTAAGCCAGCCCTCAGGGAGTAGCTGGTGCTGGCAACAACTCCAACAGCCATCAGGCACTCAGAAATGCAATGTCAGAACGACAAGGGGGAATGACTTGAGTCGCACAGGGTTAGTAGCCCCGGATGCACAGCGGCCGACACGGGCCCACCGCCAGGGGACGCTGACCTGCGGGAGACTGGGGTAGGGTCATGAGGGCAGAGCAGGGTCTCGTATGTGTCATAGGTGCCTTCCGCGGAGTGTCTCGGGAGAGAATGGGAGGTCTACCCCCAGGGCAAGCTGCAGAGGGCACATGCCAGCTGTGTCCGGAAACATGGCGAATATGAATGCCACAGACTCATGCCAGACACCAAGTCCGTACCTGCCCGTTGCTAATGACAACCCCCAGGCCACAGGCTCAGACACCAACGATGTTCCGCCGGAGGCTGACGGTCACTCACGGCGCACAGGGTTAGTGGCACCATGTGTCGCAGGCTTGCGTTGAACAGGGTTAGTGGCACCACGTGTCGCAGGCCTGCGTTGAACAGTGTTAGTGGCACCACGTGTCGCAGACCTGCGATATGGAATTATGCCTCACTGATCAAAGGGAGTCTGGTGCTGTGTCCGCTGCCACGGACTTGGGGTCACTGCCAATCAGGACTCAGGACACAGTTCCACATGTGGGACCTACTGGGCCGAAGAGGACGCCGGTGGAGTATGTCAATAAGAAAGGAATAATGTGGGCCAGCGTTGGGGGGGGCAGCGATGGTCTGTGGAGGCTGCAGAGGTCGCGGGATTGGTGCTTGGAGCTTGCTCTGGCACGTGGTGGGCCCTCTTTGACACACGTCGGTGTCGGCAGGTGAGCAGTGCGGACTTGGTGCACTGGGGCGGGCAGGCCTGGTCTGCGTATCAGCGTCCTGGGGTGCAGCAGGCGCACAGGGTTGCAGGCCCCGCTGCTCACGGCGTCGGCCTCGTGGCAGGCCGCGAGGCGCCGCACTGTCAGTGACGTTGGCCTTTCCGAGAGTGAACCACGCTCTGCGCCACAGGGTTTTTGAGCACACCCCTGCGCAGCCCTAGTGTACTCAGGGCTAACCCACTACGCTCACGCACATAGGGGGGGACGCATTGAGCGACACTTCCGCTATCTGACCCACGGCCTGGGGTGACATGGTTGCGTCCACTGCTCACTACTCTCCAGTCACCAGCAGTTGTGGTCTGCATGAACATAACTGTGGTTTGCATACCCATGTCTGTCCTGCACACCCACGCATCACTTGTCGTTGTGTACATTCCCATTCAAGGGTCACTTGCATCCTTCGCACATGGCTGCATTCCGCATCTCCACACGTTCAGCTGTTGTGTGGCTGTGGTGGCATGATGTAGCTGTATTGTGTGCAGGGGTAGCCCAGGATGTCCATGGAGTAGTGTTGTCGTGTCTGGTAGGTGGTCATGTTGTGTGACATGTTGTATGTGGTTTGGTCACGTGTGCATTCCCACAGTTGTGCGTTGTGTGTTCGTGGCTTTGGGATGTGTGATGTGTTGATTTGTCACTTACCAACGAGCAGTCCAGTTCCATATGTGCCATCCTGGAAGCGCTGGTTGATGATGGACTTTCGGAAGATGTAGGAATCGTGCACACTGCCGGGGTAGTTTGCGACGACATTGGTGAAGAGTCCCCGGTTGTCCACTATTGCCTGCACATTGATGGAATGCGTGTGCTTTCTGTTGCAGTAGTGGTGTGCAGTATCCGCAGGGTGCACAAGTGGGACATGTGTGCAGTCAATTGCCCCCAACATGGCCGGGAAACCGGCTATGGCGTAGAAGCCTTGCTTGGTCTCCAGCTGTTCCTGCGCAGTGTGGGGGAAATGAAGGTACTGGGGTATGAAGCTGAGGATGGCATCCATGACAGGTGTGATAAACTTTGATAGGGCTGGCTGTGAGACTCCTCCAACTCTGGCAGTTGTTGGTTGGAAGGTACCAGAGGCCAACAGGTGCAGCACAGCCAGCAGCTTTGTCTGCAGAGGGATGTTGGTTCTCCGCTGTGTTGGGACCGTCAGCCTGTGGGCGATGTGGGTCATGATACGGAGGATGGTTGCCCTTTTGAGCCTGTAGTGGGCAATGACTTCCTCGGGCGTTAGGTCTGTGAGAGTGGTGCGTTTTTGGTAGGTCGCTGTCTTACTCTGCGCTGCCTCTGTGGTGGTCCTGGGGGTGGTGGGGGTGGGTGTTGTGGCCCTGTTGGGTCTCCGAGCTGCATGAAGAGTAGGCCTGGGCGGTAAATTCTGTTCCGTTCGGAATTTGGGTAATTTCGCGTTCCGCTAAGAACGCGGAATTGCCACGTTCCGTGATCCGCGGCTTAGCGGAATTATTTGCTTGTTTGCGCTTTCAAAATGCGTGTTCGCAAGATATTTCCCCCCGAGCACGCAAACAGCGTTCATGAACTGGAAAAAAGCATCGCGAACGGGCGGAACAAGCAATTCCGCGAGTTCGCAGAACTTTTGCTTGTTCGCGGAGATTTTTTACCATTTCGCGGAGCTTTGCGTAGCGTGACTACGCAAATTCCGCCCACCCCTAAGAGTAGCTCCATGGCGTCGTTTGTTCTTCGGGTGTGGCTATGTGCGGGGCTCCGTTGCCTACTGCAGGTAGTCGTCCGTCTTTACACCTGCATGAGGCAGGTGTTAAATACCTGCTGCTACCGCGGCTTATCGCGTGTTTTTGACTCGCATCGCGGATCTGGCATTTTGTTGGGAATGTGGTGTAGTGGTTTTTCCGTGTGTTTTTGCACGGGAACGC
Organism: Calotriton arnoldi; assembly: GCA_963921515.1. Taxonomy (NCBI): domain Eukaryota; kingdom Metazoa; phylum Chordata; class Amphibia; order Caudata; family Salamandridae; genus Calotriton; species Calotriton arnoldi. The sequence continues at coordinate 462,765 of CAWUFW010010303.1, forward strand.
CTACTCTGCATCTCATTAGAGTTAGTTGGTGGTGTCCAGGGTGGAGATAAATTTTGGGTCAGTTATCGCGGGAATACTGGCGATATCTGCAGTTTGCACCAGCTTGTGAATGGGGTGTTAAATCTAACTCCACTTTTGATGCGTTAAGGTGGAGATAAATCGGAGATAAGTCCTTTTGAATATGCCCCTAACTTGGGTGAAAGGCGTGGACACCCCACAGAATACTAGCTGGTTCCGGTTTCTCAGTCCTCACAGAACTTCAGCTTTTATATATTAGAAATGAAGAATGATTGAGCTCAGCTCTGCTTGTGGACTGGCCTCCCTCGATCTATGTTTGCTCATGGGACCAGTCCTGTCTGCAATGGAGCTCACCTGCATAATTGGAAGACCTCAATTCTGTCTGTCCAGGGCAGCAGCTATGTGTATGCACGATGGTGGAAAGTGGGTTATTGGTAGGGGTAAGTATGCACCTACTACTAGTAATAAGGCCACCAACACAGTAGAGGGTCTAGTAAAAGTTTCAGTAAATTAGCCCCTTGCTCAACCCTTGGTAGCTGACGATGAACAGTCTGGCCTAACTTAGGAGAGAGGAGTGAAAAGCATTTAAAAACACCAGTACATTGAATAAGTTGAACACAACACACAATAAAAATTCATTACCAATTTACATAAATAGGAAATATTTGTATGAACAAATTGACACCAAAATGACAAAACTCCAATGTAGGGAACCAGAGATATGAATTTCGCAAGATTAATCACATGATAGTGGTTAAAAACATATAGCGCTACTCTGGGACATCTGATCACTTGTGACCGGGACAAAGTCAAAGTTTGAGCCGACTGTGATGGAGCCCTAGTCAAATACACTAAGTGTGAGGCGCAGGTCAAAATTTAACTTTCACACTTAGAAACTTTTCTGGAGCTTTTTCTTCCGACGTCGTTCGACCCTCCACAGCAGGCCGGTTGCAGAGAGGGTTAGCCAGCTTGAGTTTCCGCGAGGCCCTGATCAAATCCTGGAAGACTAGAGCTCCGCAGCTTTCTGCGAGGCAAACCTGAAATCCCGGCCGGATCGCAGTTGAAGGTAGTCAGCTTGACTCTCAACGTCAGGTCGTTACCTCATGAATAGTTTACCCCAAAGTTCTCCAAACTTCAGGAGGTGCTTCCTGAAGGTCTCCTTGTAAGTTCAAAGTGTCCAAATCACCAATCCAAAGGTCTGGAATTTCCTAGATGGTCTCTGGGATGTCTGGACTACAATTCCCACAATGCAGCTGGCCATATCTTTGAACATCCCCTGGACACACTCCAGAATGGGGACTCTTGGTGGAGATGATGGAGGTGGGCTCTGTTAAACTGTAGCTTGCAGGGAGTCCACTCCATAATCCTTCTTGAAGCAAAGCACAGCCTCAGGGCTGTATTACCAGATTGTGCAGCAGGTGCAGTCTTTTGGGTGCAAATCCAGATTCCAGCAGGGAAGTCCTTCTTTTCTTTGTAGTTTCAGAAGCAGATCTGAGAGACTATTCTGCTCTCATATATTTATTGAGTGTTCTGGGGTGACAAGCAGGGGGGCACCTCTGTCCAATGAGATGCTGGCTGCCACCCAAAAGCATGACAACTTCTTCCAGAGTGTGACATCTGCTTGTCCCACAAAGCACTGCACTTCCAAAATCCAACATGGATGATTTCTCTCCAGATAAGTAAGATCTAGCTAAACCAACCCACAGTGTGGCTCATTTCCCTGACCTGCAAAAGTCTGCAAATTCCTGCAGCAGCGGCCGATGCAGATAAGCGCGGTGGGGTGAGGTGGGGGTGTTGCGGGGTGGGAGGGAGGAAGTTGACAGATGACAGAATAGGTCAAATTAAATAAATACATAAATAAATAAAACCTATTCCGTCATCTGTCGACTTCCCCCCGCCCTCTCCCCCTCCCCACTGCCCTTACCTGCACTGGCCGCAGCTGGATTCCTGTCCTAAGTCTGCCATCTGGCTGGGGAACAGGATGTGGGGCAATTTATGCCTGGCATTCCTTACTGATCTGCTCTCTCTTTGAGCTCAATTTGATTTACCCAGCCCCCTCTGCAGGACCCATCCTCCTCAGCTTCAGAGCTTTCTCCATCAGATAACCTCTGCTTCGGCCAGGCCACTAATCACCTAATCAAAGCAGCCTGTTAAGCCTGAACAATCAGCAGAGACCACTAGAAGGCTGGATTTTGGCTTCCAGGAGAGAAAGTTCTATATCTTCTCTTCTGCACTAGTTATGATAAATTCAACAGTGGCAAGTAATTGAATTTATCAATACCAATCTTTTAAGTCCTTGAATGATAATTCTCCTTTCCTAGCAATAGTAATACTCAAATAAAATATTGCAATGTTAGCCTATGGAGCTAAGTATCTACAATGGGGAAAAATGAAACAGACAGTTGTTTTCCTCACGGGGCATGTAAAACATCTCTTATAAGGTCCCTGCTTATCATTGCATGTCCCCCCTCCTTGGGACACCTAGTGGAGACCTTGGGGGTGCCTGATATGTAAAAATAAGGTACATTAGCACTTTGAAAGTGCCCATACAACCAAAGTCGAGTTTGCACAAAATGTGCTTTTAAAGATAGTCTGCAAAGCCAGTGCAGGCAATCTACTGGCCCTCTAAATCTCCATGCCCTATTATATACAAGGTACATATAGACTGATTACGCCCCCTGGTCCGTATCTATTATGGACTTATAGGGTCTGTCATTGCCATTTGTAAGTGCACACTATTACATGTACCTTTTTAAACATAGCACTGGCCCTGGGACTGGTTAGCAGAGTCAAGGGTACAGTCAGAGTCAGTTACCACCAGTATCATTCAGTACACAATAGGGGTGAACAGGGCACAAGTATGACTTTCTTACACAGGACCTCACTGCTGTCTGCCCAGGCCGCAGCTCAGTGTATTGAGGGACTCAGCTGTGTCTGCCCATGGCTGCAGCTCTATGTATGCAGGACCTCAGCTCTGGATAAGTGAAAGAAATGACCTGAGTGTGCATGGCCTCTGTTCTATCTGTGCAGGGATTCAGCACTGTATATGCAGTGACTGGAGTACATCTGTGCTGTGCTCGGCTCCATCTGTGCAGGAGTTCAGCACTATGTATGCAGGGACCTGACAACATCTGTGCTGGGCATAGCTCTATCTGTGCAGGAGCTCAGCTCTGTCTGTTCAGGGGTTTTACACTATGTATGCAGGGACCTGACAACATCTGTGCTGGGCTCACTACTATCTGTAATACAGCTCTGCAGGATGAGGGATGTCTGTGGCTCTGTGTGCCCAGGAACTCATTCCGTTCTGAACAGGAATAAGTTTATTTCTTCTAAGTGTTTACTCTATAACCAGAGGAACAACCTACGTCAGCGTAGGCTTCCTCTCCTTAATAAAAGAGGTTCCTCACCCTTTGGTACTTTGCACTGCAATAGTTTGGACATGTGGTGCATCACTCCACAGTTGCACCTCTGATTTCTATTTACCGTGTCACCTTATCCTCTCTCAAAAGCCCAGCCTCTCACACCCCAGAATAAGCTTTCTTGTGAACTTCTTCTTGATGCTCATTGGTTTTATGTCATTTTGCTCTACATTTGTAGTGGGGAAATTTATAAAGAGGAGGGCAGATCAGGCAGAGACACGGAGACAATAATAAATATGAAAGAAGACAAAGGTGAAATGTAAGGGGTGCAACATGGGAGGTGGAGAAACATGTAAAGGGAGGATGACAGGGAGCAGGAGAAAATGCAGCAGAATGTGCAGAAAGTGACTACAGACACAGAGAGCAGGATGTAAAGTGCTGAGAGCCCGGTGACAACCTCTGGGCATTGCAGTAGAAGTTAAAATGAGCTGCATCATATAGGAATGAAAGAGCGGACCTGAGCACAAAAGGAAAGTCCAAGAAAACATTTGTCTCTGCATCAAGTCTGAGCTTTAAAATCCAGCCTTCAGGAAGACATTGAAATGAGTGGAGTCTCCTGGACTTTGTCTCAGGAGCAGGAGTGTTAAACCACTGTACTTCACTGGCTGATTTGGAGTTGGCATGGGGTAGTAGAAGGCAGGGTGGACAGCTCGAGAGACAGTATGCCTTTGAAATGTGTAGGCTTCTTGGATTTGGAGCAGGTACTCTTCTCCCTTCGGCTCAAGGTTTTCCAACTAACAACTGTGTGATGACCTGGCTCCAAATTCTATGTTCTAGCGTGGAACCACGGTCTCGGGGAGTTCTAGGTTTGTCAGTTTGCCCAGCTTGACGATGGTTGGGGTTGCTGATTAAAGTCTCTCCCAGACTTTATCTTTGTGTCTCTTTTACTTAATTTCACTGGCGACGATCGCGTAGGAAAGTCAGCTTAAGCAACCCCAACATCGAATGACCAATTCAGAAGGGAACATTTAAAGCGGATGACGAGAGGAGAAAAAAAAAACGAATAAGGAGAAGACGAGACATCTACCTTGATGATTTCCTGGTTTGAGGAGGTCAGTGGACGCAGTGTGGAGCGGTTGGCACAAGTTTCGATGCCGGCAAGTATTGCGGGTTCAGCTGAGGCATAGCGCTGTTCAGTGAAACGCATGGGCCTGTCTGCGGTTCACGCTGCGTGACGCACTGGTTGGATGTGCTCTATTTCCTGAAGAAACAAGACCGAAGGCTGTTTCCTTCTGCCGTCGTGAAAACAAGCTCTATCAACAGTAGAAACAGGGCTAAATGTTTGCGTGTGGACGTCGGCGGCCATTTTTGAAGATCCTGATCGGAAAGTTCTCGTTTTTTACATATCTTTCAACAAAGAAGGTTTGATTCTTCGTTTACATTGGAAATTTGAGCTTGGCTTCACGGTGACAAGCACACCTTGTATTTTGTGTTTAAAGTTTACATCTACTTTATTTATAAAAATTTCAAACTTGTCATCACGGTGACAGGCACACCTTTATTGAAATTTTTGAGGAAAATTTTAAATGTTGAATTGAAGTGTTGGGTTAAATGACAGTGTGGGAAGCACAATAAAAAAAAAAACAATAATCAGTATATTGTAACAATGTTGGAAAAGAAGTGAAGGGAATTTGCTCCTGACCAAAATTTTGTTGACACTATGGCACTATTTTTTCAAAACAAAGTCCAGACAGTCTATAATGAACTGGAGAGCATACGATTACACTTAGTAGAGGATAATACAAGTGTAAGGGATCCTCCCTTAATCAAAACCAGCCTGTCACGGTTTGCCACAGTACATGAGAACCAGATCACCGACTTGCTGACTCAAATCAAGTCAGGCTCCCTTTTGGACCCATGCCCCCCATTTATATTACATTTGGCCCCTGAGAAGATCAGTGTCTCTCTGACCCCTCTTTTAAATAATATTATCACACATGGGGTTTTTCCACAGTTATGAAAAAAGGCATGCATCAAACCCATCTTAAAAAAAGACTCATTAGATCCCTTGCAGACCAAACACTTTCGCCCCATATCTTGTCTCCCCCTGCCTGCTAAGGTTCTTGAGAAAGCCTTGAATTTGGAGCTGATGGAATATCTGGAAATAAATAATATTTTGGACTCCACTCAGCATGGCTTTAGATCACGTCACTCAACAGAGTCGGCCTTAATTATGGCCACAGAAGAGATCCGTAAGGTGATGGATTCAGGTGGGAGAGCCGTCTTGATCCTACTCGACCTAACGGCGGCGTTTGACACCGTAAATCATGGGGTGTTACTGCACCGACTGGAAACAGTCGGGATCAATGATATGGCACTAACCCTGCTCTCGTCTTTCTTAGCCTCTAGGGTGCAACAAATACACTGGAACGGTCTCCATTCAGAGGAGTATTACCTCCCTTGTGGAGTCCCCCAGGGTTCAGCATTGTCTCCTACGCTGTTTAATTTATATGTCACGCCATTAGCAAATCTCATAAAAAACCATGGCCTGATGTTAGTTTCGTATGCTGATGACACACAGTTAGTTGTGTCACTCACGCACAGCGTTGAAATAACGGCAGAACGATTCCGTAACTGTCTTACTGGAGTAATGGCCAAGAAAACATTTGTCTCTGCATCAAGTCTGAGCTTTAAAATCCAGCCTTCAGGAAGACATTGAAATGAGTGGAGTCTCCTGGACTTTGTCTCAGGAGCAGGAGTGTTAAACCACTGTACTTCACTGGCTGATTTGGAGTTGGCATGGGGTAGTAGAAGGCAGGGTGGACAGCTCGAGAGACAGTATGCCTTTGAAATGTGTAGGCTTCTTGGATTTGGAGCAGGTACTCTTCTCCCTTCGGCTCAAGGTTTTCCAACTAACAACTGTGTGATGGCCTGGCTCCACATTCTATGTTCTAGCGTGGAACCATGGTCTCAGGGAGTTCTACGTTTGTCAGTTTGCCCAGCTTGACGATGGTTGGGGTTGCTGATTAAAGTCTCTCCCAGACTTTATCTTTGTGTCTCTTTTACTTAATTTCACTGGCGACGATCGCGTAGGAAAGTCAGCTTAAGCAACCCCAACATCGAATGACCAATTCAGAAGGGAACATTTAAAGCGGATGACGAGAGGAGAAAAAAAAAACGAATAAGGAGAAGACGAGACATCTACCTTGATGATTTCCTGGTTTGAGGAGGTCAGTGGACGCAGTGTGGAGCGGTTGGCACAAGTTTCGATGCCGGTGTGAGAAGTTGGCCTGGCATATGCTGTCCACTAATTATAGTGGGCACCTTGCACCAGTCCAAATCGACTCTTATGGTAGGTAGGTTAAAGACAACCTTATTGAAAGCTATCCTAGTGGTAGCTATGGAGAGCAGCCTTCAGGCTAAGTCTTGAAGGAATGTAAAGCAGCTTGTTTTACCAGTCTATAATTTCTTGAGTGACCAAATGAAAGAGCACCACACCAGGTATATATTCAAAATATATGTATTTATTACTAAACACACCCCTCTAGTCTCTTTATGAGGCTAGAGTTCGAAATACATAGGTTATAAGATCTTAAATCACAGTAATAGCACAAATACACGTTTGGGCCCTAGGGGCGTACCAAACCATATACCAATAAAGTGGTATGCGAACCACGACTGAACTAGACACTAGGCCTAGAGCCTCTAGAAGTGCTTGGACCACAAGGAACCACCCAAGGTAGTGACACAGGGGACCCACGGGAGACGCGTGCAGTGTAATTACACAACCGCGATACGACGTTAACTTCTATGGAGAAAGTCGGGATCGGGAAAATAGAGGAAAGGGACACTTAAAAGAGGACTAGGACAAAACCCTTTGAGATCTAGGACTTTGAAGAGTCTCTACCCACTGGAGCACCGGAGTACTCGTGTTACCTCACCCAGGGAAGCCGGGTGCATAGGTGCCTTTCGGGGTCGGGTTTCGTCGTCGTTTCGTATGGCGATCTGCTGCAAAGTGCTGCTGGCGACCAGGAGAAAAGTGTCCGGGTGGATCCAAGAGTGGATCGGAGTTCTGAAGAACCTGAAAGCAGAGGGGACAGAGTCTGGGTCACTAGCCAGTGACCAGGAAGGCGATGGACAGATGCCCACCGATGTCGAGTGCTTCAGGTGCGTTGATGGTTGTCTTGACTCTTCAGCCACGAGGTCCGAGAGGCGTTGTCGGCGACCAGGAGCAGGATTCGGGCTGGTGCTCGATGTCTGTCGAGTGCTGAGGTATCGGCGACCGGATTGGACCCAACAAGCCTTGGCAACGGCAAGTCTCGAGTAAGATGTAGATCGTTGATGGTGCAGACCAGCAAGGTCTGGGGAACTCACCCAGCGAGGGTAAGTGAGGGCAGGCCTGGAGCAACCAGACTGCCAAGTAAAGAAAAGATTGGCCTTCGTTAAGGGCTACTAGCCAACGGGCTAGCGACCGCGAAGGAGCCTCGTGACGCCGCACGTGGAGCTGGCTTACAGGACACTCGTGGAGTGGGAGCCAGTGATCTTCGGTGCAGGTGGTGCTGGAGGCTAGGGCTACTCGGAGCCCAAAGCACGACTTCTTGGGAGACCTAGAAGATGGTGCACTTGCAAATGTGCTCGGTGTCCAGGGGTCACGGTCTCAAGTCACCCACGATAGCCACGGGCCTCAGCTTTGCTGGGGACTCAGGGTAGCCTCGGGAAGTCTGAGAATCCACCTCTGGTGATGCGATGACTTCGGCGTCCGACGGGAGCTTCAGTAATGCGAACCGGACAGATGCTTCTTTGGTGCCTGCCAAGCAGGGGAGTCACTCCTTGACCCCAAGGGAGATTCTTCAGTCCTCTAATCGTGAGTAGAGCGTCGAAGGTCCAGGATTCAGTTTCAGAGTTTCGTCCAGGTATAATCTAAAGTCCTAAGGACTGGGTTCCTACCTTTATTCTAAAAATAGGGGATGGACTACTCTGTGGCCCCACCTATGGGTGGGTCAGGGCAGAGGGGTGGCTACACCCCTTTCCCTTTGTCCAGTTCGCGCCAAAGCAGGGGCTGCGAGCCCCTGATCCGGTTTGAACTGGGGTATGCACTAGGGACACCAAATGTGCCCCCAGTGCAGGACTTCAAAGCACCCGAAAGTGCTCCCGCCCAGCCCCAATACACATTGTCCTGTCTGGGGAGGTGGTCACACCTCCCTGGGACAGGAAACCTATTGTCCAGGCCTCCCCTGCCGGAGTTTCGTCCAGCAGCAGGAGGCCAGACTCGTGTCTGTGGCAGCAGCATCCATTTTGTGATGCCAGGGCTCTGGAAAGAAGTTACCGGACTCGTCAGAGTTAACATGCCTTTCCCTCTAGAAGGGTGGAATGCTACCCCCGCCGCCAGGATTGGCGGGGGGTAGTATTCCAAGATGTTTGACACCAAACACGACATGTTTAGGTGCAGCCATTCCAAAGTTAGCATTTTACCGCGAGGATATAATGCGCTTAAGAGTATATGGTCAGGCTGCACTACAAACAGCATCAGAGATGGTCTCCGAACGCTGCAGAGGGGCCCTGCTCATGCAGGGGCACCCTCTCACATAGGAACCATGCACTCTGCCTTTAGGATTGATAAGGCCTGCCTTAGGAGTGACTTATAGGTTTCTATGTGTGTATGTATTTCGTGATATAGGTAACCTATATCACAGTAAGGAGTGCATGCACCACCTTACCCAGGCTGCAGTAGCAGACCTGTGGTGTCAGTTTGGATGGCCTTCCAGGGGTGGCATAATACATGCTGCAGCCCCTGGCAGGCCTCTGAGGTACCTATGCCCTTGGTACATAGTATACCATATACTAGGGACTTATAAGGGCACTCCAGATTCCAATCAGAGATGTGCCTAAGGCACATGGAAACCTTTTACAGAGAAAGCAGATAGACTGGGGCCCTGAATAGCAGGATCCCAGTCCAACTAAGTCATAAACCAGCAAAACACCATAAAAAAAAAGTGGGGGCAACCATATAGTCAGATTCCACCTTCCTACATAACTCCCCCCCCAAACGAAAGGAGATAAGGCTAACCTTGGCCAGTTGAGCCTATATTGACTAAGTGGCCATATAAGGAAGCACCTGCACTAGCATGGTTGCCCCCTATGTTATGGTCTACTAAGCAATCCCTCACCCTAAGGGTATGAGAGGGTCTCCACCATGGGGAATCACTACCTCTGGTGTGCTTAGGTAAAGTACAAGGCTGGTGAGGTGTCTGAGTAGGGAAGTGAGGCCCTAGGAATGTTGGCCTCAGCTTCCTCAGATCACTGGTCACCATGTATGCCTGTCTTTCCATGACTGAGTTGCACTTTGCTCTAAGGGTCAACATTTGGCTGCCTACAGCTGGGGGTTGGGTCCCTTTGGATGGAACACTGGAGGGACATGGCAGGTTTGGAACCTTCTGGTCCCAGGTTTGCCCTTGCCTACCAGAGTCCTTCTGGGGGAGGTCCCTACATAAAGGTATGGGGGATCCCTCAGTGTGTAGAGGAATTTTCACCTGGCTAGGGCTACTAGACTGGGTGCCCCTAATCTGCTGATGGGGGGCTTCCTCTGGACAGGGGGCCCAGGGGTGTGGCCAGGCCAGGCCTGACTACCTCTGTGGCAGTTCCTTCACTAGGGGTAGGGTCAGTTCCCTGAGGAGGCTGACCCTTACCTACTGTCTGGGGGGAAGAAGACTTTTCTTCAACCCTTGTGCTCTCTTTTGGGGGAGAGTGGGCCATTCTTTCAGGCTCCATCTCTCCAAATTCTTGGGCTGGGGCTGTGGCCATCACAGCCCCACTAACCTTTGCAGGGACGCCCAACATCCTAAGATGGGTTTGGTGTTCAACTTCAGCCCAGGCTGAAATTTCCAAATCATTGCCCATCAGGCAATCTACAGGTAGGGTTGGGGACACTGCCACTCTTTTTGGGCCTGTGACCCCCTCCCAGCTGAGATTGACTATGGCCATGGGGTGATCTGTTCTGACACCATCAATGTTGGTCACCTGGTATTTAAACTCAGGTAAAAGCTGGTGAGGGGGACTAGTTTCCCTGCCACCATGGTGACACTAGCCCCGGTGTCCCTAAATGCCACAGCTTTCTGACCATTAATCATTGGCTCCAGTCTGTACCTGCCCAATGCTATGGGACCCATGGTAAAGGTGGCAAATCCTATACCACCATCAGAGTCAGAGGAGTCTGTTGAGGGTCCCTGTCTAAACTAGGGCCCACCTCTGTTCCTCTTGCAAAAGCACCTAACTTTTTGGGTGCACTACTCCCAACTGGAGGATTACTACTGGTAGTACCAGGAGGGGTGGTAGTAGTTGTGGGAGGAACATTTTCTTTATTGCCAATCCTGGGGCAACTGGGATCAGTTTTCCAGTGCCCAGGCTTTTTACAGACATGGCAATATGGTTTCTTTTCAGGAGAGGAAGGAGTTTGGGACCCACCCCCAGAAGAGGAATTTTGGGGCCCTGTAGGGGACTTATCCTTAGATTTATCCCCACCTTTCTCTTGGGACTTAGTAGAATCTTTCTTCTGGTCACCACCCTGATTTCTAGTTTTTACTCTGGTTCTGACCCATTTGTCTGCCTTCTTTCCCAATTCTTGGGGAGAGGTCAGATCAGAGTCCACCAGATACTGGTGCAAAAGCTGGTTTTGACAATTATTAAGGATCTGCTCCCTCATAATCAAATTGTACAATCCTAAAAAGTCATGCACTTTGTTGCCATGTATCCAACCTTCCAGAGCCTTTGTAGCACAATCTACAAAATCAACCCAGTCTTGAGTCTGAGCTTTTTGGGTGTCTCTGAACTTCAACCTATACTGTTCAGTGGTTAGGCCAAACCCATCTATCAGAGCACTCTTCAAGACTGTGTAATTGTCAGCATCCTCTTCTCTTACAGTGAGGAGCTTGTCTCTACCTTTGTCTGCAAAGGAGAGCCACAAGATTGCTGCCCACTGCCTCTGGGGGAACTTCTGAACTTTACAGGCCCTCTCCAGTGCAGTTATCCACTTGTGGATGTCATCCCCACTCTGGTAGGGAGGGACAATCTTGTTTAGGTTTCTATGGTCATAAGACCTTTCCCTATCTCTAGGGATATTGCTGCCACCATGGGACTCTAGTCCCAACTTTCTTCTCTCTCTAAGGAGATCTAGGGATTCTCTATCTAAAGCCAATTGCTTCTTCCTGATCTCTAGTTGAGTTTCCTCATACTGGACCAGTCTCTTTCTTCTCTCATGAGAGGATTCCCTCCTGTGAGAAGAAACAGAGCTCCCTATGGAGGTGCCAGAGTGGTTAGACTCCTGAGAAGGAGACCTAGACTTTCTGAGCACACTCATAATCCTTCCTGGGGGGACAAAGGTGTGGTTTTCTAGATCCTCATCTTCATCTTCCCCAGAAGGGATTGGGTTTTCCAGGTCAGGGTCATTGTCACCCTCCTGGTCAGTTTCAGAGGGGGCTGGGGGTAGTGGTACCCCTGGCCCCTTCCTCATCTGCTGGCCCACCCTCTGCTCCTACCCCTTCAGTCTCTGAGGACTTACTAAGATCATAAGCCACCAACAACTCCTTGAGGTGTTGGGTGGTGGGACTTTGGCCTGTCCTTAATTTCCTCACGTTACATAAAGCTCTCAATTCCAAGAATTGGAGTGTATCATACTTGGAGGGTGGAAGCTCAATGGCTTCCTGCAAGGAATCTTTGGATCCTGCTTTTAAAGACATTACTAGTGTGGTGTGGTGTATGCACTACCTACTCTAGTGTGGCCTACTAAACTCTCTTGAGTTGTAGAAAGGGTTGTGCTATCCCTTAACACACAACTCTAAGTTCAGTAGAACTTACTGTTATTCTAAGCTTAAATTATATGTACCTTAGGTACCTTTAGTGGTTTTCAGTTGATCAATTCAATTGAGATTATCTGGTAAAACAATAGCAAGCTGGAATCCCACACGCTGCACACCAATGTGAGAAGTTGGCCTGGCATATGCTGTCCACTAATTATAGTGGGCACCTTGCACCAGTCCAAATCGACTCTTATGGTAGGTAGGTTAAAGACAACCTTATTGAAAGCTATCCTAGTGGTAGCTATGGAGAGCAGCCTTCAGGCTAAGTCTTGAAGGAATGTAAAGCAGCTTGTTTTACCAGTCTATAATCTCTTGAGTGACCAAATGAAAGAGCACCACACCAGGTATATATTCAAAATATATGTATTTATTACTAAACACACCCCTCTAGTCTCTTTATGAGGCTAGAGTTCGAAATACATAGGTTATAAGATCTTAAATCACAGTAATAGCACAAATACACGTTTGGGCCCTAGGGCGTACCAAACCATATACCAATAAAGTGGTATGCGAACCACGACTGAACTAGACACTAGGCCTAGAGCCTCTAGAAGTGCTTGGACCACAAGGAACCACCCAAGGTAGTGACACAGGGGACCCACGGGAGACGCGTGCAGTGTAATTACACAACCGCGATACGCCGTTAACTTCTATGGAGAAAGTCGGGATCGGGAAAATAGAGGAAAGGGACACTTAAAAGAGGACTAGGACAAAACCCTTTGAGATCTAGGACTTTGAAGAGTCTCTACCCACTGGAGCACCGGAGTACTCGTGTTACCTCACCCAGGGAAGCCGGGTGCATAGGTGCCTTTGGGGTCGGGTTTCGTCGTCGTTTCTTATGGCGATCTGCTGCAAAGTGCTGCTGGCGACCAGGAGAAAAGTGTCCGGGTGGATCCAAGAGTGGATCGGAGTTCTGAAGAACCTGAAAGCAGAGGGGACAGAGTCTGGGTCACTAGCCAGTGACCAGGAAGGCGATGGACAGATGCCCACCGATGTCGAGTGCTTCAGGTGCGTTGACGGTTGTCTTGACTCTTCAGCCACGAGGTCCGGGAGGCGTTGTCGGCAACCAGGAGCAGGATTCGGGCTGGTGCTCGATGTCTGTCGAGTGCTGAGGTGTCGACGACCGGATTGGACCCAACAAGCCTTGGCAACGGCAAGTCTCAAGTAAGATGTAGATCATCGATGGTGCAGACCAGCAAGGTCTGGGGAACTCACCCAGCAAGGGTAAGTGAGGGCAGGCCTGGAGCAACCAGACTGCCAAGTAAAGAAAAGATTGGCCTTCGTTAAGGGCTACTAGCCAACGGGCTAGCGACCGCGAAGGAGCCTCGTGACGCCGCACGTGGAGCTGGCTTACAGGACACTCGTGGAGTGGGGGCCAGTGATCTTCGGTGCAGGTGGTGCTGGAGGCTAGGGCTACTCGGAGCCCAAAGCACGACTTCTTGGGAGACCTAGAAGATGGTGCACTTGCAAATGTGCTCGGTGTCCAGGGGTCACGGTCTCAAGTCACCCACGATAGCCACGGGCCTCAGCTTTGCTGGGGACTCAGGGTAGCCTTGGGGAAGTCTGAGAATCCACCTCTGGTGATGCGATGACTTCGGCGTCCGACGGGAGCTTCAGTAATGCAAACCGGACAGATGCTTCTTTGGTGCCTGCCAAGCAGGGGAGTCACTCCTTGACCCCAAGGGAGATTCTTCAGTCCTCTAATCGTGAGTAGAGCGTCGAAGGTCCAGGATTCAGTTTCAGAGTTTCGTCCAGGTATAATCTAAAGTCCTAAGGACTGGGTTCCTACCTTTATTCTAAAAATAGGGGATGGACTACTCTGTGGCCCCACCTATGGGTGGGTCAGGGCAGAGGGGTGGCTACACCCCTTTCCCTTTGTCCAGTTCGCGCCAAAGCAGGGGCTGCGAGCCCCTGATCCGGTTTGAACTGGGGTATGCACAGGGACACCAAATGTGCCCCCAGTGCAGGACTTCAAAGCACCCGAAAGTGCTCCCGCCCAGCCCCAATACACATTGTCCTGTCTGGGGAGGTGGTCACACCTCCCTGGGACAGGAAACCTATTGTCCAGGCCTCCCCTGCCGGAGTTTCGTCCAGCAGCAGGAGGCCAGACTCGTGTCTGTGGCAGCAGCATCCATTTTGTGATGCCAGGGCTCTGGAAAGAAGTTACCGGACTCGTCAGAGTTAACATGCCTTTCCCTCTAGAAGGGTGGAATGCTACCCCCGCCGCCAGGATTGGCGGGGGGTAGCATTCCAAGATGTTTGACACCAAACACGACATGTTTAGGTGCAGCCATTCCAAAGTTAGCATTTTACCGCGAGGATATAATGCGCTTAAGAGTATATGGTCAGGCTGCACTACAAACAGCATCAGAGATGGTCTCCGAACGCTGCAGAGGGGCCCTGCTCATGCAGGGGCACCCTCTCACATAGGAACCATGCACTCTGCCTTTAGGATTGATAAGGCCTGCCTTAGGAGTGACTTATAGGTTTCTATGTGTGTATGTATTTCGTGATATAGGTAACCTATATCACAGTAAGGGGTGCATGCACCACCTTACCCAGGCTGCAGTAGCAGACCTGTGGTGTCAGTTTGGATGGCCTTCCAGGGGTGGCATAATACATGCTGCAGCCCCTGGCAGGCCTCTGAGGTACCTATGCCCTTGGTACATAGTATACCATATACTAGGGACTTATAAGGGCACTCCAGATTCCAATCAGAGATGTGCCTAAGGCACATGGAAACCTTTTTACAGAGAAAGCAGATAGACTGGGGCCCTGAATAGCAGGATCCCAGTCCAACTAAGTCATAAACCAGCAAAACACCATAAAAAAAAGTGGGGGCAACCATATAGTCAGATTCCACCTTCCTACAGCCGGCAAGTATTGCGGGTTCAGCTGAGGCATAGCGCTGTTCAGTGAAACGCATGGGCCTGTCTGCGGTTCACGCTGCGTGACGCACTGGTTGGATGTGCTCTATTTCCTGAAGAAACAAGACCGAAGGCTGTTTCCTTCTGCCGTCGTGAAAACAAGCTCTATCAACAGTAGAAACAGGGCTAAATGTTTGCGTGTGGACGTCGGCGGCCATATTTGAAGATCCTGATCGGAAAGTTCTCGTTTTTTACATATCTTTCAACAAAGAAGGTTTGATTCTTCGTTTACATTGGAAATTTGAGCTTAGCTTCACGGTGACAAGCACACCTTGTATTTTGTGTTTAAAGTTTACATCTACTTTATTTATAAAAATTTCAAACTTGTCATCACGGTGACAGGCACACCTTTATTGAAAATTTTGAGGAAAATTTTAAATGTTGAATTGAAGTGTTGGGTTAAATGACAGTGTGGGAAGCACAATAAAAAAAAAAACAATAATCAGTATATTGTAACAATGTTGGAAAAGAAGTGAAGGGAATTTGCTCCTGACCAAAATTTTGTTGACACTATGGCACTATTTTTTCAAAACAAAGTCCAGATAGTCTATAATGAACTGGAGAGCATACGATTACACTTAGTAGAGGATAATACAAGTGTAAGGGATCCTCCCTTAATCAAAACCAGCCTGTCACGGTTTGCCACAGTACATGAGAACCAGATCACCGACTTGCTGACTCAAATCAAGTCAGGCTCCCCTTTGGACCCATGCCCCCATTTATATTACATTTGGCCCCTGAGAAGATCAGTGTCTCTCTGACCCCTCTTTTAAATAATATTATCACACATGGGGTTTTTCCACAGTTATGAAAAAAGGCATGCATCAAACCCATCTTAAAAAAGACTCATTAGATCCCTTGCAGACCAAACACTATCGCCCCATATCTTGTCTCCCCCTGCCTGCTAAGGTTCTTGAGAAAGCCTTGAATTTGGAGCTGATGGAATATCTGGAAATAAATAATATTTTGGACTCCACTCAGCATGGCTTTAGATCACGTCACTCAACAGAGTCGGCCTTAATTATGGCCACAGAAGAGATCCGTAAGGTGATGGATTCAGGTGGGAGAGCCGCCTTGATCCTACTCGACCTAACGGCGGCGTTTGACACCGTAAATCATGGGGTGTTACTGCACCGACTGGAAACAGTCGGGATCAATGATATAGCACTAAACCTGCTCTCGTCTTTCTTAGCCTCTAGGGTGCAACAAATACACTGGAACGGTCTCCATTCAGAGGAGTATTACCTCCCTTGTGGAGTCCCCCAGGGTTCAGCATTGTCTCCTAAGCTGTTTAATTTATATGTCACGCCATTAGCAAATCTCATAAAAAACCATGGCCTGATGTTAGTTTCGTATGCTGATGACACACAGTTAGTTGTGTCACTCACGCACAGCGTTGAAATAACGGCAGAACGATTCCGTAACTGTCTTACTGGAGTAATGGCCTGGATGAGCACCAATTTCTTAAAACTTAATACAGAGAAAACGGAGGTGGTTGAGTTTGGCCAAAAACCTTCCATCTGGAATGATCTATGGTGGCCCCCAGAAGCGGGCACCTGTCCAATTCCGGTGCCTAAGGCAAGGAACCTTGGCTTTTTGATAGATAAAGATCTATCGTATGGTCCCCAAATCAACCAAGTTACCTCAAATTGCTTCTTTATGATCAAGGTTCTGAGGAAAATACTCCCGTTTATACCATTCTCTTTAAGGAAGATGGTTGTAGGAGCCTTGATCCTATCCAGAGAAGATTATTGTAATGCTCTGTACTTGGGAGCGGGTGCAAGACAATTCTCCAAACTCCAATCACTGCAGAATGCTGCCGCAAGGGTACTGTGTGGTCTCCCCAAGCACCACCCTACATCAAAGGCCATTAGGGACCTACACTGGCTACCAGTTCGACGAAGAGTAGACTTCAAGGCCCTGTGTTTAGTACACAAAGCCTTTTATGGAGGTGGAGCAGTTGTTATTGGACTCCTCTTTCCTCGATACGTGCCAACACGGGCACTTAGGTCATGCAACTTAGGGTTGGCATGTCTCCCCAGGACGAAAAGAGTCAGATGGGGAGGAAAGGGTTTCTCATTCCAAGCCGCTAAGCTTTGGAATTCCCTTCCTATCCAGATGCGACAGCAATCCAACAGGATTCTGTTTAGGAAGGCTTTAAAAACCTGGCTATTTGATAAATCCTAGAATGGTATGGCCTTCCCACCCCTTTCACGCCTCAGCGCCAAGACGCCTCGGCAATAGTGCGCTTAACAAATAATTCAGTCAGTCAGTCAAGGGTGTTACTTGAAGTTGGTATTTTAAAAAATGTATTCTCTGACATTTATTTAATATAAAAAATTTTTTTTTACCTTTTCTCTTTCATTAGTTGTTAAAAAAAACAAAAAACGTTGGTAATTGTAAAATGCAAAATGTAACTCCACCCCCGTTTTTTCTGTCGAATCCTGGGGAACCCCCGGTGAAATGGAAAAAATGGAGGAAAATATTCGAAAACTACGCAAGAGTTTGTGGGACTAATTTGAGTGCGGAGAGGAAACAAGCATTATTACTTCATTGTCTAGGTGGCGAGGGGCAAGAGGTGTTAGAGAACTTGCCACAGTTTAGCCCTGCGGTCCAAAGGGGGTTGAATGAATATGAGATTTGCATCAAACAATTAGATTTATATTATCTGCCCAAGGTAAGCACCATTATGGAGCGATATTACTTTGGTTTGAGAGAACAAGGAAAAGAAGAGACTGTCGAGGAATTTGTGACCGCCCTACGAAAGTTAGCTTCCAGTTGCAAATTTGGGGAGCTTGTGGAAGAGAGAATACGAGATCAATTTGTTTTAAGATGTAGCAGTGATAAGATAAGGGAAGAGCTTTGGTTAAAGGATGAGCCGCCTTTAGACGAGGTAATGATTATTGGTAAACGTGTGGAACATATGCTCAAATGTGTAGGTGAGTTGAGTAAGGTGGGAAAATCACCTAGTCAACCAGAGAAAGTGGAAGAGGTTGTATGTCAGGCAGTACAAAAATCCGACACTGCCAGCAACAAAGGTAGAGAGGTAGAAAATAGGACTGCAAATACAAACTATGAAAAGAGAGGCATAATGATATTTCAGGGAACCTGTTATCGCTGTGGTAGGTTTGGGCACAAAGCGAATGCAAGAGAGTGTCCTGCTCTTAAGGTAGTTTGTAGCTCTTGTGGGAAAAGGGGTCCTTTCACAAAGAACTGTCGTTTTCGTAGCAAAAATGACAGCAGGAATGAAGTGAGAGAAGTCTCTTTTCAAGTGAATGAGTGTGGGGTGGAACATCCTTCTGAGTGGGTGAAGGTGGGGGGATGTAAAAATTAAAATGAAATTTGATTCGTGCTCTCACCTCACTTTCATATCCAAGGAGGAGTTTGGGAAGAATTTTTCAAGTAAGGCTAAATTATTAAAATCTGATGTAAGACCTACAGGCTATGGTGGAACTCCCATTAAAATGTTAGGATATTTTATGAGTTGTGTAGAATGCAAAGGAAGATTTACGGATGCTAAAATTTATGTGGCAGAGAAAGGAGACAATTTGCTGAGTTGGACTCACCAAGCACGCTTGGGTATCATCCTCAATCCCAATTGTAACCTCCCTGTGCAAGTGCAGTCGATTGAAAATGTTGACAACAAGTTTGTAAAGAAGTTCGAGGGTTTGTTCGATGACACTTTAGGTTGCTTGAAAGGTTATAATCATCAGATTAAACTCAAGCTTGGTGCAAAACCTATTGCAGCCAAAGTGAGGAGAATTCCTATCAGTGTGCAAGAGGCAGTTCAGAAATAGATTGATAAGTTACTGGTTACTGGTGTGATAGAGCCTGTGGAGGCTACAGAGTGGTTGGCTCCCATAGTTGTAGCACGGAAGGCCAATAATGAGATTCGTCTTTGTGTGGATCTTCGCGCTCTCAATAAGGAGGTTGTGGTGGACAAGTTTCCACTTCCTAATATTGATGAAATGGTCCCGACCTTAGAAGGTGCTTGTTATTTTAGTACCTTAGACTTGGCATCGGCATATCACCAGGTGCCCCTCAGTAAGAGTTCACAAGAACTGACTGTGTTTATAACTCCCATGGAGACATTTAAGTTCTTAAGGATGCCTTTCGGGTTAGTATCAGCCCCCTCTGTCTTCCAGAGAATCATGAATGATGTCATTAAGGAGATTCCCGGTGTCAGATGTTACCAAGATGATGTGTTGATATATGGGAAAACCATTGAAGAACATGATTGCAGGGTAGCTAAGGTGCTAGAAAGATTACTAAAAGCTGGTCTGACTTTACGTCGCGACAAGTGTAAGTTTGGTGTAACTGAGGTTGATTATCTTGGGCATCACATATCTGGAAGTGGTGTACTACCCAAAAAGGAGTTAGTAGACACCATAGAGAATTTGAAAGAACCATGTTCAAAGGAGGAGCTATCCTCCTTCTTGGGGATGGCTGAGTTTTATAGCAAATTCATTAGAAGTTTTGCAGATAAAACAGTTCATCTCAGGAGCTTACTCCGCAAGAACGCAGAGTTTGTGTGGGATGGAGCGTGTGAGGAAGAGTTTTTAGGTGTTAAGTTGATCTCAGGAATGCCCCTAATTTACAGGCATTTAAACAAGGTGATGTGACATACATCATAACTAATGCAAGCAAAAAAGGTTTGGGCGCTCTTTTGTTTCAAGTAAGAGATGGCCATGAGCAGTTGGTTGCGTGTGCTTCCAGATGTCTGAAGGGTGCTGAGCTTAATTACTCAGTCATTGAAAAAGAGGCTCTTGCCATTTTTTGGGCACTCAACAAATTCAAAAAATGTGTTTGGGGTACTTCTTTTATTGTCAGGTCAAATCATAAACCTCTTAAGGAAATTTTTGAGAAAAAAGGTCTTGACTCAATCTCCTCTAGGATCAGGAGATGGGTTATATCTTTGCAGGAGTATAATTTTGTAATTGAATATATTCCTGGGAGTTCAAATTTGTCTGCTGACTGCCTCTTGCGTTTAGTGGACACTGTGGACTCAACTGATCTCTCTTGTGAGGAAGGACTGGAAGATGAGTTTGAGGTATGAGTGTGTGACATCACTTTGGGAGTGATAAAAGAAGTTGAGTGGAAGGAAGAATTAAAGAAAGATCCGGAAATGTTGGGTGTAATGGAGTTGTTGTCACAAGACAAAGAAAACAAACTTGAGAAGCCCTGGTTGTTAGTGTCTAATGAACTAGCCATTGTTGATGGCATTTTAACTAGAGGCACCAGGCTTGTTCCACCCGAGAGTTTAAGGAACAACATTGTCCAGATGGCTCACGAAGGACACATGGGTATTTCTAAAACCAAAGAACGCATTAGACAAGATTTCTGGTGGCCTGGTTTAGATCTCATGGTGGAACGTGCGGTGCGTGATTGTGTTCCTTGCTCTTTGAGAGACAAAATTCTAAAGCCCAGACAACCACCCATGGTTTATACGAGATTACCCATGTGTCCTTCGGATGAAGTAGCCAAAGACATTTTTGTTCCTCTTCATGGTGAACACCAGACTCCTTATTTGATTGTTTTGTTAGATTTATATTCTCGGTGGATTGAAGTGAGTTCTGTGAGGGACATCACGACACAATGTATAATCAAGTTTTTGGATTCTATCTTCAAGCGTGAAAGCTTTCCTTGTTCATTGCTATCGGACAATGGGCCACAATTTTGTTCACGTGAAATGGAGGATTATTTGGTGAAGTGTGGCATTGTACACAAGAAGATTTCACTGTATCATCCAGAGTCTAATGGTGCCATTGAGAGGTTGAATAAAACTTTGAAGGAAAGCATACAACTGGCGAGAGTTAACAGTTTAAACTGGAGGGATGAATTACAAAATCGCATTTCTGCTTACAGATTTACACCTCACTTTTCAACTGGGAAGACACCTTTTGAATTATTCAAAGGAAGATCTCCTAATACCATTTTGTGTCCAGGGTGGATGATTCTGGATAAAGGTCTCAAGGACAATGGCATTGGTGAATGGAGGGACAAAGAATTAGCTCTTCAACAAAAAAGGAAGATCTATTTTGATGCTCGCAAATCTTGTAAGGTGGTTAAGTTCAATGTTGGTGATAAAGTCAAAGTCAAAGCTCCTGTTGGCTGTCAAAGTTGGTCCAAATTCACTTCCGTGAAGAGTGTGGTTAAACTTTTCAAAAATGCAGTCAAAACCAATGATGGTCGCATCTGGAACCACAGTTGTGTTGTTCATGTTAGGCCTAACAACAACAGCATTTGTGAGTCACAGTCTTTTGACGGAGCCTCTTCTCGTTTGGTATGTGAGCCTACTAGAACCTGCAAAAGCCCAAGTTATTTAAATGATTTTGTGAGAAATTAATTTTGCATTTATTGTGCTTTACTTATTTACTGTTTTATCTTTCTTTTGTGTATTTTAAAGGGAAGATGGTCTATGTTTAGTATCTTGTTTTTATCTTCTTGTATAAAAAATGTATTTCAAATGTAAGGAGGAAGAAGTGTGATGACCTGGCTCCACGTTCTATGTTCTAGCGTGGAACCACGGTCTCGGGGAGTTCTAAGTTTGTCAGTTTGCCCAGCTTGACGATGGTTGGGGTTGCTGAATAAAGTCTCTCTCAGACTTTATCTTTGTGTCTCTTTTACTTCATTTCACTGCCACTGGCAGAGATGATAAGGATAATGAAGAGATTGACTACCACAAGGACAGAGTAGTCTGGGGAACACACCGCTGATGCGGCAGGCAGCCTTGGTGGGTCATGTGCTAGATGCTCTCCATCCACAGTGTCATTCTGATCTCCCTCTCCAGTCTATTACATATCCGAACACCAAACACAAAGTCCGAGAGGCACAAAAGGGTCTCCTGGGAGGAAGACTGTGAGAGTTCAGCACCCTGCAACCCTTCGGATACGCTTGGGGGAAATTGCACCACACTGAGCAAAAGAGCAAGCGTTAAGCAGATGAACACCGCTGGATGTGCATGACCCGTTAGAGTTACTGCTGACATGCCATAATTGTGAAGCCACCACCCAGACGCCAATATTGCCTGACAGACACACAGACAACATCAATGCTTTGAGAAAGGAATGACAGGCAAGGACAATTTACAGAGAGGATTGGAATTGGTACCTGTTGGACCATCTTTTAAGAGTTCCTGTCCCTACTAATAGGTGATGGGTGGTGTCCACCAGTCACACCCTTACTTAGCCAACATCAGAGACAGCTCACAGGTGACATAGAACCTGCCCCTTGCTTACCATTGGTTGACTTCATCATCACTCTCATTTCTTTGCTTATCTTTGCACAGCGCATGTTAGCTTCACTTACTCTACAAATGCTTGTCCTTCACCTGGAGCATAGCCCAAATAATGCTTCCTTGCCAGTGTCCTTCCAGTGCTCACGCTTTCTTAGCTACTTTTTTCTTTTCAGTTGCAGCACTCGATAAGAAAGCATATGTTTGCAGGCTGTCTTCCATCCTGCTCCACATTGTTGATCATTTCCTCCTCCCGTTCCTCATTGTTACTTTCCCCCCTCCTGTGCCCCATTGCTGCTTGCCCCCTTCCACCTGCTAGCCTAAGATGCTACTTGTCCGTTGTTAGAAATGGGGGTCTCTAGTTGGCAATGGGTTGCACCTTTGTCCAAGTAGGGACCCCTCTTCCTAATCAGGCTAAGGGAGTTGCACTCCAAAAATAACCCCTGCTCACTCACTTGGTAGCTTTGCACGAGCAGTCAGGCTTATCTCAGAGGCAATGTGTAAAGCATTCAATCAATCAATCAATCAATCAGGGACTTTTGAAGCGCGCTACTCACCCGTGAGGGTCTCAAGGCGCTGAGGGGGGGAGGGGGAGCAGCTCCAGTCAGCCGAACAGCCAGGTCTTGAGGGTCTTCCTGAAGATGTGCAGGGTGGGGGCACGTCTGAGGTCTATCGGGAGCTCGTTCCAGGTCTTGGCCACGATGTAGGAGAAGGTTCTTCCAACCGTTCTTGCTCTGCGGATACGCGGGGGCTCAGCACGGGTGAGGTCGGTGGATCAGAGGCTTCTCTTGGGTACGTGGAAGGAGATTCTGTTGTTGAGATATTGGGGTCCGGTGAGGTGGAGGCATTTGTAGGCGTGGGTGAGTATCTTGAAAGTTACTCTCTTTTCGACGGGGAGCCAGTGGAGGTTTCGTAGGTGTTGGGTGATGTGTTCGTGTCGATGGATGCCGAGGACAAGTCTGGCTGCAGTGTTCTTTATGGTCTGGAGTTTGCGGTGCAGAGACTTGTTGATCCCGGTGTAGAGGGCGTTTCTGCAGTCCAGTCTGCTGGTTATGAGTGTGTGGGTGACAGTCTTCCTTGATTTAGGGGGGATCCATTTGAAAGTCTTCCGAAGGATGCGGAGGGTGTTGAAAGAGGTGGAGGTGATGGCGTTGACCTGTCGGGTCATGGAGAGGGAGGAGTCGAGTACGATGCCGAGGTTACGGGTGTGGTCCGTGATAGTGAGGGGGCTGCCGAGGGTGGTCGGCCACCAGGTGTTGTCTCATGCAGAGAGGGAGGGTCCAAGGAAGAGGACCTCTGTCTTCTCCAAGTTGAGCTTCAGGCAGCTGCTGCTCATCCAGGATGCGACGTCCTTCATTCCTTCCTGGAAGTTGAGTCTGGTGGTGATGGGGTCCTTGGTGAGGGAGAAGATGAGCTGAGTGTCATTGGCGTAGGATACTATGCTGAGTCCGTGATGTCTGACGATGGTGGCGAGGGGGGCCATGTAGATGTTGAAAATCGTAGGGCTGAGTGACGATCCTTGGGGTACTCCGCAGTTGATCTCTGTGGGTTCGGAGAGGAAGGGTGGAAGTCTGATTCTTTGGGTTCTGCCGGTGAGGAAGGAGCAGAGCCAGTTGAGGGTGGTTCCCTGTATGCCGGCATCATGGAGTCTGGTGGTGAGTGTGTGTTGGGAGATGGTGGCGAACGCTGCAGAGAGGTCGAGTAGGATTAGGGCAGCACTGTGTCCTTGGTCGAGGAGGGTGCAGATGTCGTCTGTAGCGGTGAGTAGAGCGGTCTCGGTGCTGTGGTTGCTGCGGAATCTGGATTGGGAGGGATCGAGGATGGAGTTCTCTTCGATGAATTTTGTTAGTTGGACGTTGACGGTCTTCTCTGTGACTTTGGCCGCGAAGGGGAGGAGGGAGATAGGTCGGTAGTTCTTGAGGTCCGTAGGATCTGCTGAGGACTTCTTGAGTAGGGGCCTGACCTGCGCATTTCCAGTTGTCGGGGAAGAGGCCAGTTTCGGTTTTATTGCATTGTAACGTGTTAAACAAATTGCAGAAGCTGTTTAAATTTTGATCTTGATGAAAAGATATTGTGGTTTTATGTAATCAATATGCAAAGGTTTTTGGATTTATGTGTAAGGTTTATGGATTTGTGGAAGCCTAAATCTTATGATATTATAATATTGCCTGATGAAAAGGCATGTGGTGTCACATAAGGTTATAGGTTAAAGCCCTATAGGTGAAAGGCCTACAAAATCCTTAATAGACTAGCTCTCTATGAGAATGAATCCTGGGTAGTGGTGTTTATTCTTTTATACACAAGGATAAATATGCTGTCTCGAAGGGTAGGTTACCGCTGGTCGAGAGCCTATCTTGGTGTGATTGGAAGCACTTAAAGTGCTATTCCCATTCTGTGGTGAACTTGATTTTTTTCTCATATCCCAGAGGTCAGGCAAAGGTTTTATTTATTTTGGTTTTACGTATCACGTTTAAGGTCTCGTTTTGAAATCGTTTTGTGATTTGTTTCATTAGTATTGACTGTATCCTACATTGTGATTGGTTGTATTAGTATTGAGTGTATTGTATAGTGATTGTTTGTATTAGTATTGCGTGTGTTGTATATCATGGCTGGTTGTGTAAGTAATGAGTGTGTTGTATATTGTGATTGGTTGTATTAGTATTGAGTGTATTGTATAGTGATTGTTTGTATTAGTATTGCGTGTGTTGTAAATTATGGCTGGTTGTGTCAGTAATGAGCGTGTTGTATATTGTGATTGGTTTTGTTAGTATTGAGTTATTTGCACATCGTGATTTGTTGTGTCAGTATTGAGTGTACTGTATATGTGCTTTTATGTGGGTAGATTCAGTTATAAATAAGTGTGAGCGAAGAATTCCGCTCTTCCGGTGGGGTTCGCAGGGTTTCGCCCACTCCGGGCTTCATGCGCAGTACGGAGTTCTGAAAAACTCCCAGAAGTGACTCGAAGTGTTTTTTTTTTCTTTCGAGTGGCTCACCAACGGTAAGTTGACGAGCACTTGTGAGAAAAAAATCACGTGCTAGACCTCCTCCCGGTGAGATTTCTCATTGCGGGCGGTCATGGCATGTCGCGAATGTTAGCGGCCGCTCACGTTGAGAAATCTGCCATTTGTGTTGAGGAAGCTGCAACTCGGGTAGAGTGTGTACTCGAGCGGCAGAAAGCATCACCACCCTCTGGAGCGATGCGTAGTGCCATTCGCACTGATTTTACAGCACAGGACAAACTCTCTGCTAAAAATCAGTGCAAGCAGCGCGACTTAACAGGCTCCACCGCTGGCGGAACTCCCCTGAGCCCGGCAGAGTTTTTCTGGCACGCAGAGTTCTGTGGAGTAAAACTCTGCAAAGTCCTCCCAGGCCTAGTAATAAGCTGTTGACAATTTTATGACATCATTGATTCTATAAAGTCCTGGCCGTTCGAATCTCTGTGTGCAAGTCTATCCAGAAATGAACATTTCCAATAACCATTATTTCTGACAAAAGGCAGATTACTTCAAACATTTGTTGGCCAAAATTAGCCATATACTGGGGCGGATGAAAAGTACATTGAAGCTGACTGGTTTGCAATCACCCCTTTTCTTATTACTTTCTCTGCTCTTATGTAGGAAATAGTCTTCTAAATTGCTTTCAGTAATTCTGGGAAGGATTCCTCACTCAGCCATGAATAGGAAATCAATAATAGGCCTGGCGTTGTTCGCACTACATAATCATTAACTTCTATCCTATATTTAATTAGAGAACGTGTGTTAATATATGTCACATGAATTAATTGCAAAGGAGGTTTTCTGATTGAATTAATTAATAATTATTTTAAAATGATTAATAGGTTGTGCATTTTGATGAGTATTGGTCTCCATGCCAGTATGTCTTTGTATTGGAGTCGTTAATAACTCATACGTTTTTTAAACTCAGGGGAAATATTTAGGCCTACCTTATTGAGCTTGCGAAAATCCTCTGCAGTATATGTAACATTTTATGCATAGTAACTGACTCCTGGTCCCGGACGGGCCCAGACAAGCTTGACTCTGGCGCACCTATGGTGTGTCTGTGGTGGACGCACTGACCTTTTGTCTAAGTAGCCTATCTGCTGCCAATTCATTAGTTCCTCAAATGCTAGAGCGCAAACTGTGCTAACTACTGAACCAAAATGCTGGCACCCATAATTCAGTGTAAACACAATTTGATAAAGTGCAAATGCAATTTAACCGATATTCAAACAGTGCAATCCACTTTTCCCACTCTGACACTTTAAATGTATCCAGTAGCAAAAATCTATCAACAATCCCCTTAAAAATAGTTCCCCAAATGCAGCAGAATAAGAATCAGATGGGACAGAATGGGATGCCACAGTCAATGTCCCAGCTCTTCCAGCTTTGGAGCAGAACATGCAAAATCCAAGACAGTTCAATGGGAATATACCTTCAGCTCCAGTTATACAGTAGTCCATTTAGAATTACAGGCAGGGTTTCCAACAGAGTTTCAGTTTTCAGCAAAAACGTTGAGTGATTAATGAATTTTCCACAATTTGCAGCTACACTATGAGTTCATACAGGACAGAGTTAGGTACACAAGGATGGTGCCGTGTGGGATAGGCTACCCAGTATCATTTTTAATCGATACAGGCACTACCCGCTCCACCGCTTAGACCAGTGGAGATTCCAACAAATTAACTGGACTCCTCTCACTGATCATAAATTCATGTTCATTTATAGTTGAACCAATTTTTCACCAGGACTCTAACTGACAAGTTATTAGTTACTTGTTTCTTTGGAATGAATTTATTTATAGCCTTGACATTTTAGAACAAGGCTACGATTTGTAATGTCAGAAGAGGAAACCCCAGCCAGCAGAGTGCTGGGCATTTTTCTCTAGTATTATTATTCACGTTTTTCCTCTTTCGTCTTTGAGGTGGAGAGACGCCGCCAGCAAACCTATGCGACCTTGATCTTCTTGTATCTCAACAAATGCTTATGTATTCAATGAGAAAAAATGCAGTTTAAGATTTGTAACTTGCTCTCTGTACATGCATGCTGTTACAGGCTTTTTTTCATTTCTGAGGTGCAGCAGCGGTACATACTTACAAAAGGCCTTACATTCTATTCTTTGATTTTCGCCAATGTTTAACATACTCTTTTCAGCAAGAGATAAGTAAAATAAACTTAGAAACTGCAGGATTTTTTTATGACTGGAAATTACTGCATAAACCTAGCCATGGACACATGAAACAAAGCAATGCTGTTGGTAAATTCACACTTTCAAAGTTGGTGGGGCACAGGCGCAGCCAGACACCCAGGGCGTCATTCATGGGATTTTGGCATAGGACAGCATAGCAAGTCACCTTGCTGCACCGCCCTCCACCAAAGTCAAAGGGCAAGAATGCAGCGTATTTATGCAATACAGTGCATTCCCATCCTTTCTCCCTGCGCTGGAGCCTTTTCGGCTGCCTAGCGCCAATGCAGGCACCCTTGCACTATGATGTAAGGATGCCTGTGTTGTCGGCAGCAATCTTTTTGTGCAGGGAGGGACAACTTCCTGCACTGAAATAATCCTAAGGGGCGTTTTCCTCTTTCTATGCAGCACACATAGAAAGAGGAAATAACGAGGAGCAATGAAGAAATTTCTCCTCATTACTTCTCACCTCGGGAGGCGTAAGTATTTGGCACTTCCACAGGTTTACATGCTCTTGTAAATCTGGGGCAGCGTCAAAATCCATGAGTGCTGCATGGGAAAACCCACCGCAGTGCCCACGGAAAGCCTGCCGGATGCAGAGTAAGGCTACGCAGCGATTTGCATTGCCTTACTCCATATCTATGAGGCTATTCAAGCTACACATAGTGGCTTTGTGTGGCCTCATAGATATGAATTTGTAATCTGCGCCACCGAAGCGTCACAAAAAGTGACGCTCCGGTGGCGTAAGGGGCTCGTAAATATGCCCGTGGTGTAGGAGCGTGAGTCAAAATTATTTGCTGGGATGTGCTTTGCTCCTCTGTTGCAATGCGTGATAGGGGTGTCATGGTTGTCACTGTAGGATGTTTGGCAGAATGAATAACAAACAATGGGTTGTTGAAATACACATTGGGCATGCAAACTTGGTAGGATGTATAATTTTGGGTACTAGTTTCTGTCACCAACACTGGCTAATGACATATTCTAGAACATGCACTTCCTTTTCCAGAGATAGTACGGTGCCCTCCACAACTTGAAGTTTTGTGAAAGTGGTGGCAGAAAGTGCTGGTAAAGCACAATTGTTCTGTTCATTTTGCATTTACCAGCACTCAATGGTTTCACATAATCCGCATGCTAGCAGTTAGTACTTGAAACAACTCTCCTGCCATTATGGGGAAGAATGCCTCTTGTCCAGGCTGTATAACACAGAATGTGAGATCTGTAATCCATGGTTCTACGTGGTAATCCTGAGTTTCAGCTCTCACCAAGTATTTTTTGTAATGGTATGCATGTGTCACAGGGCACGAGTCGGGGGTACACGCGGGTGGACGGCGTCCACCCACTTTTTTCACAGGGTGGACACCGTCCACCCTGCCAAAAAGTTGGGCCCCACTGAAAAAGATGCTGAATTCCGTCCCGGTGTAATTTCTAAACACTGGGACACATCCTGCAGCGCCTGCACGTTGTCTGCTTTTGATCCGCAACAACGTGCAGGCGGGGATGGGGCTCTCTTAGTTCTGACTCCTGCTGGGCCCATAACAAAGGCCGAATTTGAGGGGTCATCAGGCCTCCTTTTCTGGAGTCTCCTGGCTGGGAGCAGTCAGGAGCCTCACACCTAGAAGCAAATGCAGCAGAGGGAAAACAAAGGCTCACACCTGTTAGCACTTCACACATACTTGACAGAGGAAGCTTTTCACTTTGTTCAGGCTCCGTTTAGGAGATATGCATGCACGGTAAGAACCTCAGATGTGGCCATCTTTCCCAGTATTTGCACAAAATAAATAGCATTTATATAGCGCTTATACCCCTGAGGAGGCGTTGTAATAATTTAAATATCACTATTTTTTCTTGTAAAGCACTACGGGTAGAGGAAGCTTTACGCTGACAAAAGGCAACACTTGTTTATGTGAAGCTCACAAAAGTGTGAATCTTCTGCCTAAATCAGCAGGGTTTGCAAGTATACTCGAAATGTGCTCAAATGTACTCCTTATAGACCTGCTAAACATATATGTGAGGGCTTAAGATCTGATGTCACTTCTTGTGATGCCACTTCCTGTGATGTCACGCGCTGTGAAGTCACTTGCATACTGATTCATTAGGTTAGTCCCCCCACTTCTTTTTTTAGGACTTGTGCTCTGGTGTCATGAAATGCCGCCCACGTTTGGAATGTTGTTGGCTGTACAGAGAGACGGCCTTAGCTCAGCTGATGCCCCGGGCATAAAGACATTTGATGCCCTTGCTGCTGCTGGTGAATCCAACGAGGCAGCAAGGAGTCCCTTTTTAGGTCTCGCCTACGCAGCGCGCATGCGCTGCCTAGGCAAAAAGACCTTTTGCCATCGATTCGGCTTTTCAGCCTAAAACGTGCACGCGTTCCATTGCCTTCAATGGCAACGCGTGCACGTTTGGCGATTCACTTGCGGGAGCGAGCAGCGCCATATGGTAGCAATTATCGCTCCTGGTACTGCTCGCTCCCGCAAGTGAATCGTGCAGGCTCCCTCCTCTCCCCCCTCCCCCTGCTGCCGTGCGAGGCGCGCGCGCTTCTTTTGATTGTCGATCAGGCTCGTCGGAGATCGTGGAAAATGCCTTGGCCTTCAAAGAAGGCTTTTCTTTGGCTCCTCATACTGCAGTTTGTCACTTTTGCTCTTGCGTCGTAAGACCTTTGGAGACAAACTGGGAAGTGTCTTGGTGATTGCAGATACAGCTAGGGGACTTGACCACAGCATAAAACTCTTGCAGAGGAGGTATGATTTCTACGGGAAAGATCGAGGAAGAGTCTGGCTGTTTGATTCTGTATTTTTGTTGAACCGTTTAGTATGTTTTATCTGCTCCTAATACAAGGGTTAGGTAGCATAGGTTGTGCAAGATTTGTGTACAATAGGTGTAAAATTTATGAAATCCTATTCCTTCCTCAAGTAAGTCTTCACTGAAGAAGCAGCTCTTCAGCACAAATTGATAAAGTGCAAATGCAATTTAACCGATATTCAAACAGTGCAATCCACTTTTCCCACTCTGACACTTTAAATGTATCCAGTAGCAAAAATCTATCAACAATCCCCTTAAAAATAGTTCCCCAAATGCAGCAGAATAAGAATCAGATGGGACAGAATGGGATGCCACAGTCAATGTCCCAGCTCTTCCAGCTTTGGAGCAGAACATGCAAAATCCAAGACAGTTCAATGGGAATATACCTTCAGCTCCAGTTATACAGTAGTCCATTTAGAATTACAGGCAGGGTTTCCAACAGAGTTTCAGTTTTCAGCAAAAACGTTGAGTGATTAATGAATTTTCCACAATTTGCAGCTACACTATGAGTTCATACAGGACAGAGTTAGGTACACAAGGATGGTGCCGTGTGGGATAGGCTACCCAGTATCATTTTTAATCGATACAGGCACTACCCGCTCCACCGCTTAGACCAGTGGAGATTCCAACAAATTAACTGGACTCCTCTCACTGATCATAAATTCATGTTCATTTATAGTTGAACCAATTTTTCACCAGGACTCTAACTGACAAGTTATTAGTTACTTGTTTCTTTGGAATGAATTTATTTATAGCCTTGACATTTTAGAACAAGGCTACGATTTGTAATGTCAGAAGAGGAAACCCCAGCCAGCAGAGTGCTGGGCATTTTTCTCTGTATTATTATTCACGTTTTTCCTCTTTTGTCTTTGAGGTGGAGAGACGCCGCCAGCAAACCTATGCGACCTTGATCTTCTTGTATCTCAACAAATGCTTATGTATTCAATGAGAAAAAATGCAGTTTAATATTTGTAACTTGCTCTCTGTACATGCATGCTGTTACAGGCTTTTTTTCATATCCCTTTCCCCAGAACTGTGAGCCCAGGGGACCGGAGTGCTGATCAAAGATATCCCTTGCCCTACACAGTCTTTGCTGATATCACCCACCCTGATCATCCACTCATCGGCGAGATGGCGCATACATAGATCTGACGCAAGGCACTCGTGTTTTAGCAAATTTACATGATCAGCTAATTTTAAAAGCACTTCTAATGCATATACATGACTACTTCTTTATGCTTAATTCTGAAGGTGTTTAACGAGGTTGTTCGGGAACTTGCAAGATGTGCTTCTTCTTAACAACATTCATGGTCGTTCCTTCTGGGAAAACTGCTCTTGAGTGAGCTTGAGTTTCTTGAATTATTGCAAGTGACCATCATTGCCGAACACAAAAACAGTGATGTTGTGGATGGTGAAGCAGAGAATCCTCTGAAGACTATTATGTGGAAAGTCAAAGTTCTTGTTTCTCCAGTTCTATAAGGTCGTATTTTGGGATACTTGCCGATCAGTAGAGAAATAAATTTGTTTGGTTGGGTCTGCTACTTTTTGGATAAGGAATTGACTAATTCATGTATGCAAACTTTCAGAAGCCAAAGCAATTAAAATAAAGGCTAATTTAAACCACATGAAAAATCCTATCGATAGAGATAAGTCTGACTCGTAATTAATGTTAGTGGTAGAAGAATGTTAGAAATAGTTGTACAGATATAGTATGCAGTTCTCCATCTTGCCCTTTGATAATCTTGTTTTGAAATAACTAGTGCAAAACTGCTTGACCCTCGTTTTATTGATTCTGGAAAGATGAAAGCATGAGTTAGTCCTGCCAAGAGTTAAATCGCCGACCAGCAAGTTGCACATATATTTTAACTGTTTAAGCATTCAATCACTGGTTTACCTTAACGAAAAAACCTACAATTGTTAATTAATATGGGTTTTGGCCAGCAAGTCATTGAAGGCCCACTGTCATCTAGGTCAGTTGAGCAATAGTTATTTTGAACCAACTTGCATGGAGTTGGTTTGTATGGTGACTTGTTTGATGTACCAGGTGAGCCATTTCTATTTTACCAAGCCCCACACTGAGCTTACATCATGGAGGTACTCTGCATCAAAGACAGGTGTATGTTAAAAATAAAGGACTCCTCTGAATAGATTAAAGGTGTGCACGGGTCTGCATGGTAAAGGTGACTAAGAATGAGGGGACCAGGAGTCATTTGTGACATGATGACACGTTCAGACAACAAGAATATCTTTGGAGCTGTCTTTTAGTTTGAAGTGTACATGTTCATGAATATCCCAGTACATTGTCTCAAACCTCGCCTTCAGTACACTTTGTAAACAAGCATTGGCATAGCCAACAGGTCTCGCTTTTGGGACCTTATAAGTATTTAGTTATGCAGCACAATATCCTTACTGCAACAACATTAACTGTTGCATGGCTAAACACTTATAAGGTCCCAAAGGCGAGACCTATTGGCTATGCCAATGCTTGTTAGGTTTGTCCTGCACAGCGCTTGTGTTGTGCTTGCGAAGACTTTTGTATTTTAAAAAAATCTTGAAAGGGGCTAAGAACCCGCCCCCTTGCTTACCTGAACTTACCATTCATTGATTCCAACATTGCTCTAATTTACTTGCTTCTCATTGGCCAGCACATCGTCTGACTTCACTTCCTGCTCTGCTATTGTCGTCGCTGGAGTTTGGACCAAGTATACCTTCCGGTCACGGGCCACCGGCTACTGGCCAGTGTCCTTCCACTGGCTACTTCACTATGCAGGTACTTTTTTTTTTTCTTTCAATCGAGCACGCCATCTGCTCTCTCACCCTCCTCCCGCTCTTGGCTGTGTTTTTAATTCTAGACAAGCACCCTCGTACTTGTGGGCTTCGGTGGTGCCTAGGCTCTGAGGACAGTGACTGGAATGTTGCTTCTGTGATATCAGTTTGTTCGCTTTACCGTTCCACCTGTACCACATGCTTTACTGCCCCCATGACTTGCTCGCCCTCCTTGATAACAGGTGCACATGTGAGGGGGCCATGACAGCGCTGCATCTTTGTAACACGAGATATGGAGCTCTGGAAAGCCATAAGAGTGCATGTGTGTGAGGACCTTTCTATCCCTTACACAAAATCCTGGGCAACATGTTACTTGTTAAATTTGGCTCAAAGTGAATCGAGATATAGACCTGTTTGCACGGACCATTATTATAAAGACAAGACCGCTACAGGTTCTCAATTCGGAGCTTTAACCGAGACAAGGAGAATAAAAAACTAGATTTTACACATCATAGTGGACAGACAAGAACTTATTGTGTTTCACTGGGGCAGGAGATTAGACTCTTTTTATCACCAGGTTTGCAGAACTTTGTTTGCACTTCCTTTTCTGAATGCGTTTGGAATCTTTGTTAAAACTACAAGTTAGGTTGACGTCGATGTCCATCATATTAGAATGTACATGCACACGACTGAATGGACCGAGAAACTACCAACTCAAGGTTCGAATTCGGCAATATCAGTGCAACAGCCATCTTGAAATGTTTGTATGGCCATTGATTTTTACTTGAACCCTTGAAATATAATGTGCTGATTTGGGAATGCCTTACATTATAAAAGCGATACCAAAGGGGATGATGGACGGAGCGTTAGAGCAAATCAAACACTCACCCCCAGTCAACTGATCTGGGTTTAATCCATCATCATTCTTTAGCTCACTCCACCACCCCAGCTCAGACATGGCCATATGCAAATCAGTCTGACCCTGTGCCTCATGGGAACAGTCCAGCCCGAACTGCCAAGCCATGTCTTCCCTGGACCGGAAACAAGCATCCTGGGACCGGTTTCGGGTTCAAAACCCTCATCAGCCAGGCTATCTTGAATCCAGTGGCAAAGTGAGCAAGGGACCCACGTCTGCGCATACCCTGCCAACTTAGGGCGAACAAAGCGATACCAAAGGGGATCCCCTTTTGTATCGCTTACATTATAAAAGAGCATCTCATTAATGATATTATGTTAAATATTTTGTAATAAATTATCGAATTATAATTTTTTTTTGAAATTTTGCTGGTAACCAGTTCAACCTGTATTTCTATTATTACCTAATTTGCTAGCTTACTTTCACCATAATGTCTTTTTCTATAAACAAATTGTGTCTGTGTCCACGCGTGCTGTGCTCCTAATCAATACAGCCTTCTGATTCCTTCAGCGTTGAGGTCTATCTTTCTTTTTCTAGTGTGAAATGAAATTCAGAGCCGCTGCCTGATGCCCTTGCAAGTGCAGCGACTGCTCCTGCTGCTTCCTGTTTCTGGGCACGTGAAACTGGCTCCATGGCCTCCATAGTAAGCGTTGGATTGTGTCAGTACAATGTGGATGTCATGGCTAACAAGTGTCCTTACATACAGAGCCTGTCTGATCCACCCACCAGTACTGGTGCCCCAGCTCCTCTTTTTTCCTAAATTGCGCTCCCATTTTTAGTTTTCGCTTGCACAATGTGTGCCTCTCCCTAACCCTCCTGCTCTGATTAACGGAATATTGCACTGCGGCATGGGCTGCTGTGCAATATGCCTTAAAGTAAACAAAAACAAAGCGCTATGATGCGCTTCACCCCCGCCCTCCCTGTGGCTTTATCCAACCCCCCACCCTCCGATGTTTTTCCCACCCTCCTCCTTCCTTTTGTTTGTTGCGTTTCAATATCCCTTTATGTAGTACTGTACGTGTCATCCGGCCTGCACTTAAGATCTGTGTGTTGTTTTTCACCCACGGGCCTACCCTTACCCTGCTCTCCAATATGTGTGCTGTGCAATATGTAATACATTTTTTTTTCAAAAATGCAAAGCAATCGATTTTGCACAAAGGAACCCTACTGTCTTTGCCATAGCTTGATTGGTTTGCTAATTACTGTGACGCAGTTTGATGAAACTTCAGGACATTTTCCATCAAGAAAATTCATCCACCTCAGCTCTTTCCTTGAAAGTTTCCGGCTGATCCATCAAGTAGGGGTGGAGAAAAAAGTGGGACCCAAAACACAAGATCCCCATGTAATTTCTATATGGAATTTTGGACAGCGCTACAGTCCGAACAGCTGAATGGAATTACTCCAGATTTAGCAGGCCTCTAGATCTCTACCCAGAAAGGGTGCTCTTTGTGATTTGGGTTGAATCCATTCAGTAGTTTTTGAGAAATTAAGGTTTGAATTTCATGTATATCTGGACCATTGGGTTTGCGAGACTCTAGTGGGGGTCTCAAGAGCATGCAGCTTTAAATAATAGAGCAATCTGATTGGCCGAAAGGCCCACTTTTCCCCTTGGCCTTCTTGCTGCTGTGGGAGTGAGAAGCTTCAGAGAGTCCCTCGGGAGCTCCCGCACTGATTGGCTGGCTGCAACATGAAGATAAATGTTGCAGCCACCATTTCAGGACATGAGGTCTCCGTCTCAGTTTCCTGAAAATTAAAAAATAAGATATAAGGGGACAGGGTAGGGGTACCCTGGCCATCTGGACCTCCTGTGAGAATCCAGCGGGAGCGCAGGAGTCGTGCTAGCTCAAGCGAGAGTCCCGCAGGATCAGAAAACCATTTAAGAAATATAAAGGGGGCATAAATGTCTGTGGTTGGTTGGTCGCATACCCGCGTTTGGCCCTGTGCATAGCCAATTGCCATGTTCAGCAGGGGGTTGATACCCCTGGGTGTTGGGCGCATGCCAATACCTGCAGCCAACCCCACACTTCACACGTGCGAAGGCTATGTGGGGCCAGATGCGACCACCCAAGGGGGATTGGGTGCAAGGCCTGGAAAAGGCCATGCGGAGTGTGTGGGGTTGGCATAGTGACATATGGCAAAAACATATCACTTTACATTAAAAAAACTAGAAATTCACTGAAAAAAACAAAGGTTAAAGTGACGTTATAGTTAGGTTTGATAATATCTAGCTTTGCATTAAAAATACTCACAAATTCACTGATTGTTAAAGTGACTTTATAGTTAGGTGAAACTGTAAGTTTTATGGTAACCTTTTGAACTAAGCTCCCGACTCTATTCCCGACTCTATTCCCAACACCTTCGGTGGTTGGCCGAAGTCAGTAGCTGTAATTGCTGAGGCAAATACTGGGGGCTCTTTCACGGGGTTAGATTTGTGATTTCTATTATTAAACTTATTACCTCCCTTATTTCCCTGGGTTGGCAATAAAACTGATGTATTCCCTGATAACTTTGGACCCTCTGCCTTTTGTATCCCTACCTCGGGCCCTCTAATTACCGCTGGTTCTGAACCCTCCGGGACTACTACAGGACTGGGGTTTAGATTTTTGCATATACAATTACATTGACATGACCTGGCCTCTCTATCAGGCCCAATCGCTCCTCAAATATTGTTAGTTTACTTAAGAGAGGATTAAGCAGAACGGTCACCAAAGTCTCTAGTCTTTTCCAATGATCGGCATCACTATCGGGGCCCACTGTGATACAGGAGATACCAGTGGACTTGCTAGCAGCAAACGGACCTTGATCATTTTCTGACACCATTAGTCCCGAAGACCCTGGTTTTGTAGTTGGTTGCTTAGACTTGGCTTTATACTTTAATGAAGTGCCTCCCCGACTTCGTTTAGCCGGTGGCTCGTTGATAATTACAATAGGCGGCCTTAACACACCACCTCTCTGAGTTTTTTGGGATCTTGTTGAATACTCGCTACCCTCTAAATCACAATCCACTGGCGGGGAGGAAGTTACCAAAATTTCTGGGGTTTGCACAAAGCCGGCTAGTTGCATAGGGGGAGTTTCCGATGATAAGGGTGGTAGTGCATCGCACCCCCGCAAGGCAGTGACTGTTGTTTCCTCTATGGTTATAGCGTCGTGGCCACTCGGTACAGGCATGGGATTGGTTGAACCCCCTTCTCCGCCCTCCGCCATGCTTTGAGGGACAGCAGGCTGGTGTTCCAACGGGGAGGGCATAGGTGATTTGGCCATACTTATACCTCCTAGCGAGGACCGTTTCTGGATAACAAAAGTGTCCAGTGAAAGACGTTTTTCAGCTATCTGAATTTCTTTGGCTAGGACCGACTCGGCCCTTAAGAGAAAGGCATCTAAGGTCCCCACAATTCCTCCCCCCTGAGGTGCACAAGTTTCTTTTCTTTTACCCATCGTCTTAAAAAGCGTACCTTTGTGTTGAGGCTCCTCGTGCCTTACTCAAAACGTTAGAGGGTGTGCCCTGCCCAGCCTCTTCTTGGCTCTGATAGGCCCATCCTTGGCCCGGGCTTCGCCAGGGCGCGGCCCGGGCATACCCGCGCACGTCCCGCGCTGTGGAAGCCCGCCGGTCGTTATAACGCGCCTCCGGGCGCGGAAATGGCGTGACGTTAACCCCACTGTCACCTGGGGGTTGTAGTTTGCAGCAGCAGCGAGCCGTTCCCCTCACGGCTGTGTTGAAGGGAGTCCCGTGCTGCGGAAGCCCGCCGGTCGTTATAACGCGCCTCCGGGCACAGAAATGGCATGACGTTAACCCCACTGTCACCGGGGGTTGTAGTTTGCAGCAGCAGCAAGCCGTTCCCCTCACGGCTGTGTTGAAGGGAGTCCCGCGCTACGGAAGCCCGCCGGTCGTTATAACGCGCCTCCGGGTGCGGAAATGGTGTGACGTTAACCCCACTGTCACCTGGGGGTTGTAGTTTGCAGCAGCAGCGAGCCGTTCCCCTCACGGCTGTGTTGAAGGGAGTCCCGCGCTACGGAAGCCCACCGGTCGTTATAACGCACCTCCGGGCGTGGAAATGGCGTGATGTTAACCCCACTGTCACCTGGGGGTTGAAGTTTGCAGCAGCAGCGAGCCGTTCCCCTCACGGCTGTGTTGAAGGGAGTCCCATGTAGATGTTGAAGAGGGTCGGGCTCAGCGATGACCCCTATGGGAGTCCGCAGGTGAGTTTCGTGGGATCGGACTTAAGAGGGCACCGCTCTTCAGGTGTTTCAAGTAGACAGTGGGGGTCCCTTGTAGGAGATCTTTGATGTCCCTGAGTCCTCCAAAAGAACAGGGAGCAATCCAACAAGCCCTTGAAGAGCAAACATCAGGGTACCACACAGCAACAGGTAGTCAGCCCAGGCCAGCCCCTATTCAGGAAGGGAACACGGTCCCTTTCAATGGCAGTAATCCTCCTTATGCACAATAGACTCCTCTGGCAGTGCGCACCATGCTGTTCCAGGTTCTCTAATCCCACGTCCCCACAAGTGTATCTCTGCCCTGCTAATGTATGGCACCAGTAGTTATACTGTAGTGTGCCTTTGAAGTTTGGGGTGGTTCAAAAGGTCTCCCTTTGAACCACAGATGTATCCCCTAAATTTCAGTCCTGTCTGCCATGAGGCAGTGGAATGCAGATCATAATCTTTAGTGGGACCATGATCTGGCTACAGAGGCCAAGTGTCAAAACCTCCTCCTCCAATCTATCCAGCCAGGCCCTCAAATGACGGAGGTCAGTTGTTCTAGTTGCATGCCCAATGTTTTATATCTGTCACTGGGGAATGCCCATGTGAGCTCTCCCAACCCCCAGTGTGGACTGGCGCTAAGCACAAAGGCATACAAATAATTTTAGAGTCCTCTTTCTTAATAGTGGCATTTCTACGCTGGACATGACAAATCCACCTTTACCACTGGAAAGGGTTGTCCCTGCGAATCCAAAGATAGGAAACATTATGAGGCTGCTCCACTGCAATCCACTATTGCAGCCGAAAGTAATTTCAACCCTTTCCTCATGTTAGCCTATCGGAAAAGCAAACCTCATAGGTAGTGAAAACGCACATGGGTATTCTTTACAACCTGGGCAGGGAACACAGGTGGGTACCTGCCCTTCCTTTCACCTACTACTCGCTTCACCCCTTAAGACACACCCTCAGGTGCTCTAGTGGTAGTGCAAGGTCCTCTCAGAATGGCTAGTGACTTAGACAGACAAACAAGATGGCGCCCATTCTGAACGCGAAACGGGCATACTCGCCGAGACAGAAGTTACAGAGCTTTTGACCCAGACACAGGTAAGGATCAGAGAACACAGTGTTATAATTTGCAATGTACCCCAATATAGGCCTGGGTAGTCTCCTAACTTTTTACCTACATTTGCACTGCCACTGTACTACATAACGGTTTTGGTGCTGGCCATTTACCTAGTTAAGTGCTGCATAAATGTTGTGTGGTTTTCCCCGAAAACTAGCCTCAGTTATTATGCACGAGGATTCTCAGAATCACAGCAGGCTTACCATCTTCTGCATAATAACTGTGTATACGGTTCATCACTATCATCATCCCCGGCCAACATGAAACAGTAAGGTAGAACCCCTGAGGGTACCTTTTGGGTATATAAGCACTATATCTTTGCTGGGGCAGGCCGAGGAGAAAGACTTCCATGCTGACACGAGACGCTTAGGTTCCTGCAAGCAGACACTCCAGCACGCAGTGGTCTGACATCCCTCACGGGGTGTCCATCTCTTGACCAAGACGGGGTCTTGCGTTCTCTCACATCAGGTAATGGGGTTGGTTCTATCCTAGGGGGATTCTTGGCTATAGACCTACATGCATAATAGGTACATTTAGGTATATCTAGTTAGGGTTAGAATTGTAGGAGTACGCATTATTGCTGTCATGTATTTATATGCCAGCATATATCCATTGTTTTAGTACTATGGTAGAATTCTATCATCTATTTACTCTGTTGGTGCATGTTAGAAATGGGGGTTCTAGTTGGCAGAGGCAGTTACCTTTGTCCAAGTAGGGACCCTTCTTCCTAATCAGGGTAAGGGAATTACACTCCTAAAATAACCACTGCTCACCCCCTTGGTAGCTTGGCACAAACAATCGGGCTTATCTCAAATGCAGTGTGTAAAGCTTTTGCACATAACCAACAATAATACAGTGAAAACAGTACAAAAGGACACCACACCAGTTTAACAAAATATCAAATACTTTATATATTTTAAAACAAGACTAAGACAATAAAAATGCAACATAAAGTACTTTAAAAATATGCAATTTGCAAGAATGCTTTAAAACACAGGGGCATATGTACAAGGAGTTAACACTGGCATAGCGTCAATTTTTTGACGTTACGGCAGCTTTTATTTTAACGCCATATGTACAAGTTGCCGCTAACCACGGTTAGCGAAAGTTTGCTGGCGAAATCGTCTGTTTTTCCTATCGCCACTGCTGTTAGCGATAGCTAACGAAAATGAAATGCAAGGTAGGCGTTCCCGTGCAAAAACTGCCGCTAATCCCACTTCGCGATATTTACAAGGTATTCCTGGTCCGGCGATACTTTCCAAAAACAGCCGCTAAGGCCCGTTAGCGGCTGGACTTTAAGACCAGAAAAAAGGTGGTCTTAAAAATGGTGATAAAAAAACAGTACACAAGGGAGACTACCCAGAGCCTCATTTGCTAACCTACTGATGCCATGGAGGTACTACTCTTGCAGCTCGGAGCACCAAGAAGACCACAACAACAACCCCCGCCACTGCCTCCAGGACCACCACAGAGCCAGTGCCAAAGAAGACATTGGGTCTATTGCCAACGCACCAACCTGATAGACCTCATGCCAGAGGATGTGATAGCCCACTGCAGGCTTAAAAGGAGCTCCATCCTCTGCATGCTGTCCCAGCTAGCCCCCAGGCTGCAGGCACCATCACAGCGAAGCACCAACATCCCTCCTCAGACAAAGCTACTAGCAGTGCTGCACATGTTGGCCTCTGGTACCTTCCAACCCACCACTGCCAGAGTTGCTGGAGTCCCCCAGTCATCCTTCTCAAGATTCCTCCCAAATGTCTTGGATGCAATTATCAGCCTGACGCCACAGGACCTACGCTTCCCCAAAAATGCGCAAGAACAACTTGACACCAAGCAAGGCTTCTATGCCATTGCTGGGTTCCCGCATGTGTTGGGGGCAATTGACTGCACCCATGTTCTGCTTGTGCCTCCTGCGGACACTGCACACATCTACCGGAACAGGAAGCACAAACACTCCATTAACATGCAGGCAATTGTGGACCACCGGGGCTTGTTCACCAATGTTGTTGCTAAGTTTCCTGGGAGTGTGCATGACTCCTACATCTTCAGACAGTCCATCATCAATCAGCGGTTTGAGAATGGCCCATATCAAAATGGACTGCTCGTCGGTAAGTACAAACTGAACACACCACACACCTCAAGTCCCCAATCATGTAGCGCAAAAATTTTATGATGTACATGTGGCAAATGTCATACAACATGCCTTGTAACAGGTCCACCTACCATACACAGGAACACAAGGGACTGCGGTTAGTGGGGGTAGCCTTGTAGACAAACTTTCCTCAAAGGTTCCGCCCCTCCGTCACACATTTACAAATGCAGTGAGATGTTGGAACCAAGCAGGTGTGATTTAGGATCAGGACCTATGAGTAAAGTGTGAACACAAGGATACCCCCACTAACCACAGTCCCTTGAGACACATTAAATCCACCTGAATAGGGCGCACAGAAAACACCACAGAACTGGATGGGAGATAAGCATACCTTCCACCTTTTCACAAGAGTGCAGCTGTCTGCGCCCTCAATTGAAAACAAGTTAGGGAAACACCCCCACTGAAGACACAGGGAGGTAAGCCCATTTTACCATTAAGAAAACCCAGGACCCATGTGGGCCACCCAATAGGGGTAAAACATGTTGGCATGGCATGAGGAACATCATCTCCTGATGACACACATGTTCATTTGCTTTCTCACATCCCCTGCGACTCAGTCATCAAAGGGATACCTGGAGACGTAGGAGGATTAGTAATCTTCAGACCCCCTGGCCTATCTCTCTTAAGTGCACCCTGAGATATGGTTGAGCACACCCTGACCTTTATGATTCTGTGTGAACCCAAAGATGAAGCATGATACCACTAGAGTGTGTGAGGGTTATTTAACAAAAAGGAATTGCGTCCTTCGCTGCATTTGAGCGGTTGACGCCACCAGAGTTCAATGCCGATCGATCATTATACTGGATGAGATACCTCTGGTGAATAGTATTTCATTTGGGAGGGCATATCCACATCCGGGAATACCTCTCTACCCTTGCAGCTTAGGTGAA
Organism: Calotriton arnoldi; assembly: GCA_963921515.1. Lineage (NCBI taxonomy): Eukaryota > Metazoa > Chordata > Amphibia > Caudata > Salamandridae > Calotriton > Calotriton arnoldi. The sequence continues at coordinate 505,179 of CAWUFW010010303.1, forward strand.
GGGCTCTTCTACCTTAGCCAAGTATGACATGCATATGACTACCCTGGTGACGTTCAGCAATATGATGCACAAAAGCTGAAATACCAATGTATGTTGAATGTTAACTGACACACACTGAAATATTGATGGGTATCACTCAAACATGCATACATGCAGAGTCAAAGTCAATCCATGCACAAGGACATCAATGCATATGTATGTTATCATCACATGTTCCAGTGAGTACATTGCACCAGGTAGCAGTGCCACTATCACTCAAACACTGACCCACCTTTGGGGCAAGGTGGATGTAATTCACCCACAATGACTTCAACATTTAGCAGACAAGGAATCTCTCTCACAGCTACCCTCAGCGCAATCACTCCCAATGAGGCATATAGATGATGTCCCAAAATAGTAATTATCAAAAAACTTAAGGGGGATGTGTCAGCAGGCACATGTGCCAATGGTGCACACCATTAAATATGTGCACATGAGAGGATCAGTATGTGCAACGGACCTGTAAACAAACTGTAATCTATTTACGAGTTAAACATACATCCTGACAGTCACAACATGGAGGCAATACACAGGATCCAGACAATGCCACCATGGTGATGTGTAGGCTGTCAAGTATAGGCAATTTAATTTGCAGTGATGCTGGTCAATTGTCTGTAGCTACACACACCAAACCTGAATTTCCAAAGTAGCACAAATAACACACCACACAATAGGAACTCTGCAAACACTGCAGGCACAAATATTAATGGACACATCTCTCCATGATATGTTTCAGGTGATCAAGGATATGCACCCTCTCCATGGCTGATGACACCCCTCAGAGCCACAGACACACAGGCACAGAGACAGTACAATGTTGCCCTTAGATGCACCAGGTCCATTGGCGTGCCTAAGTCAAGGTTCCGGGGCCTCGACATATCAGGCGGCAGACTGCTGTACAGCCCAGAACTAGTGTGCAAAATAATCCTGGCATGTTGCGTCTTGCACAACATATGTGTCCGCACAAATGTGCCATGGCTAGAAGTGCCAGATGAACCGTACAATCCTGAGGATGACCAGGAAGACGAGGCAGATGCTGCACACACCACAGCTTCTGCTGCAGGAACAACAAGGAGGGAACGAATTATTAATAATTTCTTCACTTAAGCACGTCAAAATATGACATCCCTTTTTTTCTTTTCTTTGGAAAATGCACATAAGCATAGTTTGTGCAATAAAATTTCACTACAATAAAACCTTGTGTGCCTGTTTATTCTCTGCATAAGTTCATATATCTGACAAGTGAAAATTAAACATTGTGCGGTTAGTAATGAAGAATTGTAAGTTGTAGGGTGGGTATGTTTTTTGGGGGTCAAATATGAATTTTGGGGTGTGTTTTGGGGTCAAATATGAATTTCAGGGTGTGTTTTGGGATCAAATATTAATATTAGGGTGTGTTTTGGGGTCAAATATGAATTTTAGTGTGTGTGTGTTTTGGGGTCAAATATGAATTTTAGGGTGTGTGTGTTTTGGGGTCAAATATGAATTTTAGGGTGTGTTTTGGGGTCAAATATGAAATGTCATCAAATCCTGTTCATCTGAGGAACAACTTGCATTTAGCTACCAAAATTTGGCCGCATTAATGCAAATGCGATAATTTTTTCATAACAGCTATGAAAAATTATCGCTAAATACATGTAACAACACAGAATATTACCGCTAAAGCCAATTTGCGTGCAGATTCTCACCGCAAAGTCAAAAAACGTGTCGCAAACATACAGGACGTAATGTCAGCATGCATCCTGTGTACTGTAGGAGTACTGTGCACTTTCACTTTCTCTTTTGAGCACACTGCTGGTGAATGTGGAGAGTGTTGGAGGTGTTTGGAGTTGTGTGCTGGTGATTTCGGATTTTGAGAGTGTTGTTGTGTCCTGTGAACTGTCCCTAGTGTCTCTGTGAAGTCTTGTGTACTTGTCCTTACATGTTTTTTGCGTCTTGTACTAAATCTTGTCGGTGTTTGTCCAAGGGGTAATTTTCATAATTAATAGTTGTTGGGGAATATATTTGGGCTTTATTTTTGTAGGAGTGAGTTTAGGTGTGTCTGGGAAATGGTGGGTGTGGGTAGAGAGGGCAGGATGTCGGAGGGGGCATTGGGGGGCTTCCTCTGTCTAGTTAAGTACTACCTGCCCTTGATGGTCGGATCATGCAGGGATATGCCGTACATGTGCGGAAGGTGAGGTGGGAGCATGTGAGGAGTCAGATGCTGCGGGTCTTCGGTGTAGACAGGACTGTCCGACAATGGATGCACCGATGGCAGGATTGCGTGGGCCGTGAGGGTGACCTGTTCGACCACCTGGGAGTCCTCATTGGCCTACAAGGTGGTAAGTACAGCCTCAAAATTGTTAAATGATCACTTTTGTAACAAATCAAAAAAGCTGTCTGTAACACAATGGGGTATATGTTCAAAAAAGTGGCGGAGTGAGGCGTTAGCCGTCATGTCTTCATGCCTAACTTTGCCACTTCTGAAATGCAAGGCTGCACCATATTTACAAGCATATGGGGCAGGCTTGCATTTCCCCCTGCGCTGGCGCGACACTTAGCAGTGTAGTGCCAACCAAGGCACTCTTGCACCATGGTGCAAGGGTGTCTGCGTGCAGGGCAAAGATTCTTCATGTACAGGAAGGGTGACCTTACTGTACATAAACAATCCAAGGCATTTTGCTTTTTCAATGTGTGCTGTACAAGGCAGCACAAATGGAAAAAGCAAAAAGGATGAGGAATATTCCATTTCTCTTCATTTTGCAAAGTAAGTATCAAGTTTTCCATGACCTTAACTTTTGGCGCTGCCTCCTATGTACGCTGCCCTTGTACCTAGGTTTTGTGAAACGTTTTGTGAGATAGGAAAAATTGGTCATTAAAAATAGAACATCTACAGAGTGTCATACCCCATCAATAGTTGTGACACACCCTTGTGCGATCTTCAGCGATGCTATTGTCTACAGACCATGGAGAACATGATGTTGTTGGGAGAAACGGGGCCTTGGGAATGTGTCACACAAGTAGTGTATGCAAAATGTGCAAATGTGCAAGCAGGATTGTCTCGTGTTGCCAAACTCTGCATTATCATGTCTTGTGGGAATAACAGGCAAAGTAGACACAATCATGTATGCAACCTGAACTACAACAGTCCAGTTACAGAGCATTGTCATTTATGTTGATAAATCGGATGATGAATAGGGCACATGTGTGAATTAACGTCTGAATCCAACACACATTTCTTTTCATGTTTCACAGCTGGCAGACCACTGATCACACAGGGGGACATCGACTCCTTCATGGACCCACACGCCACTGGTAAGTTCACCCTTTAAATATTGTCATTGTGAGATGTGATGAATGTTTGGGTAAAATCCTGTTCGTAGTAGTATGCAGTATGGGTGTGTATCACATGTATCTTGCCTCCAGTGTGATGATGTTTTGTGGAAGTGAGAAGTGTGAACTAATCAATAAGTGAAGATGGAGCAAAGCATATGTCTTCTGGATGAAACTTTGCACATCCCCAGTCAGTGATACCCATGCAAGAAATATCAATGGGTTCTGTCACTACAGCACATGCATGTGGATTACATAGTGTACAGACAGGAGAGGAGACATGTGAGTGGTGTTGGTGATGAGTATGACTAGACATGGAATGCGTGTACAACCTTGACTGAGATGACTGTGCAAGTGGGCCAGATTATGCACAAGTAGGTAGTGTTTTTCAGGCCGTGCGGGCTCAGACACAGGTCTGCACAGTACTATTGCAGGTATGCAGCATATCAGCTTTCAAGAAGTTGCAGGGCGTAGGTTTAAGCCAAGGATACCAATGTCATGCTCCCCAACCACCTAGCTAAGATGGCCCTATGTATATAATTGCCTTGTTTTGGCACTGCAATGGTGTTGTCAAGCTTTCTACTTGGTGTCATTCCCCTGGAAGACTCATGGGCAAATGTACAAGGCCCTCTAGCCACCACTATGTCACCTATTGTGAATTTGTGGTGGCGAGAGGGGCTGCGCCTCATGTACAAGTCAGTGTTCAGCCAACTACCGTTGTTTTTCCATGTGTGCTGCCTTGTGCAGCACACATGGAAAAAGACCAATTGCATAGTTTGATTCTGTGCAGGAAGGTGTCCCTTCCTGTGCATGTACAAATAAAATGAAAAATAAAATGTGATTTTGACGATTACATGTGTGCTGCTTGATGCAGCACAAATGAAAGTTACAGTAGGACTTTTCCAGGATTGGTCATGTGCAGGAAGGGACACCTTCATACACATAAACAATCCTCCCCTGCACACAGACACCCTTGCACTCTTGTGCAAGGGTGCCTGTGTTGGCGCTGAGTTGATAAACTGCACACCATCACCGTGGGACATTCAGGGCTGCACCACATCATTGTACATCTGGTGCAGCCCTGTGTTACAGAAGTGGAGGAGCGAGGCGCTACACCCGGAGGGCTAATGCCTCTCTCTTCCAATTCCTTGTACATGTCCCCCTCAGTCAGGGTTTGTGATAGCACCATCATTTGACACTGACAGTCTCATTGTGTTGTGACACTACATGTCACATGCCATGCACTGTTATGTCAGTGTCACCATCATGTTGTAACATCATTAAATCAACATTGCATTGTCCATGTCACTTTCGAAATTCATAATCTATGGTTAGAGTGTAGACTCCCATGTTTCACTGACCTTGTGTTTCAGAGTTAAATGGAGAACATTGACATAGTCATCAGTATTCATATATTGTCAATGCTCTTATTTTACTGACAACATGTTGCCAGAAGAGGCCCGCGCGTTTCAGGTCCGTAAGGACCGATATCAGCATATATGCAGGGTGGCCAAGAGCTATTGCAACATGGAGAGGAGGCAACAAGCTTACCGGGCAGCTGGGAGGTGGAAGTCTGTGCCCGAAGTAGTACTCCACCGGATGCATAGGGACACACAGGCCATACCGGGCCCTTCTGGTGACAGGCGTGGGTCCCGACATGGACAGAGATTATCAGATCACCCCGAGACACCACACAGACAAGCTGCTGCGTCTGAATCCAGCACACAATCTGGTGCCCCCTCATAGCCACACGGACAAGGGACAATGCCATCTGCAGCACCGACACAAGGAGTTGGATTTACCATGAGGGACCGTCGCTGCATGATGGCCATGAACGTTAGACTGGCCCAAATTGAAAGTGAAATGGCAGAGCACACCACCCACCTGCAGGATATTAAGGCTGTCCTGGGTCTACCATTTTGACATGTAGCATTGCTCCCTGTAGTGCCAGTGTCATACTCACTTTTCCTAGATGTTACTTTTTGCATTGCATCATAGTGATGCCACCCTTGAAATGGTGGTACAGCATCTGACTATATGCTAATTTCAGTGCACTACACATCCCTGGACACATTGCCCTCTCCTTTCACAGTGAGCACAGCATGAGAGGGTTCCTTATTTCCCAGGCATTGGTAAGCCACAGGAAGTGGCTGACTGATGACTTGCACTTTAGGATAAGTCCCTATTGCCAACACAACTTCACCGAAACAGACATTGTGGTTCCAATAGCGGGTGGTCGACATGTGCCATTACGAATCTTCATCTATGTGAATATGGTGTGCTCTATCTTTGTATGTGACTTGCAATGACCCCCATCAAAACAAGCTTTGTCCACCCCGTTGGATGTGAGTAGATCTGTCAAGTGAGACTTGTCAGCAATGCTATATGGAGACATTACTTGTGGAATGCAACTGACTTGGACATATTTCTGCACATGCCTATTCCCATCATGTACGTAGGGCAATGTTGGACTCTTGCAAGAATGTTGTATTTGAGCAATGAGGGCACGGCTAGTTCACAGATACCCGCTCATCTCACTGCCTATCTGGGACACAGTTAAACATGAACGTTTAGATGGATTCACTGGCCCAACATTTTTCAAGACTTCTAGACTTGAATGGTCATAGGCAACACACATCTGTGTGACTTAAATATGTTTATTTGCATGTGCATTGACTTTGGTGAAGACTGGCCCAGTACTTACTCAAACAACACCCACATTCCATAGATGCACAGTGGAGGGCCTGACAGAGTCCTTTGGGGGTAAAATGTCCAGAGGAAGAGGCAGAGTTCAGTCAGCAGGCTGATTGCATTGTCATTGGGAACAACACAAATTATGGCAAGCCATAACGAGGTCCAAGGTGAGTGTCTCAGAGTGAATCTGGGGACAGTGGAAGCTGATGTTCCGGGGCATGATGCTAAGCACAGATCCAAGGAGAACAGTCCATTTGGCATAGATGAATGCTACCGCTTTCTTCTTTGCAATAATGCAGATTCATCCACATATTCATCCTCTGATGTGTGATGTGCCTCCCGTGTGCATGGTGGTAGATTGGCTGAGGCACTGTGAGGCACTGACACATCAGGGGGCTGAGATGTGGATGTTGAAGCAGCAGCAGCATTCATCTACGCCAAACCTTGAGGCAGCACTGCTTTATGAGCAGCTGCAGGCCATGAAAGATTCCAGCAACGTGTCTGTGGTGCGCAGCCATGGCAGCCATTTGTGAGGCTTGCATCCGCTCCATGTTCTCCATGATCATTCGCATGTGACGCAATTCCTTGCTGACATTGCTGGAGCCACTGTGACTGGACAGTTGTTCTTGTCTCTGAGTCAGTACTCCAGCGATGGCAGCCATGGAATGCTGGAGAGCATGGAGCGGACTGTGGCTGTCTGCGATGGTCTGTAGGGGGTCCCGAATGGGACTGAGACACCCATGTACCCCATATAATTTGGCTGCAAGGCTGTCAAAACCCCACCCGCACCTGGCCATCCATCTCCTGCTGGACCTCTACCGCTCGACGTTGAAATGCCAGAAGTGGGTCCTCACGGTCCTCGGAGACAGATGTGGTGGTAGGTGCTTGCTGCTGGGTGGTTTGTGCAGGGGGTGGAGTTTCCACAACGCTGCTGGATGGCCCTGCTTCCGGAGATGGGGTGCTAACTGAGTCAAGCAGCTGTTGGAGGGTGTCCTGGGTGATGGTTGGAAGCTCTTCATCTTCATCATTGAAGAGTGGGACAGGCTGCTGTACAGGAGGTGATGTTTCTCAGTCTGCAATGTAAAGGGGAGATGCAGTTGTATGTATGTTTCAAGTATGATCATGCATTGGAATTAGTTTACAATCAGACTGCATGACAATGTCCATTCAGAATGTTTAGGAGGAGATGCCTATTACATGCCGGGTAGTGATTCATTGTACAACATCACGGATGTGACATTTTAGTTGTACATTATCATCTCAAAGTTTACAAGTAGGCCAAATGTGAGTGACCAATTTCTACACACACGCATGCACCATTGTGCAAGGGTGTCCGAGTTGTGTGCAAGAATGTCTATGTGCAGTAAGGTCCCCCTTCATGCACATATACAATCTTCAAATCAACTCAGACACCCTTGCACAATGGTGCATGTGTGCTGACATTGGTGGTGGCATGCTCACTTATGCACATAATCTGTCGCGTTCACAGTGCATCCTCATATTGTCATCAAAGAGATGCAGCCCTGTGCAGACAAATTGTATATGCGTGGTGTTGAGGCAAGGGGGCCATTTTGACACCCTGCCGCATCTCCAGGCAATGTGCCCCTTTGCTCTTTCATGTTGCTCTTATATTGTGGTCTGATATAAATCTTTGGATATATTTTGAATTACTTTTCTGTGCAGATATCCAAGTCTGTGACCCCACCAATATGTGTCTTGCAATATATTTGTTGACTGTATACCCCCAGGGACAAGAGTATCTGGGACAAGATCTGCAGTCGTGGGTGTGCACTGGTAGATATTTAATTGGGCATGACTGACCTTGGGCCCATCCACCCCCGTTCCCCCAGTCCTTAGTTGTTACTTACCCTGTTGCTGATGTGGCTGGTCATGTTCAGCACTATCCTGTCCCTGGACTCCAACCACCAACTCCGCGCAGATGACTGCGGACACCTGTTCCTCCAACGCATCCAGCTCCTCCTGTGGCGCTGGACTTCCACCTACGGTCTGCAGTGCTGCCTTGCGATTGGTCGACAGTTTCTCCTTGGTCTTGCGCTTAGCATCATGCCAGTACTTATTGCAGTCGTTCACTGTCCTCCTCACCTCTCCGACAGCATTCACCTTGGTTGCAATGGACTGCCATATTGCATTTTTGGTCCCCAATGACACAGTGGAGCTGACAAAGAGCTGGTGTTGTTTATCTGTCACCTCCGCAACCAGGACCTGGTTTTCCTGCTGGCTGAACCTGGTTTTTCTCTTCCTCTTCCCGTTGCCCTTTTCCTGGATCTCTGGCTGGTCCTCCTGGCTGATTGGGGGGTTGTGGTCCAGCTTCCTCCATGGTTCTTCAGTATTTTTTATTTTTTTTCTGTTTGTGTTACTTTGCGGGCATTTTGTAGTCTCTTTTCTCGCCTAACGTGAAAAAAAGTGGCGTCACGCTAATTAGCGTGCAGTTTCTGGCCGCTGACTGGCCTGCCGCCGCTTTTTTCACGGTAGCGGCAATTTTTTTATCGCCATAACGCTGTTGTTAGCATCCTCAGTTTCCACCGGGATGAGAAACTATCGCCATGTAGCGACGGCTTGTGAATACGTTGCTGACATGGCGATAGTTTTCAGCGGTAAACAAAGAATTGCCGCTAACTAACATTAGCGATAGTTATCGCCGGTCCTTGTGCATATGCCCCACAGTTCCTTGAAGTGGGTAGCTCCATCTGGTGCAACCGCAATGCTGTAAACAACAGAATTCAACAATTCCGTCTGACCGCTTTGGTCAGGGGCTTCAACAGACTTGTAAACAGTACCTTTTGTGTTGCGGCTGACAGGTTGGTGCGGGCCGGTCCTGGCAACCATCGTGGTTGCGGTGTGAAGCGTAGTGGAGCGGTGCGGCGCGCGGTGCCCTTAAGTTGCGGTGCAGGAGGCGACTCGGTGACGATCGTCCAGCGGCATCGGTGAGACCAGGGCTGCAGTGCGGAGTGTAGGCGGTGCTCATTGAGGTGCTGACAGATCACAGTGCAAGCGACAGAGCCGGTTGCGGTAAGGTGGCATTGGACGGTCCGGACTGTGGTGTGGGACAGGACGGTGCGTCGTGGGACTTACGAGCAGTGCCCCTAAGCCACGATGCAGTCACGGAGGTTGCGGTCAGCATGCAGCAATGGTGTCGGTGAGACCAGGGTGGCGAAGAGAAGCAAGGCGGTGCAAAGTGCGGTGCCCACAGGTCACGGTGCAAGCAGCGGCTCGGTGGCAGCAGCGTCGGTCGTCGGTGACACCAGGGTTGCGGTGCAAGATGCGGACAATGCCCTCTGCAGTGCCTTCAGGACACGGAGCCAGCGATGTACTCAGTGACAGAGTCGGCTGCTTTCCCCCCTCTGAGGCAACTGAAGCAGCAGTTCCAGAAGCGGTACCCAGAGGTCAGTGAAGTCTTTGCTATTCCTGAGCCTTTGTGAAAAGGAGGCAAGCTCAATTACTAGCCCTTGAGATACTCAGCATGGTATTCAGTCAAAATATTGAGTTGGAAATGTCGACTTGCACTAATATTGAGTGCAAAATATCGAGATACATAAATATCGACCGCAAGAATATCGTGGTCAAGAATATCGAGTTTAAGGTAAGAAATATTGTTTTCTAAAATATCCAAGGGGCCCATTAGGATGGCGGGCGGAAGCACCACCGCCGTGCTGGCGGATGCAAAAACCACCAGTTACCGCCCGCATGCCGCAGCCCACACGCCCGCCAAATTAGGATGAGAAAAGGCAGCCAAACACCGCCGGCAAGCCAGCGACGCCGTCCGCCATCAAAGTGCGCCCGCTCACGTAGCGGCGCAGCCCAATGGAGACACACCGCCAGACGAAATCACGTACCGCCCGGAGTACAAATTACGATGCCGCAAACAAACAGCTCCCAACGCTAAGAGACACCGCACGTGAAAGTGAGGCGGAAATCCGAACGCCGAGCACAGACACCGAAGAGGCGACCCCCCCGAGCATGAATCCAGCACTGCAGGCCCTCCCCATGCTATACCTGATGCACCACCAAGGAGGCAACGTACCGCGGAGACGCAGGTAGGCACACACACAACAAGGGCACGCAAACAGCGCACACAGTGCAAGTGCGGAAAAGGAGGACATGGCACCCCCCAACACCCCTGCGTGGACAAGACACATCCACCACTGCACCCACAAATGTAACACAGGGCAAATTGCAACATCTCGCAACTATCATGGGCACACCACCTGGGACCAGGAACTAACGACCCCGTCACGGCACCGCAGCACAGCGGCGATGACGCAGCCACACATGCGCACAACTCAGCGCCCAACCATAACGCCATGTATGCGTCGCACACAAACAACACAGGGACACAACCAAGCACCACACACACCAGCCACACCCAGAACGCACATGACACGTGACAGGCCTGCCACAGTCATGTCCCCAACGCCCAATTCACGGACAACACCCAACGTCACACAACCGACGCCCACATGTCAGTGAAGTCACGCAACATCAGGACACACCCCTGTGTGACAAACATGGCGAAGCACACAGCGGCGGCAACACCACCCAGTAGAACATGGGCCCCGTCGGGAAGAGGTACGCCAGTACCACACAGAAACACCCATACCACCCTGCACCCATGAACCAGACATACAAAACGGAACACCAAAGAGCCCGGGGACCGACAACAGGTGGACCCAAGAATGACACCCACACACAAGGCCCAACGCATAGCGGAAACACAGCCTGCCGCCCACACACGGGAGAGCAGACAGCACTGAATGACCTTCCATTCCAACTCCGAAACCACAACCCGACTAAACAAGCCGGAGAATACAGCCATTGTCCCAAAAAAAGACCAACACAGGCATGCAGAGGAAACCGACCACAGGGCAGATAGCGCATATCACCTAAGAACATACCGAACGGGAAAGAAAAAATATAAAACTCCCCCATGCCGTTCCCATGCAAGTTATCTGGAAGGAGTCACACACCACTGACCTTGAACATTCAGAGAAGCACGTGGGATGAGGGCCCGTGTCCTCCGCACAAGCTAACAGAACACAAGTCCTGCCCCCCTATGACCATCACAGACCTCACAGCAACCTCGGAGCTTGCACACTGCTGACTGCACACACAGCCGGAGCACGCCACCACATCGCCCGCAGCAAAATGGCACCTACAACACACCTACCCAACTACGCCAGACAGGTCAAGCTGTACAAACACAACCTGATACAGATAATGGGATGCGAACCCCTATCCCTGCTGAACGTAAGTTACCGACTGACTTACCGCATCGCATTGTTCAGCTGCGTCATACCCGTCTTCTACTGTCGGAGGTGTCCCTTCCACCATCCTGTGGAGTTGTGCCTCTCCAACCCGGCATGTCCAAGGGCAGACCTGCTACCACTATTCCACCCTCTGGACGCACACGACAGGGTCTGTTCAGCCTATGGGGGCATGGCGTATGTGGCGAACATCGGACCCACACTGCAATGGGACCACTGTGCCTCCACACGACGGATCATGGATCACAGCTACATCGAATGTCACCCAGCATGCCCCATCATGCTCCTACAAGGGACAACTTACGAACAACACCGTGACAGCCACCATCCGCTACATTGGCTGGCAAACATGCATACCACCAATGAAATGGAAGCCCTGCAGGAAGCCATCGCATACCTGTCAACCTGTCAATTCGTAGGACCCCGACGCAATCCCCCAATTGAGCCATGATGTCCGACACTGTACCCATGCTTAGCTTCCGCACGGACTGGCCAGTAACCACCACAACAGCCATACCAAACGACCTGCAACTGATACCACACCATCAACGACACTGCCATGACATCGGATGTGTCCGGGACATGCACTCTGTTCCCCATCACATCCAGGAACTCTGCATGTATCGGGGGAGGCAGTGGCATGGGATATGTGTATCGCACCCACATGGACAGAACTGCACGTACAACTATGCCATGACATGGATCCTGCGCCCATGGACATATGCACCGCACAGTGGACAGGAATCGCCCGGCTGGAGTATGTGAGAGCTGCACCCCTTCTCCCCCTCCCCGGAAATCCCGTAACAGGACCTTTGCATGGACGACAAGTGCATACAACAACAACACGACCCCAGTGACTGTGACATGTCCAGTAGCCACCATATGGCAACAACAAGTGGGACGCCGTTGCATGCACGTAAGCCCATGCCCTGATGTCAACTCACACGCACGCGTGCATGAGTAACAACAGCAGCACACCTGTCACATGGAACTGAGATGGACTGTGCCCATGATGCCAAGCGGTCTGGTAGGCTAAATGTATACCGTCTGTGTCAAAGTCCGCAGCACCGCAGCTATTTGCAAATGAACATTAGCACAGCAACGGCCAAGCAGATGTAACTCTGAAGCCCACATCCCACATGCAACAGCTAATCACATGTACCCCTACACCCTTAGCTATGTGTAATCATGCTCAGTATATCCTCCACATGCATACCGCTGCCAGTAGTGTCCACTATACTGCATCACAGAGGACATAAGTCACAATACATGGTTTGAAGAAAGAAACAGTCTCTGCTGATTCCTTTCACAAGTACGAATGTGAGATGATGAGAGTGTGTGATGTACACGGCAGTCGTGACATGACTATGTAGTCCACTGTCATTGGATGTCAACGCAAATGAGTAGCACAACTGTGGAAGACACACATGTGTCGTGTGAAGCGGGAGTGACGCATCGCTCAGGTGGGTGGGTGTGACGGGTAGATGCGCACATGCAAAGTTGAAACACGCTGTGTCGGGAGGGGTCCGGAACTGCACATTTCCGCTTCCCTGGGCAATGTTAAAGGCCACCTGTCGGGGGGGGATGTGAACACGTGTGTGCACAGCAGCCAGGCACACGAACAATGCGGTATCAGGCGTACACGTCAGCCCACCCTCTGTGGACAAGCTGGATCCTGTTGTGCGCCCGCCAGGCCCTTGACAAGGCACACACAGCCCCTGCCGACCAGGTGTATCCCCAACATTGTCAACCTGCACAGGCAATCCAGGGCACGGGATGGCAGTGGAGCATGGTGGGGGAGAGGACTCGGCGCGCTCCTCCGGGACACATCACGCAGGCAAAACATCCTCAATGTGTAGCATGGCTCAAGTCATATGGAAGTATTGGGGGACGCACACATCACGAGCAGGAGTGACGTCACGGAAGGTGGCTCGCACCATCCCACCCATTGCCTACATCTCCACACACGTCACATGCCGTTGCAACAGAGAAGCCAGCGCGTGCGCAAGCACCTCCGAGCCCGCCCCAGTGAGGCAAAAGAGTGAATGTGTGGGTCCATCAGCCCCAGATGGACGCGGCATGGGCCGCTAGGGCAGCTACAGCCTCTGTGTGTCGCAGGTGGTGTATCCGGACTGCGGAGACTGCTATGCATTGTCTATGTTGCCCGTGTCTCGAGTCGGGGCACCACGCAGGTGGACGGCGTCCCGCCACAAATCATTCCGTGAGACAGACCACTCGTTCAACTGGACCCACACATACACTCCTTGGCCTCTCCGGGGCGAGCTTGGGGCTGCATCTGCATGCGCTTGCCCCACAGGTGCAAATGCATATTGGGGGGAGCGAGGGGAGGCCATGAGGACAGGGACAAAGACGACTGTATTACTGTCAGTGAGTTCAAGGAATGACCCTGATGTGGACAGGAAAAGACGTGCCCCGTGTGCATTGCAACTAGTCGCTAATCCGATCACCCTCCCATGTCCTGCATGTAAGCCCGCACCTAGCCCCGCCCACCCACCACATTGAAATTAGCACCAGCACAACATCATTCACATTCGAAGCACTGACTGGGGGTGACAACCATTGGACACACTTGTTGAGGCCACCCACGCGTACATGTGGGCCCTCCAGACCTGATCCATGTCACCTGCGGCAAAGTGATGACATGCGCAATGACGGAAGTGAGGAGAGCTGTCCGCCCCACGCACAGATGGTGCATCAGCTCCACAGACCCAGCAGCGAGTGCAGCAGGGGTCACATGTGCAGGGGCAGCTGTGCCTGGTGTGAAGGCACATTCAAATTGACAGCACATCGACCAATGTGTAGTCTGCCCACATCTACAGTCCATTATCATGCGGACATAGAAAATGAACATAGGGCAACACATCTGTGTGGGTGCACCCACTGTGACCAACACTGCGCAATCATCGACGTACTCGCCCTGTGCATGGCCCACCACGCAAAGGAGGTCACATTCAGTGCCACCATCCCACACACACATCCCTATCACGAGACATGGTGTGTCCAATAGTCAGTACTGAGTTAGCGCCCATCTGGAGGGTCCTGAACAGGAGACACATGCAACCCACTAGGCAGTCGGTGCTGTCACCTACTGGCATTGTGCAGTCAATGTGCAGGCCAGGCTTGCTGGGACTGAGAGGGGCAGCATGGCCCAGCCTGACATTCACACGAGCAACAAGTGCACTGAGACCTGCATTGGCAATTGCAGACGTTGGCCTGCACCCAGCTGGCCCGGGACGCCTACCTCCATAGTGGAACACGCAGGGTGCAACCGCGAGGGTCATCGGAGTTGGCTGTAATGGCCTGGCCCATGTTGGTGACAGTCCGCTGATGCCATGTGCACCACACAGTATGATGTGCGCACTGCATCTGCAGGTGTGGCCATGATGTGCGTGTGGGTGCAGGTGCACAATGGACGGGGCCACAACATGCCGTGTGCATAGGCAGGGACGGCCAGTGGCCGGCCCCCACATGTCTGTTAGCATGTCATCATCTGCACATTGGCATGGGTGCATGGTATACGCATATGCACACGCATGTCATCTCTCACTATGTACATCTGCCACTTGGCACGTGCAAGGTTACGTGTCACATGTGATGTGTATTTGCAAGCACACAGCCGTGTTGGCATGGGGCTGTCAATGTGTACACCTGACAATGCTTCTGGAGGTGTGATCCGTACAGTGCTGCACATAGGGTGCAGTGGTGACACCAATGACTGTCTCATATCCCCTCGTGCTACAGGTCCCACTTGTCTTGTCCGCTCAGCCTGTGCCCACATCGTCGTTGGTGTGTGCCATACTCATCCAGCCTCGGAAGCAGTGTGATGCACAGCAGCCAGTCATGTTGCCGTGGTGTTGCCGCTTGCCGAATATGCAGTCAGTCCCCATCAGCACGCCTCACAGGTCATTGAGGCCTGGATCCCCATGTGCATGCACATAGCAATGGTTTGTGTCACTGCCCATTGCTATTGGTGGGAGACCTGTGTAAGTGTATTGTGGCTGTGCTGTCCCTGCATGACAGCTGTTCTGTGACTCATGTTCTTGCTCTGTCATATCAGTTATGTGTATGTGGAAATGCCATGTGGCGTGTTGCATTGACATGTGTCCACTTCCATCTTTCCTAGGCGGAGACCAAACATTTACCGCCCTTACCAATTGTTGGCGGACATGGAGGATTCTGAGGTCATCCGGAAATTTCGTCTGGACCGACCAACCCTGCATCGACTATGTGCCATGTTGGAACCCCACCTCCGTCCTCGCAGGGTGTATCCGACAGCATTCACCCCCACGGCTAAGGTGATGGCTGCACTGCATTTTTTCGCCACTGGGTCATTCCAGCACACAGTGGGCAGTGGAGGTGGGATGTCCCAGCCCATGTTCAGCATGGTGCTGAGGGATGTACTGGCAGCCATGATGCTGCACAGGAACAGGTACATCCGATTCCCCAGGGCACGTGAGTTGGCGGCAGTGAAGGGTGCATTCTATGCCCTTGGACGGATCCCACACGTCGTTGGTGCCATTGACTGCACCCATGTTGGCCTTGTCCCACCACAGGCCACTGAGCAGCTCTTCCGCAACCGGAAGCACACGCACTCCCTGAATGTGCAAGTGGTGTGCCTTGCGGACATGGTGATCACACACGTGTGTGCAAAGTTCCCAGGCTCGGCCCATGACGCGCACATCTTGCGCAACAGCATATTACCACGACTGATGACCAATCTGCAACAGGACCGTGGCTGGATTGTCGGTGAGTATGTGGAGTTGTGTAGCGTGCTGGCTTAAGGATGCTGTCTACTGTCCTGTTTGAATTGCAACGGTTCTCTGTGTCCCCCACGCCCAGGTGACTCGGCTTACCCGAATGGGCCCTGGCTGCTCAGTCCATTACGGAATCCTCGGACCCCAGCAGATGGCCGCTACAATGAGGCACATGGGAGGACCAGACGTGTGGTCGAGCGTACCTTTGGCCTCCTCAAGTCCAGGTTCAGATGCCTGGACCGCACCGGGGTGCGCTGGCGTACTCCCCACAGAAGGTGTGCCAGATAGTGGTGGCTTGCTGCATGCTGCACAATCTGGCCATTCGAAAGCAGATCCCCCTGATTGTGGATGACGGGGATCAACCAGGGCCCCAGCCTGCACACCAGGACAGCTCCAGTGAAGAGGACAGTGGAGAGGATGAAGCTGTGAATGTGCGTCAGCAGCTCATCGCCCGCTACTTCACTTGACGGTGAGTGACCATGTACGACGGCTGATGTAGCTGTAGTTGTGCAGGTGTATGTGTGCTCTGTTACTGGGGCCTTTTGTTCACTGAGTGCTGTGTGTCAATGGTCCATGTCCAGGTTGGTATGCCACTGTCAGTGGCTGTAGCATTGTGCCCTGTTGCTCTCTGAGATGTGTGTGCATTGCTTGTAGTTGGTGACAAGTACTGTGTGATGAGTGTGTGACACACTCATTGAATGTACTCTTGTTCTGTTTTTCACCCCTAGGTCCCTGCAGCCTCTCCTGTCCCATCGACATGCCACACAGCAGATGCTATTCTGCTCATGGTGGCGATTGCACATCTTGGAATAAACCCAGGACACATTAAGCCGATTGTGATCAAGGTGTATTTATTAACAGCGGTGACATGTGATTGTGTGCAAGGTGATGACAATTGTGGTGCATGCTGTGACAATGAGTCGACGGTCATGGCTGCGTGATGGTCAAGGTGTACCCATGGAGTTCTATGTCCACAGTCCAACAGACACATGCCATTCACATGGCAGTGTGGGCTAGGATCGTATTCCAAGTCAATGCAGTAGGTGGTCAAGGTGGCTGGCTGACTCACTGGCGTTTGGTGCGGGCGAAGTCCTCTCTGGACACCTGTTTCCACTTCGGACGGCCCCTTCCACGTTTGGTAGGTGGGGGTGTTGATGTTCCGCTGGTGGTGGTTGAGGAGTGCTCACTCGCTGTGGACGCAGGGGAACGCGATGCTGCACGAACCTGCGCCACAGCAGGTGGTGGCGGAGGTGGTGTTGCTGGCCTTGCTTGTGCCCTCCCCACCACCAGCTGGCCCATGAGGTCCGCGATTTGGGCCATGTGGGCGTCCATGGACCTCATCACCGCAAGGACCTCCCGCGTGTCGCTTGCCGACCTGGCCCATTCGCCTTGGGCCTCCTCATAGGCCCCAAGGACTCTGTCGATTGGCGGCAGGGCTTGGCTCCCAGGCACAGTTGGCGTTGGCCTGGCCCTGCTCCTCCTACCAGTACTGCTGCCACCGACCTGCCCACTAGCCACATTGCTCACCACGGTCCTCGCTGTGGCTCCCTGGGTGGACCCAGTCGGCCGGACCACCACTTGCGCTGGGGCTGGGGCCAGTGATGACGTGGTGGTGGTTGCGGCAGTGTGAGTGGCCGCAACGACCGTGGGAGTGGCCGCCACAACAGTGGTAGTGGCCGCTACGACAGTGGCAGCAGGGGGCTGTGAGTGGTCATCAGCCCTGGATGATGGGTTGGTGGGTGGGAGGGTGCCTGGGGTGCGGTTGGGCCCTGCCACACCAGATGGGCCTGCTGGGTGGTCCGTGTCCGAATAGGAGGACAGATCCTCCACATCCGTGAGTCCTTGTTGGGGGCTTGCAGGCTGGCTGTGCTGGCTGCTGTCTCCATCTCCAGCATCCAGCAGTTCGTCACCTGTGGGGGGAATGAGATATGTTATTGTGTTGCACATGACAAGGTATGTATAGGTTGTCTGACATCCACAGTTCGTGCACAGTCGTGCACAGGTTTCCCGGAGCCGTGTGTGTGGCTGTGCTATTTGTTGTTGTGTGGGCATGCCAATGGGACTGTGTGCTGTGGACATGTGGCATGGGACGGATTGGCAATGCCGATGGGTGTGTTGCTGTGCTCCTGCTTTTTGTGGCTCTGGTGTATGCGGACTCCAGACCCATCGTGGGGGTTGGTTTGTACTATGCTCTTGGGGTTCAAATGTAACGCTTCGAAACGCAGATGGCAAAATGGGGGTCAGCCCCCTGAAACGCATTTGAGATGAACTATGCTTTGGGGGTACATACTGTGTGCCATGGGTGCAGAACGTGACATGTGTTGTGGCAACATGACAGTGCATGGTCTGAGGTGTGTGTATGTCTGACATACCCTGCATATTTGCTGTCTGTTGTGATTTCTGGCCATGTAATTGGACGCATTGTTATGAGTGAGTGATGGTTGTGTGCCACACGACGTATTGCAGATGGTCCAATTCCTTGGTGTGCGTGCTGCCCTGTGCCATGTGCATCAATGCAGTGCTCGGGGGTGTGTGGCCCATGTTATGTGTGTTGTTGCTCACAGTGTGACGTGCGCTTCATTCACTTCTGGCACATGATTTGTCATGGGCATGTTTCTTTGCGTGACTACTGTATGTGGACCAGCTGTTCGGATGACACACCTTTCATGTGACTGGGGCTGACGGATGAGATGGATGGTATGTTGTATGTGCATTGTGTGTCTGTGTGTTTGATGGGTCCAGTGGTGTTCGTGTGCATTTATGTTGTTCCACGCTGTTGCGTCTAGTGTGGTATGTCTTACATGGGCGTAGTTGTGGGATGTGTGGTTGACAGGCAGTAGGGGCTACATGGACAGGACTTCGATGGTGTTGCAGTTGTGTGTGATGGGTTGCACTGTGCCTGCCGTGTGGTTCTGTAATCAGTGTGACTTGTGCATGCAGACGTGGCTTCTTGGGTGTTGCTGTGTCTGTGATGGGTCATGTGGGGTGTGACTCTGTGGTTCATGTCCGTGTGCACATTGTTCACATGGTTGTGGCAGGGAGCAGTGCTGCGTGTTCCTCTGCTACTTGACATGTCCCATGTGTTAGTCGTAATTCAGTCCTCATGCCTCCAGTCACCCCGCCCTGTCCAGTTTCCCACCTGCAGGTTGTTTTTGAGCGTGCTCTGGACTGGATGCAACATGGTTATGGGCGGGGGGGTGCTCCATGTTGCAGGTCTGTGGGGGTGGGGGTGGTGTTATGGGTCGTGGTGATGGCTGGACACCCACTGACATTGTTTGTCCTGGGGCGGGATGTCTACCTGTCGGCTGCCGGTGTGCACTGCAGTGGCTGCTACGTGGCTGTGGGCTGTGGGCTGTGCTCCTCCTTGCTGTGCTGTGGAACTAGGGGCCTGGTGTGTGTTGTACTTCAGCTGTCCCCCTCCCACCCACTGCCTTTGTGTTGCTGCTACTTACCTGTTACTTGTCGGTTGGTGCAGCTACGGCTGCCACATGGGTGTGGGGGTGCTCGTTGTGGCGCTTCTGGAGTACTAGAGGACCTGTTGGTAGTTACGTGGCTGGCTGGGTGTACACATGCCCCCATGGTTTTGTTAGTTGATATGTTTTGGGCTGTGTGTGTGGTGGTGCCTGTTGCATGTGTGAGTGATGTGTTGTGTATTGTGTACTGGACATGGGGGTGTTTGTCCCTCGGAGCTATGTCATGGTGGTAGTGCATGTGAGTACATAGCGGTGTGCTGGTATACATTTGTTTGTACTTACCAGCCTCCACTCCCCCTGGTAATCCGGTGAGGATCTCCGGATGGATGATGACTCGCACCTTCTCCTCCCACGCTTTGAAGGTCTTGTAATGCGCGGGATTCCCTCCGCCAGTCGTGGCAGCCAGCTCTCGATTTTTGCTCTCCTTCTTCTTGACCAGGCTTTTGATGTCGTTCCACCGTTTGTTTATCTCTCCTCTGTTTCTGGGTACGGTCCCGACTGCATTGACCTGGTCTACAATTCTGTTCCACATTCTGTTTCTGGTGGCTAGTGGTGTGTGCTGGACCTGGTTGCCATAGATTTGTGCTGAGCACCTTGACGATCTCGTCGACCATGACCGTCAGCTCAGTGGAAGTGAACTTGGGCATTCTGTGTGATGCCATGGTGTTTGTGGTGCTGGTGCGGTGTGTGATGTGTGATGTGCAGGGGGTTTGTGGTGCCGGTGTTTGGTGGTGGTGGTGGTGGTGGTGGTGGGTGTGATGTGTGCGTATCTGTGGTGTGCTGCTGTCCTTGCTGTGTCACTGTGTCCTCTCCTCTCCTCTCTGCTTTGCAATGTTGCAAGGGGTTGTGGTCTGTGGAGGGGCTGCTTTTGTACTTACCTGTTTGGGTGTGTCCTGATGGTCTGTTGTTTTCAGGTGTGTTGTGGCTGGTGTTCTGGGCTTTGTAGTTTATTTGTTTGTCCAGGGGTGGTGTGTTTTCGGGATGTGTACTTTGTCTGTGTATTTGTGCGTGGGTTGCTGTGTGGACTTGTTTGCCATGTTGTGTGTGTTTGTTTGAGTCTGCGGCTGTTTCTGTGCAGGGACGTGGCAGCCATGGCTTCTGCCGTGTCCATTTTCTTCAGTGTTGTTTACGCTGGCGGGCGGTGTATTTGTTGTTTTTCCGCGCTCATGTCGGTGCGATCGTAATTTCACGTGCGGTGTCTCGACCGTGAGGGCGGGCGGTTTGTGTTGTCGTGCGTCTTTCCGTCCGTGGCGGGCGGTTTGACTCCGACTCGGGCAAGGGCGGGCGGTATTTTGTGTGTTTTTTCCGCCGCTGGCGGTTTTCGGTTCGAGGCATCATAATTGCTGGGTCGGTATTCAGACGGTGTAGGCGGGCGGATTTTTGCCGCTTTCATGGATGGCAGAATTTTTTACGCCCGGTATCGTAATGGGCCTTATAGTTGTTTAAACTATCGATTTTTTAATTAGTATTATGTATTTTAGTACATATTTTAAATGTATGTGATTTTTTTTGTATAAGTATTGTTTATGTTTTTTATTATATGTATTAAATGTTTAGTAGTTATTATTTTTCATTGATGAATAATTAGTTGTTAATTATTATTAATTAAATAATTGACAATTAATTATGGTAATTGTATGATTAATTTTAGTTGCGGGTTGTGGGGTTTATAGGGGCAAGGGGTGGGAAGTAATTTTTTTAAATTAATTAATAATTAGTCTTTGATTAATAATAATTAATTAATTGACAATATGGAAATTGTGTAATTAATTTTAGTTGCGGGTTGTGGGGTTTTTAGGGGTAAAGGGTGGGAAGTATTTTAATTTTAATTAATTAATGATTAGTTGATAATTAATATTAATTAATTCATTGCTAGTTAATTAGTGTAATTGTTTGATTATTTTTTTATATGTGGGTTTGGGTTTATAGGGGTAAAGGGTGGAGAGTAATTTAATTTTACTTACTTTATAATTTGTTGTTAAATACTATTAGTTATTTAATTGAAAAAGTTTTTCAATTGTGTAGTTAATATTTTTACAGTTTAATTTTAGGTGTGGGTTGTGGGGATTATCGGAGTAAAGGGTGGGAAGTTAATTAAATCTTATATGTTTTAATTTATTTTTTAATTAAGAATATTTGTAGAATTGATAATTGATTATGTTAATTATGCAAATAGATTTTTTTTGTTTTCGATGTGGGTTGTGAGTTGTGTGGTATTATGGGATAGGAAGTAAATAGACTAAATTTATGTAATAATTAATGGTTTTGTTGATAAATAATTTCTAAATAAAAATATTTATTTGTTTGAAAATATATATTTATTTATTTATTATAATATTTGTAGGTATTTGTGATATGTATTTAACATTATAATATGTTCTTAATTTTTTAATTTTTTATATTAAATATATTTTTAATTTAATTGTTAACATTTTTATAATTTTTTTGTTACTTTAAAAACATTTTTTTATTTTGTTGATGATATTTTGTTTGTTTTTAACTTTGAACTGACTGTAGTGAGAATAGTAAATTTTACCCCTCTGCAATCTAACACTTTTCCTATTGATGCACTTACTGGAGTGGGAATAGTACATTGTGTCCCTCCCCTATCCAACACTGTCTTGTGGATTGTTACCTGCCTTGTTATGTTGGCCTAGGCCTGGCTGCCATGCTGCTTTTCTTTGCGCACGTTACACTGAGCCGGGCCTCCCTCGCCCTTTGCTCGTGCCAAGTTCTTTTGCACTGTCTGCATTTTCTGTTGTTCACCTTTTTGGGCTCAGTCTGCACAAACATGTACAAGGTCGCATAACAATGTATTTTGGTTCTTCCTGATATGGCCAGTCTCGCGCACCCAGACATAACATTAGGTGCAATTGCCATGAAGAATTTGGTATGCTTTTAATACTGTGGTTTACTAGCGATTAACACACTTGGAGAAATCCCTTTCAGTGAGAAGAGCTATGATGTCCTGCTGATGTAATTCTGCATCTAGAGACTGAGGTATGGGGGTTCGCTAGTCAAAGCCCAGAGGTCTTCTATTATTATAATAAACTGTCTTACTGCAAGGGGAGGGTGGTAATGTTATTTATACGTTTATCCACTGAGCTCTGAGATGCTTTCCCCGTTTGTATTCTATGGAATTGTAACCATGCTGCTTATATTAGTCATATGCATTATGCTATTAGTGCTGACACGTGTACTGTACATTAGAGCACGTAAGTTGGAATAAACATTTTAACCTATCCAGTGTCTCTTCCTACGCACCTTGTGGACAAGTACGAGTGAGTGGCGAAAGAGTGTTCTTGCTTCTGTGAGTCCTGAGATAAAGATACCGTGTTCTGGGTTGTCCAAACATTAGTACTTGGGTGCTAATGGGATGCTAAGCTAGTTGGGTTGGGGTTTTTGGGTGCTACGGTATATGGTGGCAAACCACTGTATTCCAGGGTCCCATTTTCCTGTGCATAGCTCTGTGTATGTGCAGAAACCTTATGACATGGCGCGACCACCGTGGGGCAGCTTATCTGCGAGACGCTTGAGTAGTACTTGTGCTTGTCCACAAACCCCTCGCGTACGCTTCCGGAGGCGTAAGTGACGGTGATACCTCCTATATTGAATGTTTTATAGGTTCTTTCAAGCTTGATGTTATTAGAAAAGGTTAGTTAACAGACCCATTTTGTGCTCCCTGATAGGTTGTCGAATATAGTTGTTTAGTCATGGCTGGTGTGGCGATAGCTGCACATAGTCGAGGAGCACTCCGAGACCACTTAGCTGTGTATGGAGTGCCCGATGCTGGGGTCGAGTTGGTCTTTGTGGTTCAAGCCGATGCGGCTTATCACTTTGAAGTGTTTTACACTTGGATCACTTTTGAAGCGGTGGATGCAGGTGATAAGCTGTTTCATGAATATAAACCCACCGCTATTCCTGCTGCCTATCGACCCTATACTACTCTTGAAGTGCCTCTCACGGCTTGGCAGCACCGTGTTTGGTTTAATGGCGCCCTACCACAACCTAACTACCGCAGTTCGTTTAGGCCCCTTGTCAATTCAGGGGGCCACTTGGCCTGTATTGGCCGGGTATACCCCGCATCCAAATTATCTGGCATTACCGCTTGCGGAACTGCGCACTATGCATACCGAATTGGTGCGAGTGCATCGAGCCTTAGTGACATACGTTACAGGTAGCCTCCATGGAGCTGCTCCTGTAGTCGCAGGCCAACCAGCTATAGCCGCTGGAGTGACTATAAGTCCTGTCATGGTAAATTCTGTGATGGGCAAACGTCCACAAAATAAGGACGACTATCCTTACTGGCTTGCAGAAAAGTTCGATCAGATAGAAGCAGTGTTTCCACATACATCCCCAGTAGATAAACACCGCATCCTCACGATAAGTTTGCCAAAAGACATAATCCCCGATTTGACATCATGTGAAAACTGGGGTAAGGTATTCGCAGCAGTTTATTCAAAATGTTTTGGAACTCCTTCCATGACGGTTCTACCCTCTGTAATTAAAAAAGTACAGGATGAACATGGCCCTGAAGCGGCTGTGGAATTAGGGATGAGACTAGTGGGAGTGTTTGATGTAGTAGCTGAGCTGATCCTTGGAAATGTCAAGGGCGATGCTATGAACTTTCAAGTAGCGAATGCTTTGGCTTTGGTCCCAGAGTTGGACAGGCCTCGCGAATTACCGAAAATTATTGCCCGGGCTTATAAAACAATTGGAAGAAATAGCCTGGGCAACAAGCCTTTTGTAAAAATGCAAACTCAATCGCAAACACAAGTTACACAAACAAAAAGTGCATCTGAGAAAGATGATAGACCAGTCTTCACTAAAAAGAGTTGGAGACAGAAAAAACAGGGTAAGCAACAAAAGAA
This sequence comes from Calotriton arnoldi, assembly GCA_963921515.1. Lineage (NCBI taxonomy): Eukaryota > Metazoa > Chordata > Amphibia > Caudata > Salamandridae > Calotriton > Calotriton arnoldi. The sequence goes on from CAWUFW010010303.1 coordinate 529,625, forward strand.
GCCGGGGTCGAGAGGCGCTTCCCCAGTTTCGGTTTCTTCTGAACGTACTTATGATTTACGTGATAGGTCAAGGATTAAATCACCAGAAAGGTTTCAGAGCTCTGATACGCGTTCTCCTCGTTCTTCACAGGCCCAGACGTCGTCACAGGCTGGTGGAGGAGGACGGCAAGATAGAGGAAGGGGCCGAGAGGCTCCCCAAGAGCGAGACCAACCTCGACAACAAGTCAGAGGGAAAGCAGAAGATTTTCATCTTCCTCGACCGCAATTTCAGAAGAAAAAGGTTGCCGCTGTCACAGCGAAATATGCCTCAGACCGTGAGAACGAGACTCCAGAATTGGACGTGGGCAGTGACCCTCCTAGACAGCGCCGCGGAAGTTACCATAGTGCGGGAGGCGCTACGTCCTCATATGGAGGCGACAGCAACTGAAACATTCGTTACTGTAGAGACAGCTGACACGAGAGTGGCACCCCCTGACAGACTATATAATATAGTCATACAAATTGAAGGTGACATACCGCGTGAAATAAAAGGGATCTTTTGGGAAAATCTAACCTCTTCATATGACATTTTGTTAGCAGAGGTGGATTGGCCACCCCCATTCGTTTTAGCTGCACATAAAGGAGAGGAGGTAATCCTTCCAAGCTTTTCAAGGCATGTCCCAAAAGACAAAGCTGAAGCACTTGCAGCTGAGTGGGCTGTGTACCTGGCACCAGCGTTATACCGCAACCATGTGGGATGGGATGAAGAATCACCTCCTCATGCAATACCTTTGCGGTCACTACCGCAGCCACAACCCCAATATCCCATCAAACGGCAGGCAAAAGGCCCCGTCTCCGAAATTCTGACACAGTTGGAATATCAGGGAGTAATTGAACCATGCGTATCACCTATGAACAATCCCCTTTTCGTGGTCTCTAAACCCGATGGATCGTACCGCTTAGTTTTGGATTACCGGCATTTAAATACTCATTGTCGGAACTTTGCGGTGCAAAATACACACAGTTCTGCGCTTGTAGACAGTCTTGTTCGTAAAAAATACAAAACGACACTTGACCTTTCAAACGGTTTCTACACGCACAACCTAGCCCCGGAGAGTGGTCAATGGACCGCATTCACATCCGGTGGTAAATTATTCCAGTTCCGGCGATTACCCATGGGCTATAAAAATAGTCCGGGTATATTCGCCGCCCGTGTTGTTTCTTTGTTAAATGACATTGATCAAGACGCATGTTCGTACGTAGATGACATCTATCTGACGGACGACGAATTATTTCAGCATTTGTCCCGTGTGGACCGCATTATTCTTGAATTTGCGGAGCAGGGTTACAAATTTAACTTTGCTAAGTCACACATTGCTGAATTTACCGTTCTGTTCTTGGGCTATGAGCTCAATAACGAAGGTAAGGGCTTAGCCCCCATTTCTTGGAAAAATGTGCACATCTGTGCCCCCAAATACTCTGAAGAAGCTTCAGTCTTTGCTGGGTTTCCTGAACTTCGGGCGTACATACATTCCCGAATATGCCCAGCGTATCAAGCCTTTGTATGCTTTGATACAACCTACTTATTCAAGGTCTTGCTGGCTGCCTGAGCATACCTCAATTCTGCAGTCCTTGCAGACAGACCTTTTGGAGTCTAAATATCTTTTGACTCGTGATAACCACACAAACCTGGTGATTAGAATAATTCCGGGGCGGTGGGATTCACCTATTTAACCTTTAATGAAGGTGATACAGTACCTATCGCATACAAGTCACATCTGTACACTTCCGCTGAATTGCGCTTTACATCTGTTGAAAAAGTTCTAACTGCAGTGCAAATGGCGATTCTAAAAGAACGCGCACTGGCACAGGGAAAGCGGATTCTGGTGGTAACACCCTGTCCTGCCCTAGAGGCAGTAACAAAGGCAAGTGTACCGAACTCAAAAGCAATGCATCCCCGTTGGATACAATGGGCTACATCCTTGACGTCTTCGGACGTCACTTTTGTTTTTGATTCTTCTCTGCAGACTCAGGAGTTTTTGCAGTATGAATTCGTTCATCCTCCTCCTTTGTTTTTATTACCGCTTGAGGATTACAAATGTGTGATCTACACCGATGGTTCGGCGCAGCCGGCCACTGGGTCCAAGCACGCTTATTCAGCTGCATGTGCTATTGTTGCGGGTTCCTTTGTAGAATGGAACGTTCAAATCCTCTGTAGTGCACACTCGCACACTTGGAGATAGTACCGCACAATTGGCCGAGCTGCATGCATTGCTACTTGCACTTGAGTTCGCTTCACAGGATGAGACCACTCTTATTGTATGTGATTCTTTTTACTGTGTACAATCTTACAATGACAATCTGTTTTTCTGGTCGAAAACGACTACAAGGACGCAAAAGGAAGCACAATTAAGCATAAAATGCTTTGGGTTCGAGTGGCAGAATTGCAACAACGTCTGCCTCTCACACAGGTGGTTCACACCTTAGGCCATCAGCGGGTGGGCGCACACGCTATTGGTAACGATCTGGCAGATGAAGCTGCCCGTTCAGCAGTAGTCACGTGTTCAGTAGCAGCGGTTACCAGGTCCATGTCTAAAATAGACCCTGTTATATTAGCAGCTATTGCTGCAACCAAGGAAGGTAATAATTACCCTACAGGTTTCCCTTCCAAGTATTCTTACACATTAAGTCCCGATCAGGTTCCTTATGTAACTATACCTGACGTTGGAGATCGGCTGATCCCCAACGCGGACCGCAGGAGTGCCTTGATATCAGCTGCACACGAAGGCATGGCTTCTGCTCATGCAGGTGTGTCAGCTACGGTTTCCATCTTGCAGCAGCGTTATTGGTGGCGTGGATTGTATAAAGACACCCGTGCTTTTGTGCTTTCTTGCGATGTTTGTCAACAGATTAAGCCTTCCACGGTAACACGTCCACCACAAACCCCGCTCTGCATTGCTAACAGACCCTTTGGGTGTGTTTACTTGGATCACTGCGGTCCATTCTCATCAGACACTGCCTATAAATACATCTTAGTGGCAGTGGACTCGTGCACACGGTTTCTCTGGGTCTGGCCACAACGGAGTGCTGACGCCCGAAATGTAATCAGGGATTTGCGTGTCTTTGTGGGAATTTTCGCATGCGGCACCTTCCATTCGGACCAAGGTCCAGCGTTTGCCTCTAGGGCTTACAAGGATGCAATGGCTTCGCTTGGGGTGCGGGTGAAATTTTCGTCTCCGTATAGGCCTGAGGGCAACTCTATCGTTGAACGAATGAACCGTGACTTAAAGCAATCCTTAACAGCTAGGGTTATAGGTACTGGCAGGAACTGGCTGGCCCATTTGTATACCGTTCAGCGTGCACTTAATAATCTCCCTAGAAGACCTCTGGGTGGGCGGACCCCATACGAAATGCTCTTTGGCATAAGAATGTTTGTGCCTGACCTTGAGGGTCCAGACATCGCGGCGCAATCCGCCAAGTTTGATGTAGATAACCATTCTGCTATGTTACAGGACTTACAAGAAGCCCGAGACAAACTTGCAACTACACATTTGCCTTCAGCCACAGATCCTGCGTTGCAGATTCCGGTAGCCGGCTGGCTTCCGAAAGGTTGGAGAACTGGTTCGAGAGAAGGTTGAAAACAAAAAGAATTTGGCCCCTCTTTTCGTGCACCGGTTCCAGTTCTTGGCCTGAAGGGAACACGTACAGTCATTTTACCACCGCTTCCTGGTCGCAAAGAGAACAGATACATCTCAGTTGAAAATGTCAAGCTACAGCGCCTGGCCGATCCTGAATAGTGTCACACCAGCGGTCTCTTGTCCTGCCATTTATCGGACATATGTTCATAGTCCATCTGCACGAACGATCGCTGATGCTGTAATTGAGATGGTTGATTTGCCTGAAACTACGATTGATCCCCAACTCTCCACCAATATCGACGAGGACGAGTATACTTATCCTGCATCAGAATCGGTGGCACATCAACCAACAACGCCACTTGGCCCGGCTCGTTATTCTTTTGATTCGGATTCCACCTCTTCAAAAGTCCCATCCAAGTTCAGTGTTTTTGTATCCTGGTTTAGAGACAATTTTTTGATTCCACCCTGGACATACCTCTGGTTGGTACTTTTCTTGATATTTTTGTTCATGTCCATTGGCTTTGTCACAGTGTTTTTTCTACTAATTAATGGTCACTATTTACCTGAACGCTCTGCTGTAGACTCTGTTTCTGGAACTTTGGCTCCTCATTCCTCGTCTCACATCATGAAGCGTGACCACACATTTGTGAACATTTCAGCCTTCCCAGTTGCTGATGGCATCGTATGGGATGCAGTGAACTATCAAATCCATGGTCCGACGGAAATTATTAATGTACCTAATGTCCTTCGTGTTTCAATGGGTGATGTAGTACAAAATAATATTCATTCTGATGATTGGGATGTGCATGCCGTTGAAGCATTGTTTGCCGATTTAAAATATTATGCATCTTTTAATGCTGAAGATCTATATATGAATTCTGCTAATTATGCCGATTTGTATTGTTACCAACATTGGGGTAATCATTTTCTTCATAAGCCCAGTGCCCTGCGAAGTTCTGTTAACTTCACCCAATGGGAACATTGTCCAAACCCCTTGCCAGGTAGCTCTCAAACTCTTCGGAATAAGTTTAATTATTTTACTGATTTTAATCGGTCGAACCCTGCATCCTATTATTTTAGACTAAATAACACATCAACTCAGAAAATTATGTTGACACACACCAAATTGCTTTATTCAGGTTCCTTTCTGAGTGCCCTAGCTGTGGGTGGTTATGAGTACTGGGACAATACAGTGGATTTAAAATCTATTTGGGGCTCCAAGCCATGGCAGGTACAGGGAACCGAGGCGTTGCATCGTGCTTGCCTCATCCCTACCCAAATTATGTTCCTAAATGCTTCCATCTATCAGACTACATGTTGGGGCTTAGCAACCACTAAACAATTGAATACGCCATCAATACCATCCCTGTCGAGTTTTCCAAATGAAAGCTCACGATTCAATATGTCCATTGTGTCCCTGCAGGCAATGTTACAGAATAATTCGTTTAATGTTTCTAAGCTGGTTCAGTCACCCTGGTTAATATGGCCTATATCATCTAATGCATGTCAAATGCGTTTTCATGATACTGGTGCTAGCTACACACAGAATAGGCCTGATCCGAGGTTTACTGATGCCCGTACTGTCACTACATACTCTGTTGGTAAATTATGCAAACAATGGCTGCAACATTCGTCCCTTGATTCTGTTAAACAACATTTGTCCCTCCTTACAGGCAATATTGATCTGTCCGACTTTGTTTTGGGACCTCGTGGTCCCCGACCTAAGAGATTCATTTATGAAACATATAATGAACTCTGGAAGCTATCACAAATGGAAGCTGCTTCCCGTCTTCGGGAAATAGATCAAGCAAATATGGAAAAAGTGCTCGCTGTTGTTGACAATAGTATTAATACCCTGTCTTCTCGCATTTACACTTTAGAGAATATTGTGTCCTCTGTTGTTGATATTGTACAAGATGATGTTTCTGTGTTATATCATGGTCAGAATCAATTGCGCTCAGTTATGCAGTTTGCATGGACTTTGCAAACACTTAAGTTGGGTAAAGTTCCTTGGCATTTCTTGAACACCTCTGCCTTATTTCTACCTTTTAACTTAACTGATAAACAGCAATTTATGTCCATGAAGGATGCAACTTACACTCTATTACATATCGAAAAGGTGGATCCTTTGCCGTTCTCTGTTGCAGAACTCGATTCTGCTGTATGGCTAGTCCATGGGGTTATAGCTTTACCATTTTCCTTGTTTGAATTTGACTCGTGCATGAAACATTATCCTGTGGGCCGTTACCGGCCATTGGGCAGTGCTTTCCTGCATGAACTCTGGTCCTTGCCTTTCATGTATAAATGCCTTCGGGACGGCAAGGAAGTCTTTCTCACGGGGGAGTACTGCGACTCGACTATAGGTCATTCGCTTATTTGTAAACACATTAAATTGCATGGCTCATGTAGCGTTTCTTCTCCTAATCTTGCTTGTGTGCTGAAAGGTATTCCTGCTCCTGTTATTTCACCTACTTTCACTCTCCTTTCCAATGGTAGTTATTTACTTTTAAATAACGAAAACTGTTGTGGCCTGCAGGCTGGCATTCCTTACATTGTAACAGTTTCGCACAGAGTTGTCTGCTGCAAAAATGTGCTTTATCCTCCCCCTCATGGCAAGGTTGATATCTCTATTTGGCCTTCCATCCCTACCATGGAAGCTGATTTCAATAGACTGAGCAGAATAAAGGCACTATTATTAAACGAGGAAGTTATGCTCACGTCCGCCCGGGAGACATTCATTCTCCAGGTGGCGAGTACCCACAGTGAAATACAGGCCCTTTTAAACACTAATCTCCCCCAACATTTTGGGGAGTTAATACATCGTATTTTTAACGCATCTAACACTGAAGGCCTAGTACACTTTTTTAAGGTCGTTGGGTCGGGCTTGGTGTCCTCCTTCCAAACTATTTTTGGTGTCATCCCGGCTTTCATACATTCTATATTTTCCAGTGTCTTTGGCGGTTTCCCATTGATCCTCGCTTTAGCGGCTGGTGTCTTGCTCTTAATTTGCTTTCTGCGCAATGGCTGCTCCCCGATGGGACCTGCTCGATCCAGAACGCCTCCAGCTGCTCCGTGAGCGCCTTTTGGCCGGTTTTGGTGTCTTGCCATTGGCGACACTGAGTGTGTCATATACTCTTTCATTTCGCTTTGCGTATTTCACTTGCGTGCAACCTGTGATGACTTGTGTCCGCTGTCCTTTCACCTGGACTCTGGATTATTGCCTCTCCAATTCGTCATTGTCTGTTCCGGATTTTGTTCAGTTGATGGGTCCCTTAGAGGCCCATGAGCAGGACTGTTCCGTCGCTGGCTGTATGGCGCGTGCGGCTGCACTGGGGATTTTGGCGCAATGGGATATCTGGGCGGCTGCCCAGGATCTCCTACAACGAAGCTGTTTTAATTATCACGCAAGCTGTCCCGCATTGCTTATGGATGCTCCCTTTGCTGAGGAGCATTCCTGCTCTTTTGAACTCATGGATTGGATGGCATCTATGTTTTTTGACGATTCCAATGATGAACTCTTGGAGGGTATGGCTTTTTTCTGTACTTTCACTTTCGTGGATTGACCTGCCCTTCGCCGTTTGGGCGCTCCCTGTGCTCCAACGGCTCTGTTTTTCCTCTGTCCTGGCCGCCGGACTGTCCAGGGGAGGGTGTCTTGTGGATTGTTACCTGCCTTGTTATGTTGGCCTAGGCCTGGCTGCCATGCTGCTTTTCTTTGCGCACGTTACACTGAGCCGGGCCTCCCTCGCCCTTTGCTCGTGCCAAGTTCTTTTGCACTGTCTGCATTTTCTGTTGTTCACCTTTTTGGGCTCAGTCTGCACAAACATGTACAAGGTCGCATAACAATGTATTTTGGTTCTTCCTGATATGGCCAGTCTCGCGCACCCAGACATAACATTAGGTGCAATTGCCATGAAGAATTTGGTATGCTTTTAATACTGTGGTTTACTAGCGATTAACACACTTGGAGAAATCCCTTTCAGTGAGAAGAGCTATGATGTCCTGCTGATGTAATTCTGCATCTAGAGACTGAGGTATGGGGGTTCGCTAGTCAAAGCCCAGAGGTCTTCTATTATTATAATAAACTGTCTTACTGCAAGGGGAGGGTGGTAATGTTATTTATACGTTTATCCACTGAGCTCTGAGATGCTTTCCCCGTTTGTATTCTATGGAATTGTAACCATGCTGCTTATATTAGTCATATGCATTATGCTATTAGTGCTGACACGTGTACTGTACATTAGAGCACGTAAGTTGGAATAAACATTTTAACCTATCCAGTGTCTCTTACTACGCACCTTGTGGACAAGTACGAGTGAGTGGCGAAAGAGTGTTCTTGCTTCTGTGAGTCCTGAGATAAAGATACCGTGTTCTGGGTTGTCCAAACATTAGTACTTGGGTGCTAATGGGATGCTAAGCTAGTTGGGTTGGGGTTTTTGGGTGCTATGGTATATGGTGGCAAACCACTGTATTCCAGGGTCCCATTTTCCTGTGCATAGCTCTGTGTATGTGCAGAAACCTTATGACAACACCTTCCCTATTGATGCACTGACTGGAGTGGGAATAGTACATTTTATCCCTCCCCTATCCAACACTTTCCCTACTGTTGCACTCACTGGAGTGGGAATAGTAAATGTTATCCGTCCGCTATCCAACACTTTCCCTACTGTTGTACTCACTGGAGTGGGAATAGTAATTTTTACCCCTCCGCTATCCAACACTTTCCCTACTGTTGCACTCATTGGAGTGGGAATAGTAATTTTTACCCCTCTGCTATTCAACACTTTCCCACTGGAGTGGGAAATTTAAGATTAAAGATTTTTAAATAGTTTAATGTTTTAATTTATAAGAGAATGTTTTTTTAAAATAGATTTTATGTTATTGGTATATATATATATATATATATATATATATATATATATATATATATATATTCACTGAAAAAACCATAGGTTTTAGGGACAGTTATAGTTACTTGGACATTGCACTCGTACAAAACCCGTGAAATTCCCCCGTTATAGTTAGTTCAGCTAACTATAACTCGCGCCCGCAATGCACTGCTGATGACGTCACATATTACATCACTCATGACATGGTCAGTGACATCACTGATGACATCACTGATGACATCTCAAATGACATCACTGATGACATCATCCAGTGACTGTGTGTTTCTGTAAAGTTTAAATATTTTTAAAATATATAGGAAAAGACGTATTGAAGAATGAGTGGGTGTGTAAGTGTCTGTATGGATGATTTAGTAGGTGCGTGACTGACTCTATAAGTGAGTGATTTAACGTATCTTACTGAATGCATGGGTTAGTGACTAAACTGGGTGTATGTCTGTATCCGTCTGTCTGTTGCAGTGTAAGTGGCTGCATGTGTTTGTGAATAGCTAAATGATTTTCTATATGAGTTATTGAATGCTTGTCTGAGTATCTGTATGGGTGCCTGAGTGTTTGTGTGGGAGGGGTGTGTGCAACTCTGTGCATAGATGTGTGAGTGGGTGATTCACTGGGTGGATGGTTTCAAGAGTGCATCTGTGATAGACTGTATGGGTGGGTAAGTGTGTGTAAGAGTGTGTTAGTGAGTGAATGTATGTCCCAGTGGTACATGTGTGAGTAACTACATATGTGAAAGGCAGTATATATGTGTGTTGGAGTATATAAATAGCTATAAGCAAGAGTGAGTGATTGTGATAGTGGCTGTATGGATGATTGTGTGCTTGTATCAGTGATTGTATAAGAGCGTAACAATGTGCTACTATTTGTATGAGTAAGTGAGCTGGTGTGTGTATAACTGTATAGGTGAGTAAATGGCAGTGTGTTTAATTATTTGCATGACTGACTAAGGGGCCGATTCCGATCTCGGTCGGAGGCGCACCCAATACTATTCGGTCGGGAAAAAAGCCATGCGAAAGCCAGTTTCCCGACCGATCCGTACAGCACACCGAACGAGCAAGTACGATGCGCACAACAGCAAAAATCCCGGCCGAGCCGTACTCACCCAAACCAGGTCCTGTTCTCCGACCGAGGCGAATCCGGAAACGCCGAATCGAGTCGCACGGAAGGGAAAATGCAGCCCCGTCCGGCCGGACAAGTACGATGCGCTTTCCGTACGCGCCGAACCCGTCGCTACGCACGGCACGTCAAAGCATCCGGGAGAGGCGCACATAAGCTCCGAATCGCGCCACAACACGATCCACGGCTACGAGACGAACACAGCACAGACGAGGACGACGCGAGCGACGAGGACGAAGCGAAGCGACGAGGACGAAGCCAAGCGACGAGGACGACGCGAAGCAACGAGAAGGACGAACGACACGAACCAACCATGAATCCCTTCGTCCCGATCATACCAATATTCTACATCTACTACCGGAACAGGCACGGACGCGTACGGCGCAGAAGGTAAGTCAGACACCAACCACAAAACACATACAACACGTACACGACACATCACACACATACACTGGGAATCTGAATATACTTGCAACAGCAGCACCATAGGGGCGGGATGCCCATCACCAATGCCACATATGCACACAGGGGCCTGAATGCGCGCCACCACCCCAACCCAGGGGGGCTGGATGCCAACCACCACAACCACCCTTAGCCAGGGGGTGCCAGATGCCCACCACCACTACCACCCTTAGCCAGGGGGGCTGGATGCCTACCACTACTACCACCCTCACCCAGGGCGGGCTGGATGCCTACCACCACCCTTAGCCAGGGGGGCTGGATGCCTACCACTACTACCACCCTCACCCAGGGGGCAGGATGCCTACCACTACTACCACCCTCACCCAGGGGGGCAGGATGCCTACCACTACTACCACCCTCACCCAGGGGGGCAGGATGCCTACCACTACTACCACCCTTAGCCAGGGGGGCTGGATGCCTACCACTACTACCACCCTCAACCAGGGGGGCTGGATGCCTACCACTACTACCACCCTTAGCCAGGGGGGCTGGATGCCTACCACTACTACCACCCTTACCCAGGGGGGGCTGGATGCCCACCACTACTACCACCCTTAGCCAGGGGGGCTGGATGCCTACCACTACTACCACCCTTAGCCAGGGTGGCAGGATGCCTACCACTACTACCACCCTTAGCCAGGGTGGCAGGATGCCTACCACTACTACCACCCTTAGCCAGGGTGGCAGGATGCCTACCACTACTACCACCCTTAGCCAGGGGGGCAGGATGCCTACCACTACTACCACCCTTAGCCAGGGGGCAGGATGCCTACCACTACTACCACCCTTAGCCAGGGGGCAGGATGCCTACCACTACTACCACCCTTAGCCAGGGGGCAGGATGCCCACCACTACTACCACCCTCACCCAGGGGGCAGGATGCCCACCACTACTACCACCCTCACCCAGGGGGGCAGGATGCCCACCACTACTACCACCCTTAGCCAGGGGGGCAGGATGCCCACCACTACTACCACCCTCACCCAGGGGGCAGGATGCCCACCACTACTACCACCCTCACCCAGGGGGGCAGGATGCCCACCACTACTACCACCCTCACCCAGGGGGGCAGGATGCCCACCACTACTACCACCCTTAGCCAGGGGGCAGGATGCCCACCACTACTACCACCCTCACCCAGGGGGGCAGGATGCCCACCACTACTACCACCCTCACCCAGGGGGGCAGGATGCCCACCACTACTACCACCCTTAGCCAGGGGGCAGGATGCCCACCACTACTACCACCCTCACCCAGGGGGGCAGGATGCCCACCACTACTACCACCCTTAGCCAGGGGGCTGGATGCCTACCACTACTACCACCCTTAGCCAGGGGGCAGGATGCCCACCACTACTACCACCCTCACCCAGGGGGGCAGGATGCCCACCACTACTACCACCCTTAGCCAGGGGGGCAGGATGCCCACCACTACTACCACCCTTAGCCAGGGGGCTGGATGCCTACCACTACTACCACCCTTAGCCAGGGGGCAGGATGCCTACCACTACTACCACCCTTAGCCAGGGGGCAGGATGCCCACCACTACTACCACCCTCACCCAGGGGGGCAGGATGCCCACCACTACTACCACCCTCACCCAGGGGGGCAGGATGCCCACCACTACTACCACCCTTAGCCAGGGGGCAGGATGCCCACCACTACTACCACCCTCACCCAGGGGGCAGGATGCCCACCACTACTACCACCCTTAGCCAGGGGGCTGGATGCCTACCACTACTACCACCCTTAGCCAGGGGGCAGGATGCCTACCACTACTACCACCCTCACCCAGGGGGGCAGGATGCCCACCACTACTACCACCCTTAGCCAGGGGGCAGGAAGCCCACCACTACTACCACCCTTAGCCAGGGGGGCAGGAAGCCTACCACTACTACCACCCTTAGCCAGGGGGCAGGATGCCTACCACTACTACCACCCTTAGCCAGGGGGCAGGATGCCTACCACTACTACCACCCTTAGCCAGGGGGCAGGATGCCTACCACTACTACCACCCTTAGCCAGGGGGCAGGATGCCCACCACTACTACCACCCTCACCCAGGGGGCAGGATGCCCACCACTACTACCACCCTCACCCAGGGGGGCAGGATGCCCACCACTACTACCACCCTTAGCCAGGGGGCAGGATGCCCACCACTACTACCACCCTCACCCAGGGGGGCAGGATGCCCACCACTACTACCACCCTCACCCAGGGGGGCAGGATGCCCACCACTACTACCACCCTTAGCCAGGGGGCAGGATGCCCACCACTACTACCACCCTCACCCAGGGGGCAGGATGCCCACCACTACTACCACCCTTAGCCAGGGGGCTGGATGCCTACCACTACTACCACCCTTAGCCAGGGGGCTGGATGCCTACCACTACTACCACCCTCAACCAGGGGGGCTGGATGCCTACCACTACTACCACCCTTAGCCAGGGGGCTGGATGCCTACCACTACTACCACCCTTACCCAGGGGGCTGGATGCCCACCACTACTACCACCCTTAGCCAGGGGGCTGGATGCCTACCACTACTACCACCCTTAGCCAGGGTGGCAGGATGCCTACCACTACTACCACCCTTAGCCAGGGTGGCAGGATGCCTACCACTACTACCACCCTTAGCCAGGGGGCAGGATGCCCACCACTACTACCACCCTCACCCAGGGGGCAGGATGCCCACCACTACTACCACCCTTAGCCAGGGGGCAGGATGCCCACCACTACTACCACCCTCACCCAGGGGGCAGGATGCCCACCACTACTACCACCCTCACCCAGGGGGGCAGGATGCCCACCACTACTACCACCCTTAGCCATGGGGGCAGGATGCCCACCACTACTACCACCCTCACCCAGGGGGGGCAGGATGCCCACCACTACTACCACCCTTAGCCAGGGGGGCTGGATGCCTACCACTACTACCACCCCCACTCATAGGATGGACAATGCATGACACAACAAGCACACCACAACCTAGGGAATGCAAGATTAAGACATCCCCCCACCACCATGACAAGCGTGTGAGCAGGCTGTGTCAAATGCCTACAACACCGAACATGACATTGAACATACAATGTGACCCCCTAGCACATGTGCCACACATATATGTGTGTGGCACCCACAATGCAAGCAGCCCATGACCATTGTGGCAATGGGGCCTAAACCCCCATCATCACAGTGACCAAAAGGCAAGTGTGGGGTCCATAGCTGAAGCACATTTTGACCATTGTGGCAATGGGGTCTAAACCCCCATCATCACAGTGACCAAAAGGCAAGTGTGGGGTCCATAGCTGAAGCACATTTTGACCATTGTGGCAATGGGGTCTAAACCCCCATCATCACAGTGACCAAAAGGTAAGTGTGGGGTCCATAGCTGAAGCACATTTTGACCATTGTGGCAATGGGGTCTACACCCTCATCATCACAGTGACCAAAAGGTAATTGTTGACAAAGAAAGAGCTGCAACTGCCAAACTGCATGGATCATTCCTGGTCACAGAACCAAAAACTCATCTGTGGCAAAGTAGTGTATGTGTCCCATTGCAACATAAATTGGGGGAGCCAAATACTGCAGTGCAAATGAAACATTCCTTTGGCCATGTGCAGACAAACAACACCCATGGGGGCTGAGACCGTCAACAGTCATCAATGACACAATGACAGAAGTGACCATCAGAATGCAGACCCACATATTTGCACCAATGGGCACACAAATGCAGATACCCTGTGGAGACAGCAGATGTGAGGTGAACAGATACCATACCATGGCAGCAATGGGACACACAAACCATGATCACTGTGCTGACCGATGACCTAGGAGTCCCAGGGACAGCAGGGGAAACACACCAAACAACATACAGCCAATGGCACACCCAAGATATGCCAATGCAGTGGTGCAGATGCACAAACACAAACAGGCAGACCAACACTGTCATCATACACAGCAGGTGAGGGGTGGGGGTGCCAGTGTCCCCAGGCAACAACACAACACATGAGGAGAGCTGAATACCAATCATACAGATGTGCATACACTGCCACACTAAGGTAACTCATGGATCCAAATCCCCTATGTGGGCAAGCAGGCATTGACAGGTGAGAGGGAGCACAAAACACACATGTCACACAGGCACGTAGGAACAACAACTGACACAGCAAGTCACAGACACACCACAGCACCACCCCCAGGGCCCCCACAATGTGGTGACCCTGGGCTGAAGAAAAATACCACTGTGATGACAAAGCTAAATGTCGTTCACACTGTGAACCACAGTCAGGTGTCCTGAGCAACTAACTACCATCACACCTACACAAGCACAAATCAATCAGCATGGCCAGTAAGCCAAGGCCAACATGGAGGCAGGGGACTAGCCGGGCAACAACTCTCATCTGCACACACTCAAGACCACACCCCTCGACCTCCAACAATGTGCAGCAGTGAAGTACACATGCACTGGTGACATTGCACATGCACCCATTACTATTCCAGGGTGGTGGGTGGGAACCAAGGTGTAGAAACACATCACACATGGACACTCAACAAGACTCCTGACTGTCTGACACACTGCACACTACGCTGTACATGGACATGACGGCAATACCACACCGACCAATGGGATCCCAGCCACAGTCACACACCAATGAAGAAGCCAAGGTCACCCACAAAGAACACACATAGACAACAACCAACATTGCAGCCCGGACCCTAAGGAGTGCCAGCAGTCACACACACAACGTGTCACAATCACTGAAAGATAACACAAACTGGAAATCACATGACAGGGGCAAACAACAAGTGCCAAAGGGAAACCTGACTGTGACCCATCTGCGTCAGCACACAAACTCTGCCCTGACAGCAAACACACCTATTGGGTGACACCCTGATGACCAGTAATGTGCCATGCACCCACATCACAGAGAACACAGGGAGAAGACTTTGGGGGAACATAGCTCAAGTCAGCAAGCATCACAAACAGGTACAACACTAGGGATCACAGCATGCGCAGATGAATGGAAGTGAACACACAGACATGCACATACAACACACACCTTGGGCGCAGGCAATGTCACACGTGTACACACTGCCATGAGGGGACTCCACTCCTGTGTGAGGAAAGCTGTGCCATATGTTGCCTCAGTAGGGCCCCATCATGTCAGCTGAGCACTTGGTCACACAATCAACAATTAGCACCAAATGAGGGCTCCCATCACATCAGCCTGGTCATGGATGTGCCAACGGAATCATCAGCACAGATCCAACACACTTGTATAGCAATGTTGCACTGACTACACGGATGAGTCCCTCCCCATTGATGCCCAAACCTGCATGTCCACTGGAGATGGCAACACGGTCAGGGAAGTAGACAAATGCAACGATGGCAGGCACAACAGATGTGCAGGGGTGGAAGCCACAGATATGAAATTGCCAATGTAAGTAGGAAACCCATTGCCAAATACTGAACACATGACACCCTCAGATGCTGCTATTGATGACATGGATACACCACATGATAGGACACATTCCCCCTGGACCACATGGGTTCCTGCACAGTAACACTTCATAATCATGAGACCAGATATCACCATCACTGCAGCAAGGGCATGGTTAGCTGCACCAACAACATGTACATCTGAAGCATGAGCACTAGAGAAAAGAAAGTTGCTTTATTCAGCATATGTGTTGAGGCCAAACGAAGTCCTGAAAAAAGAGCAAAGGCCAATGGCCAGTCCATTGTCAAAGTTCAAACAGGGTGACACTGGCAGATGTCACCCTACGCATGCCTGCACAATACCAGGGACAATCCACTAGGAGGGGCAACCGGGGGGCAGGCCAGGCACCGCAGGGACAGGATCAGGGCTCACCAGGGGGAGTCAGGGAAGGGGTGGTGGGTGCTGGAGAGCCACTGACAACTGCAGTGGAGGTGTCTGACATGGTGTGTGCCGGCACAACTGGGGGGCATGACACAGATGTCGTGGGTGCCGGCACAACTGCAGTGGACCCTGCAGATGGGGTGGACAGGTCCGCCACTGCAGTGCCCAAGTCAGACAGGGCGGTAGTGGACTCCACTGCAGTGCCTACCTCCAGGGGAGGAGAATGGGGAACAGGCAAGGTGGGTTGGACAGAGGGGGGGACACCCTCACCACATCAGTGGCACAGACAAGCGCAGCGGGGGGTGTGGTGCTGGGAGAGCAAGTGGCAGGGGGAGAAGGCCGGAGCATCTTGGGGATGGTATATCTGTGGGTGGGGGAACCTGGGGCAGGGTGTGGTGGGGGCACCTGTGCAGTGGGGGCCTGAGGGATGGAGGACGGAGACCTTGTGCCTGAGCTGCAGGGCGGTGGCGGGGTCTTGCTCTTAGCACTCCGGGGGGACTTGCGGGTGGGGGCCTCAGTCCGTCTGCGCCTGGGGGAGGGTGTCCGGGGGCGAGGGGCACTCTGCTCCGTGTGGGTGGGCTTCCTCTTCCCCCGGGATGCTGGAGCAGCTTCATCGGTGGGGAAGAGGCCGAGGTCACAGAGGAAGAGCTGCTGTGACTTTGGGGTTGCAGGTGAGGCAAGGGAGGGTGCTTTGGAGGGAGAGGGAACTGAGGACTGCGCAGTGCATGTGGATGCGTGTGTGTGTTCCAGGGCCCCATCCCCTGTGAGTCTGGCTTCAGTCCCCTGAATGTGCGTGCGTGTGCGTTTTGTCATTGGCGTGTGTGTCAGTGTGCTGGATGTGTGTGTGCTGGTGTGTGCCAGTGTGTGTGTGCCTGGGATGGGTAAGGTGCTGGGGAGTGTGGATGGAGCAGAGGCAGGAGGGGTGAGGGACCGTTTGAGGAGGGACACTGCTGCCGTCAGGGAGGAGTCCATGGACCTATTGCCCCTCTGTAGGTCAGACATGCCCGATGAGATGCCCTCCATGAACGACACCAGCTGAGTCAACAGCGCGGTGTGCGCATGGAGGACACTCAGCATGGCTGTCTGCCCTACATGGAGCTGGCGAAGGAGGTACACAGACTCCTCACTCAGGGCAGCAGGGGACACAGGGGCAGGGGGTGCGGTGCCTGGCCCAAAGGAGACACGCTCCCGGACATGGGAGCCTCCACGGACCTGGGGAATGGGAGCCGATGGGAGGGCGGTGGTGGTGCTGGTGGTGGCGGGGACAGCAACACTAGCTGGGGTGTGGTGGCTGCTGACACCCGCCTCCACAAGGGAGTCATCCTCCGAGTTGCTCTGGTCCTCAGCTGAGGTGGATGCTGCTGAGGACTCCTCGGTGTGGCTCCCCTCGCCCTCCGTGCCACTGGGTCCCTCCGACCACTCCTCGGCTGCTGACCCAGTCTGGCTCTCCGGCTCCTCCTGGTCCGTGGAGCTGTCCCCTTCCGTGGCCGTGGATGTATCTGCAAACAATGGGGAAACAGACAGACATCAGTCACCTGCACATAACGCACACACCACTGTGAGCACAGCACATCACAGAGCAAGCCCTGGCATCATTAGTTGTACATTGCTAAAAGTGCACTAATTGAACAGGAGAAGTCAATTGTCAGTCTGATGCCAAGCATGGCACTCACATCCCACATGGCCTTGCACCCATCTGTCTGGTGTCTGTTGGATTGCAACACCCCAGTGTTGACACATGCACCAAGTACACAGTAGTTGGACAGTGCAGAGGACACGGTGTGGACACATCACAGCTCTTGCCACTGAGTCAGTACAGGTTTACGGATGTAAGGGATGCCCAGAGTCAAATAGGAAATGCATGTGATGCATACCAGCGACAGACACCATGATGCACCCATGTCCTGATAGCCAGCGCCACTATGGTGTGCATGTAGCACATGTCACTCCCCTGCAGGATCACCAATCAGTAGACACATGCCATGGCGGAGGCATGACTGCAAAGTCATACATCACTGTCTCAGTGATGTATGACTTTGCAGCCAGACAACAACACTCTGCACTGTGTCACAATAGTAGGTCATGGGGAATGCAAGTCCTGGAGCTGCACAAGTGCACATGTACATCCCCCCACAACACATCCTCTTAACCCTCATCTGTCCAGGTCATACCTATTGGACATATGGGAGACCTGTGACACTACCCTCTGAACCTGAGCCCCTCACACTCTGCTGTGCATGGGGAACAGCTGCCTGAACTTCACATTTACATGCCCCAGTCTGCATGGGCAGCTGATCAGACACCTATGTGTCACACAAGTATCGTCTCCTATGGTCACATCTCCAGTGGCATGCTGAGCCCCTACCAAGAAACTCCACAGCAGTCCTGGCGACTAATCCACAGCACACTGACACAGAGGCAGACACCTGAGGGGCAAATCACTGTGCACAATGTGTCCTCTGATACACGGGAGTGGGAGTACAGAGTGTATTGTATGGCCTGGAGTAGGCATGACTGTCCAGCCCCACATGAATGAGGGATGAGCCCTGGACTGTAGGCAGCTGGCTAAGTATGTGTGACACACGTCATATACATACTCCTGGGGCCCAAACATTGTTCCCACCCGCAGCATGGGTGTGTGCCAGGTACCCCAGCCACATGTGGTGGATCAGCTCAGCAATTGGACCACAGATCAAAGTAACACGCTGAATACATGTCAGAATACAGGCATTGTGTAAGCAATGGACCCACCCATGATGCCCACCACAGAGTCAGGGAAACAGATGCTGTCTCCCACCTTGAGTCAAGCAAACTGCAAGGACACAGTCCTAAGTGACAGAATTCCCTGCATGTAAGGGCCACACCTGGGTATCAGATGAGGAGTGGGCAGTGCACAATAGAGGGACATGGCTCCTGGACAACATGACTGCTGTACTGTGGCAGTTCAACCTGGCCCAAGGAGGGCACATAACATGTTAGACAGAGTACACAGTGCAGTCTTTGACTCACCCCTCCTTGCTGCTCTCTGGCCTTCAGCTGCCCATCCAGGTCTGGAAAGACCACCGCCAGGATCCTGAGCATGTGGGGGGTCAGGGTCCGTGTTCCGCCCCTCCTGCGAGGAGGCGACAGCTTCAGCTGGACCCGTGCAATCCTCCGGGTCCAGCCCCGAAGGTCCTGCCACCTCTTTTGGCAGTTGCGGATCCGGCGCTTGTAGACCCCCACGGACCGGACAGCCCGGACGATGTCCTTCCAGATCTCATGCTTCCGATGGGCAGAAGCCTGTCAGGATGACAAAGTGATAAGGACATTACTACACATGCAACATATCCGTGCATGACACAGTTGCATATACATGTCGCAATCACAGGGGCACATGGTGTACCCAGGCAGTGCACGGCTGCCCATGGACAGTTTTCCAGAAGTCACTACATGGTATCATAGCATGGGGAGTAAAACCCTGTTCAGAAGCACTGTCACTGCACCATACCTGTCCAGTGCAAGTCACTACACACTATGGGGGGTGACAACTACTCAGTGAGCCTGCTAGCCAGTGGTGTGCTGACTCTCAGCCTTGCTAGTCAGACAAAATGCACATTCAGAAAGGCAGTGCACAGAACACTCACCTGCTCCCCTGGTGTCCCATACAGCTTGCTGTACTGTGGAAGTAGGCTGTCCAGCAGGGCCTGGTTCTCTTCAAGGCTGAAGGCTGGGGCTCTCTCCACAGTACGTGCCATTGCAGGGTCCAGAGGGGCAGAGACAGCAGCAGTGCAGTGGCAGATGTCGTCCTGGAGCATGTAGTGCAGGCAAGTGGGCTCTCAGGGGAACATGCAGCAATATATATGTGCTGGAGAGGCAGATACTGTCCCTTGTGTCCAAAGTGATAGGTCCAAGTCGTTTGCATCTTCTGAATATGGCCAATCCATGGAATAGCAGCACCAAAACACGCCCACAGCATCCTTCAAAATTTCAACTTCATGACATACATGATTTTGCAACATTGTTGTGGGTGACCAACTGATTTTCCAGCAACCGACTCGTTCGAATATTCGAAAACGCGTCCGTTGCCAGGCAAGCCCATTGTCAATGGGTGCGCACCGATCGGTCCATTGAGGTACAACGCGCACAGGGGTACAACGCGTACCCGCACACATTGAAAGCAATGGGCCGGCCGGAGGCACCGATCGGTCCATTGCTGTTCAACGCGCACAGGGGTACAACGCGTACCCGCACACATTGAATGCAATGGGCCGGCCGGAGGCACCGATCGGTCCATTGCAGTACAACGCGCACAGGGGTACAACGCGTACCCGCACACATTGAAAGCAATGGGCCGGCCGGAGGCACCGATCGGTCCATTGCTGTTCAACGCGCACAGGGGTACAACGCGTACCCGCACACATTGAAAGCAATGGGCCGGCCGGAGGCACCGATCGGTCCATTGCTGTTCAACGCGCACAGGGGTACAACGCGTACCCGCACACATTGAAAGCAATGGGCCGGCCGGAGGCACCGATCGGTCCATTGCTGTTCAACGCGCACAGGGGTACAACGCGTACCCGCACACATTGAATGCAATGGGCCGGCCGGAGGCACCGATCGGTCCATTGCAGTACAACGCGCACAGGGGTACAACGCGTACCCGCACACATTGAAAGCAATGGGCCGGCCGGAGGCACCGGTCGGTCCAGTGCAGTACAACGCGCACAGGGGTACAACGCGTACCCGCACACATTGAAAGCAATGGGCCGGCCGGAGGCACCGATCGGTCCATTGCAGTACAACGCGCACAGGGGTACAACGCGTACCCGCACACATTGAAAGCAATGGGCCGGCCGGAGGCACCGATCGGTCCATTGCTGTTCAACGCGCACAGGGGTACAACGCGTACCCGCACACATTGAAAGCAATGGGCCGGCCGGAGGCACCGATCGGTCCATTGCTGTTCAACGCGCACAGGGGTACAACGCGTACCCGCACACATTGAATGCAATGGGCCGGCCGGAGGCACCGATCGGTCCATTGCAGTACAACGCGCACAGGGGTACAACGCGTACCCGCACACATTGAAAGCAATGGGCCGGCCGGAGGCACCGATCGGTCCATTGCAGTACAACGCGCACAGGGGTACAACGCGTACCCGCACACATTGAATGCAATGGGCCGGCCGGAGGCACCGATCGGTCCATTGCAGTACAACGCATCACTGTACATGTGACTGGCATATGTCAGCATGCCTGTCTCAGATGGACATATGCCAGCCACAGATAGCTCCCAGGGAGTGAGGGGCACACCTACATCACGACAGCCTGTCCAAACCTTATCATAAGGCATGTAAGGCTGCATTTCCTATTGTGTGTATGTTGGTGTACATGTTGTCCTGTGGGTGTCACCTGTGGGCAGCCACCCCCAGGCTGTGCACGTGTTAATGGGGACAGGATCCTGGGTGTTACGTGTACGTGACCACTGTGATGTGCAACTGTTCATATCTGTGCATGTGCCATGGTCACATTTCACAGTGGTGTTTGTGTATGTCATGTCACATACCCCGTGAGTCCCATGTGGGACGGTATGTTTGAGCCAGGGTGTCCCAGTGGCACAATAGTGATGGCCCTCCACAGTCTTTGTGCATGTAGTGTTTACAATGTCTCTGATTTCATGTGCACAATGGGAGACAGTCTCCACATCCACGTTGTGTGTGCATGGACTCTGATGTTGTGCGTGTGTGTCACAGACGTCCATGGCTCTCCTGCCATGGCAAGTGTGGCCACTACCTGTGGGGGTCATGTTTGTTTTGTTGTGGTGTACACATGATACTCCAGGTGATGCCAGTGTCCATGTGGCATTACAGGGTCCCTGGGAATGTGCCTGTCGTTGAGCTGTGGTGCCTGGGGCACATCTGTCCTCACATGTCACTGGGGGGTGACTGTGACACAGCATCATGATATCCAATGGGCCAACCTGGGACAAATTGATGCCACCTGTAGGACCGTGTTGACAGATGTTGGCCATGTATGTACCATAAATGTCGTTCCGGTACTGCACACTTCATGTAGTTGTGCCTCATGATGATGTATGTTGGGATCTTGAGTGTGTTCAATGCCGCATATGTGGGGTGACTGACGATCTTGCTTACTTCTCCTCTGCACTGCAGGGCTCCTGCTGTCCATCGGCCATTCCCAGACCTGGCAACAATGGTGGAACGGGACAGCATCCGACGGTACCGCTTCACCAGGCAGCTGATTGAGGATTTGGCAGTGCAGTTGTCCCCACATTTGCAGCCTGGCCGGCCGTATCCTACAGCGCTGACCCCCAAGGTGAAGGTGATGGCAGCCCTACACTTCTTTGCCACCGGTACCTTCCAACATACTGTGGCGTCTGCTGGTGGGATGTCACAGACCATGTTCAGCCGTGTGCTCCGCGATGTTTTGGCGGCAATGTTGCTCTTCCTGAACCGGTACATCTATTTCCCTAGACTGCGACGACTCACTGACGTGAAGAGTGACTTTTATGCCCTGGGGAGGATGCCGCATGTCATTGGCTCCATTGATGGGACACATGTGGCTTTGGTACCACCACAGGCCCAGGAGCAGGCCTACAGGAACCGCAAGCACTACCACTCGGTCAATGCACTGGTGGTGTGTCTTGCAGACATGACCATCACACACGTGTGTGCCCGTTTCCCTGGTTCAGCACACGATGCCTTTGTGATGAGGAGTAGTCGCATCCCCAGGTTGATGGCACAGATGCAGAACCAGCGTGCCTGGCTTGTCGGTGTGTACTGACTTTGTGCCATTGTGTGTGATCTGATCTGTAGTATTCCGCCCACTTTTCCAAGTCAGCTGATGTGCACTTGTCTGTCCGTAGGTGACTCGGGATACCCCAACATGCCGTGGTTGCTGACACCCCTCAGGAACCCTGTGACACCTGCCCAGATGCGCTACAATGAGGCACATGGTCGGACCAGGAGAGTGATTGAGCGGACCTTTGGTCTCCTGAAGAGCCGCTTCCGCTGCCTGGACAAGACCGGAGGGTCCCTCCCATATGCCCCTGCGAAAGTGTGCAAGATTATCATCGTCTGCTGCATGCTCCACAACCTGGCAGTGCGGAAGGAGTTGCCTCTCATCCAGGATGACGATGACCAACATCCGCCACCTGTGGAGGATCCTGGCCTGGACCACGATGCCAGTGACGATGATGATGATGATGGTGATGGTGATGTCCGCACACAGCTCATCACCAACTTCTTTAGCTGAATGTGAGTATCCTGAGGTGTCATGTGAATGATGTGAGTTGGCATGATGTGTGGGTGGTGCTCTGGTGCTGTTGGAGTGTGTCCATGGGCTACTTGACAGGATGTGTGTTGCGATGTGTGGTGACAGGTGGGCTGTACTCCCCAACAGTGTTGACATGCTAACTTGGTTCTGGGTGGGTATCTTGTAACATGTATTGTGCATGAGTTTTGCTGTTCTGTCCTGTACTGCATTGCTTTTGACTGTGTGTCATTTCTGTCCTTCACAGGGTACTTTCAGATTCGTTTGGTCAACTGTGTCCACCGACGACGTGATTGCACATCCAGGCTGGTAGCTGTTGTGTCCCTACAGCTGATGTGCGCCACACCCATGGACTTCCTTCTGTCTACAGTTGTTGACTGTGTGCCCGCTACCAGGTGGGGTTACCTTGCATCTGTAGTGGTTACGGCATGTTGCTACTGTGTAATAAACCTGTGCTTCACTTAGTGATGTGCGTTGTCTGTGGTCACACATTTGACTGCCATTTGCTTACTGCACCTGTGGGCTACTTGACTACAACTGGGAATGGGTGTGGTGTCTGTGCATTGCACCGTCTTCCCTGGCAACATCAGTGTAGGCAATGAGTCAGATGGCCTAGGTGTGTATGTGTTGTGTAGCCCTGGTGGTGTGTCTCCCTCATATGTGTCACGTTGCCTGTACTCACATGCCTGTGTTGTCCTTGCTGTTGCAGTTCGCATACACTGTGTAATTTTGCAGTTCATCATCCCCATAACAGCACCCACGTTGGAATCACGACAGAGGCAAGTATGGTGTATTAGTGTGTTTATTGTGATAATAGTGCATAGGATGGATTGTGCTGTACATGAATCTTGCAATCCCAAGTTCCTAGATGAATAGAAAGTCCAGGTAGACAGGATCCCCAGTATCGGGGCCACAGTTGTCTGACACATTGTTCCAACTTGTACTCCCCATGCAATGTGTGGGAGTAGTGTTGCCATCAACAGGGTGAACAGTCTGTGCACAAAGGCGAAAATCCAGAACAGGTTCAGGCTTCCTGGGAGTTGCGCTTGGCCATCAGCCTCTCACTTTCCCCTCCTCGGACGACCCCTCTTCTTGGGGGGGGCCCTCAAGTGCAGGCTGCTGCGGTGCAGGGGACTCTCCGCCAGAGTCCTCCTCCCTCCCTGTGGCAGTTGCAGTTTGTTCGGTACCAGATGTTGTTGGCACACAGGGAGGTGTGGACTGGTTGCTGTTCATCTGGCGGAGGCATTGTAAAATGTCCCTGTGCACCGCCGTCATCTCATGTAGTACATCCCACTTGGACTCCACGCGGGTCATGTGGGAGTCCACACGTGACATGTGGGAGTCCACACGTGACATGTGTGACTCCACGTGGGACATGTGGGAGTCCAAGCGGGCATGATGGGCAGCCTGCTGCTGTTTGATGTCTCTGAGGAGCCCCACTACCTGGCTGAGCTCTCCGGTGCTGGACTGGTACGCATCAGCTATGCGTACCAGTTGTGGGTCTTCATGCACACCAGCAACGTCTGCAAGCAGCGACCTCTGTCTCCCACCCCTCCCACCACCCCTGCTGACATGTGCAGTGTGTGCAGTTGCACGCACAGATAACCCTGGTCCACCTTGGGGGTTGGTGGTGGTGGTGGTGTCCATGGCCCCAGGTTGGTCCAGGGTCACTGCGCTGGTGTTGTTCCTTATTCTGTCCATGTCGGCAGGGATGGTATTCGTGGTGACAGTCGTTGGAGGGGTGGGTGCAGGGGGTGCAGCTGGTGGACCTGCTGGTGCTGCAGCTGGTGGTCCTGCTGGTGCAGCATGTTGACTTGCACCGGATGTGCCAGGTTGTTCATCGTCCGAGGAGGACAGAGGCTGTACGACGCCAGTGAGCTCGGCATCCTCTTGAGCCTGGGACTGGGACTCCTCAGCGTCTGCTGCTGTGTCCCTATCATCACCTGTTTTTGGGAGACACAAACAATGTATGTCATGTTTCTGCAGGCATCAGTGGTTGACACACCTGACAGTTGTGACTGTGCCTCGGGGTGCGGGCCTGTACATTGTATTGTCCTAAGTCGTCACAGTCAGGGGTTGATATTGGTGTGGCACATTGTCCTGCATTATTTGGGCATTTCTATGTATTCTCTGGGGTGTGAACATGGTCTGCATTGATTGTGTTTGGTTGACAGCCAGACCTCCTTCCCACCCACCCACCCAGTCAGTTATCCCACCATGGAACGTGCTTGCATTGCAGGGAGTGTAAGTTGTCTCTCAGGATGTCAGTCAGTGGTGTCCTGCTGTTTGTTGGTGCACAGTTGGCAGCAGGGCCTTGTGCTCCCCACAGCAGTAGCCAGTGTCAGCCATCTTGTGAGTCCTTCTCCACTCCCTGTGATGTGAGCATGGTTCAGGGTGGTGTTGATGGGCCAGTTGTGAGGCTGAGCAATGTCTGTGACTACGACTCCCATCATGCTATTGCCTCCACCCCCTTCCCAGCATGCCCATGCTTCCTTCCTTTTGACTCTGCTTCCCTGTGGGGTGGGCTGGCTGTGCTGACAGGATGGCTGGGAGTGTTGTCCTGGCAGTTGTTTGGCTAAGAGTCCCAAGAGTGTCCCTGTGCTTCACACAACATAACCCAGGGTGGTGGTGCTTTGTGGGATCTTGTGTTAGGATGGAGGGCATTGCATTCTACCAGGTGGGTACTGTGGAGTTTGTGTTGGGGGGGGGTGAGGGGAGGTGCTGGTGACTATAGTCAGTGCTGCAAGTCCCCCTTCCCACCCAGCCAGCCAGATATCCCACCATGGAACGTGCTTGCATTGCAGGGAGTGTAAGTTGTCTCTCAGGATGTCAGTCAGTGGTGTCCTGCTGTTTGTTGGTGCACAGTTGGCAGCAGGGCCTTGTGCTCCCCACAGCAGTAGCCAGTGTCAGCCATCTTGTGAGTCCTTCTCCACTCCCTGTGATGTGAGCATGGTTCAGGGTGGTGTTGATGGGCCAGTTGTGAGGCTGAGCAATGTCTGTGACTACGACTCCCATCATGCTATTGCCTCCACCCCCTTCCCAGCATGCCCATGCTTCCTTCCTTTGACTCTGCTTCCCTGTGGGGTGGGCTGGCTGTGCTGACAGGATGGCTGGGAGTGTTGTCCTGGCAGTTGTTTGGCTAAGAGTCCCAAGAGTGTCCCTGTGCTTCACACAACATAACCCAGGGTGGTGGTGCTTTGTGGGATCTTGTGTTAGGATGGAGGGCATTGCATTCTACCAGGTGGGTACTGTGGAGTTTGTGTTGGGGGGGGGTGAGGGGAGGTGCTGGTGACTATAGTCAGTGCTGCAAGTCCCCCTTCCCACCCACCCAGTCAGTTATCCCACCATGGAACGTGCTTGCATTGCAGGGAGTGTAAGTTGTCTCTCAGGATGTCAGTCAGTGGTGTCCTGCTGTTTGTTGGTGCACAGTTGGCAGCAGGGCCTTGTGCTCCCCACAGCAGTAGCCAGTGTCAGCCATCTTGTGAGTCCTTCTCCACTCCCTGTGATGTGAGCATGGTTCAGGGTGGTGTTGATGGGCCAGTTGTGAGGCTGAGCAATGTCTGTGACTACGACTCCCATCATGCTATTGCCTCCACCCCCTTCCCAGCATGCCCATGCTTCCTTCCTTTTGACTCTGCTTCCCTGTGGGGTGGGCTGGCTGTGCTGACAGGATGGCTGGGAGTGTTGTCCTGGCAGTTGTTTGGCTAAGAGTCCCAAGAGTGTCCCTGTGCTTCACACAACATAACCCAGGGTGGTGGTGCTTTGTGGGATCTTGTGTTAGGATGGAGGGCATTGCATTCTACCAGGTGGGTACTGTGGAGTTTGTGTTGGGGGGGGGTGAGGGGAGGTGCTGGTGACTATAGTCAGTGCTGCAAGTCCCCCTTCCCACCCAGCCAGCCAGATATCCCACCATGGAACGTGCTTGCATTGCAGGGAGTGTAAGTTGTCTCTCAGGATGTCAGTCAGTGGTGTCCTGCTGTTTGTTGGTGCACAGTTGGCAGCAGGGCCTTGTGCTCCCCACAGCAGTAGCCAGTGTCAGCCATCTTGTGAGTCCTTCTCCACTCCCTGTGATGTGAGCATGGTTCAGGGTGGTGTTGATGGGCCAGTTGTGAGGCTGAGCAATGTCTGTGACTATGACTCCCATCATGCTATTGCCTCCACCCCCTTCCCAGCATGCCCATGCTTCCTTCCTTTTGACTCTGCTTCCCTGTGGGGTGGGCTGGCTGTGCTGACAGGATGGCTGGGAGTGTTGTCCTGGCAGTTGTTTGGCTAAGAGTCCCAAGAGTGTCCCTGTGCTTCACACAACATAACCCAGGGTGGTGGTGCTTTGTGGGATCTTGTGTTAGGATGGAGGGCATTGCATTCTACCAGGTGGGTACGGTGGAGTTTGGGGTGGGGGGGGGGGTGCGGGGAGGTGCTGGTGACTATAGTCAGTGCTGCAAGTCCCCCTTCCCACCCAGCCAGCCAGATATCCCACCATGGAACGTGCTTGCATTGCAGGGAGTGTAAGTTGTCTCTCAGGATGTCAGTCAGTGGTGTCCTGCTGTTTGTTGGTGCACAGTTGGCAGCAGGGCCTTGTGCTCCCCACAGCAGTAGCCAGTGTCAGCCATCTTGTGAGTCCTTCTCCACTCCCTGTGATGTGAGCATGGTTCAGGGTGGTGTTGATGGGCCAGTTGTGAGGCTGAGCAATGTCTGTGACTACGACTCCCATCATGCTATTGCCTCCACCCCCTTCCCAGCATGCCCATGCTTCCTTCCTTTTGACTCTGCTTCCCTGTGGGGTGGGCTGGCTGTGCTGACAGGATGGCTGGGAGTGTTGTCCTGGCAGTTGTTTGGCTAAGAGTCCCAAGAGTGTCCCTGTGCTTCACACAACATAACCCAGGGTGGTGGTGCTTTGTGGGATCTTGTGTTAGGATGGAGGGCATTGCATTCTACCAGGTGGGTACTGTGGAGTTTGTGTTGGGGGCGGGGTGTGAGGGGAGGTGCTGGTGACTATGGTCAGTGCTGCAAGTCCCCCTTCCCACCCAGCCAGCCAGATATCCCACCATGGAACGTGCTTGCATTGCAGGGAGTGTAAGTTGTCTCTCAGGATGTCAGTCAGTGGTGTCCTGCTGTTTGTTGGTGCACAGTTGCCAGCAGGGCCTTGTGCTCCTCACAGCAGTAGTCAGTGTCAGCCATCTTGTGAGTCCTTCTCCACTCCCTGTGATGTGCGCATGGTTCATGGTGGTGTTGATGGGACAGTTGTGGGGGGCAATATGTGTGACTGCGACTCCCATGATGCTATTGGCTACACTGACTTGGCCAGCATACACAGAATTCCTTCCTTTGAGTGGTCTTCACTGTGTGTTGGTGTTGTTGTGGTGGCTACATGTGTGGATGTGTGTGTTAGTTCTATTTGTGCCACTGCCTAGCTGTAGTTGTGGTTGTGTTTGTACATGTGTTGGCACAGTTGGATGTGACTTTTTTGATGGCATGTGTTGTGTTTATCTGACTGACATACACATTTTGGGATGATTCTGTTCTAGTTGCTGTGTAATTGCTATGAGTGCATGGTTTGACTCTCCCCTTGACAGTGATGTGTGTGTGTTTTGTGGCAGTATATTGTGAACATTTGTTGTGTACTCACCAGGCTCTGGGATGTCCTCTAGTCCATATATGCTCACTGGCGGTAGGATGGCCCGCACCTTCTCCTCCCAGGGCCTGAGGTATATTGGCTTGGCAGGAGGGCCACTGCCGGTGTGTTGGCTGTTGATGTAATCTTGCTTCAGCAGTTTCCGTACCCTCCTGCGCACGTCATACCACCTGTTCTGGATGTCGGTCTTTGTGCGCCGACATGGTGATTGTGCGTTCACCCTGTTGATGATCCTCTCCCACATCTTGGTTTTCTGCGACATGGGGGTCTGTTGGACCAATGTGCCAAACAGCTGTGGCTCTACCCTGAGGATCTCGTCTACCAGGACTTCCAATTCACAATCTAGGAACTTGTGATTCTTCTTGGGGGGCATGGTGATGGGTGGTGATGGTGGGTGATGTGTGTGTTGGTGTGCAGGTGAGGGTGTGTGGGTGTGTGTTGTGCTGGGTGTATGTGAGGTAGGTATTTGTTGGTGTGCTGCTGGTGTGTGGCTTGTGTGAGGGATGAGCTGTGGGTGTGTGGTTGCTTTCTCTTGGGTGCTGGTAGTGGAATGGCATTTGCAAAGGCTCATGGTAGTGATTTGTGTCCTTTATATAGGTGGAGTTGTGGGTGTGTCTTTGTTCTCTGTCCCCACCCCCCCAGTATTTATTGGCTTGGTAATTGCTTGTTTGGCCTTTTTTGGTTGATTTTTCCTTTGTGCTGTTTGTGTATGTTGTAAACGTTCTTGTGACCGAGTCGGACCCTGCATTGGTCTCGTACGGTGTTTTCCGTTTCGTTAACGCTGTGTTTGTGCAGTTTTGTATGCTGCGTACGCGTCGGTCGCGGTGTATTGTGTTGCTTCGGCTCGGTTTTGTATGCGTGTCGGTCGTACGGCTTGTCCTCCGTCCGACTCGGTCGTGTTTTTCGCGCCTTGCATCGTACTTTGCGGGTTGGACTTGGCGGGTACGATTCGGTCGGATTTGTTCCGGGTGCGTGTCGGTCGGTTGGATTCGCGTGTTTTTCCGGCCGGATTGCTATTTTCCGAGCGGCTCGGTCGGTCGGCTTGGTTTCCTGACGTGTCGGTCGGATTTATCGCGGCTTGCATCGTACTTGGCGTGTCGGGCGCCACTGGTACGTGTCGGTCGGTATTTTTTCCGGATCCGAGTCGGTCGGTGCTTTTTCCGGCCCGAATCGGAATCGACCCCTAGGTGTGTGAGTATCTCTATGGATGAGTGGCGTTGTTTGAGTGTCTATATAGGAGTAAGAGTGCATATGATAGTCCTGTACTGAGTGACCGTAAGTATGAGTGACTGTACGGGTGAGTGAGTGGATGTGTGTGTGTAGACCTAAGAATCAGTGAGTGGGTATGTAGTTATTGGTGTTGGAGTGTCTATGGTTTTGCGAATGGCAATCTGTAATTTAGAGTGGGTGTATCAAAGGTTATATTAGGGTGTGAGGAGGTGCATCAGATTATCACGTGGATGATGTCATCAGTGATGTCATTTGAGATGTCATCAGTGATGTCATCAGTGATGTCACTGACCATGTCATGAGTGATGTAATATGTGACGTCATCAGCAGTGCATTGCGGGGCGCGAGTTATAGTTAGCTGAACTAACTATAACGGGGGAATTTCACGGGTTTTGTACGAGTGCAATGTCCAAGTAACTATAACTGTCCCTAAAACCTATGGTTTTTTCAGTGAATTTCAAAGGTTTTTTAAATGCTAATTTGTAACTATAACGTGTCTGAAACCTATGGTTTTTTCAGTGAATTTCAAAGGTTTTTTAAATGCTAATTTCTAACTATAACGTGCTTGAAACCTACGGTTTTTTCAGTGAATTTCAAAGGTTTTGTAAATGACAATTTTTAAATGTATTAATTGTTATATTAATTTTTTTCATACTGATTTACTACATTTTTAGAAACAATTTTTTTTTACATATTTTATTTTTCAAATTACATTGTAATTACATTATACATTACATTACAAAAAATACTTTCTCAGAATGAATTACTTTAGTTTAAATACTTTGCAGATAGGCAATAGACTTTTAAGTACAGTAGTTACAGTTGTTGCAATGGGCAACACATTTTCAAACACAATGCAACATTCAGCTCAATGTGAATTTCTAGTTAAATGCAATTAGTTACTTTATGGATTACTTTTGTAACCACAGGACTGGATCCTAGATTCAGTCCTGGTACATCTCCTGTAAACAGTTGAGTAAAAGCGTTTTGGTTACAGTCGTGATTTTTAAGGAATATTATTGTATTTTAAAAGTTGACACTTTGAAACTTTTTCTCATAGAATCACCAATGTTATCCTATGGAAGGAAATTCACTTAGCAGGTAAAAACTGTTATCGTTACTTTTTCTTACTCAGTGTTGGATCCTGGATCCAGCACTGGTGCATCTCCTGTAAACAGTTGAAAGAATGCGTTTAAGTCATACTGTCGATTTTTAAGGAATATTTGTAGTTTGTGAAAATCAACACTTTGAAACTTTTTTGCTGAAAACCAGTCAATGTTAGCCTATGAAGGAAATTCAAGTTACCGGTAAGTACGGTTAAAATTACTTTTGAGGATCAGTACTGGGCTGAAACATGCAGCACTGAGGTCTCTCCTGATAACAGGTGAGTAAATCGGAATTCGTATTTCGGCTGATTTTAGAGGATTATTTTAAAGTTCCAAAACTCCACACTTAGAAGAATTTCCAAGTGAAACCAGTCAATGTTAGCCTATGGAAGGAAATTCAAGTTACTGGTAAGTACGGTTAAAATTACTTTTCAGGACCAGTACTGGGCTGAAAGATGCAGCACTGAGGTCTCTCCTGATAACAGGTGAGTAAATCAGAATTCGGTTTTCGGCTGATTTTAGAGGAATATTTGTATGTTTCAAAAATCAACACTTAGAAGAATTTCCAAGTGAAACCAGTCAATGTTAGCCTATGAAGGAAATTCAAGTTACCGGTAAGTACGGTTAAAATTACTTTTCAGGATCAGTACTGGGCTGAAAGATGCAGCACTGAGGTCTCTCCTGATAACAGGTGAGTAAATCGGAATTCCTATTTCGGCTGATTTTAGAGGAATATTTGCACAATGGTGAAGGGAGGGGCGGGGCCTGAGGTGACATCTTTGCAAACGCGCCCCGTGGCGCGTTTTAAGTTGGGGGATTAAGTCCCCTTGAATCCTGAGGGTCCCTAGGGGCCAACTAGACCACCAGGAACCTCCAATATGCGCCAGGG
This sequence comes from Calotriton arnoldi, assembly GCA_963921515.1. Classification (NCBI taxonomy): domain Eukaryota; kingdom Metazoa; phylum Chordata; class Amphibia; order Caudata; family Salamandridae; genus Calotriton; species Calotriton arnoldi. The sequence continues at coordinate 561,728 of CAWUFW010010303.1, forward strand.
GCTGCGTTGCAGAGACGTGTAGAGAGGCCACACCCTTTTTACACCTCTCTGCAACGCAGCTCTGTGGCGCATTCTGGATGTACCTGTTGGGCTAGTTGGCCCCCAGGGACCCTCAGGATTGAAGGGATTTAATTCCCCATCTTAAAACGCGCCACGGGGCCTGTTTGCACACATGTCACCTGAAGCCCCGCCCCTCCCTTCACCACTGTGCAAACGCGCCCCGTGGCGCGTTTTAAGTTGGGGGATTAAGTCCCCTTGAATCCTGAGGGTCCCCGGAGTCCAACTAGCCCACCATATACCTCCAAAAAGCGCCACAGAGCTGCGTTGCAGTGAGGTGTAAAAGGGGCGTGGCCTCTGTACACCTCTCTGCAAGGCAGCCCCTGGCGCATACTGGAGGTACCTGGTGGGCTAGTTGGCCCCAGGGACCCCCAGTATTCAAGGGGATTCATTCCCCCTCTGCAAACGCGCCAGGGGGCGCGTTTGCAGAGTGGTGAAGGAAGGGGCGGGGCCTGCGGGCCCGATCGTTTTTTTTCTCCCTGAAGGGGGGCTGTGTGGCCCCCTTCCTTTTTTCTTTTTTGGGCCCTGGGGACCCCATCCCCCAGGGCCTTACACCTTTTTTAAATTACCTTTATTAAAAAAAACGGGAAGGGGGCCGCGTGGCCCCCTTCCCTGGGCCTGTATTTGACCCGGGGACCCCATCCCCCGGGGCATGGCCTCTATATTTATTTTTTGGAGGGGGGCAGCGTGGCCCCCCTCCTCTGGGCATTTTAAGGCCCCGGGGACCCCATCTCCCGGGGCCGGCCTTTCCATTTTTTTTTTTTTTAAAATTTTCCTCTTTTTTGGGGAGGGGGCCGCGTGGCTCCCCTCCCGGGCCACTACTTGCCCCGGGACCCCATCCCCGGGGCTGGCCCTCTCCGTTGGGGACTGTGGGGGTCCCCAATCCCCCCACTGTCCCGCCGGCTCCCCACGTCCCTTGGGAGCCGGCATTGCTGTTCCACATGGGGAGCAGCTGACATGCTGCTCCCCATGTGGAAAAGCATCGCTTTGGATATTGGAAGAGAGAGCAGGTTTCCCTGCTCTCTCTTCCAATATCCAAAGCAGTTTGCTATGGCAGGACGTGAGCCGCGAGGCTCCCGTCCTGCCATAGCAAACTACAGTGTCCCGGGGTAGGCACCCCGGGACACTGCAGGAGCCGGCCCTGGGGGTGGTGGTCCCCAGGGCCATCAAGGGCTCCAGGAGGGGGGCCGCGCGGCCCCCCTCCCATTCAGTACACAGCCCCGGGGAGGTGGTGGTCCCCGGGGCTCTGGGGTCCGTAACGGACCCCCATATTAAAATGTTTAGTGCCCCGGGAGGTGGTGGTCCTCGGGCGTGTGGGGGCTGGAGCCCCCCACACAGGTTTAATAATGAATGTAAAAAAAGCCCCGGGGAGGTGGTGGTCCCCGGGGCTGCGGGAGGGCTCAGAGTCCTCCCGCACCATTTTAAAAAAAGCCCCGGGGGGTGGCGGTCCCCGGGGCTTGGGGGCCCTTTGAGGCCCCCACACATGAAATTATCCCCCACCATGCCCCCGGGACTTGGGCCACCCGGGGGCCAATTAACATCGAAGCGCGGGAGACCGCGCTCGATTTTTTTCGGCAGGATTCGCGCACCCTGAGCGCATCCTGCCGATTTTTAAAAAAATTTTTTTTTTTTGCCCAGGGGTCCTTGTGGGACCCCCTGAGCAAACCTAGGGGGTCAGGGTGTTTCTACCCTGCCTCCTTTGTGCGCTTTGCGCACTTGTTTCTGTCCCTCGGTTCTACCGAGGGACAAAATGGCTGCCAACATTTCCTGAATCGGAATGTTGACAGCCAGCTGACAGCCAATTAACATGCAGCTCGTGATCGGGAGGGTACGCGGACCCTACTCGTCCCTAGATATCACTAACTTTTTACTTTTCATTTTCTCAGCAACTACTGAACGGATTTACACCATTTAACAAAAGGGTTCTTTCTGAACCAAGAACTACCTCTTTGCCAAATTTGGTGTAATTCCGTTCAGCAGTTCGGGCTGTAGCCGTGTCTAAAGTTTCCTATGGGAAAATGCATGGGGAAAACGCGTTTTGGGACCCCCTTTTTCTCGGCCCCCGCTTGACGTATCACCCCGAGACTTTCAGGGTAGGAGCGGACCGGAGCGCCCCACGAAGTTTGAAAATTTCGCGAAGATACGTCAACCGGCAAGAGAGTTATTTCAAATAGAATGTCGCGGATTTCCTATGGATAATAGGTTGTAACTATAACTATCTACTGGCGACCGCCAGTAGATAATATATATATATATATATATATTTATATATATATATATTTATTTGTTATATTTTTATATAATTTTAAAATTATAAAATACATTAAAATTATTAGTTTAATAATTGTTTTAAAGTATATAAATATATTAATTATATATGTGTGTTTAACTTTCTTTAATTTGGTAAATTTGTTATATTTGTTAAAATGTATATTAAAATTAATTAATTTTTTTAAATTAATTGTATTCTTTAATATATTTAATATAAAAGGAATCAATGGCGCAAGAAATAACTTCTGATGATAAAACTATAATTAATCTGTCATCCACCACACTAACCAAGGCTGAAGAACAGTTGCTTGCCTTAGGACTGAATTTCTGTCCAGAGAGCAACTTTGATTATGCGAATACAAGAGTCGATGTGTTTTGTTTTATACGGAAACTAAAACTAAAAAAATGTTTTACAATAAAAGCAGGAGTTGAAAAAGTTAAAACTACACGGTCGACTGAAACCAATGATCCACCAAGATTACAAGTATCAGATGTACAGACACTGCTAACCATGCATGATCTAAGCAATGAGTCAAATGAAAACAGCCAAGAACAAGAATCTGTAAGTTCCACTCAACAGAGATTACAAAAAATAAATTTACTTCAGCAAGGAGCAGGGGAAAGCCCCTACAAACCTAAATCTACATTCCTGCCAATCATGCCTAAAGACGCAGTTGACATCTTCCATGAACGGTAGGCGGAGGATATAAAAAAACTGCATCGCCAAGTTAATTATAAAAAATGGAAGATGAAACATAACAGAATACAATATAAAAATTTGATGAACAAACTGGGCAAAGATCTAGAAATTGTCATAAAAAAATCGGACAAAGGCGGCAATATAGTACTGTGGTCTAGAAAAGACTATGTACAGGAAGCTCTGCGGCAGCTAAATAATGAGCAATGTTATGAAAAAACCGCAATGAGGGAATATAACAAAGCGAAGGATACCATAAAAAAGGAGTTGCAACACTGGAAACGTGAAGGACTGATTACTACAGGGGAGTATCAATATATGTTCAATGAATACCCTGTTCTTCCGTTTTTATATCTTTTACCAAAGGTCCACAAGAATGCTATTCCAATTCCGGGTCGCCCCATAATCTCGGCTATCAACAGTATGGCTGAGCATGTGGGGGAATATGTGGACTATTTTTTGCAAGATCTGGTGAAGTCGCTGCCCTCATATGTGAAAGATACAGGTGACTTTTTAAACAAACTCAATGACATTGTATGGACAGATAATTTGATTTTAATCGCATTAGACATTGAGTCACTGTATACCAGTATTGAACATACAACGGGTATGACTGCTGTTAAGCACTTCCTAGACTCCAGGCCATGTGAATACCATCAACATAATAAGATGTTAATTGCCCTTATTTCATGGTGTTTAAATAATAATTACTTTCTGTTTGGTAAAGATGTCTACAAACAGATACAGGTTGTTGTTATGGGGGCCTGCTTCTCCCCTAGCTACGCGTGTTTGCACGTGGGCTATTGGGAGGAGCAGGTCCTCATGAGGCAGCACCTTGAGATCTTTAGCCACAAAATTGTTCATTGGTTACGCTACATCGATGATGTTTTTATTATATGGAATGACGATATTGAAAGTGCTAGACAGTTCGTGGAAACAATTAATGTCAACTGTATGAATTTGCATTTTACATCACATATCAGTCATTCCAGGATTGAATTTTTAGATGTTAGTGTGTATATCAATGAAGGAAAATTGGCTACTACCGTATATAGGAAACCAACAGCAGGGAATGCAACATTACATGCAACTAGTGCACACCCTAAGCACCTCATCAGCAGTATCCCGTATGGGGAAATCCTGAGACTAAAACGTATATGCAGCTCACTAAATGACTTTGAGAGCTGCAAACAGGAGGCCCTCATAAGATTGAAAAATAGAGGATACAGTGATAAGACACTTGCTGAGGCAGTGAGCAAAGCTGACAATCGAACAAGAATATCACTGCTTCCACAAAAAGACGAGAGGGGTGATAATCCTGCTGACACAACAGAAAGTACACCTAGACTGATTACATCATTAGCGGGTCGATTCCGATCTCGGTCGGTAGGGCTCCGAATCGGATTCGGCTTTACCGGATCCGAGTCAGAGTCTTTGTTTCCGACCGAGTCGTACTGAGGTCCGGACGCCCAAGTACGATGCGATTGAACGCGAAATCGCTGACCGACTCGTTTCCGGGTGTGAACCGCTCCGTCCGACTCGTTCGCACTCGATTAGTACCGCGCAATGGAGACGTTTTACGACCGAGCCAGTACGATGCACGATCCGGACAGACGGGTCGAGTCGGAGCCTCCGACACGAAAAAGCTCTCGGAAGCGGACTTTGTGGGTCCGTGCCGGACCCCCCTTCACCCGTAGCTGTACGGGTCGGACACAGGGGGGACCCATGGGTCCCCCCTATACATGTGTGTACAGTGCGGATGGCACCAACGCGTACCCACTACAGGGGGCCCCCTTGTGCGCAACATACCCATTGAGTCAATGGGAGCCCATGTACGCGTCGTATGACCGGCTCCCACTGACTTCAATGGGAGTCCGACCGAACCGAGTCCGACAGCATACGGCCGCATCGTACTCGGTCGGACTGCAGGGGTCCGGCTCGGTCGGAAAACAATCCGGATCCGGATCGGTCGGAGAGCTTTCCGACCCAGATCGGAATCGGCCCCATAGTCTCCAAGAAAGGAAAAAAAGGTCCATAATTAAAAAGAATTTGACTCCCAAATAATCCAGTCATCACATTTAGAAAAACACAATCAATGGGATCTAGATTGTCAAGAAATAGCCCAGAACTAGGCACTAGTGAAACTTGGTTAAAACCAAGGCAAGGCTTCTTCAAATGTTCGTCATGCCGAGCCTGTAAATTTGGAGTCAATACTACAACCTATATGACTCCATTTAGAGAGAGTGAGGTTGCCATTAAGGGCAATTACAACTGTCGGACCGATCACGCAGTATATGTTCTCACGTGCACTTGTGGGCTTGGATACGTGGGAAGTACTAGGCTACAAGTGCACGTGAGAATACTTCAACACCTATGAGCAATCATCAACAGTGATCCGGCTTATCCGGTCGCCTGGCATTTCAATGAAGCCCACAATAATGATGTCAAATGCCTAACGTATTTTGTCCTTGATGCAATCCCAGTCCCACGTAGAGGGGGAAATCGGGAAAAACTTTTGAGACAGTGTGAAACAAAATTTATTTTAGAGCTTGATAGCAAGATACCAAATGGATTGAATAATACTGAAGACATGCACACCTTTTTATAAACCGGGCTTTTTTATACGGATTATCTATATGTGATTTTTAGATTTCTGACAGATTAACAGTATTGTTTTCCTGGGATGTCTAAATCACAGATCTTAATCCATAGAATTAACTTGTAAAATTATGATGTCTTGACTTTATTAATTCTTTAAAAATCAAATATGACCACCAAGCCTCATGTGCAATTAACAATTGTATAGACAAACTTCACCCGCTGCTAATAGAAATGTAAATAGAATTTACTGAATGCCTCTCTTTTTAAACATCCAATCAAATTATTTTTATGGGAATATCACTATATTTTTTATCTATTGGGTTATTTATTTATATAGTATGCACTAGACAATTTAATATATAAATAATACAAAGTTTTGCACAGATATTTAGGAAGCACTTTAATATATAATATTGCTCAGTAAGAACATATGCACTGAAACCAAATATAACCATTTCTGATTATGTGTTTAGAATATAAGAGCATTTAGGCTGGTAGTAAGAAAACACAAAAATCATATGAAAATTTAACAATGTATTACGCTGGTAGTAAGAAATCAGAGTGGGAAAGGCCAAAATGCATTCATGCAGAAATATGATTACCGTGTTGAAAGATTTTGCACATTTTTTTAATATTTATATCTATATTTATTTGTGTGTGATATGTATATTTTAAATTATTTATACATATTTATTTATTTTAATAATTAATTTATTTAACATATTTATTGAACGCACATTAATACAAATGCAAGTTTCCATGTATATTTTTAATATAATATACACTGTTAACTTTTACTCGCAAAATGTGTCAAAAACGAGAGAAATGTATAAACATCAGCCTGTGCATGTGAAAGAGCTTACACAAAAAACGAAAGTGTTTCTTTGCTGTTTACTATCACGTGGGTGTTTTGTTCACGAAGCATATATAAAAAACATGGCGTACTGAAGTCTCCTTATGTGATCAAGGGCACTGGATGCCCGAAACGCGTCATGGAGATTGAGGAGTGAGAAATAAAGAACATTGCCATTCAATTGTCCTGGTGGTCCATTTACTTGCAGTTCGCCGAAAGGAAGTGCTGGGAGCAGTGTTGAATGCATATATATATATATATATATATCCACACACACTTTGCCTTGATACGGGAAAGGACACAGCAGCTGAAGGAAAACCTTTAATCTCATCAAACCGGCAATACAGACTATGGAAGGATTAAAAGTCCTGACGCGTTTCGGAGCTGGCAATTGCTCCTTATTCATAGGATGGCTGCTCCATAGTATGCTGAAAAGCTCGTCACAGCGCCATTACTGCATGCATTTCTTAAATAGTCCCAATGGACTTCTCAGGTGAGTCATAGTTCTAGGCATGCTGGTGCTTGTAGTTTAGTAGTTTCTCGAGCTTACGTTTTTCCCAAGTGTGATCTGCATGCAAACGGAGTCATAATGATGTCATTTGAGATGTCATCAGTGATGTCATCAGTGATGTCACTGACCATGTCATGAATGATGAAATATGTGACGTCATGAGCAGTGCATTGCAGGTGCGCGAGTTATAGTTAGCTGAACTAACTATAACGGTGGAATTTCTATGGTTTTGTAAGAGTGAAATGTCCAGCTAACTATAACGACCCTGAAACCTATGGTTTTTTCAGTGAATTTCTAAGGTTTTTTAAATGCTAATTTCTAACTATAACGTACCTGTAACCTATGGCTTTTTCAGTGAATTTCAATGGTTTTTTAAATGCTAATTTCTAACTATGACATCCCTATTAAGTCCCCTTGAATCCTGAAGGTCCCTGGTGGCCAAGTAGCCCACAAGGTACATCCAGTAAGCGCCACAGACCTGCGTTTCAGAGAGGTGTTCTGAGGAGACGCCCCGTTTTACACCACGCTGCAAACACGGCTTCTGGCGCACTGCTGCTCAGAGGATGAAGTCCACTTGTGTCTTGAGGTCCTCAGGACACAAGAGGACCTCATCGCCCCACCAGCAGTGCACCAGAAGCCACGTTTGCAGAGTGGTGTAAAGGGGCGTGGCCTCGGAGCACCTCTCTGCAACGCAGCCCTGTGGCATTTACAAGAAGGTACCTGGTGGACTAGTTGGCCCCCAGAGACACTCAGGATTGAAGGGAATTAATCCCCAACTTAAAATGCGCCACAGGGCGCATTTGCACTGTGGTGCAGGGAGGGGGCGGGGCCTGATGTGACAAGTGTGCAAAGGTGCCTTGTGGCGGGTTTTAAGTTGGGTGATTAAGTCTCCTTGAATCCTGAGGGTCCCTGTTCGCCAACTAGCCCACCAGCTACCTCCAGTAAGCGCCACAGGGCTGCATTGCAGAGAGGTGGTCCGAGGCCACGCCCCTTTTTACACCTCTCTGCAACGCAGCTGTTTGCCGCATACTGGAGGTACCTGGTGGGCTAGTTGGGCCCCCCCACACATTTCTTTCAGTGCCCCCGGGACCTGGCCCACCCGGGGCTTCAATACAACGAAGCGCGGGAGCCCGTGCTTCGTTTTTTTAATTTTCTCGGCCGGATTCGCGACCCCAGCGCGGATATCGGCCGATTTGTTTTTAAAAAAAATGCTTTTTGTGGCCCTGGGGGTCCTTGTGGACCCCCTGAGCAGGCCTAGGGGGTCAGGGTGTTTCTACCCTGCCCCCTTTTCTTGTTTTTTGCGTTTGTTTCACTGTTTTCTTGTGACTCGGAAGATGGCTGCCAACACTTCCTGGTTTGGAGTGTTGACAGCCAATTAGAATAAAGCTCGTGGTCGGGAGGGATCGCGAACCCTCCTCGGCCATAGATATCGATATTTGTTTTTTTGATTTTCTCAGCAACTACTGAACGGATTTACACCATTTTACAAAAGGACGCTTTCTGAACCAAGCACTACCTTTTTGCCAAATTTGGAGTAATTCCGTTCAGCAGTTTGGGCTGTAGCCTTGCCTAAAGTTTCCTATGGGAAAATGATTTTTTGACTCTTATCTTTTGAATTTCTCAGCAACTACTGAACGGATTTACACCATTTAAAAAAAAGGTCGCTTTCTGAACCAAGCACTACCTTTTTGCAAAATTTGGAGTAATTCCGTTCAGCAGTTTGGGCTGTAGCCCGTCCCAAAATTTCCTATGGAGAAAACGTGGGACTCCCCTTTTTTCTCAGCCCCCGCTTGACGAATCACCCCCAAACGTTCAGGATAGGAGCTGACCTGGATAGACTTCTTTTTTGGAGGATTTCACGAAGATTCGTCAAACGACCCCAAAGGTATTAGCAAATCAAAAAATGCTTTTCCTATGGAAACTAGGTTCTTACTATAACTACCTACTGGCGACCGCCAGTAGGTAATTTATTAATTTATTTTAAATATATATAAAAAACGATATTTTGTACAACTTGTTTTATGACATCAATATTTTTTTCTCGATATGTTTGTACTTCGATATTTTGGTCACAATATTTTTGTGTGGGGATATTTTGGGTGTTGATATTTTGTCAGTGTGCCACTCAGCACAAGTGTAGAAAGTTCAGTCCAGTCCTTTCACTGCCCAAGGCAGAAGCAGTAACTGCAGGCCAACCCAGCAAAGCAACAACACAACAAAGGAGCAGTACTCCTCCTGGCAGTTCATCCAGCACTTCTTCTTGGCAGGTTCCTTGATTCCAGCGAGTTCTCTGAAGTCTTTTATCTCCCTGAGACTTCCAACAGGAGGCAAGCCCTACTTCAAGCCCTTGGAGAAAACTCTAACATCAGGATGATGAAAGTACAAACATCCAATCCTTTCCCTGCCCAAGTCAGAAGCAGCAAGAAGCAGACCAACACACCAGAGCACGCAGTAAAGTGGCAGTTCCTCCTGACAGCTTTCCTAGCTCTTTTTTCTGGCAGGTTCCTTAGTTCAGCAGTAGTCTAAAGTTCTGGGGTCTGGGCCCCAATATTTATACTCAGTTTCTCTTTGTTCTTTTGGGCAGAGACTGTCTGTGCTCAGCCCAAACCAGTTCTGTCCTCTCTGGTCTAGCTTCCCGGCAGGAGGTGGAGACAGCATTGTCCAAGGCAGACTGGGCCTATTCAGGTGCAAGGGAAATCTCCTCCCACCACTCTGAATGCAGTCCAGGTCTATCCAGCCCAGCCCTGACTCATTCAGAAAGGGAGGACACCCATCAATCCCACCCTCCCAAGTGACTGTCTGAGAGAATGCACATCCCCAGCCCCTATCACACCAAAGCCAGACAGTCGATCCACAAACCAGCAGAGGCACACCGGATGGCTAATCAAGAAAATACTTTCTAAAAGTAGTATTTTAAAGCACAGAACATGCAAATCATCTTTACTGAAAGATGCATTTTTACTTTCTGAGTCCAGTAATACTGAACTCCATTTCCCTATCTTGCCCCAATGGGAAGTTATGCTTATAAGATGTTATAAGTAAACTCCCATTCTATCCTATGGGACAGATAGCCTTTCCATAGTGAAAAACGAAATACACTGTAATTCACTACCATGACATGTCACACACACCAGTGCATGTCCTACCTTTAACATGCACAGCACCCTGCCCACAGGGGTACCTTGGGCCTACCTTAGGGGTGACTTATATATAAGAGAAAGAAAGATTAGGGCCTGGCAAGTGGGTGTACTTGCTAGGTCGACATGGCAGTTACCAACCATGCGCAGACACTGCAGTGGCAGGTCTGAGAACCCTTTTCAGGGCTGCTTGTGTGGGTGGCACAAACAGTGCTGCATCCCAACAGCACCATTTGATTTACAGGCCCTGGGCACACATGGTGCACTATACTAGGGACTTAAAGGTAAATCAAATAAGCCAAACATGGAAATACCAATCCATAAACACAATTTAGCTGGAGAGCTGTGGGAGGGCGGGCCGGATGAACAGACGCGGAGGCTGAATATACTTTCCAAAGGTAAGTGTTTTATTGACAGGGTGTGAGGTCTTCGTGATTCCTGGGAGGAGTTGGGATGACACTGGGCCCGGCTCCTCGGTCTCGCTGATGTTACCCCGGAGGCTCATAAGAGAGAAGAAAAGGAAGCCATCAGTATTCATGTGACTTGTGGGGTGGGGATTTAGTTACTACCCATCACCACACCAGAAGGGTGTTGACCGGATGGTCGAAGACAAAAAGGGGAAGAAATAAAGACTTTAACTAAGCCTTTGGTGAGTGGTCTATTTTTGCCAGTGTTCACAGACGTTCCTGAGATATATACGGAAAAGGATAAGAATGGTGAGGGACAAGAAAAAAAGGTCTCAGGTCGTGGTATAACCCTAAACGTGCAGTCAGTGCTGGTCGGAGTTTCCGCCTGGTTAACCCGTGTCCTCTATCTCCACTTTCCTCCCACCACCCTCGTACCCTCCCCCCTTTCCCCGGAGCTACAGTCACTCACCGGCTCCACCGCAACTCTCCTGAGTTGCGGCCGCTCTCCAGCCTCCTCCGGTGGACACCACCACTCCTCGCTCCACTGCTCGTCCGTCTCCTTGTCAATCACTCCGCTCTGGTCTCCGTCTTTGTTCTCCAAACTCTCCGCGTTCCGCTCGGTATACACCTCCACTCCTTCTCTGGTCGACGACCTTCCCTCCTGGTCTTGGCCCGTTTTCATTGGCCGGAATAAACTGCTTCCGGGGTCAGCTCTTCTGCTTCCGGTTCCTGGTCTCGCTCTCGCTGTAGGGAAACACGACAGGGGGGTGTGTCTAATCTCCTGGACTGGGCTTCCCAAAAACCAACCCTCGGAGTCCGATCCCTACTCAAGGAAGAGGTTGGTCGATGCCGGTCTATGACAGCAGGTAAGAACGGCGCCCCCGTTCTTGCTGCCTCACATCCCCTACCCCTTGCTGTCCTTTTACTAGGGTTGTGATCTTGGGGGTATCTCGACAGATAGTCCACGTTCCCTTGCTCTGTTCCCTTTCGGTGTTTTGTATGAAACCTGTATGGCTGTAAAGACAGGAACCACCTCAACACCCTTTCATTGTTGCCCTTGTTCCGTGCTAGCCACTCTAAGGGGGCATGGTCCGTGTATAAGGTGAATTCCCTCCTTTCAAGATAATACCGTAGGGTATCTATGGTCCACTTGATCGCAAGGGCTTCTTTTTCCAGAACAGCATAGTTTCGCTCCCGAGGGAACAACTTCCGACTGATGTACAGGATGGGTTTCTCCTCTCCCTGGTCCGTTATCTGAGACAATATGGCCCCTAGCCCCTGCTCTGATGCATCAGTCTGGAGAACGAATGGAAGGGAGTAATCAGGACTGGCCAAAACAGTGTCGGAAGTGAAGGACAGTTTTAGGGTCTCAAAGGCCTGTAAGATGTCGGGAGAAGGGTGTTTTAACAAAGCCTCGGTGTTTACGGTTTTCTGTAGCAGATTTGTAAGGGGGGCCGCCAGGTGGGAGAAATTGGGAATGAATCGTCGGTAGTAACCGAGTAAACCTAGAAATGCTCAGAGGTCTCTCTTGGTTTTTGGTAACGGGATCTGTGAGATGGCTGTAAGTTTGGTGCTTTGGGGTCTAATAACCCCTTCCCCCAACAAGTATCCCAGGTATCGCACTGTCTGAGCTGCTAGATGGCTTTTGGCAGGGTTTATTTTGAGACCATGTTGTCCTAAAGCCTGTATCACCTGGGACAGATGTGACATATGTTGTTTCCAGGTGTCGCTGTAGATTATGATATCGTATATATACGCTCCGGCATAGTTTTCATGGGGTCGTAGTATCTGATTCATGGCTCTTTGAAAAGTAGCCGGAGCCCCGTGTAACCCAAAGGGTAGCACTTTGAATTGATATAAACCATCAGGGGTGGAAAACACAGTTTTTTCCTTGTCTTGTTCGCGTAAGGGGATTTGCCAGTACCCTTTACAAAGGTCAAGGGTACTGATATATTTATGCTCTGCCTATTCTCTTGACCATTTCATCTACCCTGGGGAGGGGGTATGTGTCAAATTCAGATATTTTATTCACTTCTCTAAAGTCGATACAGAACCGTACCGAGCCATCTGGCTTTGGCATGAGAACGATAGGCCCCCGTAGCATCTGCTGTACTTCCTCTCTAATGGTGAGTCGGCGTGCCTCGGGTATATGGTACGGTCGGAGACGCACCCGTTTCCAGGGAGGGGTTTTAATGGCATGTTCCAACAGGGAGGTTCTACCCGGGGTAAGGAGAAGTTGTCCTGGAGAGGAAAAAGGACGTCCGTCAACTCTTGCCTCAAATTAGAAGGGAGAACAGGGTCTATACACTGATCAAACAAAGGGGTTTGTGCCTTCGCCCTGCTCACGGGTGCCGGCAAGGGCCCCTCCCATCTCTTCAACAGATTAATGTGAAAGATCTGGGAGGTGCCCCTAGCCGTATCCGTTTCGATGCGGTAGGTCACGGGTGTCACCTTTTCGATCACTGTGTAGGGTCCCTGCCATTGTCCCAATAATTTGTGGTCAGAGGAAGCCATCATTAGCAACACAGGATCTCCTACATTGAAGGACCTTTCTCTCGTTTTTTTATCGTATTGTCCCTTTTGGGCTGTCTGTGCATCTTCCAGGTTATTACGGACTATGGCTCTGATTTGTCCTAAGTGCGTTTTCAAGTCGGACACATAATCCATCAGTGGTTTTGAGTCGTCTGATTCTGTTTCCCATTTCTCTTGAGCCATTTCCAACAGTGTACGTGGCTGATGGCCGTATAATAATTCGAATGGGGAATAACCGGTGCTTTTTTGTACGTTACATCGAACAGCGAATAATGCCAGGGGTAACATATCCTCCCATTTTCTGGATTCTAAGGCCAGGAGTTTCTTGAGGGTGGTTTTAATGGTGGTATTGTACCGCTCGACTAGTCCATCCGTCTGGGGATGGTATGCCGCGGTCCGTATCTGTTTGATCCCGAACTGGGCACACACCTGTTTCATTACTTTGGACACAAACGGAGTCCCTTGATCCGTCAAGATCTCTTTTGGGAATCCTACCTGTGAGAATACCGTCACCATGGCTTTTGCGATGTTGGTGGCATCCGAACGGCGTAAGGCCAAAGCTTCCGGAAAACGGGTGGCATAGTCGACAATGACAAGAACGTAACGACACCCGCTTCGGGAAGGCAACAAAGGACCTATAATGTCCATCCCTACTCTGCGGAAGGGTTCACTAATGATGGGGAGAGGATGAAGGGGTGCACGGGGAGGCCGGTACCGACTGTTTTTCTGGCATACGGGACATTCTCGACAGTACCTTTTTACTTGTTGGTATATACCAGGCCAGTAGAAACGTTCTGTGATCTGCTTTTCTGTTTTTTCGTTCCTGAAATGTCCCCCCAACAGGTGGCTATGAGCCAGAAATAAAACCTTTTCTCGGAATGGCCCTGGGATCAATAATTGGGGATTTTGGGCGGGACCTCCTTTTCTGTAAAACAACCCATTTTTAATAAAGAAGTAGGGACCTACATGAAGAGGATCTTCGTTCACTAGGGCTGTATCCCAGGCTTCTCGTAGGACGGGGTCTTCCCTTTGAGTGGCGTGAAAGTTTCTGTCGGATTCCCAGGGGTTGTCATCCCGCAAAACAGGCAACGTCGCGGGGGTTTTCCCTTTTTCCGCCCTTCTTTGTTTTCTACTTTTTTGTGGTTTAGAGGGTGGCCACTCCTGGTCCTCCTCTCTGGAAAAGGGCGCCGTGGTCCACCACTCTTCATCTTTCATTGGGGTATCCTTTATCATTTGTGATAAGTTTGGGTAATCGTTCCCAAGAATGACTTGTTCGGGTAGACTGGGAATAAGTCCCACCTTCAGCGAGGTCCCAGAGTCATTTTGGTGTTGTATCCTTACTCGGGTGGTGGGATACTGCTTCGTATCCCCGTGAACACATCGTATGGCTACGGTCCCGTCAATGGGTCCGATCCCTGGTTCCAGATCCTGGGGTCATATAACACTCTGGTGGCAGCCCGTGTCTGCCAATGCCATTACTGGCTGTCTGTTTACAGTCACTCTGCAGTGATAAGGGGGTGGTCTTTTTCCAGAGGGAGAACAATAGTAGTTTTGGGCAATCCCTATCTCCATTGGCTCTTCCTTTTGGGGGCAAAACCTGGCGATATGCCCCAACCCTCCACAGTTAAAAAATTGAGGGCCAACAGGAGGGGGTCGGAACACCGGGGATGATGGTGACAGGTTTGGGTTTATTCACAGTAGGAGGACGGGGTGGGCGATGGGCCCCGGCTCCCCCAGGTCTCCAGGATGGGTCTTCTCGCCCCTTTTGGATTTCTTGTGCCCGACTGTAGGCACTGGCTATCTTTACTGCCGTTTCCAGAGTGAGATGGGCCTGTTGTTGGACCCACCTCTGGATGGGTGGATGAAGGGAGGACAGATATTGTTCCAAGTAAATCTTGGCCATAATCCTGTCTTTGTCGGTAGTGGCAGGTTTCAGCCAGCGATCTGCCATGTCTTTTACCCGGAAGTACAAGGCTCTAGGGGTTTCTTGGGGTCCCTCTTTTATTTGACGCAGCTTCATCCGGTATGACTCATCATCTACTCCCAATCGCTCCATGATACATCGCTTGATGTCGGCATACGGGATTGCTCCTTGTGTGGTTGCAGCTTGATAGGCCGCTTGCAGGTCGCCGGACAGGAGGGGGCCCAGGTACTGGCCCCATTTATCAGCGGGCCAGGCAGCTGCGGTGGCCATTCGCTCGAAATTATTAAAGAAATAATCCGGGTCTTCACCACTCACATACCGTTGTAGGACTACGGAAGGAAGAGTAGTAGGTCCCCTCTGATGTCCAAGGGCCATAGTGATTTTATCCATAGCAGCCCCATGCGATTGACTCTGTCCCGTAAGCACTTGCTGTAATTTGCCCTGGTCCTCTTCCACCACAGTGAGGAAGCGCTCCATTACTTTTCCCAGATGTTCTTGGTTTTCCGCCATCTTGGCGAGTGCAGCCTCCATGTCTCCGGTGGATCCCACTTCTGACACCATCTGTGGGAGGGCGGGCCGGATGAACAGACGCAGAGGCTGAATATACTTTCCAAAGGTAAGTGTTTTATTGACAGGGTGTGAGGTTTTTGATATAGTTGTAGGTGTTCTTCCTTCTTCTCCTCTCTCGTCCGGCTTCGTGATTCCCGGGCGGGGTTGGGCCCGACTCCTCGGTCTCGCTGATGTTACCCCGGAGGCTCATAAGAGAGAAGAAAAGGAAGCTGTCAGTATTCGTGTGACCTGTGGAGTGGGGATTTAGTTACTACCCATCACAACACCAGAAGGGTGTTGACCGGATGGTCGAAAACAAAAAGGGGAAGAAATAAAGACTTTAACTAAGCCTTTGGTGAGTGGTCTATCTTTGCCAGTGTAATCGAAAGAGAGGGTTTTGAGTCAGTAGGAAGTTGTGGCTCTCAGCTATATTAGCGTAAGTGATAAGAAAAAACTCAAGTGAATACGGTGCTAACCAGGTAGGGGAGACCCCTATAACCCCTATAAGCGTGTAGGAGAACTCCTACACCACAGTAGTACATCCAAATCCTGGGCACATGTGCATTAATGTAAACAAATAAGGTCAAAATGGCGTAAGTTCATTAGAGAATCAATCTCATTAAAGTTCGCAGAAGAGTTATTTCTTGTTTCTTTTATTCGTATTCCGTAGGAAAGCAACCAGCAAAAATACCAACAACCAGCCGACACGTGTTTCGTCTAGGAGGATACTCCCACGACTTCTTCAGGGCTGGGAATGATACAAATCATGGTGTAAACAATAACATGATGTGGTGACTGATACTGGAGAATAAAGTCGATAGGTGAAAAAACACCCACTAGCAGTGGAAACCCTATACAACACATACAATGACATTGTGATGCCGTGTTATTGCTATGGTCCAGTGAACGAGAAGAGTACATCGGCGATGTGCAAAGTGACTTGAAATAAAAATAAAAAAGCATCTAATGTGATTTATACATTCATAGTATAATTAAGTGACACTTCGGACCAAACAAAAGAATAAGGATTGAAACTGTGATGTGCAAATGGCAAGGTAATTCGACATGAAATTTATGGGAGAGGGTTGAGTCAAATGGATAATATATTGTGATCAAATAGTGAGTTCATAGTTCGAATGATATGACAAAAAGAAACCTAAGTGTTAATTACAAGTCAACTGGACAAATGAGAAACTACCGCAATTATACCTTAGCATAAAGGTACGGGGATCCGTGAATCTCGAAAGAAACCGTACGGGACATGTGACAAAAATAGAGCGTGTAAGGAAACTGGCGAGCGTGAAAGGTGATTAAACACATAAAAGCAAAAGGCTCAGTACATGCATTCTGGCCAGACTAAGTGAAAAAGGATAATCAAAATGTAAGTCTTGTCTACCTGTATTCCTGGTAAACGGAGCAATGTATTCTGTTAAACGATGTGAATTAAAAGGAACGTCAGACAAAACTATAGGTTGTGATAACACTCTCAAAGGGCAGATGACAATCGAAGGATTAAAAATTTTAGAGAAAAAACTCACCGAGATGCCGGTGATAATTCCAACCCGGCAGGTCTGAACCGCAAGGTGGATAAAAACACGATCGAGTGTGTTTAAAATCTGTATCAAGGATATAAAAGAATGGTGTCGGTCAGCCTGCTCACCAAAGGAGATAGTGAAAATTGCTGATAGCGCTAAAGAACACATACTACCTTCTCAAGTGGTGTTAAGATCAATAGAAGCCACGGGTAGGGACACGGGTGTGTGTCCTGCCGGTAACGATCTAAAAACGACAGGGAGTAAAGACTAAGCATACGTAGACATCTTGTGGAAAATTATAATGTATCCGTCCGTACACTGAAATGCACAATGAGGCGGGGGCGCCCTATGGTACTTACTCATTCATGTATAGCACAACGGATTCCCATGGTTCACGTACATTTAAATCCAGATATGTTCATTAAGAGGTTGCCGAGGGAAGGACACGGGTATGTGTCAGGAAGTTTGCAATCTGCAAACAAAATGGAGTACAGTCTAAGTACTACCAGAGGGTTATAACAATAAGAACAAGCTGAGTAAGCCCAATTATCAAGGGGATAAATCGTAATGTGGTGAAGGCGCCTAGAAAATACTTACTATAATATTCACAGCGAATCGTTACCACCGTGGCTCACATCTATTTCTTTCAAGTGTGTGGCGGGACACTAACCCGGAAGTGTATTTATGGTGACACTCACCAGAACAACTAGAGCGTGCACCCGGTTGGCATGCAGGAAGGAAGAACTTTATTGATCACATGTTCGCGACCATGTAAACAACAGCGAGTGTGTAATAAATCCAATGTACAAAATTGACGTATAACTTAAGTCAATTAAAAAAGAATGAACTCAGTGAGTGGTTGTGCACCGAGGCTTAGAAGTAAAAGCAACGGCCAACACATGAAAGGTAAAGGAGGAAATGAAACGATGAGGGCTAATACTGAATACCAATCAGATCGAGGAAGGAGAAGAGTACGCGAGGAAAAGAGTATGGTTATCCCAATATTTCCATACTATAAATCGCATAAATCTAAAAATAGTGCAAGTTTAAGGCAAATACTGGCATTAATATTGATCAAAGCCACAGAAGTGTAATGATGATGATAGCATCAGAAATTGTTTACGGAAGGGGGTAAATTGTAATGCATCCATGGTAATGGTAATTTGACCGTATTCCAACACAAAAGTAGCCTGATTATAATAGGTGTGTAAAGCAAAACAGTAGGACGGAAAACAACCATGAAGGTGGCCATAGTACATAATGATTAGATAAAGCCTCTGTAATCAATTACGTTTTAGACAGGAGTACAGTGATGGTGACATAAGTGAAATACAACAACCGTAGGACATTTCAGACAGAAGGTCAATCAATTAAATCACTATATTGAGTGATTAGGCCGTATTAAACCACATTGATGACAAGATTAAGGTTGGTATGTTATGCGGAACAGTAAGATGCGAAACTAACATTTGATCAAAAGATCAAAAATTCTCAGTATCAATCTCCCAAGAAGTACTGCATCTCATGGTCACTATTTAATCCATGACCCACAGTGTGCATGCGCATGATCCAAGTTGCCTCTGTTCGTCTTAGTTTAAGCTCTCTATTACCTCCACGTAAGCTTGGTTCAATTACATCTATGCCATAAAAGGTGAAACTTTTGTGTGGACCTTGGGAGGGGCACACTCCTGCATGTAATGCTACAGGGTATCTAGCATCTTGTTGATGTAAGGCCCTGTTGTGTTCTCCAATCCGGTCCTTAAGAGGTCTAATAGTGCTTCCTATGTATTGTTTCATACAGGCGCATTCAATCACATATATTACAAATCTAGTAGTGCAATTAATATTTGATCTGATGTCATAGGTTCTTTTGTTGTGACCGGTTAATGATTTCATCCCATGTTTGGCCCATCTGCAGACTCCACAACTGCCACATTTGTAGAATCCCATCGTGCGTGCAGTGAGCCATGAGGAAAAATTGACATGACGTGGGACTGTTGGACTAAGTCTAGTGCGTAGGATTTTACCCCGTCTGAAGGTGATTTGTGGACGGGCTATGATATGATTATTCAGTGTCTCGTCTGACTGTAGGATACCCCAGTGTTTAGTAAGGCTCCTCCTCAGAGTGTGACTGAGACCATTGAAATCTGTGATCAGGCGTAATCTCTGACTGTCAGTTCGTGTCTGTGGTTTGGTTTTAAGCGTGTCTTCCCTTTTTATGTGGGTGATTCTGTTCTCAGCTCGTTTGATGTTATGTACAGAATAACCTCTCTTCCGGAAT
Source organism: Calotriton arnoldi (assembly GCA_963921515.1). NCBI lineage: Eukaryota > Metazoa > Chordata > Amphibia > Caudata > Salamandridae > Calotriton > Calotriton arnoldi. Next base: position 581,083 of record CAWUFW010010303.1, read on the forward strand.
CTGTTTTTCATATCGGTGATACAGTTCTGAAATTCTGAATCCTCACTGCAGTTTCTTCTTGCTCTTATAAATTCACCATATGGTATGGCTCTGATTTGATGTATTGGGTGAAAACTCTCTGCATGTAACACTGCATTGCAAGACGTGTCTTTACGAAACAATCGACTGTGAAGTCCCCCATTCTTGACATACAGTTCAGTGTCTAGAAAAGTGATGTTGGCACTGCTGTGCTCCATCGTGAATTTCATATCATAATGATTGGTGTTCAGGTAGGCATTGAATTGCTCCAGTTCTGCATGGGTGCCTGACCATAATAAAAGGCAGTCGTCTATGTAGCGACCCCAGAAGACGATAAAGTCTATCCATGGTGCCCCTCTGGTGCCCCAGATCCAATCTGATTCGAGACATCCCATGTAGAGATTTGCGAAAGAAGGAGAACATTTTGACCCCATGGCTACACCTTTGATTTGTTTAAACCACTTCATGTCAAATAAAAAGAAGTTATTGTGTAGAATCAGATCCATCATAGTGATTAGCATGTTAGTGTGTTGCCAAAGTGTTGCCGGTCTGTTGTTGAGAAGTCGAGTAACTGCTTGTAAGCCCCATTCTGGTTTGATGCTGGTGTACAGTGATACCACATCTAAAGTGGCCAAGATCATGCCAGGTTGCCACTGTACATCTGCAAGTGTGCTCAGTATGTGCTTGGTGTCCTGTATGTAGGAAGGTAGATTACGTACAATGGGACCCAGGAAAAGATCAACATACTCCGCCAGTTTCTCTGTGGGGCCTCCAATACCGGAGACAATGGGTCTGCCAGGTGGGAAAGGTAGATGCTTATGTATCTTTGGTAGGGTGTATAGACATGGAAAGGTGGGTCTAAACACTTTCATATAGGTGTACTCATCTTCATCAAGAAGACCAGCTTTGTGCCACTCAGCTAGATGTTTGTTGATGGTGTTGGTGAGAGATGCTATTGGGTTATGCGCGAGTGGTTCGTAGCATGTGTTGTCATTGAGTTGTGTCATGATCTCATGTTTATAATCATCTCGATTCATGACAACAACATTACCTCCCTTGTCTGCTTCCCTGATCAGGATGTCATTATCATTGCTTAATTCTTTCAAGGCTGAGCGTTCTCCATGTCGCAAGTTGTCATAAAATTTATGTCTTGTCTTTGATCCCTTCAAGTCATGTTTGTCAATATCATCAAGTACCCGTTTGTAAAATAAATCAATAGGATTCCCACCAGGGAGGGTGGGCGTCCATTTCGATCTAGATTTCAAACCACTTGCTATGCTGTAGTCATTCTCAATGTTTAATTCTTCGAGCAGTCTCTCCATTGTGTAGGGTGATTCTTCTAGATCAGTCAGTGAAAGAAGTAGTTTTGTTGCTTGCACATCTTGTATGCTAGGTGTATTTAACACATTACCACACAAAATGTTTTTGACACTTTTATTGGCTAATGGGTTACAAGAGAAATGCTTCTTTAACTTGAGACCTCTAATGAATTTGAAAAGATCTATTTTCAATTTGCAGATGTCCCCTGGTTCGCGTGGGTTGAAACTCAATCCCTTGCTTAAAAGCGAAACCATATCATGTGAGAGGGTTTTTGATGAGAGATTAACTACCTGCACTTCCAATTCTTTAGTATTTATTTGTTCCTCCCGTTGCCTGACCTCAATTTCTTCCTGTATTCCTCTTTGTCTCCCTCTTTTCCCTCTGCAGGTTTTGTATCTAGGCCTCCCCGTATGCCTTGTGTTCTGTTGCATCTTCGTATGGTCCTGACCTCTCGTAAAAAAGACGATTCGATTAGTCTGGTCCCTATCTGGTTCTCAGCCTCACTGTCACTCGACATGTGGGTGCTCAAGGAAGTTGAACTGGAGGAGATGGATAGTGTTTCAGGTGGTTCACTGACAGAATATCGAAAACAAAATATCGTGTGGACAGAATATCGTGTCCAAAATATCGAGGACAAGAATATCGAGTAGGTAAGTGCAAATAGATGGGTATCAATTTACTATTCTTAACTCCAGATCTACGTACCTTGAAGATATATATATCGTCAAAGTACATATATGTGGAGTTATATATAGTAAAACTTTACTTACCCAGAGAAAATGACCTTCACGATATTCTTGTCCTCGATATTTTTGACACGATATTGTGTCCGACGATATTTGTGTTTTCGATATTTTGTCCACCCACCGTTTCAGGTCTGGTAGTTCTGTCACGTTGTGGTCCAACTTGGACCAATTGATCATATTTCCTGGCATAAGTGAAGACTCTGCCTACCTTGTAAACTATTTCATCCCTCTTGAGTTGTCTGGCCTTCCTGTCTTTAATCTCATTTTGGTGACTGAGTAAAATGTCTTTAAGAATGGTGTAATTTTTCTCGGTGGCCTCCTTAATATTAAGGTCTCTGATTTCTTTCTCTAAGATGTCAATTTCTGCCTGCAATTTTCCTACTTTTCGTTCTGCGCTTTCAATCAATATGTGCATGAGTGTGTTTGAATTAGCCATCAGTGCTTCCTCCCATTTTCCTAGAAAAACCTCGTCGAGATCGTCATATGTAGGAAAAATGTGGGACCGTAGTCCCCTAGGGACCCGGTTGAGTCTTAAATATTGCTTTAAGGTGGCTCCATCCCACCATCTGGAGTTTTCCAATTTTTTGAGTCTCTCTAGCTTCATGAATTCTTCTCTGAGACCTTCATTGCGTGAGGGATTTCCACTACCAGAGGCAGTGATGATGTTACTGCTCTTTGCAAGATTTTCGAAAAGCTCCTCTGCTGCTTTATCTCTATCCATGGTAAGTGTTACTAGTATAAATGTGTGAGTACGCTGCGGCTGCCCTTCCTAGAACAAAAGGTGCAATCGAAAGAGAGGGTTTTGAGTCAGTAGGAAGTTGTGGCGCTCAGATATATTAGCGTAAATGATAAGAAAAAACTCAAGTGAATACGGTGCTAACCAGGTAGGGGAGACCCCTATAACCCCTATAAGCGTGTAGGAGAACTCCTACACCACAGTAGTACATCCAAATCCTGGGCACACGTGCATTAATGTAAACAAATAAGGTCACAATGGCGTAAGTTCATTAGAGAATCAATCTCATTAAAGTTCGCAGAAGAGTTATTTCTTGTTTCTTTTATTCGTATTCCGTAGGAAAGCAACCAGCACAAAATACCAACAACCAGCCGACACGTGTTTCGTCTAGGAGGATACTCCCACGACTTCTTCAGGGCTGGGAATGATACAAATCATGGTGTAAACAATAACATGATGTGGTGACTGATACTGGAGAATAAACTCGATAGGTGATAATTGGGCTTACTCAGCTTGTTCTTATTGTTATAACCCTCTGGTAGTACTTAGACTGTACTCCATTTTGTTTGCAGATTGCAAACTTCCTGACACATACCCGTGTCCTTCCCTCGGCAACCTCTTAATGAACATATCTGGATTTAAATGTACGTGAACCATGGGAATCCGTTGTGCTATCGAGTTTATTCTCCAGTATCAGTCACCACATCATGTTATTGTTTACACCATGATTTGTATCATTCCCAGCCCTGAAGAAGTCGTGGGAGTATCCTCCTAGACAAAACACGTGTCGGCTGGTTGTTGGTATTTTTTGCTGGTTGCTTTCCTACGGAATACGAATAAAAGAAACAAGAAATAACTCTTCTGCGAACTTTAATGAGATTGATTCTCTAATGAACTTACGCCATTGTGACCTTATTTGTTTACATTAATGCACGTGTGCCCAGGATTTGGATGTATCTTTGCCAGTGTTCACAGACGTTCCTGAGTTATATACGGAAAAGGATAAGAATGGTGAGGGACAAGAAAAAAAGGTCTCAGGTCGTGGTATAACCCTAAACGTGCAGTCAGTGCTGGTCGGAGTTTCCGCCTGGTTAACTCGTGCCCTCTATCTCCACTTTCCTCCCACCACCCTCGTACCCTCCCCTGCCTTCCCGGGAGCTACAGTCACTCACCGGCTCCGCCGCAACTCTCCTGAGTTGCGGCCGCTCTCCAGCCTCCTCCGGTGGACAACACCACTCCTCGCTCCTCCGCTCGTCCGTCTCCTCGTCAATCACTCCGCTCTGGTCTCCGTCTTCATTCTCCAAACTCTCCGCGTTCCACTCGGAATACACCTCCACTCCTTCTCTGGTCGACGACCTTCCCTCCTGGTCTTGGCCCATTTTCATAGGCCGGAATAAACTGCTTCCGGGGTCAGCTCCTCCTGCTTCCGGTTCCTGGTCTCGCTCTCGCTGTAGAGAAACACGACAGGGGGGTGTGTCTAATCTCCTGGACTGGGCTTCCCGAAAACCGACCCTAGGAGTCCAGTCCCTACTCGAGGAAGAGGTTGGTCGATGCCGGTCTATGACAGCAGGTAAGAACGGCGCCCCCGTGCTTGCTGCCTCACAAGAGCATATGCACTTTAGCACTGATTAGCAGTGGTAAAGTGCCCAAAGTCCCAAAACCAACAAAAACAGGGTCAAAACCAGGAGGCCAAAAAGCAAAAAGTCTGGTGGTAAACCCGCTAAAAAAGCCAAGTTCGACAGTGCTTATAAGAGTATACATCTGTTTCTGTCTTAAAGTTGTTGCAGCACACGTATTTTACAAAAGAATGATGCTGGTTCAATAAATGCTTATTGAAAATGTCCCCATTGTTTATACTGTGTATCTCTCTGAGACAAAGAGAGCACGAGTGACTGAGCAAAAAGTGCTGTACTGTTTCCACGATCCCTGAGGGGACAGGGTTGTCATGTTCGATAGTTGTCAGAAACTACTTACACCTTGGTAAGTGGGGTTCATAGGGGCACTGTGAGCTAGCTGGTATACAGGCAAACATATCCGGTGGGGGTGTCTGGAATCAGTCTGAACACCAATCCCACAGTTTGTGTTGTCTAAATGCGCAGATCCTATATAGATTTATAGGATCCAATCTCCACATGGCATCACCAACGTTGGTTTGTTTCTTATTTAATGGTCAAATCTGAGTAGTTCAGGTGGGTTTTTCTCAGAGACCCCTACTCACATCTACCCAGAGACGTCTGGAGTGGGAAGGGAAAAATCCGCCGCAGGTGAGTAGGCATATCCTATGTATTGGCTGTAGGTTTATTCAAGCTTGAAGGATTGTAGTTCCCTACATTGTGCATAGAACCTTATCTCACTTTGCTTGAAACTCTTTCAACAATGTCTATCGAATAGAGAACGCTGCATCACATGTGAATGCAGCGGGGGATAGGGAGCAGGAAGGTGCAATAAAGATTTCAGAAAATGTCGGAAATGCACTTACTGTAAAACTAGCAGACTATGGAGTCCCAGCATTAGGTGGGACTGGAACATTCGTGATTGAGGTGCACGAGTCATTCAGGACAGAGGTATTCTATTCATGGGTCAAATTCCCACCTGCAGACGCACGCACAAAAACATTTCTTTCCTACACTCCGGATGAAACTCCAGAAGAATACTGTCCGTACGAGGACAATGAAGTTCCGCTCAGTTATCAGGCGCATATAAACTGGTTTAAAGGTAACCTCCCACACACCACAGAAAAAGTAAGTCTTGGTCCGCTCAGCAGAGATGGAGTGACTTGGCCGGTCCTAGTGGCTTACACACCGCATACAGACATTGACACATTGCCAATAGCAGACTTACGTCCACTTCTGAAAGAAATAATAAAGCTTTACAGAAACTTGACACAGTTCGTTATGAGAACACTCACACTTCAACCTACAAGGGTTACACCAGCTGAAGAGACTGAAACTAAGATCCCTCTATAAACGCTGAACGTGGTTATGGGAAAATGCCCACTAAACGTGAGCAAATGCCATTCTGGATAGCACAGAAAATTACACAGCTAGAGGCAGTGTTTTCACACACAGGTCCACAAGAAAAACACAGAATTTCGACAATTTGATTGCCAATGGGGATAGCTCCCCCGATAGAGGATTGTACCTCTTGGGGTACAGTTTTCGCTGCCATCTATACCAGCACTCATGGTATCCCTTCGATAGCAGTGAAGTGAGAAGTATTAAGACAAATACAGAATGAGTATGGAGCGGAACCTGCTCTAAACTTGGGGATGAAATTATTAGCCAATTTTTCCAAGGTATCAACAATTATGTTAGCAAACATAAAAGGTGAGGCAGCAGCGGTGGCTATACGCTAACACCTAAGGGAATGCACTCTGGCACAACAGGAGCAAGAATTACCTAAAATTATCAAAGATACATACGCCGAATTAGGTAGAGATAATTTGGGAACTAGAGCTACAAAACCACAAGTAATGGGTAGTCCTGAAAAGGATAACTCCAAGCAAGCACCTGATTCTTCTAAGAAGAAATGGGATAATACACAACAGAAAAATAGAAAGAATAGATCACAAGATAGGGGTGGGTCTCCTCAACAGGAGCCCTCCGAAAGGAGGTATAACCTTAGAATTCGTGATAACATTAAAAAACCTGACAGGTATCAGGATATTGATACACCTTGCTCTCCTTCCTTTCAGGTTTCATCAAAAAACTCAGAGAGGGAAGGACGGTCGGAACACAGATCAGAAGAATGAACAAAGTCCAGAGATACACATCGTACTTCAGACTATAATATCAAAAAAGAAGATAAACCAAAATCAAAACCTCAATTTAAAAAGAAGAAGGTAGCAAGCCTTAAAATAAGAAATGCCCAGGCTACTGAGGACTCAACTTCTGAACGGGGAATGGGCTCTGACAATGTTAGACAGTGCAGCAGAAGTAACAATAGCTCATCAGAACCTGATGGAATTTCTGGTGACAGTGGCATTGAATGAACATATCACGGTGGAGACACCTGATACTAGGGTAAGTGTTCTCACACCGATTACATGAAATAACTCTCCATATGGAGGGGGACATACCTAGGAAGGCTAAAGGTCTCTTTTGGGAGAACCTGGTTTTTGGTTCTGACATCCTTTTGGCTGAAAAAGATTGGCCACCTGAGTTTGTTATGGATTGCCCTAAAGGAGAAACTGTAATTTTACCAGTTTTCTCTGACCATGTTCCAGAATCACTGAAGCACTCATACGCGCAGGAGTGGGCAATAGCATTAGCTCCTGAATTATACCGCAATCATGTAGGGTGGGATACTGAGTCACCTCACCATGTAATCCCAGTAAAAACTACTCCAACTCCGCGGAGACAATACCCAATAAAACAAGATGCGAAAAAACAAGTCAGGGAGATCTTAGATCAACTTGAATACCAAGGTGTAATCAAGAATTGCCCCTCTTAAAATAATCCTTTTTTTCCCGTAATGAAACCCGATAATTCATATCGTCTAGTTTTAAACTACAGGCAATTGAACACATGCACAAAGACATTTGCAGTACAGAATGCACGCAATGTCACATTAATGAATAACATTGCGTGGAAGAAATAAAAAACAACACTAGATATTTCAAATGGATTCTTTTGCCAAAATAAAGCACATGAGAGCAGATATTTGACAGCATTTTCAGCCCTAGGCTCTCAGCTGCAATTTTGTAGATTGTCCCAAGGGTTTAAGAATAGCCACGGGTTGTTCCCAGCAAGGGTAACAGAGTTGCCTCAAACCTTTGATGAAGTGTCATTGTCCTATGTAGATGATATTTATCTGACAGATGATGAATATTTGGATCACTTGACCAGGGTGAACAACATAATTTTGGGGTTCGCCTCTGAGGGCTATAAATTTAACTTTAAAAAAATCAAAAATTGCCCACCTCAATGTCCTATTTTTGGGATATGATTGGTCAAGGGAAGGAAAAATTCTAGCAGCCAACTTTATAGAAAAGGGTGCATTCTCCAACCTCCAAAAACTCAAAAAAATTTACAGTCCATTTTGGATTCTTAAATTTTGGCAGAACATACATTGTAGATTACGTAGAAAAAGTAAAACCTTTCTTCGATTTAATTAGACCTGATTTTTCTGTTCACCATTGGACACAGGAACACACAGAAATCCTACGTTCCTTACAAGCTGACTTGATAGCTTCCAAACACTTACACACACATGTAAACACTACGAGTTTGGTGATGTGTAATAAGCGGATCAATCAGGATACACATCTCTGACCTTCAATAAAGGCAAAACAATACCAATTGCATACAAATCTCCTTTGTACACAAACCCTGAGATGCGCTTTGTATCCACAGAAAAGATTCTAACAGCAGTAGAGACTGCTGTAGTGAGAGAAAGAGCACTGGCACAGGGGAAACGTATAATTGTTGTGACTCCAGTACCGGCCTTAGAGGCTGTTACAAAAGCTAGCGTTGCAAACGCAAAGGCACTGCATCCACGATGGATAGAATGGGCTAATTCTCTCACTGCAACAGATGTAGACTACAAATTTGATTCTACATTGAAAACACGAGCATTTCTGCAGTACTAACAAGAATATCCTCTTCCGAATGAAATAATGCCTCTAGCATGAATATATTATTTACACTGACAGATCTGCTCAGCCTGCTGTAGGAAGTAAACAGCAATACAGCGCAGCATGTGCGATTGTAAAGGGACGGCAAGTTCCGTCCTAGCAAAACGCAGATGCGGTCTCTAGGAGATTGCACAGCTCAGCTGGCAGAACTAAAAGCCCTATTGGCACTAAAAAATACGGATCGACAATTCACCACACTTATTGTGTGTGATTCATAATATTTTGTCCAGTCAAACAATGACTATCTTCACTACTGGGGTCAAAATCGTTTTAAAGACTCAGAAGGTTGCACAATAAAGCATAAATTGCTTTGGGAAGAAGTGGCAGAGCTGAAAAAATGCTTGCTACAGACTCAGATGATTCATACACTGAGTCATCAACGTGTTGGCGTACACATTGAAGGGAATTCATTGGCTGATAAAGCCGCCAAGACGACAGTGCGAACTGCTGTCATAACTGCAATCACTCATTCTTGCACGAGAGTAGACGGAGACATAATGGTAGCTATCATCGCTTCAAGCACAAACAGCTCAGCCTTGCCAAAAGGCTTTCCACTCAAGTACTCCTACAAGTTAGATGCACAAAATATTCCGTAAGCTGAAATTCCAGGAGTGGGGGATAGAGTAATATCAAACATGGATCGCAGATTAGGTTCAATTCTAGCTGCACACTAGGGTCTGGGTTCAGCACACGCAGGGATTACTGCAACAGTTTCCCTACTGAAACAACGCTATTGATGGCCACGTTTAATAAAACAGACAAAAGTATTTGTCCTTAAGTGTGACATCTGTCAGCAGATGAAGGGTTCCGCCGTAGCACGTCCACCGCAAACACCACTACTGATATCAGACAGACCTCTCGCTTGTGTCTATTTGGACCACTGCAGCCCCTTACAATCTGATGGGGCTTACAAGTACATCTTGGTGGCAGTGGATTCATGCTCCAGATTCCTGTGGGTTTGGCCTCAGCGCTCGGCTGACGCCCGAACTCTTATAAAGGATTTGCGAGTCTTTATAGGGACATACACAATTGGCACATTACATTCTGACCATTGCCCCGCCTTTAGCTATTGGGTGTACAAGGAAGCCATGGGAAGTTTGGGTGTTGCATTGCCGTACTCATCTCCGTATCATCCCGAGGGAAATGCGATAGTGGAGAGGAAAAACCGGGACTTAAAGCAATCCTTTACAGTAAGGGTATTAGGCTCGGGTGGTAGTTGGGTCGATCACCTATATGAAATGAAATGAAATGAAATGAAAAGGGGATTTGTAGAGCGCATGGTTACCCTGGAGCATCCCAGCGCTATGTGGTGAAAGAGAGGTCGGGCTGACGGCTAGGTGAATAGCCATGTCTTCAACAGCTTCCGGAAGCCGAGATGGTTTGATTCCCTTCGAAGATGGAGAGGGAGGGAGTTCCATAACTTGGAGGCATTGTAGGAAAATAGCCTACCACCACTTCTAGCTCTCTTGATTCTTGGCATTTTGGCTAAACGGAGGGAGTCGGATCGAAGATTTCTAGAGGCTTTGTACGGATGGATCAGGTTTTTAAGGATGGGAGGTCCATTCCCCTCCAAAGACTTGTGGGTCACGCAAAGGGCCTTAAAGTTGATCCTTTCCTGCACTGGGAGCCAGTGCAGCGCGCGCAGCGCGGGCTTGGCCGAGCAGTGACGATTAGTACCAGTAAGTAATCGGGCTGCCGAATTTTGAACAGTCTGAAGTCTGGTAATCACTGCTTTGGGGGACCCAAGGTATAGGGCATTACAGAAGTCGATCCTGGATAGGATCAGGGCTTGGATCAGGAGCTTTTTGGCTAGGAATGGAAGTACCGGGAGGATTTTTCGGATCAATTTAAGCATGCCATAGCAGGCGGCAACCGTCTTCCTGGCTTGAGTTTTAAAGGTCAGATCTTGGTCCAGCCATATGCCTAGACTTTTTATTTCGGGCTTTGGGTCCGGGGCAATGCCCATGCAGGCTGGCCAGATAACATTCAGGTTAGTGCTAGGGTAGTTACCCAGAAGCATTATTTCAGTTTTTTCGCCGTTGAGTTTGAGATGGGAGAAACTCATCCATTTTGTCACTTCTGATAGGCAAGTGTGGAGGTCGGTGGGTGACTGATTAACTTGGTTCAATGCCACGACCAGCTGTGTATCGTCAGCGTAAGACACAATGTGAACTCCAAAAGGGGCTACTGTATCCGCCAAAGGGGCCATATAAACATTAAATAATGTCGGGCTCAGGGAGGAGCCCTGAGGGACCCCACATTGCAAAGGCAGAGGGTCAGATACAATATCGTCTTCGAACACCTGGAAGGTCCTGCCTTCCAGGAAAGATTCGATCCAGGAGAGAGCCAGACCTGACACTCCTACGTTCCTGAGACGGTGAACCAAAATTTGGTGGTTCACCGTATCAAAGGCCGCGCTTAGGTCAAGGAGGATAATGGCCGAGGAACCTCCTGAGTCAAGGATCTTCCTTACTTCCTCCACCACCATAAGTAAAGCGGTTTCAGTCCCTTGACGTGGGCGAAAACCGGTTTGAGATGGGTGGAGCAGATCATGTGACTCAAGAAACGCTGAAAGAGTAGTGTTGACATATTTTTCAGCGATTTTACTCACTCCTGGAAGGAGCGAGATGGGCCTATAATTACCAAGATCCTTAGGGTCAAGGTGAGGTTTCTTCAGTAAGGCTTTCACCATAGCTCTTTTCCAGTCGGACGGGATCAGGCCCGAGGTAAAGGAGGCATTGAGCATGCTAAGGATGTAAGGGGCAACAATAGGGACGGCCAATTTCAAAATATTTAGAGGAGCGGGGTCAAGTGGGGACCCACTTTTAACGGAGGCCAATATGGGTAACAGGGAATCCAAAAACAAGGGTTCAAAGACCTCCAAGAGGGGTACATTCTTAGCTTGGGAAGGATAAGTGGAGTTCGTGATAAATGCGTTATCTTTCACCGGGAGGTTTTTGAGAATATTTTGTACTTTTGCAAAGAAGAATTGAGCGAGATTATTGCACCGAAATCCCGAACGATCAGGGAAAGTCGGTGGGTCCGGAACTCTCAGTAGCAATTTAGTGATCCGGAAAATTTCTCTATGAGAGTTGGCTGCGGAAAGGATCTGCTCCTCGAAATAGGATGCTTGTGCCTTTCTGATTTCCGCCTTATATGACCGTAAGGTTGCTCTGTATTCTGCTTTCTTATTAGACGAGTATTCTTTCCTCCAGAGCCTCTCCCTCTTTTTACATAATTTTTTGAGGAGACGTAACTCGGGGGTATACCATGCTGATATATTAGATCCACTCTTTTTTTGAAAAGATTTTTTTGGAAGCACCAAATTAAGGGATCCTTCGATCCAGGAGGTGAAGCGGTTATACGCAGTTACCGGGTTGGTGTGTGGGGCAGGAAGGCTCTTAGACCAGGGACGATTGAACGCTCGAGAGGGCTGAGTATGACCTTGAGTACAGATCGGAGACCATAGGAAAGGGACTAGGAAATGGTCCGACCAGGGTAGAGGGATGAGAGGTTTCCCTATTATGTCATTCAGCGTGGAAAAAATTGGGTCAAGAAGATGACCCTTGGAATGTGTAGGTAGGAGGACTTTTTGTTGCAATTGAAAAGACGCAAGGTCTTGGGCAAGATCAGTGGCAATCAATGCCGAAGGGTCAGCAAAATGGATATTGAGATCCCCAAGAAGCGTAAAATTGGCATTGGTATTAACAAGGTCACTAGTTGCCTCCAATAGGGAATCACAGAATTGACCCATCCTCCCTGGAGGACGGTAAATAAGAATCCCTGAAAAAGACAGTGCTGGGGTGAATTCAATAGAAAAGTGAACATTCTCACATTCTACTACTGGGCTACCTAGCAGGCGGCAGGTCAAGTGGTTTTTATAGATGATGGCAATGCCACCACCTATACCTGTCTTTCTATCTAATTTTTTAATGGAGTAGCCCGGAGGGAGGGCTCCGACAATATCCGGTTCTGAGCTTGCCGAGAGCCACGTCTCTGTGAGAAATAGCACTTCTGGGTCAAGATCAGATAGTAGTCATGATATCTCGGTGGAATGTTTCGGAAGGGATCTGCAATTCAGCAGCAAAAAGCTAAAATGTTTCTCTATGCGAACTTGTGTATGAGGGGTCATATAAACAAATAAACAATGTGAACATTTCTTCTGGTTATTCTCTAATATAATGGAGTGAATACATTGAGGATCCAGTGCTATGTTTAGCGATTTCAGCTGAGCTGGAGAGTAGACATATTGGGCTAAAGGATGGGGGACAGGGGGACTGGTCCCTGGGCCCGGATTGACGCGGACAGGCGCAGACGGGCTTGCCTTAGTCGCATCAGCTGTGACTTATAAGCGTCCTTAGCGAGGCTCAGCAGCTGAAGCGCTGACCCTGCGCATGCGCACTAATGCCCTCCCCAAGCTGAGACACAGCTCCCCAGTGCAAGTGCAAGTAAAAAGGCTTAAAAGGACATCAAATTCATACAGTTAGTTAAAAACGATATTTAGGAACAAAATAGCAGCAAAAGACGAGCGAACGGGTATTTAAAAAAGCTTTACAGGCTATGAGGAGCGGGAGGATCTCCTGTACGTTACCAACAGGTACGACCTCTTTAACAGCCGCTGCACGGTCGCATCAGCTGTGACTTATAAGCGTCCTTAGCGAGGCTCAGCAGCTGAAGCGCTGACCCTGCGCATGCGCACTAATGCCCTCCCTAAGCCGAGACACAGCTCCCCAGTGCAAGTGCAAGTAAAAAGGCTGAAAAGGACATCAAATTCATACAGTTAGTTAAAAATGATATTTAGGAACAAAATAGCAGCAAAAGACGAGCGAAGGGGTATTTAAAAAAGCTTTACAGGCTATGAGGAGCGGGAGGATCTCCTGTACATTACCAACAGGTACGACCTCTCTAACAGCCGCTGCGCGGTCGCATCAGCTGTGACTTATAAGCGTCCTTAGCGAGGCTCAGCAGCTGAAGCGCTGACCCTGTGCATGCGCACTAATGCCCTCCCCAAGCTGAGACACAGCTCCCCAGTGCAAGTGCAAGTAAAAAGGCTTAAAAGGACATCAAATTCATACAGTTAGTTAAAAACGATATTTAGGAACAAAATAGCAGCAAAAGACGAGCGAAGGGGTATTTAAAAAAGCTTTACAGGCTATGAGGAGCGGGAGGATCTCCTGTACGTTACCAACAGGTACGAGGGCACTTAATAACATGCCAAGAAGTTCTCTTTGGGACGAGAATGTGTGTAACTGACCTTGATTGTGGCAGCACAGTGGCGGATGAAAAAACATTTGACATCCATAACCGTTTGGCTGTTTTACAGGAACGCAATGAATTCTGGGCACTACAAAGCCAAGTAAAACGCACCGCCACTAGGGAAGTAAAATTAGTAGCGGCAAGGTCTGCCTGCGTCTCAAAAGTAGGGGATCTGGTCAGAGAAAAGATTGTGGACAAGAAAGAATTTGGGCCATCTTACAGAATGCCTGTACCTGTCCTGGCTATCGAAGGAACAAGAACAGTACTTCTTCCACCTCTTGCTGGAAAAAAAGGAAAGAGATTTGTCTCCATTGATCTTAACAAACCACACCATGTGGCCGATACTGAATAGCAGGCCGCGTGGGCTCCTGGGTAACCGCCGATCTCCTCTCAATACCAAGCAGGAGGTTCAGACAGAAAGACTAATAACGTTTGAAGATTCTACTCTACAAAGTTACAGAGTTGCCAACAATGGAAGGGAACTCATGCCTATTTAAATTGAACAACAAATCACAAATGAAAAACAGATCTCAATTCGGCCTAATTCCAACATCTATGTGAATATGCCTCAAAACAAGTCATCTGCCAGTTCAACAAATACCAAAGATAGATCGAACTGCATCTGACTATTTCATCGATTTTGACATCTTCTCTCTGGATCCAAGTGAACCTGAGTCACCACCAGCTCCAGTTTCCCACAGAAAAACAACTTCAGGATTTCTACCTTTGGCTGAAAAAGACTTATCTTATTTCACCCTGGCTAAATCTCTGGATAGCAATAGGTCTACTGTTTCTAGTCCTTTGGATAGGTTTAGTTTTCTTACTACTAAACTGACATTACATTCCAAAACACTCCGCAGTATCACATGTGAACTTGGTCTTGAAACCACATACGTCATCTCATCATGAGAGACCTGTCCTTTGTGAACATTACAGCAGTTCCCGCTCCTGAAGGAATAGTCTGGGATAGGGTTTCATATGATGTATTTGGTCCCATTGAACTTTTGAAAATGCCACATGTATTTAACATTTCTTTGAATGATATTATCACCTCAAGTACATTCTCTGACGATTGGGATTTTGAAACTGTAAATAGTATGCTGTCTGATTTAGAACAATCTGCTGCATTCTCGAAAAGTGAAATGTATGATGATACGTCTGTTTTTGACATCATGTATTGTACCAACATTATGGTCATCATTTTTTGCATAAAGGAAGTACCCCATGTAATGTTTTCACATACCACCAATGGGAACATTGCCTAACACCACCGAAAGGTAGTTCACAAATGTTTGCACAAAAGTTTGCTTATTTTCTGGGTTTAACACATCAGATACACAATCATATTATTATAAGCTTACACCTACACCTGTAGAGAAAAATATGCTTACTAACACGAAACAGATATACTCTGACTCCTTTATTTCCCAACTGTCTGAACAGGGTTTCGACTTATGGAAAAACATTAAAGACATAAAATCAGTGTGGGGGACTACGAAATGGCAGGTTCAGGGAACTGAGGCATTATTTAGAGCCTCATACAACAGAAGATTATCTTCCTGAATGACACTGTGCAATAGACTTCCTGTCTTAGGTTAGCCAAGATCAAGGACTTGAATACACCTCGTGTTCCCTTGCTTTCACACTTTGAGGGATGGCAAAACTTTTCAGAACATGGCGAGGGTACACTAGATGACATCATGCATGACGTTTCATACAATTCATCAGACCCCAATTGGAAGGGATGGTTGGTTTGGCCTATCAACACAAATATGTGTCAATCAAGATTCAAGGGTACCACCAAAGGGTTTAGTATCCATAGACCGGACCAACGCTATGTACAACGAGAACATCCGGGGGTGGTGACATCCTACAGTGTTGGGAAGTTATGCCTAGATTGGCTAAGAACCTCAACACTGTCCCAGGTGAAACAACACTTGTCCTTACTCTCAGATGACATGGATTTTTTTTGCTAGGTCCCGGAAACTACGTTGTAAACGCTTCTTATACGCCACTTACAATGAAGTTTGGAAAATCTTTCAACAGGAAGCTGCAGAGAGATTGCGTGAAATTGACAGAGTTAACTTGGAAAAGGCTTTGGCAGTGGTTGACAATGGCATGACCACACTAAAATCCAGGATTTATTCACTGGCCAACATTGTGTCTTCTGCTATACATATAATGGAACAGGATCTGCCCATCTTACAACACGGACAATCACAGTTACGATCCATTCTATTATTAAGCTGGATGCTACAATCACTGTGCTCTGGTTATGTGCCCTGGTGATATATCAACAGTACGTCTTTGTTCTCTGTTTATAACCTAACAGAAAGGCAGACAACAATGGCACAAAGGGATGTAAAATATACAGTGCTGCACATGGAAAAATAAGACCAATTACCTTTCACTGTGGCAGAGTCACCGTCCACAGAATGGTTAATTCATGGCCATATAACATTGCCAGTAACAACTTTCCAAATTCAGTATTGCCTAGAATACCACCAGGTAGGCAGATATGAAGCAATGGGTAAGGACTTCATCCATGAATCTTGGGAATCACCGTATAGATTTAGATGCAGGAATGGGGACACTGAAGTATTGCTCAGCAGTACAGACTGCGAGACTTCATTAAGTGGGTCTATAATTTGCCAGGATATTATGCTTCACGGGGCCTGTAATGGTTCAGTTGCAACCTATCCTGTCATTTAAAAGTATCCCCAGCTGCCAGTGTTCAGCCTGCTCTCGAATGTGAGTTACTTAATGCTGAATGATCAAGGTTATTGTGGGATACTTCCAGGCCTTGCATATCTAGTAACAGTAAGTTCCAGGGTTACTTGTTGTATGCGAGTGTTGTTTCCACTGACCCACACAGTCAGGAAGGCACCGTTATGGCCTTCGTTGAATATTTCCTTTACACGGTTTGATTCTCTGAGCCGACTGAAAGCCATGCTTTTACAGAAGGATGTGCCCTTAACCTCAGCCCGAGAAACTTTTGATCATCAGGTTGCAAGGTCCTCAGCTGCGATACAGGCAATAGTATGAACAAATTTCCCTTTCCATTTCAGAGAAATGGTACAGTGTATATTTAACATGTCTGATACGAAGGGTAGAGTACACCTATTTAAGACCATAGGTTCTGGACTGTTAAGCACCTTTCAGACAGTCTTCCAAGTGATTCCAGCTTCTATACACTCCGTATTGGGAAGTGTTTTTGGAGGGTGTCTGCTAATCCTACTATTGATAGTGAGCATCCTGATTTTAATTTTTCTGCTACGCAATGGACGTCCCAATCACCAAAGAGATGGAAAAGACACTCTTGGAGCGACATTGCTGTGACCGCATGGTACTCCATCTGGACACACCTCGACTTCGGGAGCTAAGCAAGTCTTGGTTCCTATCATTCCGACCAGTCTGGATTGACTGTGTTTTGCCTGTTGTCCGCTGCTTGTTCTGCGGACAAGAATGCGTGTTGGACCGCTGTCTAACACTTCCATCAGTTGCGCCTCCGGACGTGGATGTATTGCTGGACCCATTAAAGGCCCATGTAGAGCAGTGTCCTCAGCGTATTCCCATGTTGATGTCGGCATTTTTAAAGTGACCACGGGATGCTTCATCTCCTACTGGATTGGACACCGACTCTACTGCAGGCACACAGACTTTAGATGTTTCAAATGCTTCCTCAGCATTGGCTGTGGGAACTGAAGAAGATCACCTTGACTCAATTGACCTGATCTGTGAGGTGTTACAGGGACCGTTGTCTGCGAAGGCAAGCAGCAGTGATGTTGTGTCTCCCACACAGGATACATAAACATTTGGCTCTCCGTGTGCTGGGAAAAATTCGGCCTCTTTTACAAAACAACCAAAATTGGAATTAAAAGTTATTTTTTTCTTTTCTCATTCTTAGTGAGCACCATGGCTTTCAGGTGTACTCAGTTGCTCAAACTATATATGAACATATTTTAAAGGACTTATAGAGCTTTTTAACTTATATAAAGGACTTATAAAGTTTTTAATGATTTTTATAACTTTTTAGAAATTTTTATTCTGAACATTTAACAATGTTTTTATGGTTGATTATAAAGTCATTCCCTTTTTATTTTGTAGTATATCGTCCAGTCGGATGAGGAGTGGGTGTTATGATTTGCAAGGTACCCCAATATAGGCCTGGGTAGTCTCCTAAACCTTTACCTACAATTACACTACCATTGTACTACTTAATGGTTTTGGTGCTGACCTTTACAAATATATGACGTTACAACGCAAACAATTACAACGCATGCTTTTATAATGCAGTTTTTACATCGCAACTACTATTACATCGCATGATTTTACAACGCATGCCATTACAACGCATTTTTTAAAACTACCATTACAACGTATTCCATTACAACGCATACCATTACAACGCATACCATTACAACGCATAATACTTTTAGGGCAACAGTAGGGTAAGTGTTGGATAGTGTAGGGGTAAAATTACTATTCCCACTCCAGCGAGTGCAACAGTAGGGTAAGTGTTGGATAGTGTAGGGGTAAAAATTACTATTCCTACTCCAGTGAGTGCAACAGTAGGGGAAGTGTTGGATAGTGTAGGGGTAAAAATGACTATTCCCATCTACCCCAAAACCCATACCCACCCAAAAACAAAAAAATCTCTATTACTTACCTTATAATGTGTTGTAATGGCATGCGTTGTAATGGTATGCATTGTAATGGCATGCGTTGTAGTGACATGCGTTGTAATGGCATGCGTTGTAATGGCATGCGATGTAAAGGCAGTTGCATTGTAACAGTTGCGTTGTAAAAGCAGTGCAATGTAATGACTGTGTTGTAATGGATGTTTCCCACCTTTTACCTAGTTATGCGCTGCATAAATGTTGTCTGGTTTTCCCCGAAAACTAGCCTCACCTATTATGCATTAGGATTGTCAGAATCACTGCAGGATAACCATCTTCAGCATAATAACTGTGTATAAGGTTCATCACTATCGTCATCCTCGGCCAACATGATACAGCAAGGTGCTCTAGCTAAAGGGTTTTGAGTAACTCGGGAAGTCTGGCGCTCAGCTGTATAAACGCAATAGTTGATAAGGAGATAGTATAAGTACGGTGACAAAACAGGAAAGGGGATAATCCCTTTAACCCCTAGTTGTGTGTAGGGAGGCCCTACACCACGTTCTGTGAAGCTAAGACCTGGGCACACGTAAACTGAGGTATAGTTCAATATGAAGTAATGTCAATATAAACTTTTGAAGAGTTCATTTCATTGTTCGTGATTTATTCAAAAGTGAGCAAAAGAAAAACCAGCCAACACGTGTTTCGTCGCTAATGGAAATAATCCTGCGACTTCCTCAGGGCTGCATGAGAAGTTGAAAATATAGTAATCGCTCCGCCGGTGAGAATTCCAAACAGGCTGGTAATGGCTTCAACATTAAAAAAAAAAATAGCGGGATACGTGAGAACAAGAGTGTAGTAGAATCATAGATACGGGTAATCTGGTCAAATTAACGGTCCGCGAGTGTTCTAAGAAGGACGAAAATCCTCGTTGCGAGTAAGCCTACAGCGGGTGGTCTCTATTTCGAATGCCTCTCCGGGCCAAATGTTCGCCTTCCTTTGCCAACCTCTATATGGGGTATTTTGAACAGATTGCTTGTTTATGTGTCTCCCACTAAACCATCTCCTGTTTCACACTCATTTTCTGTTCTTTCACATCTTACGCACACTCAGTTTTCATTACTTTCTCCTTGCTCACCTTTTTCTCCATATTCTGACACACGCTCATTTCTCTTTCACTACTTTCACCTATTCCCTCTCTCTCTTCCTTCAATCTCTTCTCTAAATCCCTTCTCTCTCTCTGTCATCCTCCCTGCCACCATCTCCTCCTCACTGTCTTTCAGAAACAGGCAGTGTGCAAGACTAACATGCGTGAGAGGCGTGTGACACCCCTACATTATATTTGCTGCTTCTGGTTTCTCAATCTTCAGAGAACTTTGGCTTTTACATTAAAGGAATGAATGCTGATTGAGCTCAGCTCTGCCTGTGGACTGGCTCCTTTGATCTGTGCCTGTTCATGGGCTCATCTCTGTCCGCAATGTAGCTCAGCTGCAAACTTGCAAGACCTCAGCTCTGTCAGCCCAGAGCCACAGCTCTGTGTATGCAGGTTCTCAGCTCTGGATAAATGAAAGAAATGTCCTGTGTGTGTGCGCACAGGCCCTGCTCTTACCTGTGCAGGGATTCAGCACTGTGTATGCACAATACAAGAACAATCCCACACACATTTAGAAACAAATAGAGTACATTTTAATCAATTACTTGATACCAAAATGACAAAAATTCAATCAGTAGAACCAGAGATATGCAATGTAAAAAATGTAGGTAAAATTTGTGTTTAAAGGCACAAAGCCCCAACTGTGGTTATCTGGCCATGCCGAACTGGGGCAAAGTCACAAGTTCAGGCCAACTGTGACGGAGCACTTGTAAATCTATTTAAACTCCTCTCCCCTTGTGCACCACACTGTGCCATTCGACCTTCTCCTCACCTACAGTCCTCACCTCATCTCACCTTAATTTTTCTTTCAGTTTTTCTATATATGGAACTTATACCAATGTACCAGGAGACTGGAAGAGTGAAAGGGTTCTGAGAGAGAAGAACTTTAATAATAAAAGAATAATCAAGTCAGAAAGCTGAAACAGCACATAGCTTGGTAAAAATCCATGTTTAACCCTGGCTGAGGCAGGAGCTGTGACTCCTGTGGAGAGAGATGGTACTGCACTGCAGAACAACAGAGGGGGCAAGAATTTCAGATTTAAGAACACAGAACTCAGGGCAACAATTAAGAAGTGCAACACAAGCACTTAAAGAGTTTACAGGTTAAATATGGGGGTCTCTGAACGGGGAGACAGCGCTAGTCAGTGATGTCACTAACCACATAATTATTGATGTAATATGTCAAGTCATAAGCAGTGCATTGCAGGGGCATAAGTTATAGTTATAGATATAGTTAGCTCAGCTAACTACAACTGCTGAATTTCTATGGTTTTATACGAGTGTAATGTGAGCTAACAATAACCTCCCTGTAATCTTAGTTTTTTTCAAAGAGTTTATAAGGTTTTTTAGGTCTTGGCTCTAAGACGGTGCACATGCTCTGTCTCGAACAGAGACATGGTGTATCTACATCGTGGGCTTCAGCCCGCCGATAGGCTTGCCATTGACTACAACCATCGTCACTCCATATCTCTTTAACAAGGGCATGCATACGTCATGCCTCTTCCGGTGTTTAACCCTCCCCGAGAGCACCGGTATATTACTGTAAAACTACCCAGCAGACATTTTTTACCTATTGTTTCGGGACTACTTTATTTTTTTAATGGGTGACCTCCTGCAGCTCGCTCTGCAGCATGTTTGACTGTCCTGCCACACATTAGGAGCACTACTTGCTTTGCGTGAACTCAACCTGAAGGTATTGTATCGCTTTTAACCATTACGCCACACATTAGGAGCCCTTTATATAGTGCAAACTCACCCCGGAGGTATTGTAGCGCTTTTCACAGTCCCGCCAAACATTAGGAGTGCTGCAGCTCGCTCTGCAGGCTCGCATAGCGCAAACTCAATCTGAAGGTATTGCAGCGCTTTACACGCAGATTAATCAACAGCTCAGGCCGTTGCTCCTAATGAGTGACCATCCCGCAGCTCGCTCTGCAGGCTCTTTTTGTTTTTACAATTTTTTTTATATAGCGCAAATCCAACCCTCTAGGGGAGAGGATGTGGTGTAACGGCCAGAGCTGATGACTTTGGAGCTGGCATAGACTCAACATCCTGTGATTCTGGGCAAATCACTTACAGGCACATGCATCAACCTTTTTTGCGAGCGCAAACGGTGCGATTCACAAAAATCGGCCGTTTGCGCCCGCAAAAAGGGCCTCTGCGATGCATGAAACTGTAAGGCTCTCGCAATTTAAGAAATCGCAATTTATTGCGATTTCTTAAATTGCTATTGCATTTAAGGAATCACAAATTGCGATTTCTTAAATGCAATGAATGATGAAATCGCAAATAGCGATTTTGCTAATAGGGGGCGCAAATTACCATCAATTTGAACTTGATGGTAATTTGCAAAACTTTGAAAAATGCACTAAGGTGCATTTTTCAAAGTTGTAGGTTACACACACACATGCCCTTGGGGCATGTGTGTGCGCAACATGTGTGCACAGTTCAATTTCAGGGGTGCAACAGGGTGTCCTTTTGACACCCTTGCACCCTTGAAATTGCATGCGCAATTTGCGAGTACCTATTGGTACTCGCAAATTGCGCATGCAATCTCCCATTCATAGGAATGAATGGGAAGGCATTCCCTAATTGCGAGTCGCAATTTGCGAGTCGCAATTAAGGAATGTTTGGGAATCGCTAATTTTATAGTGATTCCTACATGCATAGGCTTTTGCAATTCCTTAATTGCGATTCCTTAATAATCGCAATTAAGGAATCGCAAAAGCCTACATTGATGCATGTGCCCGTTAATCTCCCCGTGATAACCAAAAGTGAATGTGTCCTTGTGTAACGTAACTGGTGCTCATGTAAAGCGGTGCTCACATACCTTCAGGTCGGGTTTGCACTAAATAAAACTACAAAACTAAAAGCCCAAAGGTATTGCAGAGCTTTCCACCATCCGGCACACATTAGGAGCATGACAGCTCGCTCTGCAGGCTCTTTTTGCTTCATTTTCTTTTGAGGGGACAAGTTTTGCCTCGTTTAACCATTGCAGGATTGTTGTAGAAATGCAGACAAGGTATTATGTGTTGTAGTGATTGCAATAAAAAGTTCACAATCATCATCAAAGTTAATATTTTTATGGCTATTGCTCCTAATGGGTGACCGTCCTGCAGCTTGCTCATCGTCAGGCTCTTTTTGTTTCGTTTTTCCTTACAAGTTATTTTATATCATGCAAACTCAACCCGAAGGCATTGCAGAGCTACAGAAGTGCACCACAATCCATCTATACTGAAACTCTGGCAGTAATAGTTAGTTTTTTTTTAATTCTTTGCATTTCTGGCTTCTCCATCATACAACTACAGAGTGCATTTTGGAATGTAGTTATTATACCTGCTTGTCAATGCAGCATTAAATCTTTTAGTTGGATCGAAATCAGGCTACATTACCAAACACATTTAGTTTCAATTCCAAAACAACAATTTTACTCTAGTAGTTTCAATATTAAAGTGCTTCTTGCATAGCAAAGTTATGCACTTCCATAGCCGAGACTGATTGGCAATGCCAATGCTTGTTTTATTCTGTTACCTAACTATAACGTACATGTAACCTTTGGGCTTTTTAGTGAATTTTTTAAGAAGTTTTTATTCTATTTCCTACCTTTAATGTCGCTATAACATTTGGTTTTTCCTGTGAATTTCTATGTTTTTAAACTTTTATTTCCTAGGTGTAACCTGTAATCTTTAACTGTGGGTTTCTGAGTGGCTGTGTGGGTCTGTCAGTGGCTGTGTGAGTACATGAGTGTGCGAGTGGTGTTTAAGGGGCATATTTACAAGCAGCTATCGCCACCACAACATTAGTGGCTTCGCCTTATTTACAAGGCGGTGTTAAGTCACTTAACGTGGATTAACGCTGCCTTGTAAATAAGGCACCTTTTCATGCTGTGCTAAGCGTGAAAGGGTAGGGCAATGGGTGTTGCGGTGGGCGTTCTACCGCAACACCCATTGATTTTGACGCTGTTCCCTGTTTACAAGAGTGGTGTAACTAGGAGGCAGCGCCAAAATTAAGACCAGGGAAAACCTGGTCTTAAACAGGCGTTATGAGGAGAAATGCTTTATTTCTCATTGTTTTTGCTGTTTACATGTGTGCTGCGTTGTGCAGCACATATAAAAACAGCAAAATACCATTGAGTGTTTATGTGCAGGAAGGTGTTCCTCCCTGTACATAAACAATCAAAAAAAAGAAAATTACGTTTTGCAACTTCTATGTGTGCTGCATTAAGCAGCACACACTAAAGTTACAAAATGCCATTTAAAGATTGTTTATGTGCAGGAAGGGAGACCTTCCTGTACATAAACAATATGCCCCTTAACGCAGGCACCCTTGCACTATAGTGAAAGGGGGCCTGCGTTGGCGCTAGGCTGCTAAGTTTACTGCCAGCGTAGGGGGAAACGCAGGGCTGCACCATATTGTTGCAAATATTGTGCAGCCCTGCATTTGTGAAGTGGCGGAGCGCGGTATTAAGCCAAGGAGGCTAACGCTGCGCTCCACCACTTGGTTGTAAATATGGCCCTAAGTGTCTATGTGGGTGTCTCAAATGCTCTGTCAGTGACTGACCCATAATAGAAGGGAAGCTGCTCCTTTAGTAGAAAATCCACAGTTTTGCATAAATTAGCTATCTGAGTGTAATAATTAATTACTAACTAGTGCCTCCTAGAGTAATGAAATGAAATAGCGTATTTGATATAGCGCGCTCCTACTCAAACTAGAGTGTCCTGGTGCGTGACAGCGGAAGGAAAGTGTGAGTTAAAGGACCCATTAGTTATTAAAAAGCCAGGTTTTTAGGTTCTTCCTGAAGGAGAGTAGGTCTGTGGTTAGTCTCAGAGACTCTGGGAGGCTATTCCATAGTTTTGCGCGTAAAAAGCCGAAGGATCTACCTCCAGTGCGGGCGCGGCATATTTTAGGCACAATGGATAAATTGGCATTAGAAGATCTTAGGGGTCTGGATGTTATGTAACGATTTATGCGCTTGCTTCAGGTAGCTGGCTCCTAAGCTGTAGAAAACTTTGAAAAAGATGGTCATTGGTTTGAAATCAATCTGTTCCTTTATGCGGAGCCAGTGTAGAGACTTAAGAATAGGGGTCATACTAGATCTGGGTTTGGATCTCAGGATGACTCTAGCCACAGCGTTCTGTACCACTGGTAGGCACTGGAGAAGGGACTTGGGAAGACCGAGGTACAAGCTGTTGATATAGTCAAGCTGTGATGTCACCAGAGCTTGCACCACGATCTTTCTGCTCTCAAGCCGTAACAGTGGCAAGAATTTCTTTAACATGCGGAGTATGCCAAAGCAAGCGCCAGTAAGATGTTGGATCTGAGAGCGCATGGAGAGTGTCTTGTCTATGACAATTCCCAAGTTTTTGACTTTCTCCTTTTCCGCGGGTGGGGGCGGCAGATCTTTAGGCCACCAAGAGCTCCAGTCAGGCGATTCTGGTTTACCAAAAAATGCAACTTCGGTTTTGTCAGGGTTACATTTTAGCTGATTGATCTTAAGCCAGTTAAAGACCTTTGTGAGGGAAGACCTAATCCTAGACCCGTCAAAATCGGTGCCTTTCTCACAAATATCATAATATCCAGATCTGCACTGGGTACTCGATTCCGGTGGAATTCTTTTTGTACTAAAACAATTATATAGACAATTCTAAAGTTTCTTTTGAAGTAAGAGATTTAGTAAAACAGTACTAAAACTAGTATAATTATAGTACAAATACATTTGAAAGTTCATTTTAATGTATTGTGCGAATCCGCGATGGTGGAGCAACGCTAAAATGCAAACATACAAAATAAATGTAGAGATGACACCACCCATATTGCGCTCAAAGTTGTATGAAGCCAGACACCTCCAAAAATCAGCACAAAGTGCTGTACAAGAAAAATAAAACAGTGCTGATGTTCTAAGTAGCAGGTATCTGGTATAGGCAAATACAATGACTTTTTGAAGGTGTTTGTTGCTTATGTGACATGACTTTGAAATATTCAGTGTCAAAGGTCATGATTTCACTACCAGTGATGTCAAAAGGCGTGTGATATCACTTCTGCTACCACTGGCATTTTGGTGAAACACTCATTCCCTCAATGCAGGCACCCTTTAACTATAGTGCAAGGGTCCCTGCGTTGGCGGTAGGCAGCTGAGTTGAGCGTCAGCACTAGGAAAAATGCAGGGATGCGCCGTACCATTGTAAATACGGCGCATCCCTGCATTTTCAGAGTGGCGTAGCGTGGCATTAGCAATTTTTGCTTAATGCCATGCTTTGCCATTCACTTGGAAATATGTCCCTATGTCCTTTAGGAACTTCAAATGTATCTCCAAATTGTTGAAAATTAAATAATCACTGAAGGTTTTTGTTGAAATATGATTTTTTTTGGGAAACCATGCATGTTATTCTGCGTGGGCTATTGCATAACTGGAGCTCAAGGTATATTCCCATTGAACTGCCTTGGATTTTGGAAGTTTTGCACAGAAGCCAGTAGGGCTGGTACATAGACTGTGTCATCCCATTATTTGCCATCTTATTCTGCTGCATTTGAGGAACCATTTGCAACTGATGTTGAAATCTATTTGGATTAAGCCTACAATCCTGTTTACAATGTGCATTTTTCCTGCAGACGTGGTAAGGGTTATTTCTCATCTGTGCATTAATAATATTTTGATCAGGCATGTTGTTGGTAAAAAATCTAACCCTTCCGTGAGAACCACTATTTCCACCTTGTACAAATTGCGTATGATTGCCTTGTGCATTAAGACCTTGCACAGCAGCACCAGTACCAAACCAGGTGCCTTGAAACAACCTTGACCACTCTTTTAGAAAACCTTGATCCAGGGAGCGCGCGCGGCGCCGGCAAGATGGCCGCCTAGCCCCGGAGCTCCGCATCGCGGGTGAAATGTCACGGTGATTTTCGCGACTCAAAACTCTCTTTGGGCATTGAAATAGAGAGTTTCATGCAGCGGAATTGCTCCTGAATACCCTCATATGTCTGCTATGGGTGTATTTGCTGTTTTTTGAGGTAAATCCTCTTTTACTTGTTCTGACTCCTTTGCGGCCGCCATTTTGTTTTTCTCTGCGAAGCTTTCCTTGCTTCTCGCCTCAGATATTAT
This sequence comes from Calotriton arnoldi, assembly GCA_963921515.1. NCBI lineage: Eukaryota > Metazoa > Chordata > Amphibia > Caudata > Salamandridae > Calotriton > Calotriton arnoldi. The sequence goes on from CAWUFW010010303.1 coordinate 607,659, forward strand.
GCTGCACACCTGATTTTTGATAGCAATTCCTATTTTTCTGCTACTCTATGCCTGACCAGACCTATTTTTTTATTTTATTAGGAGGATTCTTTGTGTTTTGAGCTGCTTGCGCAATTAATTGTGGAGCCTACCTCCCACACTGTGAGACATTGCAGTTTTTTGCTGGTGTTTTTCTTTGCTCTCACGTAGTTTTTCCTTCCCTGCTCTATGGGCAGGAGCAAGAAATTATTATTTACACAAAAGAGATCTACAGCTCCTTCTCCAGTGTTAGTATCTTCTTCTTCTGCTCCTGTATCTAGGGACACTATCATTATGGCGCAATCCAGCTCTTCAAAGTCAACAATTTTGACGCCCTCGTCAATTAAATCGCAAACTCCAGCTTCCGCTAACAAACGCCTCAAACAGGACCCTCCCTCTCCACCAAAGTCTGTTTCTCCGATATCTCTGGACACCATCTTTGAGGAAATTCGCGCTTTGCGCCCTTTTATTGAAGAGACTAACTCCCGCTTACAGACTATGGACACCAAATGGGCTTCTATGGATTCTCGTATTTCCACAGTGGAACAGCAAGTTGATGAACTTCAAAATGTCTCCACAAAATTAGTTGCCCTTGAGAAGGAGGTCCTTTGGTTGAAGAAATCAGCAGAGGACCTTGAAAACAGGAATAGGCGTAATAATCTACGCTTATATGGTCTTCCAGAGAATTTAGAAGGTGATGATCCAGTTCCCTTCTTAAACAATTTTCTCATAAAGCTTCTGGGCCTCCCTGCATCTACAAATTTGAATATTCAGAGAGCCCACAGGTTGGGCCCCCGTCTGTCTTGATCAGCTGCTCCTTCCAAGCCACGAGGTGTGATTTTTCTATTTTTGAAATTTACAGACTTGCTACTGGTTTTAAATGCAGCTAAACACAAAAAACAGCTTGTCTGGTCAGGCGCTAAGTTATTTCTCTCTAAGAATGTTTCCTCTGCAACGGCTAAATGGCGGAATTTTTTTGGGGATCTACGACCACCTTTGCGCACACTTGGAGCTCGATATGGACTTTTTCACCCATGTTTATTCAAGGTTACTTACCAAAACAAGACTTCCACTTTTGAGGAACCGGCAGAATTGAGGAAATTTATTCATTCGCACTCTGCATCGTCGATGGATGTCTCTGGTTCTCTCTCTTCCACATCCTCCATACCTTGACTTTCTTCTCCTCTGCTTCAGATTTAATTCGCTTGGTTTTACCTAATGCTTTTTATCTTTGCAGATTATTGTTCATAATTGTATTGTATCACTGTGTTGTATCATTCTGTTTTATCTCCTCTTTTTCTCTTATATCCTTCTATTTTTCTAGGTAATTTTCTTATCTTCTAACGCATTTCTTTCTCTGTTTCCTGTTTATCGCATATGTTCCCCGCTGTGGTGCTCCCTCCCCGGTTGGTTGTGCCGTCTTCCTTGTGTTGCCACTCCCCGCACTTCTTTTTGTCTTCCCTTAAAAGGTACGCATCACAGTCGTCATCCCTTTATTTTCTCAATTTGCATTCCTATATTGCATTAAGTGGTTGTCATGTGCTGTCTTCTCTTATTATCTCTTTTTTCTCTCTTCTCCTTTTTCAGTCCTTCTCCCCTTTCTTCCTCCTGCCTCCCCTTTCCCTCCTTTTCTCTAATGTTGTACTCATGTATGGCTTGTAAGTTTGATTGTAGTATTCATTGCATCTTTGTTAATATTGCATGTTTTGTTTTTGTTGTTGTTCTTTATGTATTTTTGACGATTTTACATTCAGAGTTATCTCTTGGAATGTGAAAGGTTTCATTAACCCTATTAAGAGACAGAAAATTCTATCACATCTTGCCTCTTATAACCCTGACTTGGTCCTTCTACAAGAGACCCATCTAACAGAAATTGAGGCATTAAAATTGAAGAGAGGTTGGGTGGGATCAGTTTTATTCTCTCCCACTTCTAATAAGAAAAATGGTGTTATAATTCTATGCCATAAGAAACTGAATTGTAAAATTATTTCGCAAGAAATTGATACAGAAGGTAGATGGTTGTTAGCTAAGTTGTTAATTAATAATATTTCTTTAACTGTTTTTAATGTTTATGGTCCCACTCATCCTGATTGCTCCTTTTGGCCTCTAATCACACAAAAATGTATTCAATTTAGAGATGATTACTTTATTCTGGGAGGTGACTGCAACCAAGTTGTTGACCCTTTTCTAGATCGCCAATCACAGACACGATTCATCCCTCATAAGTCTCATAAACATTTTCTTGACACTATTTCCCAAACACATCTTGTTGATTCTTGGAGACTCACTCATCCCGATTCTCTTGACTTTTCTTTCTTCTCTCCTCCTCACAACTCCCTCTCTCATTTAGACTATATTTTTCTCTCTCAATCTTTATCTCAAAACTTGTTATCCTCCTCTATTGAACCTATCGTTATCTCTGATCATGCCCCAATTATAACTGACCTTGACTTACTTCCACCATACCTCAGGTCCTCCCGTTGGCTTTTCAACAACTCTCTTCTACTTGACCCACTTTTCTCTTCTTCTTTCATCACCTTTGCTATTGAATTTTTTGACCTAAATAATGTTCCTAGCTCCTCCCCCTACATAATTTGGGATTCCTTTAAAGCCACTGCAAGGGGTTTCATTATAGACTTTGTCTAAAAAAAAAAGAAACGTTTCCTTCAACAACATAAAGCTACCTTGGCCCACATCAAAGCTTTAGAGCACAAATTCTATACTTCATTGGATGACGAGGTCCTGCCAGCTCTGATTCGCGCTAAATTGGCATTCAATAAAACTTCGACTGATAACGCCTCGTTATTACGGAGGTCGTAATAAAGTTGGAAAACTTTTAGCAAATTACCTTAAATCCTGTAAAGACCGTACGCTGATTGACTCTATTTATTCTTCAGATGGATCTCTTCTTCATAAGGATCAAGATATTCTTAACAAATTTAAACTATTCTATAAGGATCTATACACCCCGGAGTCCCCTCCCCCTAGTTCCCTCATTCAATCCTATCTTGATAATTTACCATCCCCATCCAACTCTCATCTTAATCTTTCTGATCTTGAGGTTGACCTATCCCTTAATGAACTTTCCTCTGCTTTAACTGCTTTAAAGAAAGGGAAAACTCCTGGCCCGGATGGTTTTTCAGTTGAATTTTATTTGCATTTTTCTAACTTACTCCTTCCTAAACTCTTAAATCTTTTTCACTCCTTCTTTCTCTCTGGAAAAACAGAAGGTACTTTTCAAGAGGCCACAATTTGCCTTATCCATAAAGAGGGACGAGATCCTATGTTTTACAAAAACTATAGGCCGATTTCCCTGGTTAATGTTGATTATAAACGTTTTGCCAAGACACTTGCTTTACTCTTTTAACTCATTTAGTTGGTAAGGAGCAATGTGGTTTTGTCAGAGGCAGGTTGACCTCAGATAATTCTCGTCTCTTTCTTAATGTCTTAAACAAAGTTCCTTCCCTCTCCACATCCTTAGCGGCCATTTCTGTCGATGCTGAAAAAGCATTTGATAGAGTAGACTGGTCCTTCTTATTTGCATCTCTGAAGTGGCATGGTTTTGGTCCCAAATTTACTTCTCTTATATCTTTATTATATTCTGCCCCCAGAGCTTCAGTACTAGTTAACGGCTGTATTTCATCCTACTTTCACCTCCAACGCGGAGTCCGTCAAGGTTGTCCTCTCTCTCTTCTTTTTGTTCTTGCTCTTGAACCCTTCCTATTCTCAATCCGTAATAATGTTTCTATTTCTGGATTTTCGTATGGTGACCAACATTTAAAACTCTTCTGCTTACGCAGATGACATCCTCCTCTTCATTTCTGATCCCGAAACATCCATTCCCCCTTTATTACATGAATTTACTTCCTTTTCCCTTGTGTCTGGATATAAAATCAATTCTGATAAAACAGAAATTCTCCCTCTGACTAAATTTTGTCTTCCACATTCCTTTTCTTCCACTGGGTTTGCATGGAATAGCTCTAAAATCAAGTATCTAGGTATATGGTTCTCCAGCTCTATTGCCTCTTCTATTAAATTAAATATGGCTGCGATCCTGTCTCGGATTGACAAATTACTTTCCTCTTGGAATCCTCTCTTTCTTTCGTGGTGGGGTCGCTTGGACTCAATTAAGATGATGATTACTCCTATTTTGATTTATACTCTTTCTATGCTTCCTATCCATATTCCCGCCTGTTATTTTAAACAAATTGATTCTCGTCTTTCTAAATTTCTTTGGCAAAATAAAAAACCCAGGATCTCTCTCTCTTCTCTTCGTAGGGCAAAACCTAATGGAGGTGTAAATTTCCCTAATTTTCGCTTATATCATAAGTCGTTTTGTCTTCGTCAGGCCTCCAAATGGCTCCTCTCTGACCTTTCCCCTTTTACTCCCCTGTGGCTTTCCATTGAGCGTACCTTATCATTACCTTTTTCTCTAAAATAAATTTTAGCCTTTTCTGCCAAAACACCTCTTACCTCCCTCCCCTTGTTTAAACACACTTGTTCCCTATTGAAACCTTTGCTACATCCCAAACCTATCTCTAGAGAATCCTTTTTAGATTCTCCTCTTTGGCACAATTCCCTTATTAACATTAATGGCAGAACCATCTTTTGGAGCTCTTGGAGATCACGGGGCATAATCTGGGTCAAGGACCTTTTGATGGTCTATCTCCTTGCCTATTTCCCCAATTTCAGACCACTTTTCAATGTCCCCACTCCTTCCTACAGAAATTTACCACTCTAATGACGGTCATTCTTGATATTTACTATTCTCTCCCATCCTCAACTCTTCTCCCTGTTCCCAATTCTCTTCTCAAGATTCTTCTCTTGCTGCCTAAAGCTTCTCCTATATATAAATACTTCTCAGCTCCTAATCCAGAACGTATTAAAACTAAGTTGGAACTTTCATGGGAATCTGACCTGGGATGTGAGTGGCCTATCATTTTCTGGGACAAACTTTGGTCCCGCTCTCTCAAAATCTCTCGCTCTGCTTCTCTTACTCAATCTATGTTCTTTCTCTATCATAGACTTTATCTTACTCCCACCTCTATCGCTAAATTTTCTCACTCCACTAATACAAACTGTTGGACCTGTGGCTCCTCTAATCACGACCTTCTTCACCTTCTTTTCCTTTGCCCCTCCGTCTCTACTTTCTGGAAGAAAGTTTGGTCCTATATTTCTCGTCTATTTAATATTTCCATTCCCTATTCCATTCCCCTTCTTTTCTCTGGAAGTCTCTCTGATTCCTTACACCTTCTTCCTCACAAAAATGGTCTTTTCAACCTTATGCTCGCTTTAGCTTTCCAACACATCACTCTCAATTGGAAAACACTCACGAAACTCTCCATCCAACACTGGTGGAACAGTCTTTGTCATATGCACCGTCTTGATATTGATTTTGCCTCCTCCTGTAAACCATTGGTCAATAGAGATCTCTTTTGGTTACCTCTTACTACTTATTTAGATCATTTAGTATTAACAGATAATTCTCGTGTAAATGCTGAAAATTTTAAACCTCCTTGAATGTCTATTTTCTTTGCTCCTTGCCTTTCAATGTTTTTTGACTTACTATATATATTAGCTTGATTAGTATAATCTCTCCTATTCCGATGTAAGATGCAGTTTCTCATTTTATCAGTTTTGTTTAACTTCCTCTCCTCCCTCTTTCTCCCTCTTTTTTTCCTCTCCCTCCCCTTATTCCCTCAATAATTTAAAAATAGCTTTCTCTCCTTCTTTATATTAATCATTCATTCAATATGTTTTTTATCTTGTATTGCAGTATTTTGTATCAATGGTTTTTTGTATTGCTTATTATTCGAATAAAGCTTTCAAACTGAAAAAAAGAAAACCTTCATCCAAGCCACCATAAATTTCTCTCCTGTTATTTTCTTTTTAGCATCGAAACAGTCACTACAGTACTTCACATAGGTCAGTATTTCATTCAACAATTTGGTCCGTCAACAAATTACACTTTGCTGAATATGCAAATTAAGGGGCGTATTCATAAAATAATCCTGCAATTCAATGCAGTAAGCCACCTTGCTGCGCTGCATGAAAGGGAGAGGGCAGAAATGTGCCATATTTACCATTATGCAGCGCAGTCCTGCTCTCTGCCGATGCTGGCACAAAAACTGCTGCCTAGCGCCAAAGCAGGCATCCTTGGACCATGGAGCTAGGTTGCCTGTGCTGTAGGCAGGATTGTTTTTCTGCAGTAAGGGACAACTTCCTGCTATAAAGCAATCCTCAGAAGCTTTGTCCTCTTTCTGTGTGTGTTTTAGAATGTAGCACACGTAGAAAGAGGAAAATAACAAGGAGAAATAAGCATATTTCTCCTCGTTACACCTCTTCTGGGGAAGCGTAGCATTTTGACACATTCCCAGGTCTACCACTAATGGTAAATCTGGGAATACGCCAAAGTCTATGGGTGGACGCGTGGGAACACACACGCTCCACCCATTGAACACTTCCCTGGGACAGAGTAAGGCAAGGCACCGACTTGCGCTACCTTGCGTTACTCCATATTTACCAAGCCACGCAGAGCCAAGCAAGGTGGCCTTGCGAGGCTCGGTGAATGTCATTCTAGGTTTTGCATCTCCCTTGCTCCTCCTTGCGTGGCGCAAGGGTGTTGCAAATCCATGATAAATATGCCCCTAATTTTCGGGTGTAATCACAACAGAAAATTCGAGAAAAATCCAGAAATGCCGTCTTTCAAAGGGTCTTCAACTCCACTATACTGTATGTAAATCTGCATTAATCTCTCATAATATGCCCCTGGATCGTGTGTCGCTCTCATGATTTTTGACCAATTTAATTGTTTCTGTGAAACCTTTGTTTTCAAATGCTCAGTGACCTGTTTACATTTCTCCATAATGACGGCGCAAATCTTATTGTGAGGGGCTTCCATCTGTAGTTCTTATTCTAGACACTGCACCATGGTCTTAAACTTCATCCACAAATCCTGAGGCACAAAAATTTTAAATAAAGCATCTAAATGTGTTCAAGGTACATTTGAAATAGTCTCAGCTATTCCCAGCTCCATCTACCACGTCTCAGGGTCCTCTGTGAGCTTTGATAATTCTTTGTAAATGTGTAAAGATCACTCTTCACATTTGGAATTACTCAGATTTGTGTTTGTTCTACTCTTTTAAGACACTCCAGTCGTATCAGGTGGTTCCATCCATTCTTCTTGATACCTCGTCACATCTCCCATTCTCTGATCTTATCCAATAGCTCTGTAAGATTTCCTGTCAATGTTTAGATATTTTGTGTTTGTATTTTTTTCTGTCATCCTCAATTTAAATGTTTCACAAATTCCTCCCTTTCAAGTCAGCTTTTAGCTCTTTAGCCAATTACTCAAGATTTTCAAATGCATCATGTGCACACTTTCCTGCTTCTGCACACTAACATGGCAATTCATTTCTTATTATATGTTAAACTTTTGGCACTAAGTTTTCGTTTCAGCCATAATTTCCAAATCCCCTTTGAGTCTGAAAGTATTAACCTCCACCACTTTCGTCGCAAAGTCCCTAGGGCTGTAGTACCAGGTTGTGCAGCAGGTGCAGTACTTAAGAGTGCAATCCTTTGGGTGCAGATCAGGGTTCAGGCAGGGCAGTCCTTTTCCTCCTTATTCTTTCAGGCAGGGATCTGAGTTGCTTGGTAACTCTTCCATATGTATTCAGTGTTCCTGGGCATCAAGCAGGGGGCCACCCTCAGGTAAGAACACTTCCTCCAAAGTGTGGCATATTCTTGTCCCAGAAAGCACTATTCTTCCAAAATCCAAGTTGAAGAAACTCTCTCCTGGAGGGTTAAATGTGGCTAAGCCAACCCGCTGCAGTGGCTAAGAATCTCTAGCACTCCCCTTCCAACCCCTTGACTAATCAAATTACAAGGGCTGCTGTGTGGCTGGGGGTGCAGGATGTGGGGTTGAGCATGTGCTGTCCTAAAGTGTCATTCTCCCTTTGAAGACTAGTTTGGTCACTCCACCCCTGTCCTGCCTGTTGCGTCCTTTGGGGCAGATTTACAAGGAAGTGCCGCAGCGAGGCAACGCAAGCCCTTTGGCTGCGCCACGATGCGGCACTGCAGCACTTCCAAAGCACAGGAATGCGACATATTTACAATAATATGTCACATTCCTGTGCTCTCCCCTGCGCTGGCGCACAAACTGAAGAGAAACATTCTGGATCAAATCTTTAGAAACATTAAAGCCAGAGGGATTAAATGATAAAATTGGGATGGTATGCTTTTAATAAATGCCTTTTATAAATGTTTGATGTAATGTTTCTGACTGTGACATTGAATCCTGTTGTTTCTGCTAATTGTTGAGAAGTATCGTTTTCGCATGGTTACGCATTCATCTGTAATTTTGAGCCAAGGCCACCTTATTGGAAGGTAAATCTATCGTTCACATGCAAACATACACCGTTGCACAAACCACGTCATTGTTATGCCCATGTAGCTGTTTTCTGGAACGCATCATGAATGCGGGTCACAATTAAACATCATACATTAAGTTTATTTTTGGTATGGAACATTTTGTTCCAACGTTATAGTTCAGTTTACTGTAGATTTTATACAGCAAGAACGGGGTTGGAACATTTGCATTTTTGTTCCTTTTGAGTACGAATAAAGCTTGCATATTTACCATTAGCTCACTGATCGGCACTTATACGAGTCTGTTTTCTCTTTCGATTACGTATGCACGCGTCACAATCTAACTTCAATCGAAGACGGAGGCGGGAGAAAACTTTGCATGTTGAAACACTAACAAACGCAGACGTCGGGAAGCACAGTCCTCATGTGAACAAGTAGGTCTTGCTAGCAGTCTAGTGGCTTTGAAACGTCTCTGTAAGACGGGTTTACTATAGCATTTACATTAGATGATTTTTCTCGTGTAGAGAACTGTCAGACGTTTTGTCGTTACAACAAGAGGATATGCAGTTGCGGCTGGACGCTTAGGAACGAACTTGAGTGAGTAGTATATTGACTCAATATTGAGTATCATTCGAAGACTCGTTGACGCAGATCCTAGTTCATATCTTATGTTCATTTTTCAGCTATACAATATTTTGCTTCTCTCACTCTTCCATCGGACAGAAGTCCATGACGGTTCAGGTACGGTCGGTACCTTGAATTGTAGCACCATTTTGTAGCCGGTCACGGGCAGTATGCATGTTTTTTGAACAAATGTGGAGATCGGAATAGTTAACCCGTAAACACCTATGGTTTCTGGCGCGTGGGTGATACTGATGACTTTTGCGGCATATTTTGAACGTGGAATGGATAAGTTTGGCTCTCTTGTAACTCAGTTTACTGTTCCTAGATGCAAAAACTCATGTATATGTTATTTTACATCCCCTGACGAAGGGTTCTCAGCAACCCGAAATGCATTGGTAAACCATAGAATCATAAAGAGAAAGCAGAAGAAAATTGTTTTTTGATCTGGTAAATCTGGGAATGTGGCAAAAACCATAGGAGTTGTGTGGGAACACCACGCAACGAACATGGAATGCCCCCCTAGCGCAGATGAAGGCAACACAGCAATTTGCGCTGGGTTGCTTTACTCAAGATTTATGAAGCCACTCAGGGCCACGCAAGGTGGCCTTGCATGGCTTCACTAATATCATTTCTGAGTTGCTTGCTGCAAAAGGGATGCTACAGGGCTTGGAAATATGGCCCTCGAATCAAATACAACAAATCACAATATACAATACACTCAATACTAACATAACCAATTACAATGTACAATACACTCAATACTGATACAACCAATCAAAATATATAATGCACTCAATACTGACACAACCAATCACAATATACAATGCACTCAATACTAACACAACCAATCAGAATATACAAAACACTCAATTCTGATACAACCAGTCATAATATACAATACACTAAGGGGCCGATTCCGATCTCGGTCGGAGGCGCACCCAATACCATTCGGTCGGGAAAAAAGCCATGCGAAAGCCTGTTTCCCGACCGATCCGTACAGCACACCCAACGAGTAAGTACGATGCGCACAACAGCACAGAATCCGGCCGAGCCGTACTCACCCAAACCAGGTCCTGTTCCCCGACCGAGGCGAATCCGGAAACGCTGAATCGAGTCGCACGGAAGGGAAAATGCAGCTCCGTCCGGTCGAACAAGTACGATGCGCTTTCCGTACGCGCCGAACCCGTCGCTACGCACGGCACGTCAAAGCATCCGGGAGAGGCGCACATAAGCTCCGATTCGCGCCACAACATGATCCACGGCTACGAGACGAACACGCCAGCGACGAGGACGACGCGAAGCGACGAGGATGACGCGAAGCAACGAGAAGGACGAACGACACGAACCAACCATGAATCCCTTCGTCCCGATCATACCAATATTCTACATTTACTACCGGAACAGGCACGGACGCGTACGGCGCAGAAGGTAAGTCAGACACCAACCACAAAACACATACAACACGTACACGACACATCACACACACACAGAGGGATGCAGAATATACTTACACCAGCAACAGCAGCACCATAGGGGCGGGATGCCCATCACCAATGCCACATATGCACACAGGGGCCTGAATGCGCACCACCACCCCTACCCAGTGGGGGCAGGATGCCTACCACCACCCTGAGCCAGGGGGGGCTGGATGCCCACCACTACTACCACCCTCACCCAGGGGGGGCTGGATGCCTACCACTACTACCACCCTGAGCCAGGGGGGGCTGGATGCCTACCACTACTACCACCCTCACCCAGGGGGCTGGATGCCTACCACTACTACCACCCTCACCCAGGGGGGCTGGATGCCTACCACCACCCTTAGCCAGGGGGGCTGGATGCCTACCACTACTACCACCCTCACCCAGGGGGGCTGGATGCCTACCACTACTACCACCCTCACCCAGGGGGGCTGGATGCCTACCACCACCCTTAGCCAGGGGGGCTGGATGCCTACCACTACTACCACCCTCACCCAGGGGGGCTGGATGCCTACCACTACTACCACCCTCACCCAGGGGGCTGGATGCCTACCACCACCCTTAGCCAGGGGGGCTGGATGCCTACCACTACTACCACCCTCACCCAGGGGGGCTGGATGCCTACCACTACTACCACCCTCACCCAGGGGGCTGGATGCCTACCACTACTACCACCCTCACCCAGGGGGGCTGGATGCCTACCACCACCCTTAGCCAGGGGGGGCTGGATGCCTACCACTACTACCACCCTCACCCAGGGGGGACTGGATGCCTACCACTACTACCACCCTCACCCGGGGGGGCTAGATGCCTACCACTACTACCACCCTCACCCAGGGGGGGCTGGATGCCTACCACCACTACCACCCTCACCCAGGGGGGGCTGGATGCCTACCACCACCCTTAGCCAGGGGGGGCTGGATGCCTACCACTACTACCACCCTGAGCCAGGGGGGGCTGGATGCCAACCACTACTACCACCCCCACTCATAGGATGGACAATGCATGACACAACCAGCACACCACAACCTAGGGAATGCAAGAAGAAGACATCCCCCCACCACCATGACAAGCGTGTGTAGACTGTGTCAAATGCCTACAACACCGAACATGACTTTGAACATACAATGTGACCCCCTAGCACATGTGCCACACATATATGTGTGTGGCACCCACAATGCAAGCAGGCCATGACCATTGTGGCAATGGGGTCCAAACCCCATCATCACAGTGACCAAAATGTAAGTGTGGGGTCCATAGCTGAAGCACATTTTGAACATTGTGGCAATGGGGTCTAAACCCCCATCACCACAGTGACCAAAAGGTAAGTGTGGGGTCCATAGCTGAAGCACATTTTGAACATTGTGGCAATGGGGTCCAAACCCCCATCATCACAGTGACCAAAATGTAAGTGTGGGGTCCATAGCTGAAGCACATTTTGAACAGTGTGGCAATGGGATCTAAACCCCCATCACCACAGTGACCAAAAGGTAAGTGTGGGGTCCATAGCTGAAGCACATTTTGAACATTGTGGCAATGGGGTCCGAACCCCCATCATCACAGTGACCAAAATGTAAGTGTGGGGTCCATAGCTGAAGCACATTTTGAACATTGTGGCAATGGGGTCTAAACCCCCATCACCACAGTGACCAAAAGGTAAGTGTGGGGTCCATAGCTGAAGCACATTTTGAACATTGTGGCAATGGGGTCCAAACCCCCATCATCACAGTGACCAAAATGTAAGTGTGGGGTCCATAGCTGAAGCACATTTTGAACATTGTGGCAATGGGGTCTAAACCCCCATCACCACAGTGACCAAAAGGTAAGTGTGGGGTCCATAGCTGAAGCACATTTTGAACATTGTGGCAATGGGGTCCAAACCCCCATCATCACAGTGACCAAAATGTAAGTGTGGGGTCCATAGCTGAAGCACATTTTGAACATTGTGGCAATGGGGTCTAAACCCCCATCACCACAGTGACCAAAAGGTAAGTGTGGGGTCCATAGCTGAAGCACATTTTGAACATTGTGGCAATGGGGTCCAAACCCCCATCATCACAGTGACCAAAATGTAAGTGTGGGGTCCATAGCTGAAGCACATTTTGAACAGTGTGGCAATGGGGTCTAAACCCCCATCACCACAGTGACCAAAAGGTAAGTGTGGGGTCCATAGCTGAAGCACATTTTGAACATTGTGGCAATGGGGTCCAAACCCCCATCATCACAGTGACCAAAAGGTAAGTGTTGACAAAGAAAGAGCTGCAACTGCCAAACTGCATGGATGATTCCTGGTCACAGAACAAAAAACACATCAGTGGCAAAGTAGTGTATGTGTCCCATTGCAACATAAATTGGGTGAGCCAAATACTGCAGTGCAAATAAGACATACCTTTGGCCATGTGCAGACAAACAACACCCATGGGGGCTGACACCGTCAACATTCATCAATGACACAATGACAGAAGTGACCATCAGAATGCAGACCCACATATTTGCACCAATGGGCACACAAATGCAGATACCCTGTGGAGACTGCAGATGTGAGGTGAACAGATACCATACCATGGCAGCAATGAGACACACAAACCATGATCATTGTGCTGACCGATGACCTAGGAGTCCCAGGGACAGCAGGGGAAACCCACAAAACTACATACAGCCAATGGCACACCCAAGATATGCCAATGCAGTGGTGCAGATGCACAAACACAAACAGGCAGATCCACACTGCACATCATACACAACAGGTGAGGGGGGGTGCCAGTGTCCCCAGGCAACCACACAACACATGAGGAGACCTGAATACCAATCATACAGATGTGCATACAGTGCCACACAAAGGTAACTCATGGATCCAAATCCCCTATGTGGGCAAGCAGGCATTGTCAGATGAGAGGGAGCACAAATCACACATGTCACACAGGCACGTAGGGACAGCAACTGACACAGCAAGACACAGACACACCACAGCACCACCCCCAGGGCCCCCACAATGTGGTGACCCTGGGCTGCATTACAATCCCACTGTGATGACAAAGCTAAATGTGGTTCACACTGTGAACCACAGTCATGTGTCCTGAGCAACAAACTACCATCACACCTACACAAGCACAAATCAATCAGCATGGCCAGTAAGCCAAGGCCAACATGGAGGCAGGGGCCTAGCCGGGCAACAACTCTCATCTGCACACACTCAACACCACACCCCTCGACCTCCAACAATGTGCAGCAGTGAAGTACACATGCACTGGTGACATTGCACATGCACCCATGACTATTCCATGGTGGTGGGTGGGAACCAAGGTGCAGAAACACATCACACATGGCCACCCAACAAGACTCCTGAATGTCTGACACACTGCACACTACGCTGTACATGGACATGACGGCAATACCACACCAACCAATGGGATCCCATCCACAGTCACACACCAATGAAGAAGCCAAGGTCACCCACAAAGAACACACATAGACAACAACCAACATTGCAGCCCGGACCCTGAGGAGTGCCAGCAGTCACACACACAACGTGTCACAATCACTGAAAGGTAACACAAACTGGAAATCACATGACAGGGGCAAACAACAAGTGCCAAGGGGAAACCTGACTGTGACCCATCTGCGTCTGCACACAAACTCAGCCCTGACAGCAAACACACCTATGGGTGACACCCTGATGACCAGTAATGTGCCATGCACCCACATCACAGAGAACCCAGGGAGAAGACTTGGGGGGAACATAGGTCAACTCAGCTAGCATCACAAACAGGTACAACACTAGGGATCACAGCATGCACAGCTAAACGGAAGTGAACACACACACATGCACATACAACACACACCTTGGGCGCAGGCAATGTCACAGGAGTACACGCTGCCATGAGGGGACTCCACTCCTGTGTGAGGAAAGCCGTGCCATATGTTGCCTCAGTAGGGCCCCATCATGTCAGCTGAGCACTTGGTCACACAATCAACAATTAGCACCAAATGAGGGCTCCCGTAACATCAGCCTGGTCATGGAAGTGCCAACGGAATCATCAGCACAGATCCAACACACTTGTATAGCAATGTTGCACTGACAACACAGATGAGTCCTTCCCCATTGATGCCCAAACCTGCATGTCCAGTGGAGATGGCCACACGGTCAGGGAAGTAGACGAATTGAACAATGGCAGGCACAACAGATGTGCAGGGGTGGAAGCCACAGATGTGAAATAGCTAATCTAAGTAGGAAATCCCATTGCCAAATACTGAACACATGACACCCTCAGATGCTGCTATGGATGACATGGATACACCACAGGATAGGACACATTCCCCCTGGACCACATGGGTTCCTGCACAGTAACACTTCATTATCATGAGACCAAATGTCACCATCACTGCAGCAAGGGCATGGTTAGCATCATCAACAACATGTACATCAGAAGCATAAGCACTAGAGAACAGAAAATTGCTTTATTCAGCATATGTGTGGAATGAAAACAAAGTCCAGAAAAAACACAAAGGCCAATGGCCAGTCCATTGTAAAAGTCCAAACAGGGTGACAGTGGCAGATGTCACCCTACGCATGCCTGCACAAAACCAGAGACAATCCACTAGGAGGGGCAACCGGGGGGGTAGGCCAGGCACCACAGGGACAGGATCAGGGCTCACCAGGAGGAAGCAGGGAAGGGGTGGTGGGTGCTGGAGAGCCACTGACAACTGCAGTGGAGGTGTCTGACATGGTGTGTGCCGGCACAACTGGGGGGCATGACTCAGATGTTGTGGGTGCCGGCACGACTGCAGTGGACCCTGCAGATGGAGTGGACAGGTCCGCCACTGCAGTGCCCAAGTCAGACAGGGTGGTAGTGGACTCCACTGCAGTGCCTACCACCAGGGGAGGAGAATGGGGAACAGGCAAGGTGGGCTGGACAGAGGGGGAGGACACCCTCACCACATCAGTGGCACAGACAAGCGCAGCGGGGGTGTGGTGCCGGGAGAGCAAGTGCCAGGGGGAGAAGGCCGGATCCTCTTGGGGATGGTATATCTGTGGGTGGGGGAACCTGGGGCAGGGTGTGGTGGGGGCACCTGTGGAGTGGGGGCCTGAGGGATGGAGGAAGGAGACCTGGTGCTTGAGCTGCAGGGCGGCGGCGGGGTCTTGCTCTTACCACTCCGGGGGACTTGCGGGTGGGGGCCTCAGTCTGTCTGCGCCTGGGGGAGGGTGTCCGGGGGCGAGGGGCACTCTGCTCCGTGTGGGGGCTTCCTCTTCCCCCTGGATGCTGGAGCAGCTGGATCGGAGGGGAAGAGGCCGAGGTTACTGAGGAAGAGGCGCTGGGTCTTTGGGGTTGCAGGTGAGGCAAGGGAGGGTGTTTTGGAGGGAGAGGCAACTGAGGACTGCGCAGTGCCCGTGGATGCGTGTGTGTGTACCAGGGCCCCATCCCCTGTGAGTCTAGTTTCAGTCCCCTGACTGTGCGTGCGTGTGTGTTTTGTTTGTGGCGTGTGTGTCTGTGTGCTGGACATGTGTGTGCTGGTGTGTGCCTGTGCCGGTGTGTGTGTGCTTGGGACGGGTAAGGTGCTGGGGAGTGTGGATGGAGCAGAGGCAGGAGGGGTGAGGGACTGTCTGAGGAGGGACACTGCTGCCGTCAGGGAGGAGTCCATGGACCTATTGCCCCTCTGTAGGTCAGACATGCCCGATGAGATGCCCTCCATGAACGACACCAGCTGAGTCAACAGAGCGGTGTGCGCATGGAGGACACTCAGCATGGCTGTCTACCCTACATGGAGCTGGCGAAGGAGGTACACAGACTCCTCACTCAGAGCAGCAGGGGACACAGGGGCAGGGGGTACGGTGCCTGGCCCAAAGGAGACACGCTCCCGAACATGGGAGCCTCCACGGACCTGGGGAATGGGAGCCGATGGGAGGGCGGTGGTGGTGCTGGTGGTGGTGGGGACAGCAACACTAGCTGGGGTGTGGTGGCTGCTGACACCCGCCTCCATAAGGGAGTCATCCTCCGAGTTGCTCTGGTCCTCAGCTGAGGTGGATGGTGCTGAGGACTCCTCGGTGTGGCACTCCTCGCCCTCCGTGCCACTGGGTCCCTCCGACCACTCCTCGGCTGCTGACCCAGTCTGGCTCTCTGGCTCCTCCTGGTCCGTGGAGCTGTCCCCTTCCGTGGCCGTGGATGTATCTGCAAACAATGGGGAAACAGACAGACATCAGTCACCTGCACCAAACGCACACACCACTGTGAGCACAGCACATCACAGAGCAACCCTGGCATCATTAGTTGTACATTGCTAAAAGTGCCCTAACTGAACAGGAGAAGCCAATTGTCAGTCTGATGCCAAGCATGGCACTCACATCCCACATGGCCTTGCACCCATCTGTCTGGTGTCTGTTGGATTGCAACACCCCAGTGTGGACACATGCACCAAGTACACAGTAGTTGGACAGTGCAGAGGACACGGTGTGGCATGTGGACATGCACACATCACAGCTCTTGCCACTGAGTCAGTACAGGTTTCCGGATGAAAGGGATGCCCAGAGTCAAATAGGAAATGCATGTGATGCATACCAGCGACAGACACCATGATGCACCCATGTCCTGATAGCCATCGCCACAATGGTGTGCATGTAGCACATGTCACTCCCCTGCAGGATCACCAATAAGTAGACACATGCCATGGCAGAGGCATGACTGCTAAGTCATACATCACTGTCTCAGTGATGTATGACTTGGCAGCCAGACAACAACACTATGCACTGTGTCACAATAGTAGGTCATGGGGAATGCAAGTCCTGGAGCTGCACAAGTGCACATGTACATCCCCCACACAACACATCATCTTAACCCTCATCTGTCCAGGTCATACCTATTGGACATATGGGAGACCTGTGACACTACCCTCTGAACCTGAGCCCCTCACAATCTGCTGTGAATGGGGAACAGCTGCCTGAACTTCACATTCGCATACCCCAGTCTGCACGGGCAGCTGATCAAACACCTATGTGACACACAAGTATTGTCTCCTATGGTCACATCTCCAGGGGCATGCTGAGCCCCTACCAAGAAACACCCCAGCAGTCCTGGCAACTAATCCACAGCACACTGACACAGAGGCAGACACCTGAGGGGTCAAATCACTGCGCACAATGTGTCAGCTGATACACGGGAGTGGGAGTACAGAGTGCATTGCATGGCCTGGAGTAGGCATGACTGTCCTGCTCCACATGAATGAGGGATGAGCCCTGGACAGTGGATATCTGGCTATGTATGTGTGACACACGTAATCTGCACACTCCTGGGGCCCAAACATTGTTCCCACCAGCTGCATGGGCGTGTGCCACATACCCCAGGCACATGTGGTGGCTCAGCTCAGCAAGTGGACCGCATATCAAAGCAACACGCAGATTACATGTCCGAACACAGGCGTAGTGTGAACAATGGACCCACCCATGATGCCCACAACAGAGTTAGGGAAACAGATGCTGTCCCCCACCTTTAGTGAAGCAAACTGCAAGGACACAGTCCCAAGTGACACAATTCCCTGAATGTAAGGGCCACACCAGGGTATCAGATGAGCAGTGGGCAGTGCACAATAGAGGGACATGGTTCCTGGACAACATGACTGCTGCACTGTGGCAGTTGAACCAGGCCAGAGGAGGGCACACAGCATGTAATACAGAGTTCACAGTGCAGTCTTTGACTCACCCCTCCTTGCTGCTGTCTGGCCTTCAGCTGCCCATCCAGGTCTGGAAACACCACCGCCAGGATCTGGAGCATGTGGGGGGTCAGGGTCCGTGTTCCGCCCTCCTGCGAGGAGGCGACAGCTTCAGCTGGACCCGTGCAATCCTCCGGGTCCAGCCCCGAAGGTCCTGCCACCTCTTCTGGCAGTTGCGGATCCGGCGCTTGTAGACCCCCACGGACCGGACAGCCCGGACGATGTCCTTCCAGATCTCCTGCTTCCGATGGGCATTAACCTGTCAGGATGACAAAGTGAAAAGGCCATTACTACACATGCAACATATCCGTGCATGACACAGTTGTATATACATGTCTCAATCACAGGGGCACATGATGTACACAGGCAGTGCAAAGCTGCCCATGGACAGTTTGCCAGACGTCACTACATGGTATCATTGCATGGGAAGTAAAACCTTGTTCAAATGCACTGTCACTGCACCATACCTGTCCAGTGCATGTCACTACACACTATGGGGGGTGACAACTACTCAGTGAGCCTTCTAGCCAGTGGTGTGCAGACTTTCAGCCTTGCTAGTCAGACAATATGCACATTCAGAAAGGCAGTGCACAGAACACTCACCTGCTCCCCTGGTGTCCCATACAGCTTGCTGTACTGTGGAAGTAGGCTGTCCAGCAGGGCCTGGTTCTCCTCAAGGCTGAAGGCTGGGGCTCTCTCCACAGTACGTGCCATTGCAGGGTCCAGAGGGGCAGAGACAGCAGCAGTGCAGTGGCAGATGTCGTCCTGGAGCATGTAGTGCAGGCAAGTGAGCTCTCAGGGGAACAGCCAGCAATATATATGTGCTGGAGAGGCAGATACTGTCCCTTGTGTCCAAAGTGATAGGTCCAAGTCGTTTGCATCTTCTGAATCTGGCCAATCCATGGAATAGCAGCACCAAAACACGCCCACAGCATCCTTCAAATCTTCAACTTCATGACATACATGATTTTGCAACATTGTTGTGGGTGACCAACTGAATTTCCAGCAACCGACTCGTTCGAAATTCGAAAACGCGTCCGTTGCCAGGCAAGGCCATTGTCAATGGGTGCGCACCGATCGGTCCATTGTGGTACAACGCGTACAGGGGTACAACGCGTACCCGCACACATTGAATGCAATGGGCCGGCCGGGGGCACCGATCGGTCCATTGCAGTACAACGCGTACAGGGGTACAACGCGTACCCGCACACATTGAATGCAATGGGCCGGCCGGGGGCACCGATCGGTCCATTGCAGTACAACGCGTACAGGGGTACAACGCGTACCCGCACACATTGAATGCAATGGGCCGGCCGGGGGCACCGATCGGTCCATTGCAGTACAACGCGTACAGGGGTACAATGCGTACAGGGGTACAACGCGTACCCGCACACATTGAATGCAATGGGCCGGCCGGGGGCACCGATCGGTCCATTGCAGTACAACGCGTACAGGGGTACAACGCGTACCCGCACACATTGAATGCAATGGGCCGGCCGGGGGCACCGATTGGTCCATTGCAGTTCAACGCGTACAGGGGTACAACGCGTACCCGCACACATTGAATGCAATGGGCCGGCCGGGGGCACCGATCGGTCCATTGCAGTACAATACGTACAGGGGTACAACGCGTACAGGGGTACAACGCGTACCCGCACACATTGAATGCAATGGGCCGGCCGGGGGCACCGATCGGTCTATTGCAGTTCAACGCATACAGGGGTACAACGCGTACCCGCACACATTGAATGCAATGGGCCGGCCGGGGGCACCGATCGGTCCATTGCAGTTCAACGCGTACAGGGGTACAACGCGTACAGGGGTACAACGCGTACCCGCACACATTGAATGCAATGGACCGGCCGGGGGCACCGATCGGTCCATTGTTGTTCAACGCATCACTGTACATGTGACTGGCATATGTCAGCATGCCTGTCTCAGATGGACATATGCCAGCCACAGATAGCTCCCAGGGAGTGAGGGGCACACCTACATCACGACAGCCTGTCCAAACTTTATCATAAGGCATGTAAGGCTGCATTTCCTATTGTGTGTATGTTGGTGTACATGTTGTCCTGTGGGTGTCACCTGTGGGCAGCCATCCCCAGGCTGTGCACATGTTCATGGGGACAGGATCCTGGGTGTTACGTGTACATGACCACTGTGATGTGCAACTGTTCATATCTGTGCATGTGCCATGGTCACATTTCACGGTGGTGTATGTGTATGTCATGTCACATACCCCGTGAGTCCCATGTGGGACGGTATGTTTGAGCCAGGGTGTCCCAGTGGCACAATAGTGATGGTCCTCCACAGTCTTTGTGCATGTAGTGTTTACAATGTCTCTGATTTCATGTGCACAATGGGAGACAGTCTCCACATCCACGTTGTGTGTGCATGGACTTTGATGTTGTGCGTGTGTGTGTCACAGACGTCCATGTCTGTCCTGCCGTGGCAAGTGGGACCACTACCTGTGGGGGTCATGGTTGTTTTGCTGTGGTGTATACATGATACTCCATGTAATGCCAGTGTCCATGTGGCAATACAGGGTCCCTGGGAATGTACCTGTCGTTGAGCTGTGATGCCTGGGGCACCTCTGTCCTCACATGTCACTGTGGGGGGTGATTGTGACACGGCAGCAGGAGATGGGAACTGTGACACGGCCTCATGATATCCAATGGGCCAACCTGGGACTAATTGATGCCACCTGTTGGACCGTGTTGACAGATGTTGGCCATGTATGTACCATACATGTCCTTACGGAACTGCACACTTCATGTAGTTGTGCCTCATAATGATGTATGTTGGGATATTGAGTGTGTTCAATGCCGCATATGTGGGGTGACTGACAATCTTGCTTACTTCTCCTCTGCACTGCAGGGCTCCTGCTGTCCATCGACCATTCCCAGACCTGGCAACGATGGTGGAACGGGACAGCATCCGACGGTACCGCTTCACCAGGCAGCTGATTGAGGATTTGGCAGTGCAGTTGTCCCCACATTTGCAGCCTGGCCGGCCGTATCCTACAGCGCTGACCCCCAAGGTGAAGGTGATGGCAGCCCTACACTTCTTTGCCACCGGTACCTTCCAACATACTGTGGAGACTGCTGGTGGGATGTCACAGACCATGTTGAGCCGTGTGCTCCGCGATGTTTTGGCGGCAATGTTGCTATTCCTGAACCGGTACATCTATTTCCCTAGACTGCGACGACTCACTGACGTGAAGAGTGACTTTTATGCCCTGGGGAGGATGCCGCATGTCATTGGCTCCATTGATGGGACACATGTGGCTTTGGTACCACCACAGGCCCAGGAGCAGGCCTACAGGAACCGCAAGCACTACCACTCGGTCAATGCACTGGTGGTGTGTCTTGCAGACATGACCATCACACACGTGTGTGCCCGTTTCCCTGGTTCAGCACACGATGCCTTTGTGATGAGGAGTAGTCGCAACCCCAGGATGATGGCACAGATGCAGAACCAGCGTGTCTGGCTTGTCGGTGTGTACTGACTTTGTGCCATTGTGTGTGATCTGATCTGTAGTATTCCGCCCACTTTTCCAAGTCAGCTAATGTGCACTTGTCTGTCCGTAGGTGACTCGGGATACCCCAACATGCCGTGGTTGCTGACACCCCTCAGGAACCCTGTGACACCAGCCCAGATGCGCTACAATGAGGCACATGGTCGGACCAGGAGAGTGATTGAGCGGACATTTGGTCTCCTGAAGAGCCGCTTCCGCTGCCTGGACAAGACCGGAGGGTCCCTCCCATATGCCCCTGCGAAAGTGTGCAAGATTATCATCGTCTGCTGCATGCTCCACAACCTGGCAGTGCGAAAGGAGTTGACTCTCATCCAGGATGACAATGACCAACATCCGCCACCTGTGGAGGATCCTGGCCTGGACCACGATGCCAGTGACGATGATGATGATGATGATGAGGGTGATGTCCGCACACAGCTCATCACCAACTTCTTTAGCTGAATATGAGTATCCTGAGGTGTCATGTCAATGATGTGAGTTGGCATGATATGTGTAGGTGGTGCTCTGGTGCTGTTGGAGTGTGTCCATGGGCTACTTGACTGGATGTGTGTTGCGATGTGTGCTTACAGGTGGGCTGTACTCCCCAACAGTGTTGACATGCTAACTTGGTTCTGGGTGGGTATCTTGTAACATGTATTGTGCATGAGTTTTGCTGTTCTGTCCTGTACTCCATTGCTTTTGACTGTGTGTCATTTCTGTCCTTCACAGGGTACTTTCAGATTCGTTTGGTCAACTGTGTCCACCGACGACGTGATTGCACTTCCAGGCTGGTAGCTGTTGTGTCCCTACAGGTGATGTGCGCCACACCCATGGACTTCCTTCCGTCTACAGTTGTTGACTGTGTGCCCGCTGCCAGGTGGGATTACCTTGCATCTGTAGTGGTTACGACATGTTGCAACTGTGTAATAAACCTGTGCTTCACTTTGTGATGTGCGTTGTCTGTGGTCACACATTTGACTGCCATTTGCTTACTGCACCTGTGGGCTACTTGACTACAACTGGGAATGGGTGTGGTGTCTGTGCATTGCACCGTCTTCCCTGGCAACATCAGTGTAGGCAATGAGTCAGATGGCCTAGGTGTGTATGTGTTGTGTAGCCCTGGTGGTGTGTCTCCCTCATATGTATCACGTTGCCTTTACTCACATGCCTGTGTTGTACTTGCTGTTGCAGTTCGCATACACAGTGTAATTTTGCAGTTCATCATCCCCATAACAGCACCCACGTTGGAATCACAACAGAGGCAAGTATGGTGTATTAGTGTGTTTATTGTGATACATTTGTGTGAATAGTGCATAGGATGGGTAGTGCTGTTCATAAATCTTGCAATCAGAAGTTCCTAGGTGAATTGAAAGTCCTGGTAGACAGAATCCCCAGTATCGGGGCCACAGTTGTCTGACACATTGGTCCAACTTGTACTCCCCATGCAATGTGTGGGAGTAGTGTTGCCGTCAACAGGGTGAACAGTCTGTGCACAAAGGTGAACATCCAGAACAGGTTCAGGCTTCCTGGGAGTTGCGGTGGCCATCGGCCTCTCACTTGCCCCTCTTCGGACGACCCCTCTTCTTGGGGGGGGCACCCTTAAGTACAGGCTGCTGCGGTGCAGGGGACTCTTCGCCAGAGTCATCCTCCCTCCCTGTGGCAGTTGCAGTTTGGGCAGCACCAGATGTTGTTGGCACACAGGGAGGTGTGGACTTGTTGCTGTTCATCTGGCGGAGGCATTGTAAAATGTCCCTGTGCACCGCCGTCATCTCATGCAGTGCATCCCACTTGGACTCCACGCGGGACATGTGTGAGTCCACGCGGGACATGTGTGACTCCACGTGGGACATGTGAGAGTCCAAGCGGGCATGATGGGCAGCCTGCTGCTGTTTCATGTCTCTGAGGAGCCCCACTACCTGGCTGAGGTCTCCGGTGCTGGACTGGTACGCATCAGCTATGCGTACCAATTGTGGGTCATCATGCACACCAGCAACCTCTGCAAGCAGCGACCTCTGTCTCCCACCCCTCCCACCACCCCTGCTGACATGTGCAGTGCGTGCAGTGGCACGCACAGATGACCCTGGTCCACCTTGGGGTTGGTGGTGGTGGTGGTGTCCATGGCCCCAGGTTGGTCCAGGGTCCCTGTGCTGGTGTTGCTCCTTGTTCTGTCCATGTCGGCAGGGATGGTATTTGTGGTGACAGTCGTTGGAGGGGTGGGTGCAGGGGGTGCAGCTGGTGGTCCTGCTGGTGCTGCAGCTGGTGGTCCTGCTGGTGCTGCAGCTGGTGGTCCTGCTGGTGCTGCAGCTGGTGGTCCTGCTGGTGCTGCATGTAGACTTGCACCGGATGTGCCAGGTTGGTCTTCTTCGTCCGAGGAGGGCAGAGGCTGTACGACGCCAGTGAGCTCCACATCCTCTTGAGCCTGGGACTGGGACTCCTCAGCGTCTGCTGCTGTGTCCCCATCATCACCTGTTTTTGGGAGACACACACAATGTATGTTATGTTTCTGCAGGCATCAATGGTTGACACACATGACAGTTGTGACTGTGCCTCTGGGTGCGGGCCTGTACATTGCATTGTCCTAAGTCGTCACAGTCAGGGGTTGATATTGGTGTGGCACATTGTCCTGCATTATTTGGGCATTTCTATGTATTTTTTGGGGTGTGAACATGGTCTGCATTGGTTGTGTTTGGTTGACAGCCGGCCCTCCTTCCCACCCACCCAGCCAGTCAGTTATCCCACCATGGACTGTGCTTGCATTGCAGGGAGTGGAAGTTGTCTCTCAGGATGTCAGTCAGTGGTGTCCTGCTGTTTGTTGGTGCACAGTTGCCAGCAGGGCCTTGTGCTCCCCACAGCAGTAGCCAGTGTCAGCCATCTTGTGAGTCCTTCTCCACTCCCTGTGATGTGAGCATGGTTCAGGGTGGTGTTGATGGGACAGTTGTGGGGGTGACCAATATCAGTGACTACGACTCCCATCATGCTATTGCCTCCACCCCCTTCCCAGCATGCCCATGCTTCCTTCCTTTTGACTCTGCTTCCCTGTGGGGTGGGCTGGCTGTGCTGACAGGATGGCTGGGAGTGTTGTCCTGGCAGTTGTTTGGCTAGAAGTCCCAAGAGTGTCCCTGTGCTTCACACAACATAACCCAGGGTGGTGGTTCTTTGTGGGATCTTGTGTTGGGATGGGGGGCATTGCATTCTACCAGGTGGGTTCTCTGGAGTTTGTGTTGGGGGGGTGTGAGGGGAGGGGCTTGTGACTATGGTCAGTGCTGCAAGTCCTCCTTCCCACCCACCCAGCCAGCCAGTTATCCCACCATGGACTGTGCTTGCATTGCAGGGAGTGAAAGTTGTCTCTCAGGATGTCAGTCAGTGGTGTCCTGCTGTTTGTTGGTGCACAATTGCCAGCAGGGCCTTGTGCTCCCCACAGCAGTAGCCAGTGTCAGCCATCTTGTGAGTCCTTCTCCACTCCCTGTGATGTGAGCATGGTTCAGGGTGGTGTTGATGGGACAGTTGTGGGGGTGACCAATATCAGTGACTGCCACTCCCATCATGCTATTGCCTCCACCCCACTTGCCAGCATTCCCAAACTTACTTGCTTTTGTGGGGAGTTCAGTATGTGTGGGTGTGTGTGCAATGGCAAGATGGCTGACAGTGGTGTCCTGATGTTGGTTGGTGTGCAGTTCCCAGCATGCCCTTGTGCTCCCCACGACACAGCAACAGTGTCAAACATCTTTGATGGGCCTTTCCACTCTCTGTGGGATGTGCATGCGTGAGTGTGAGCTTGCTGGGCCATGTGGTGGGGGATGTAGAGCTGTGACTACGACTCCCATCATGCTATTGCCTCCACCCCCCTTCCCAGCATGCCCATGCTTCCTTCCTTTTGACTCTGCTTCCCTGTGGGGTGGGCTGGCTGTGCTGACAGGATGGCTGGGAGTGTTGTCCTGGCAGTTGTTTGGCTAAAAGTCCCAAGAGTGTCCCTGTGCTTCACACAACATAACCCAGGGTGGTGGTTCTTTGTGGGATCTTGTGTTAGGATGGGGGGCATTGCATTCTCCCAGGTGGGTTCTGTGGAGTTTGTGTTGGGGGTGTGTGAGGGGAGGTGCTTGTGACTATGGTCAGTGCTGCAAGTCCTCCTTCCCACCCAGCCAGCCAGATATCCCACCATGGAACGTGCTTGCATTGCAGGGAGTGGAAGTTGTCTCTCAGGATGTCAGTCAGTGGTGTCCTGCTGTTTGTTGGTGCACAGTTGCCAGCAGGGCCTTGTGCTCCCCACAGCAGTTGCCAGTGTCAGCCATCTTGTGAGTCCTTCTCCACTCCCTGTGATGTGCGCATGGTTCATGGTGGTGTTGATGGGACAGTTGTGGGGGGGCAATATGTGTGACTGCGACTCCCATGATGCTATTGGCTACACTGACTTGGCCAGCATACACAGAATTCCTTCCTTTGAGTGGTCTTCACTGTGTGTTGGTGTTGTTGTGGTGGCTACATGTCTGGATGTGTTTGTTAGTTCTATTTGTGCCACTGCCTAGCTGTAGTTGTAGTTGTGTTTGTACATGTGATGGCACAGTTGGATGTGACTTTTTTGATGGCATGTGTTGTGTTTATCTGACTGACATACACATTTTGGGATGATTCTGTTCTGGTTGCTGTGTAATTGCTATGAGTGCATGGTTTGACTCTCCCCTTGACAGTGATGTGTGTGTGTTTTGTGGCAGTATATTGTGTACATTTGTTGTGTACTCACCAGGCTCTGGGATGTTCTCTAGTCCATATACGCTCACTGGCGGAAGGATGGCCCGCACCTTCTCCTCCCAGGACCTGAGGTATATTGGCTTGGCAGGAGGGCCACTGCCGGTGTATTGGCTGATGATGTAGTCTTTCTTGAGCAGGTACCGTACCCTCCTGCGCACGTCATACCACCTGTTCTGGATGTCGCTCTTTGTGCGCCGACATGGTGATTGTGCGTTCACCCTGTTGATGATCCTCTCCCACATCTTGGTTTTCTGGGAGATGGGGGTCTGTTGGACCAGTGTGCCAAACAGCTGTGGCTCTACCCTGAGGATCTCGTCTACCATGACTTCCAATTCACAATCTAGGAACTTGTGATTCTTCTTGGGGGGCATGGTGATGGGTGGTGATGGTGAGTGATGTGTGTGTTGGTGTGCAGGTGAGGGTGTGTGAGTGTGTGTTTTGCTGGGTGTATGTGAGGTAGGTATTTGTTGGTGTGCTGATGGTGTGTGGCTTGTGTGAGGGATGAGCTGTGGGTGTGTGGTTGCTTTCTCTTGGGTGCTGGCAGTGGAATGGCATTTGCAAAGGATCATGGTTGTGATTTGTGTCCTTTATATGGGTGGAGTTGTGGGTGTGTCTTTGTTCTCTGTCCCCACCCCCCCAGTATTTATTGGCTTTGTAATTGCTTGTTTGGCCTTTTTTTGTGTGATTTTTCCTTTGTACTGTCTGTGCATGTTGGAAACGTTCTTGTGACCGAGTCGGACCCTGCATTTGTCTCGTACGGTATTCTCCGTTTCGTTCACGTTGTGTTTGTGCAGTTTTCTATGCTGCGTACGCGTCGGTCGCGGTGTTTTGTGTTGCTTCGGCTCGGTTTTGTATGCGTGTCGGTCGTACGGCTTGTCCTCCGTCCGACTCGCTCGTGGTTTTCGCGCCTTGCATCGTACTTTGCGGTTTGGAGTTCGCGTGTACGTTTCGGTCGGTTGGATTCGCGTGTTTTTCCGACCGGATTGCTGTTTTCCGTGCGGCTCGGTCGTTCGACTTGGGTTCGGTACGTGTCGGTCGGATTTTGCACGCTTTGCATCGTACTTGGTGTGTCGGGCGCCACAGGTACGTGTCGGTCGGTATAATTTCCGGATCCGAGTCGGTCGGTGCTTTTTCCGGCCCGAATCGGAATCGACCCCTGAATAGTAATTCAACCAATCGGAATATACAAAACACTCAATACTAATGCAACCAATCACAATATACAATACACTCAATACTAATTCAACAAATTACAATATACAATACGCTCAATACTAACACAACCAATCACAATATACAATGCACTCAATACTGACACAACCAATCACAATATACAATGCACTCAATACTAACACAACCAATCAGAATATACAAAACACTCAATTCTGATGCAACCGGTCATAATATACAATACACTCAATAGTAATTCAACCAATCACAATATAAAATACACTCAATACTGATACAACCAATCACAATATACAATACACTCAATACTGATACAACCAATCAAAATATATAATGCACTCAATACTGACACAACCAATCACAATTTACAATGCACTCAATACTAACACAACCAATCAGAATATACAAAACACTCAATTCTGATGCAACCACTCATAATATACAATACACTCAATAGTAATTCAACCAATCACAATATACAATACACTCAATACTGATACAACCAATCACAATATACAATACACTCAATACTAATGCAACCAATCACAATATACAATACACTCAATACTAATTCAACCAATCACAATATACAATACGCTCAATACTAACACAACCAATCACAATATACAATGCACTCAATTCTTACAAAACCAATCACAATATACAATACATGCAATGCTAAAACAAACCAATCACAGTATACAATACACTTAATACTAACACAAGAAATCACAATACGATCTAAAAATTAGACCTTA
This sequence comes from Calotriton arnoldi, assembly GCA_963921515.1. Lineage (NCBI taxonomy): Eukaryota > Metazoa > Chordata > Amphibia > Caudata > Salamandridae > Calotriton > Calotriton arnoldi. The sequence goes on from CAWUFW010010303.1 coordinate 636,062, forward strand.
AACACGATGCGTAAAACAAAAATAAATAAAACCTTTGTCTGTCCTCCGGGATACGGGACAGAAAATCAAGTTTAACACAGACCGGGAGTAGTACCTTAAGTTTTTCAATCACACCAAGATAGTCTCTGCACTAGTGGTAACCTACTCTTAAGAGTCAGCATATATATATCCTTGTGTGTAAAGAATAAACACCACTACACAGGATTAATTATTTTACAGAGCTAGACTTTTATGGGTTTCATAGGATTTAATCTATAGGACTTTACCCTATAACCTGACATGACACGACATCGACTTTTCAGCTGACAATATTATAATGTCTAAGATCTCAAGATATTATAAGATTGTCTGCTGAAAAGGCGTGTCGTGTCATGTCAGGTTACAGGTTAAAGTCCTATAGGACTTTAACAAGATATCTTATAATATCTTGATATCTTAGACTCCCACAAATCTGTAAACCGTACTCGTAAATCCAAAAACATTTGTACATCAATTACCGAAAATCACAAATTCTTTTTATCAGGAGCACAATTAAAACAGCCTCAGCAATTTGTACAACACATTACAATGCACTACAGTTTTTGCTGAATGCATCAAACAAAACATTTACATAACACGCTATGCTGCACACAAAAAACAAATGACTTCACTCCAAATCATGTTGCAAGACAACACACTTATGATCCACATTAGACAACTCACTGCGCAAAACAACTCATTTCACAAAATCCCATATTATTCACGTAATACAACTGCAGAAACAGTCACTAGTTACACAAGCGTTTATCCTCACGATTCCAGGATTCTATCAATTCTGACAATTTTTAGGGTAAAAATGTCTAATTAAATTTAGCATTAAAACTTGCACATACTAATTTGTACCACAAATTCCTATTTTAGTTTGATTCTATCAATTGCCTACATTCATCTGCTGAAATTTTGTCTGCACTTTTTACCAATAAATTTAAAGGGACAATTCGCAGGATCGAGGCCATGTGAATCCCACTGTAGGAGGGGCCTTTGGAATTGGAATTGAAACATTTGCAAGACAAAATTCCAAGTTAAAACCACAAAGGTTTATTGAAATTTAAGGATCATTACAGAAGGTAAAAATTAGCTAGTCAGATTCAACTCAGCACCAAGAATGCATAAAAATACAGCCAATTGCAAGAGGTCATAACATAAGGAAATGAATTAGTATAAACCAAAAAATGTGGTTAACAACAAGCATAAACTTACTTAGTATCTAAGTCAAAGGAGTATGAATCAGCAAGAGGACCGACATGAAGTCTCTGTCTAAGGAAGGGGCCAACAGGGCTATATATAAAACAGCAGCTGACAGCTTAAAATTAAAAAAAAACAATACGGCATGGCCAGCGCTGGCCATGTCATGTCATACCTCTTTTTTTTTAAATAGAGGGCAGGAGACATCTTAGAGAGGGAGGGTGTGCAACAAGGATGGTATGGATGCCTCGTGCCCCACACTCGTACTATCAATAAGAAAATTGCTAAGACACAACCATCGCTGGCCACATCATAGTTTTTTTTTATTTCAGCCAAGCTGGCTAGCTGCCAGTTTGACAGGGCTAAACAATGACAAAGCCAATAGGATCTGTAGGCGAGATCTATTGGCTTTACCAATGCTTTCTTTTCTGGTGAGACTGGAGGTTGGGGTGTGCAAACAACTACACAGGACGGGAGGGCATGGGAAGCAACAACACTGAGAGGGGTAAGCAACGAGTGAATGCAAAACAATGCGGGATGACAGGAGGAAGCAACAATATCGGCAAGCAACAATGATGGGTGGGAGAGGCTAATAACAATGCGGGACGAGAGGGTAGGAGGGGCAAGCAGCAATGTGTGCAAGCAACCATGCTGGGTGTGAGGAGGCAAGCAACGATAGGGGCAAGCAACAACAGGGCATGGGAGGGCTGGAGGGAACAAGCAACAACTAGGGATTGAAGGGTGGGAGAGGGCAAGCAACAATGGGAGAATGAGGGTGGATGGTTTAAGCAACAATGAGGGAAAGGAAGGGGGACAAGCAACAGCATGGAGCAGGGTAGAAGAGGGAGGCAAGATGGCCTGCAAGCACACGCACTCTTATGGAGTGCTGCAATTAAAATAAAAAAGTAGCTCCGAAAGCGTGAGCTGTGGAAGGGCACAGGCAAGGAAGATGTACTTGGGATATGCCCCAGGGGAGGGACAAACTTGTGAAGAGGAAGAGAAGCTGGCACTCACTGTCCAAAGAAAAGCAAGGAAATGTGAGTGATGATGAAGTCAACCAATGGTAAGCAATGGGCGGTATCTAAGCCCCCTTTACACCGGTGCGCTGTCTCTTTTGTGGACAGCACCATCACCTATGTGTATGGACATGGACTCTTAAAAGATGGTCTAATTAGTAGTAGCCACAATCCTCTCTGTAAATTCTTCATATCTGCATGTCCTATCCCCCACAGGAAGGCCAGCTAAGGCCTAAGCATTGATGTTGTCTGAGAGTCTGTCAGGCAATATTGGTGTCAGGGTGGTGGCTCCACAATTATGTCATGTTACACAGTTACTCTAACTGACCCTACACACTCAGTGGTGGAGTGCCACACCTCACAGTGCTCATCTGCCTCACACTTGCTCTTTTTCTCAATTTGATAGAGCTGGACATGCTCACCACAGCAGGGGGACACGTGAGGTGTAATTTTCTACTAACCGTATCCGAGGGCTGCCGGGTGCTGACCTCTCACAGACCACCTCCCAGGAGGCCCTTTTGTGCCACTTGCCCTTTGCGTTTGGGGCCAGACTTGCAATAGACTGAAGAGGGAGATCAGAATAACACTGTGGATGGACAGCATCTAGCACTTCTCCCACCAAAGCTTTCTGCCGCAGCAGCAGGGTATTTCCCAGACTCTTTTTCCCTCGTGGTAGGCGACCTCTTGATTATCCTTACTATCTCTGCCAGCAGCAGTTGTTGTTTGGAAAACCTTGAGCCGAAGGGAGAAGGGTGCCTGCTCCAAATCCAAGACATCTATACATTTCAAAGGCTAAATGTAGACTGGCTGTGCAGCAGTGGGACCTTGTCTCTTGAGCTGTCTACCCTGCCTTCTACTACCCCATGCCAACTCCAAATCAGTAAGTGTAGTCTTGTGCTTTAACACACCTGCTTCTGAGACATAGTCCAGGAGACTCCCCTCATTTCAATGTCTTCCTGAAGATTGGTTTTTAACACTCTGGCTTGGTGCAAAGACAAAAGTTAAAATTTTATGATTTTGTCCTTGCATTTGCTTTTTTGCTCACACCTGCTCTTTCCCTCCTAAGTGTTGCAGTGCATTTTAACTTCTATTGTATTTCCCGTAGGTTGTAACTGGGCCCTCAGCACTTTTCATCTTCCCCTCTGTGCTTGTAGTCATTCTCACTACATACCGCTGCCTTCTCTTTTGCTCCCTGCCATCCATCCTTTGTATCTTTTTCTTTTTGCTGCGTCCCACCAGTTATATTTCACCTTTGTTTCCTTTTATATTTCATATTGCCTCCTTGTCTCTGCCTGATCTTCCCTACTCTTTCTAAATTTCCTCACTACAAAGGTAGGCCAAAAGGACATACTAATATGACAGAAAAGCAATGAGCATCAGGAATATGTTACCAAGAAACCTTATTCAGGGGTGTGAAAGAGCCTGTGCTGTTGTGAGAGGATAAGACGGCAATGTAAATAGAGATCAGAGGTGCAACCGTGGAGCAAAGCACCACGGGGCAGATTTACAAGGAAAGTGACTCTGTGCGTGCCGCAAGCCATTTGGCTGCGCAGCACTGAGTCACTTTCAAAGCATAGGAATGCGACATATTTACAACAATATGTTGCATCTCTGTGCTTCCCCCTGCGCTGGCGCACAAACTGCTGCCATGCGCCGGCCCAGGCACCCTTGCACCATGGTGCAAGGATACCTGCGTCGTGGGGAGATTGTTTATGTGCAGGAAGGATTCCCTTCCTGCACATAAACAATCAGAAATGGCGTTTTCAACTTCTATGTGTGCTGCATTAGCACACATAGAATTTGTAAAACGTCATTTATTTAAAGGATTGCTTACGTACAGGAAGGGACACCTTCCTGTACATAAGCAATCATTAGAGGTTTTTTCCTCGTTCTATGTGTGCTGCAGAATGCAGGACGCATCGAAAGAGGAAAAAAACCGAGGAGAAATGAATACATTTCTCTTCGTTGCGCACCCTATGCCTCCCCTGGGAGGCGTAGCATTCAGACATATTTCCAGGTTTACAATTTCATGTAAATCTGGAAATGTGTCTGGTTCCATGGGTGTTGCGTTGGAACACCCACAGCAACACCCATGGAACGCCCCTTTCACGCAAAGTGCTGCGTGTAAAGGGGCCGTATTTACAAGGACAGTAAAAGCCACACAGGATGGCTTTTCCTGTCCTTGTAAATATGGAGCAGAAAAATGCGCTGCCGGTGCGTCACAAAAAGTGACGCACTGGCAGCGCAAGGGGCTTGTAAATCTGCCCCCACATGTACAAATTATTGTAGTGCAAAGTACTGAGGGAGCACTGGGCCGTTCTTACCATCACTCTCCGGTTGATAGACCTTGGAGTTGCCTGAGAGGTAAAAGGGAGTTAGGATCAATTCAAAATGTAAAATACTTACTAGCCCATATAGCCACACAATGAGGACCAGAAACCGATGGGTATGGTTAAATGGGTTTATTACAGATTTAAAGCCAGACTAATATAAATTAATCTCAAAAACATATTGTAGAAGTACAGAATCACAAATGGAAAGCCAAAACATCAGCATAAGGCATACAAGAAATTCAGTTGCCGCAATACAAAAGATCAGAAAATAAGATTTGATGGTTAATGTACAGATTTGGATCCTCTTGTCTATGCATGGATGAATCCAAAGTCACATAAACTCATCCTAAACTAAAGTTAGGAAACTCAGAAACCCTAATTATATCAGAAAAAGTAGGAAGGTGTAGGCATAGTGGAGACTGCAGTAAAATTTCTCCAAATCAAAGCAATGTATACCATGAAGCCACACAATGAGAATATAGGCAAAGAGGTCTGTACCTCTCAGAGTCCAAAGGATATCTGCTCACTAACTAACAGTGTGACCACCAATGAACCCACAGAACAATCAAGAAATCCACATCATTGACTCCAATATATTTCCATTTTCTCACAATAGAAATTGGCAACAACATTTGATTCTCTCACCTTTCGGTTGGAACATCAGGACAACCTTTTACTCTTGTTACGCCAGCAATGGGAGTCTGTCTCCTAGTTCGTTAGTACCTCTCATTCTAGCTAAAAGTTCTCCCCCTGGACCTCTCTATCTCTAATCCACAATATGCCTTTTACTAACAAATGATGCCTTGAAACTGCACCTGCAGAGGAGAGAACATGCAAAGCAAGCAAAATGTTCACGTTTGAATGTGTATTTGTATTTGTAGAGCTCAAAATTCATCCCGAAGGACATCACGGCGCTATTATGGCATACAATGCAGTGTGGGAAAAGAGGGTATTTGATTGCGGCGCAGGTTATTCTAAATGACTTAGGGACCGATTCCGATCTCGGCCAAAAGCGCACCTAACACTATTCGTCCGGAAAAAAAACAAGCCGAAGGCGTGTTTCCCGACCGATTCGAACATCCGTCCGAACGGGCAAGTACGATGCGCATAACTGCCCAGATCCCGACCCAGCCGTACTTACCCAATCCAGCTCCTGTTCCCCGCCCGAGCCGGATCCGTAAACGCCGAATTGAGTCGCACAAAAGCCAAAATACAGCACTTTCCGGCCGGACTAGTACGATGCGCCTTCCGTACGCGCCGAACCCGTCGCTACGCATGGCACGTTAGAGCATCCGGGAGAGCCGCACATAAGCACCGATTCACGCCACAAGACGATCCACGGCTACGAGACGAACACGCCAGCCACGAGTACGAGTCGAAGCAACGAGAAAGCCGAACGAGACGAACCAACCATGAATCCCATCGCGCAGGTCCTACCAATACTCTACATCTATTACCGGAACAGGTACGGACGCGTACGGCGCAGAAGGTAAGTCAAACACCCACCACACAAACAAACGACATGTACCCGACACATAACACACACACATAGGGATGCAGAAATGACTTACACTAGCAACAGCAGAACCATAGGGGCGGGATGGCTATCACCAATGCCATATACACCCATAGGGGCCTGGATGCCTACCACCAACACCACCCTTACTCAGGCGGGCCTGGATGCCTACCACTACCACCATCCCCACTCATAGGTGGATGGATGCCTACCACCAACACCACCCCTACTCAGGGGGGGCTGGATGCCTACCACTACCACCACCCCTACTCAGGGGGGGCTGGATGCCTACCACCAACACCACCCCTACTCAGGGGGGGCTGGATGCCTACCACTACCACCACCCCTACTCAGGGGGGGCTGGATGCCTACCACTATCACCACCTCTACTCAGGGGGGGCTGGATGCCTACCACTACCACCACCCCTACTCAGGGGGGGCTGGATGCCTACCACTATCACCACCTCTACTCAGGGGGGGCTGGATGCCTACCACTACCACCACCCCTACTCATGGGGGCCTGGATGCCTGTCACTACTACCATCCCCACTCATAGGGGGATGGATGCCTACCACCAACACCACCCCTACTCAGGGGGGGCTGGATGCCTACCACTACCACCACCCCTACTCAGGGGGGGCTGGATGCCTACCACTACCACCACCCCTACTCATGGGGGGATGGATGCCTAGCACTACTACCATCCCCACTCATAGGGGGATGGATGACTACCACCAACACCACCCCTACTCAGGGGGGGCTGGATGCCTACCACTACCACCACCCCTACTCAGGGGGGGCTGGATGCCTACCACTACCACCACCCCTACTCAGGGGGGGCTGGATGCCTACCACCAACACCACCCCTACTCAGGGGGTCCTGGATGCCTGTCACTACTACCATCCCCACTCATAGGGGGATGGATGCTTACCACCAACACCACCCCTACTCAGGGGGGGCTGGATGCCTACCACCAAAACCACCCCTACTCAGGGGGGGCTGGATGCCTACCACTACCACCACCCCTACTCAGGGGGGGCTGGATGCCTACCACTACCACCACCCCTACTCAGGGGGGGCTGGATGCCTACCACTACCACCACCCCTACTCAGGGGGGGCTAGATGCCTGTCACTACTACCATCCCCACTCATAGGGGGATGGATGCCTACCACCAACACCACCCCTACTCATAGGACGGGTAATGCATGACAAAACCAGCATACTCAAACATAAGGAATGTAAGAAAAACACATCCCCCCAACACCATGACAAGCGTGTGTAGACTGTGTCAAATGCCTACAACACTGAACATGACATTGAACATACAATGTGACCCCCTATCACATGTGTCACACATAAATGTGTGTGGCCTCCACAATGCAAGCAGACCATGAACATTGTGACAATGGGGCCTAACCCCCCATCATCACAGTGACCAAAAGGTAAGTGTGGGGTCCATAGCTGAAGCACATTTTGAACATTGTGACAATGGGGCCTAACCCCCCATCATCACAGTGACCAAAAGGTAAGTGTGGGGTCCATAGCTGAAGCACATTTTGAACATTGTGACAATGGGGCCTACCCCCCCATCATCACAGTGACCAAAAGGTAAGTGTGGGGTCCATAGCTGAAGCACATTTTGAACATTGTGACAATGGGGCCTACCCCCCCATCATCACAGTGACCAAAAGGTAAGTGTGGGGTCCATAGCTGAAGCACATTTTGAACATTGTGACAATGGGGCCTACCCCCCCATCATCACAGTGACCAAATTTTAAGTGTGGGGTCCATAGCTGAAGCACATTTTGAACATTGTGACAATGGGGCCTACCCCCCCATCATCACAGTGACCAAATTGTAAGTGTGGGGTCCATAGCTGAAGCACATTTTGAACATTGTGACAATGGGGCCTACCCCCCCCATCATCACAGTGACCTAAAGGTAAGTGTGGGGTCCATAGCTGAAGCACATTTTGAACATTGTGACAATGGGGCCTACCCCCCCATCATCACAGTGACCAAATTGTAAGTGTGGGGTCCATAGCTGAAGCACATTTTGAACATTGTGGCAATGGGGCCTAACCCCCTATCATCACAGTGACCAAATTGTAAGTGTTGTCATGGCAAAAGCTGCAAATGCCAAACAGCATGGATTATCCCTAGTCACACAACAACAAACACATCAGTGACATAGTAGTGCTTGTGTCCCATAGCAACATAGATTGGGTGAGGCAAACAGTGCAGTGCAAATAAGACATACCTTTGGCCATGTGCAGACAACCATCACCCATGGGGGCTGACACTGTCAACATTCATCAATAACACAATGACAGAAGTCACCATCATAATGCAGACCCACATATCTGCACCAATGGGCACACAAATGTAGATATCCTGTGGAGACTGTAGATGTGAGGTGAACAAATACCATACCATGGCAGCAATGGGACATACAAACCATGATCACTGTGCTGACTGATGACCTAGGAGTCCCAGGGACAGCAGGTGAAACCCACCAAACAACATACAGCCAATGGCACACTAAAGATATGCCAATGCAGTGGTGCAGATGCACAAACACAAACAGGCAGCCCCACACTGCATATCAAACACAACAGGTGAGGGGGGGGGGTGCCAGTGTCCCCAGGCAAACACACAACACATGAGGAGGCCTGAATCCCAATTACACAGATGTGCATACAGTGCCACACAAAAGTAACTCATGGATCCAAATCCCCTATGGAGGCAGGGGTCTAGCCGTGAAACAACTCTCATCTGCACACACTCAACACCACACACCTTGATCTCCACCAATGTGCAGCAGTGAAGCTCACATGCACTGGTGACATTGCACATGCACCCATGACAATCCCAGGGGTGGCGGTGGGAACTAAGGTGCAGAAACCCATCACACATGGCCAGTCAACAAGACTCGTGAGTGTCTGACACACAGCACAGTACGCCGTACATGGGCATGACGTCAATACCACACCAACCAATGGGATCCCGGCCACAGTCACACACCAATGAAGAAGCCAAGGTCACCCACAAAGAACACACATAGACAACTTCCAACATTGCAGCTCTGACCCTGAGGAGTGGCAGCAGTCACACACACAACGTGTCACAATCACTGAAAGCTAACACAAACTGTAAATTACATGACAGGCGTAACCAACAAGTGCCAAGGGGAATCCAGACTGTGTCACATCTGCGTTTGCCCACAAACTCAGCCCTGACAGCAACCACACCTATGGCTGACACCCTGATGACCAGTAATATGCCATGCACCCACATCCCAGAAAAACCAGGGAGAAGACTTTGGGGGAACATAGGTCAACTCAGCAAGCATCACATACAGGAACATCACTAGGGATCCCAGCCTGCCTAGCAAAATGGAAGTGAACACACACAGACATGCTCACACAACACACACCTTGTGCTCAGGCAATGTCACAGAATTACACACTGCCATGAGGGGACTCCACTCCTGTGTAAGGAAAGCTGTGCCATACGTTGTCTCAGTAGGGCTCTATCATGTCAGCAGAACACTTGGTCACTCAGTCAACAATTAGCACAAAATGAAGCCTCCCGTCACATCAGCCTGGTCATGGGAGTGTCACCGAAATCATCAGCACAGATCCAACACACATGTAAAGCAAGTTGCACTGATAACACAGATGAGTCCTTCCCCATTGATGCCCAAACTTGCATGTCCAGTGGAGATGGTCACACGGTCAGGGAAATAGACAAATTGAACAATGGCAAGCACAACAGATGTGCAGGGGTGTAAGCCACAGATGTGATATTGCAAATAAAAGTAGGAAATCCCATTGCCAAATCTTGAAAACATGACACCCTCATATTGCTGCAAAGGATGACATGGATACACAACAGGATAGGACACATTCCCCTTGGACCACATGGGGTCCTGCACAGTAACACTTCATTTTCCTAACATCAAAAATCACCATCACTGCAGCAAGGGCATGGTTAGCATCATCAACATCATGTACATCAGAAGCAAAACCACTAGTGAACAGAAAGTAGCTTTATTCAGCATATGTGTTGGAAAAAAGTGAAAGTCCAGAAAAATAACAAAGGCCAATGGCCAGTCCATTATCAAAATCCAAACAGGGTGACAGTGGCAGATGTCACCCTTCACATGCCTGCACTGCTGCACACCAGGGACATTCCCCTCGGAGGGGCATACGGGGGGGCAGGCCAGGCACCGCAGGGACAGGATCAGGGCTCACCAGAAGGAGGCAGGGAAGGGGTGGTGGGTGCTGGAGAGTCACTGACAACTGCAGTGGAGGTGTCTGACATGGTGTGTGCCGGCACAACTGGGGGGCATGAGTCAGATGGTGTGGGTGCCGGCACGACTGCAGTGGGCTGGGCAGATGGAGTAGACAGGTTCCCCACTGCAGTGCCCAAGTCAGACGGGGTGGTAGTGGACTCCACTGCAGTGCCTATCTCCAGGGGAGTAGAATGGGGTTCAGGTAAGGTGGGCAGGACAGAGGGGGAGGACACGGTCTCCACACCAGTGGCACAAACATGCACAGCGGGGGTGTGGGGCTGGAAGAGCAAGTGGTAGGGGGAGAAGGCCGGATCATTTTGGGGATGGTGTATCTGTGGGTGGGGGAACCTGGGGCAGGGTGTGGTGGGGGAACCTGTGGAGTGGGGGCCTGAGGGATGGAGGAAGGAGACTTGGTGGTTGAGCTGCAGGGCGGCGGCGGGGTCTTGCTCTTCCGGGTCCGGGGGACTTGCGGATGGGGGCCTCAGTCTGTCTGCGCCTGGGGGAGGGTGTCCGGGGTGAGTGGCACTCCCCTCTGTGTGGGTGGACCTCCTCTTCCCCTGTATGCTGGATCAGCTGGATGGGAGGGGAAGAGGCCGAGGTCACAGAGGAAGAGCTGCTTTGTAGGTGGGGTTGCAGGTGAGGCAAGGGAAGGGGCCTTGGAGGGAGAGGCATCTGAGGACTGCGGAGTGACTGTGGATGCCTGTGTGTGTGTCTGTTCCCCATCCCCTGTGGGTGTGGTATCAGTCCCCTGAGGATGCCTGCGTGCACGTTTTGTTTTTGTAGTGGGTGTGTCTGTGCTGCTCGTGTCTGTGTGTTTGGGTGATTGTGCAGGTGTGCATGTGCTTGGGACAGGGAGGGTGCCAGGAAGTGTGGATGGGGCAGAGGTAGGAGCGGTGAGGGACTGTTGGAGGAGGGACACTGCTGCCATCAGGGAGGAGTCCATGGACCTATTGCTCCTCTGTAGGGCAGACATGCCCGATGAGATGCCCTCCATAAACGACACCAGCTGAGTCAACAGAGTGGTGTGGGCATGGAGGACACTCAGCATTGCTGTCTGCCCTACATGGAGCTGGCGAAGTAGGTACACAGACTCCTCACTCAGGGCAGCAGGGGACACAGGGGCAGGGGGTGTGGTGCCTGGCACGAAGGAGACACGCTCCCGAACATGGGAGCCTCCACGGACCTCTGGAATGGGAGCCGATGGGAGGGCGGTGGTGTGGTGGTGGTGGCGGCGGGGACAGCAATACTAGCTGGTGTGTGTTGGCTGCTGACACCCGCCTCCACAAGGGAGTCATCCTCCGAGCTGCTGTGGTCCTCAGCTGAGGTGGATGCTGCTGAGGACTCCTCGGTGTGGCTCCCCTCGCCCTCCGTGCCACTGGGTCCCTCCGACCACTCATCGGCTGCTGACCCCTCTTGGTCCGTGGAGCTGTACCCTCCTGTGGCCGTGGATGTATCTGCAAACAATTAGGGAAACAGACAAACATCAGTCACCTGCACTGACCGCACACACCACAGTAAGTACAGCACATTACAGAGCAAGCCCTGGCATCCTTAGTTGAACATTGCCAAAAGTGCCCAAACAGAGTAGGAGAAGCCAATTGTCAGTCTGATGGTCAAACATGGCACTCACATCTCACCTGGCCTTGCACCCATCTGTCTGGTGCCTGTCGGATGGTAATACCCCAGTGTGGACACATGCACCACCTACACAGTAGTTGGACATTGCAGAGAACACGGTGAAGTATGTGAACATGCACACATCACATCTCATGCCACTGAGTCACTACAGGTGTCCGGATGAAGGGATGGCCAGAGTCTAATTTGTAATGCATGTCATGCATACCAGCACCAGACACCATGATGCACCCATGTCCTGATAGTCAATGCCACAATGGGGTGCATGTAGCACATGTCACTCACCTGCAGGATCACCCTTAGGGAGTTTGATGCCATGGCACAGGCATGCCTGCAAAGTCATACATCACTGTCTCAAGTCACATGGGCAGGGCAGCCAGCCAACAACAGTCTGCACTGTGTCACATTCCTAGGTCATGGGGAATGCAAGTCCTGTAGCTGACAAGTGCACATGTCCATCCCCCACAAACCACATCATCTGAACTCTTATTTGGCCACGTCATACCAATTGGACATATGGGAGACCTGAAACACAACCCTCGGAACCTGAGCACCTCACAATCTGCTGTGAATGGGAAACAGCTGCCTGTACTTCACTTTCGCATACCCCAGTCTGCACAGTCAAGTGATCAAACACCTATATGTCACACAAGTATCGTCTCCTATGGTCACATCTCCGGTGGCATGCTGAGCCCTAACCGATAAACACCCCAGTAGTCCTGACAACGAAGCCACAGCACAATGACACAGAGGCAGACACCCGAGGGAACATTTCACTGAGCACAACGTGTCAGCTGATACACGGGAGTGGGAGTACAGAGTGTATTGTATGGCCTGGAGTAGGCATGACTGTCCTGCTCCACGTGAAAGAGGGATGAGCCCTGGACAGTAGGCAGGTGGCTAAGTATGTGTGACACACTTGATATACATACTCCTGAGGCCCAAACATTGTTCCCACCCGCAGCATGGGTGTGTGCCAAATACCCCAGGCACATGTGGTGAATCAGATCAGCAATTGGACCACATATCAAAGTTACACGCAGATTACATGTCAGAACTCAGGCATTGTGTAAGCAATGGACCCACCCATGAAGCCCACCACAAAGTTACGGGAACAAATGCTGTCCCCACCTTGAGCTAAGCAAAATGCAAGGACACAGTACCCAAGTGACACAATTTCCTGACTGTAAGGGCCACACCTGGGTATCAGATGAGGAGTGGGCATGTCACAATTGAGGGACATGGGTCCTGGACCACAAGACTGATGTACTGTGGAAGTTTAACCAGGCCAGAGGAGGGCACATAGCATGTCAGACAAAGTTCACAGTGCAGTCATGGACTCACCCCTCCTTGCTGCTGTCTGGCCTTCAGCTGCCCATCCAGATCAGGGAAGACCACCGCCAGGATCCTGAGCATGTGGGGGGTCAGGGTCCGGTGTCCGCCCCTCCTGCGAGGAGGCGACACCTTCAGCTGGACCCTTGCGATCCTCCCGGACACTTTTCACTTGGTCGCCAGCAGCACTTTGCAGCAGATCGCCATTCAAATCGACGACGAAACCCGACCCCGAAAGGCACCTATGCACCCGGCTTCCCTGGGTGAGGTAACAAGAGTACTCCGGTGCTCCCGTGGGTAGAGACTCTAGAACGACCTAGTTCTCAAAGGGTTTGCTCCAAGTCCTTCTGTAAGTGTCCCTTTTCTTTAAATTCCAAACCGCGACTTTCCCCATAGAAGTTAACGGCGATTCGCGGCTGGGTTTACACACTGCACGCGTCCCCCGTGGGTCCCCTGTTTCACTACCTTGGGTGGTTCCTTGTGGTCCAAGCACTTCTACAGGCTCTAGGCCTAGTGTCTAGCTCAGTCGTGGTTGTTATACCACTTTATTGGTATATGGTTTGGTACGCCCCTAGGGCCCAAACGTGTATTTGTGCTATTACTGTGTTTAAATAACTTATAACTTATGTACTTCGAACTCTAGCCTCATAAAGAGACTAGAGGGGTGTGTTTAGTAATAAATACATATATTTTGAATATATACCTGGTGTGGTCCTCTTTCATTTGGTCACTCAAGAGATTATAGACTGGTAAAACAAGCTGCTTTACATTCCTTCAAGACTTAGCCTGAAGGTCCTGCCACCTCTTCTGCCAGTTGCGGATCCGGCGCTTGTAGACCCCCACGGATCTTACTGCCCGGGCGATGGTCAGCCAGATTTCCTGCTTCTGGTGGGCATCAACCTGTGAGGATGACAAAGTGAAAAGGCCATTACTACACATGCAACATATCCGTGCATCACACATTTGGATATACATGTCTCAATCACAGGGGCACATGATGTACACAGGCAGTGCAACGATGGCTATGAACAGTGTGCCAACAGTTACTACATGGTATCATTGCCTGGGAAGTAAAACCTTGTTGGAATGCACTGTTACTGCACTATACCTGGTCAGTGCATGTAACTACACACCATGGGGGGTGACAACTACTCAGTGAGCCTGCTAGCCAGTGGCGTGCACACTGTAAGTCCTGCTAGTCAGACAACATGCACATTTAGTAAGGCAGTGGACAGGACACTCACCTGCTCCCCTGGTTTCCCATACAGCTTGCTGTACTGTGGAAGGAGGCTGTCCAGCAGGGCCTGGTTCTCCTCAGTGCTGAAGGCAGGGGCTCTCTCCACAGTACGTGCCATTGCAGGATCCAGAGGATGCAGAGACAGCAGCAGTGTTGGTGGCAGATGTCGTCCTGGAGCATGTAGTGCAGGCAAGTGAGCTCTCAGGGGAACAGCCAGCATTATATGTGTGCTGCTGAGGCAGATACTGTCCCATGTGTCCAAAGTGATAGGCCAAGTCGTTTGCATCTTCTGAATCTGGCCAATCCATGGAATTGCACCACTTACACACGCCCACAGCATCCTTCAAAAGTTCAACTTCATGAGACCCATGAATTTGCAACATTGTTGTGGGTGGCCAACTGAATCCACAGCATCAGACTCGTTAAAGGTTTGAAAACGCGTCCGTTGCCATGCCAGGCCATAGCCAAGGTATGCGCACCGATCGGTCCATTGCTGTACAACGCGTACCCGCTCACATCATATGCAATGGCCAAGGCGTGCGCACCGATCGGTCCATTGCTGTACAACGCGTACCCGCTCACATCATATGTAATGGCCAAGGTGTGCGCACCGATCGGTCCATTGCTGTACAACGCGTACCCGCTCACATGATATGCAATGGCCAAGGCGTGCGCACCGATCGGTCCATTGCTGTACAGCGCGTACCCGCTCACATCATATGCAATGGCCAAGGCGTGCGCACCGATCGGTCCATTGCTGTACAGCGCGTACCCGCTCACATCATATGCAATGGCCAAGGCGTGCGCACCGATCGGTCCATTGCTGTACAACGCGTACCCTCTCACATCATATGCAATGGCCAAGGCGTGCGCACCGATCGGTCCATTGCTGTACAACGCGTACCCGCTCACATCATATGCAATGGCCAAGGCGTGCGCACCGATCGGTCCATTGCTGTACAACGCGTATTTCGGGCCACATCATATGCAATGGCCAAAGCGTATGCACCGATTGGTCCATTGCTGTACAACGCGTACCCCCCTCACATCATATGCAATGGCCAAGGCGTGCGCACCGATCGGTCCATTGCTGTACAACGCGTACCCCCCTCACATCATATGCAATGGCCAAGGCGTGTGCACCGATCGGTCCATTGCTGTACAACGCGTATTTCGGGCCACATCATATGCAATGGCCAAAGCGTGCGCACCGATCGGTCCATTGCTGTACAACGCGTACCCCCCTCACATCATATGCAATGGCCAAGGTGTGCGCACCGATCGGTCCATTGCTGTACAACGCGTACCCCCCTCACATCATATGCAATGGCCAAGGCGTGCGCACCGATCGGTCCATTGCTGTACAACGCGTACCCGCTCACATCATATGAAATGGCCAAGGCGTGCGCAGCGATCGGTCCATTGCTGTACAACGCGTACCCGCTCACATCATATGCAATGGCCAAGGCGTGCGCACCGATCGGTCCATTGCTGTACAACGCGTACCCCCTCACATCATATGCAATGGCCAAGGTGTGCGCACCGATCGGTCCATTGCTGTACAACGCATACCCGCTCACATCATATGAAATGGCCAAGGCGTGCGCACCGATCGGTCCATTGCTGTACAACGCGTACCCGCTCACATCATATGCAATGGCCAAGGCGTGCGCACCGATCGGTCCATTGCTGTACAACGCGTATTTTGGGCCACATCATATGCAATGGCCAAAGCGTGCGCACCGATCGGTCCATTGCTGTACAACGCGTACCCCCCTCACATCATATGCAATGGCCAAGGCGTGCGCACCGATCGGTCCATTGCTGTACAACGCGTACCCCCCTGACATCATATGCAATGGCCAAGGCGTGCGCACCGATCGGTCCATTGCTGTACAACGCGTACCCCCCTCACATCATATGCAATGGCCAAAGCGTGCGCACCGATCGATCCATTGCTGTACAACACGTACCCGCTCACATCATATGCAATGGCCAAGGCGTGCGCACCGATCGGTCCATTGCTGTACAACGCGTCCCTGTACAAGTCACTCGCATATGTCACCATGCCTGTCACAGATGAACGTATGCCAGCCACATTTACTTTCCAGGGACTCAGGGGCACACCTACAACACCACAGCCTGTCCACACTGTATCCTAAGGCATGTAAGGCTGCATTACCTTTTCCGTGTATGGGGTCAACATGTGGTTTTTTGGGTGGCACTTGGGTGCAGCCACTCCCAGGCTGTGCACGTGTTCAGGGGGACAGAATCCTTGGTGTGTTGTGCACATGACCACTGTGATGTGCAACTGTTCATTTCAGAGCATGTGGCATGGTCACATTTCCAGGTTGTGTATGTGTATGTCATGTCACATACCCCCAGAGTCCCATGTGGGACGGTATGTACGTCACAGGGTGACCCATTGCCACAATAGTGATGGTCCTCAATAGTCTGTGTGCATGTTGTGTTACAATGTCTCTGATTCCATGTGCACAATGGGAGACAGTCTCCACATCCACGTTGTTTGTGCATGGACTTTAATGTTGTGCGTGTGTGTGTCACAGACGTCCATGTCTGTCCTGCAGAGGCAACAGAGACCACTACCTGTGGGGGTCATGGTTGTTTTGCTGTGGTGTATTCATGATACGCCATGTCATGCCAGTGTCCATGTGGCAATACAGGGTCCCTGGGAATCTACCTGTCAAAGGGCTGTGATGCCTGGGGCACATCTGTCCTCACATGTCTCTGTGGTGTGTGTTTGGAACGTGACAGCAGTACATGGGTACTGTGACACAGCCTAATGATATCCCATAGCACAACCTGGGACTTGTTGACGACACATGTTGAAATGTGATGTTAGATGTTGGCCATGTAGGTGCCATACATGTCCTCACAGAACTGCACACACATCATGTACTTGTGTCTCGTAATGATGTATCATGTGATATTGAGTATGGTCTATGCCACATATGTGGGGTGACTGACAATCTTTCTTTCTTCACCTATGCACTGCAGGGCACCAGCTGTCCATAGACCATTCCCTGACCTTGCAACCATGGTTGAACGTGACTGCATCCGACGGTACCGCTTCACCAGGCTGCTGATTGAGGAATTGACGGTGCGGTTGGCCCCACATTTGCAACCTGGCCGGACATACCCTACAGCGCTGACCCCCAAGGTGAAGGTGATGGCAGCCCTACACTTCTTTGCCACCGGTACCTTTCAACACACTGTGGCGTCTGCTGGTGGGATGTCACAGACCAGTCAGTGGCTACGCGATGTTTTGGAGGCTATGTTGAGATACCTGAACCAGTACATCTATTTCCCTAAACGTCAACAACTCACTGACGTCAAGAGTGACTTCTAGGCCCTGGGGAGGATGCTGCATGTCATTGGCTCCATTGATGGGACACATGTGGCTTTGGTACCACCACAGGCACATGAGCAGGCATACAGGAACCGAAAACATTACCATTCAGTCAATGCTCTGGTGGTATGTCTTGCAGATATGAGCATCTCACACGTGTGTGCCCGTTTCCCCGGTTCTGCACACGATGCCTACGTGATGAGGAGTAGTCGCATCCCGAGGATGATGTCACAGATGCAGAACCAGCGTGCCTGGCTTGTCGGTGTGTACTGACTTTGTACCATTGTGTGTGTTCTGCAATGTAGTATTCCACCCTCTTTTCCAACTCAGCTAATGTGCAATTGTCTGTATGTAGGTGACTCCGGATACCCCAACATGCCGTGGTTGCTGACGCCCCTCAGGAACCCTGTGACACCAGCCCAGATGCGCTACAATGAGGCACATGGTCGGACCAGGAGAGTGATTGAGCGGACATTTGGTCTCCTGAAGAGCCGCTTTCGCTGCCTGGACAAGACAGGAGGGGCCCTCCCATATGCCCCAGCAAAGGTGTGCAAGATTGTCATCGTCTGCTGCATGCTACACAACCTGGCAGTGCGGAGGGAGTTGCCTCTCATCCTGGATGACGATGACCAACATCCGCCACCTGTGGAGGATCCTGGCCTGGGCCATGATGCCAGTGATGGGGATGATGATGAGGGTGATGTCCGCACACAGCTCATCACCAACTTCTTCAGCTGAATGTGAGTATCCAGAGATGTCATGTCAATGATGTGAGTTTGCGTGATATGTGTTGGTGGTGCTCTGTTGCTGTTTGAGTGTGTCCATGTGCTACTTGACTGTATGCGTGCAGCGATGTGTCCTTACAGGTAGTCTGTACTCCCCAACAGTGTTGACATGCTAACTTGGGTTTGTGTAGGTATGTTGTGACATGTATTGGGCATGAGTATTGCAGTTCTGTCCTGTTCTTCAGTGCTTTTGACTGTGTGTCATGCCTGTCCTTCACAGGGTACTTTCAGAGTTGTTTGGTCAACTGTGATCCCCGACACCGTGATTCAACTTCCAGGGTGGAAGCTGTCGTTTCCCTACAGGTGATGTGCCCCAAACCCCTGGACTTCCTTTCTTCTACACTTGTTGACTGTGTGGCCACTGCCACGTGGGATTACCTTGCATCTGTAGTGGAAACAACATGTTGCAAATGTGTAATAAACCTGTGCTTCACTTTGGGATGTGCGTTGTCTGTGGTCACACATCTGACTGACATTTGCTTACTGCACCAGTGGGCTAGTTTACACAGACTGTGAATAGGTGTGGTGTCTGTGCATTGCACTGTATTTCCTGGCAACATCAGTGTAGGCGATGAGTCAGATGGCCCTGGTGTGTATGTGTTGTGTAGCCCTAGTGGTGTGTCTCCCTCATATGTGTCACGTCGCCATGACTCACATGACGGTGTTGTACTTGCTGTAGCAGTTAGCATGCAGTGTCATTTCGCAGATCATCATCTCCATGACAGAAACCACGTTGGAATCACAACAGAGGCAAGTATGGTGTATTAGTGAGTTTATTTACATACATGTGTGAGTATAGTGCACAGGATGGTGGGTGCTGTACATTGGGATTGTAATCCAAAGTTCCCAGGTGATTTGGAAGTCCTGGTAGCAGAAATGTCCTGAGTAAAGTCAACAGTCATCTGATACATTGGTCCAACTTGAACTCCCCATGTCATGTGGGAGAGTTGGGTTGCATTCGACAGGGTGAACAGTTTGCACACAAAGGTGAATTTCCAGAACAGGTGTTGGCTTCCTGGGGGATGTGCATGGCCATCGGCCTCTCATTTGTCCTTTCTCGGATGACCCCTCTTCTTTGGGGGGGACCCTCACGTGCAGGCTGCTGCGGTGCAGGGGACTCTCCGCCAGAGTCATCCTCCCTCCCTGTGGCAGTTGCAGTTGTTGCAGCACCAGATGTTGTGGGCACACAGGGAGGTGTGGCCATGTTGGTGCTAATCTGGCAGAGGCATGTCAATATGTCCCTATGCACCGCTGTCAGTTCTTGCAATGTGTCCCACTTGGACTCCATGCCAGCCATGTGTGTCTCCACACGGGCCATGTGTGTCTCCACACTTGACATGTGGGAGTCCAAGCGGGCATGATGAGCAGCCTGCTGCTGTTGAATGTCCTTGAGGATCCCCACTACCTGGCTGACCTCTCCAGTGCTATTCTGGTACGCATCAGCAATGCGTACCAGTTGTGGGTCATCATGCAGTCCAGACCCCTCTGCAAACAGCGACCTATGTCTAACATCCCTCCCACCACCCCTGGCGACACCTGCGGGACCTGCGGTGGCACGCACAGGTGACCCTGGGCCCCCTTGGGGGTTGTTACTGGTGTTGGTGTCCTTTGATCCACGTTGGGCCGGGGTCCGTGTGCTGTTGTCATTGGTGGTCCTTGGTCTGTCCGTGTCGGCAGGGGTGGTCTGTGTGTTGGCAGTTGTTGGAGGGGTGGGTGCAGGGGGTGCAGCTGGTGGTCCTGCTGGTGCTGCATGATGACTCACACCGGAGGTGCCAGGTAGGTCTTCGCCATCCGAGGAGGGCAGAGGCTGTTCCACACCAGTGAGCTCAGTGTCCCCCAGAGCCTGGGACAGGGACTCCTCAGCGTCTGCTGCTGTGTCCCCATCATCACCTGTTTTTGGGAGACACACACAATGTATGTTATGTTTCTGCAGGCATCAATGGTTCACACACCTGACAGTTGTGACTGTACCTCTGGATGCGGGCCTGTACATTGCATTGTCCTAAGTTGTCACAGTCAGAGGTTGATATTGGTGTAGCACATTGTCCTGCAAACTTTAAGCATTTCAATGTGAATGTTGAGGTGTGTACATGGACAGCATTGGTTGTATTTGGTGGACATCCGGCCCTCCTTCTCTCCCCAGCCCAGTTATCCCACCATGAAGCATGCCACCCTTGCAGTGGGTTCAGGTTGACTCTCAGGATGTCAGTCAGTGGTGTCCTGTTGTTTGTTGGTGCCCAGTTCCCAGCATGGCCTTGTGCTCCCCACAACAGAGCACCATTGTCAGACATCTTTGAAGTGGCTTTTCACTCCCTGTGAGGTGTGCATGCTTCAGTGTGTGCTTGCTGGGCCATTTGGGTGGGGGGTGTTGAGCTGTGACTACCACTCCCATCATGCTATTGCCTACACCCCCCTTCCCAGCATGCCCATGCTTCCTTCCTTTTGAGTGGACTTCACTGTGTGTGAGTGTGACAGCAATGGCAAGATGGCTGACAGTGGTGTTCTGTTGTTTGTTGGTGCCCAGTTGCCAGCAGGACCTTGTGCTCCCCACAGCAGTATCCAGTGTCAGCCATCTTGTCAGTTCTTTTCCACTGCCTGTGAGGTGTGCATGCTTCAGTGGTAGCTTACTGGGCCATGTGGGTGGGGGATGTTGAGCTGTGACTACCACTCCCATCATGCTATTGCCTACACCCCCTTCCCAGCATGCCCATGCTTCCTTCCTTTTGAGTGGACTTCACTGTGTGTGAGTGTGACAGCAATGGCAAGATGGCTGACAGTGGTGTTCTGTTGTTTGTTGGTGCCCAGTTGCCAGCAGGGCCTTGTGCTCCCCACAGCAGTACCCAGTGTCAGCCATCTTGTAAGTTCTTTTCCACTCCCTGTGAGGTGTGCATGCTTCAGTGGTAGCTTGCTGGGCCATGTGGGTGGGGGATGTTGAGCTGTGACTACCACTCCCATCATGCTATTGCCTACACCCCCCTTCCCAGCATGCCCATGCTTCCTTCCTTTTGAGTGGACTTCACTGTGTGTGAGTGTGACAGCAATGGCAAGATGGCTGACAGTGGTGTTCTGTTGTTTGTTGGTGCCCAGTTGCCAGCAGGGCCTTGTGCTCCCCACAGCAGTACCCACTGTCAGCCATCTTGTCAGTGTCTTTTCCACTCCCTGTGAGGTGTGCATGCTTCAGTGGTAGCTTGCTGGGCCATGTGGGTGGGGGATGTTGAGCTGTGACTACCACTCCCATCATGCTATTGCCTACGCCCCCCTTCCCAGCATGCCCATACTTCCTTCCTTTTGAGTGTACTTCACTGTGTGTGAGTGTGACAGCAATGGCAAGATGGCTGACAGTGGTGTCCTGTTGTTTGTTGGTGCCCAGTTCCCAGCATGGCCTTGTGATCCCCACAACAGAGCACCATTGTCAGACATCTTTGAAGTGGCTTTTCACTCCCTGTGAGGTGTGCATGGTTCAGTGTGAGCTTGCTGGGCCATGCGGGTGGGGGATGTTGAGCTGTGACTACCACTCCCATCATGCTATTGCCTACACCCCCTTCCCAGCATGCCCATACTTCCTTCCTTTTGACTCTGCTTCCCTGTGGGGTAATGTGCCTGTGTTGAAAGGATGGCTGACAGTGTTGTCCTGGCGTTAGTTTGGCTACAAGTCCCATGAGTGTCCCTGTGCTTCACACAGCATTACCCAGGGTTGTGGTTCTTTGTGGGATATTTAATTAGAGTGTGAGGCATTGCATTCTCCCAGGTGAGTTGTGTGGAGTTTGTGTTAAGGGGGTGTGTGTGAAAAGCTGCTTGTAAATATGGTCAGAGCTGTCAGTCCTCCTTCCCACCCAGCCAGATATCCCACCATGGAACGTGCTTCTATTGCAGGGAGTGCAAGTTTGCTTTCAGGATGTCAGTCAGTGGTGTCCTGCTGTTGGTTGGTGCACAGTTCCCAGCAGGGCCTTGTGCTCCCCACAGCAGTACCCAGTGTCAGCCATCTTGTCAGTTGTTTTCCACTCCCTGTGATGTGAGCATGGTTCAGAGTGGTGTTGATGGGCGGATTGTGAGGGTGGGCAATATCTGTGACTACAACTCCCATCATGCTATTGGCTACAATGACTTGACCAGCATACACAGAATTCCTTCCTTTCAGTGAGCTTCCCTGTGAGGTGGTGTTGTAGTGGTGGCTACATATCTGACTGTGTTTGTTGGTTAGATTTGTGCCACTGCCTAGCTCTATTTGTTGTTGGGTTTGTACATGTCATGACACAGTTACATATCACTATGAGATGGCATGTATTGTGTTTATCTGACTGACATACACATCTTGGGATGATTATCTTTTGGTTGCTGTGGATTTGCTAAGGGTGCATGGTTTGACTATCCCCTTGACAGTGATGTGTGTGTATTGTCACACAATATTGTGTATATTTGTTGTGTACTCACCAGGCTCTGGGATGTTTGATAGTCCATATACGCTCACTGGTGGTAGGATGGCCCGCACCTTCTCCTCCCAGGGCCTGAGGTATACAGGTTTGGCAGGAGGGCCACTGCCGGTGTGTTGGCTCAAGGCGTAGTCCTTCTTTAGTAGGTCCTTGACCCTCCTGCGCACGTCATACCACCTGTTCTGGATGTCTTCCTTTGTGCGCAAACATGGTGATTGTGCGTTCACCCTGTCAACGATCCTCTCCCACATCTTGGTTTTCTGCGACATGGGGGTCTGTTGGACCAATGTACCAAACAGCTGTGGCTCTACCCTGAGGATCTCATCTACCAGGACTTCCAATTCACTGTCTAGGAACTTTGGATTCTTCTTTGGGGGCATGGTGATGGGTGATGGTGGTGATTGATGTGTGTGTGGGTGTGCAAGTGAGGGTGTGTGAGTGTAGGTTTTGCTGGGTGTATGT
Organism: Calotriton arnoldi; assembly: GCA_963921515.1. NCBI lineage: Eukaryota > Metazoa > Chordata > Amphibia > Caudata > Salamandridae > Calotriton > Calotriton arnoldi. The sequence continues at coordinate 659,701 of CAWUFW010010303.1, forward strand.
GAGGATGCAATTTGTTGAGGTGCTGATGGTGTGTGGCTTGTGTGATGGATGAGCTATGAGTGTGTCTGTGGTTGCTGTCTGATGGTGTTCTGTGCTGGCAGGTCAGTTGAATTTGCAAAGGATCATGGTAGGGATTTGTGGCCTTTATATGGGTGGAGGTGTGGGTGTGTCTTTGTTCCATGTTTCCCCACCCAAGTATTTATTGGCTTTGTAATTGCTTGTTTGGCCCTTTTTTTTGTATTTTTTCCTTTGTAGTTTTTGTGCATGTAGGAGACGTTCTTCTGACCGAGTAGGATGCTGCAGTTGTCTCGTGCGAGCTTCTCCGGGTCGTTCGCGCTGTGTTTCATGTGCGGCGTACGCGTCGGTCGCGGTGTATTGGGTTGCCTCGGCTGGGTTTTGTATGCGTGGCAGTCGTACGGCTTGGTTTCCGTGCGACTCGGTCTGGTTTTCCACGCATTGCATCGTACTGCGCGGGTCGGAGTTCGCGGGTACGTTTCGTTCGGGTTCATTCCTGGTGCGTGTCGGTCGGTTCAATTCGCGTTGTTTCCAGGCCAGATAGCTGGTTTCCATGCGGTTCGGTCGTTCGACTTGTGTTCCGTACGAGTCGGTCGGGATTCGCATGCATTTCATCGTACTACGCAGGTCGGGCTGCGCCGGTACGTGTCGGTCGGACTGAATTCCCGAACCGAGTCGGTCGGTACGTTTTCCGGCCCGAATCGGAATCGACCCCTTAGTATCTGGGGAACAAGAAGGTTTTTAGCTTCTTTCTAAAAAGCAGATAGTCATCTGTCAGGCATAAGTCAAGAGGGAGGTCATTCCACTGAACTGCAGCTGACTTGGAAAAGGAGCGATCTCCCATCCTGACTTTAGTGGTGCATTTAACTTTGGCCAGGGCCTGATGGCGAGATCTCAAATTGTGTGATGGGGCATGGAATTCCAATTTGTCTTACAGAATGTTTGGGCCTTTTTTGTGTAAGGCTCTGTGAGCATAGCATAGGAGCTTAAATTTGGCTCTTTGGCGCACTGGCAGCCAGTGTAGTTCCTTCATGCTGTCGGATGCTGAACTGTATCTGTTTTTATTGCAGATCAATCTAGCGGCAGCATTTTGGACTACTTGAAGATGAGAGGAAAGGTAGTCGGCCATGCCCACATAAAGTGCATTTCCGTTGTCCAGTCTGCTCAGAAAAAGGGCCTGCGTGACCGTTTTCCTGCAATTCAAAGGAATCCAGGGAAAGAGTCTACGGAAGAGTTTCAATATGGCAAAACTTTTTCCACATAACGTGCGTACTTGGTCCTGCATGGATAGGGCATCATCAAATAGGATGCCAAAATGTTTTGCAACACGTTTAGGTTCAGGGGCGGTTCCCAGCGCGTGGGGCCACCAGCTGCTGTCCCAAATTGCGTGTGCACCCCCGAAGAGCAAAATCTTGGACTTTCCAGCATTTAGCTGTAGGCAGTGATCTGTCATCCAAGATACGACTTCAGTGAGGCAGTTAATTAGGTTGCTCTTAGTGTCAGTGCTAGCAAGTCTGTCATCCAGGGGGCTCAATAATTGTGTATCATCGGCATATGAGAAGATATCAAAGCCCAATTTCCTGCTGATGGCTGCTAAAGAAGAGACATATGCATTAAAGAGGGTTGGGCTTAGAGAGGCTCCCTGTGGGATGCCATATTTGATACTTTTGGGGGTAGAAGAGCAAGATCCTATTTGAATTTTTTGAGTTCTGTTTTCCAGGAAGGATGCGAACCATGAGAGGGCTTTTGAGTGTAATCCTTCTCGTGGAGGATTAGTTGTTATGGGATACGGTATCAAAAGCTGCAGAGAGGTCCAGGAGTATCAGTGCTACGGCTTTGCCTTGATCCACTAGGGATCTGATATTATCGGATACTGCAAGTAAAGTAGCCTCGGTGCTATTGTTGGCCCTAAAGCCAGTCTGGGAGGGGTCCAATAAGTTATTGGTTTCCATAAAAGTGGTGAGTTGACTATTAACCAGTCTCTCCATGACTTTGGACAAGTATGGTAGCTGCGAGATCGGTCGATAGTTTGCTGGATCATAAATTTCCAAGCCTGTTTTTTTTAATAGAGGAAAGACCACTGTTTCCTTCCATATGTCTGGGACGGAGGCTTGCTCGAGAGATTGATTAAAAATGTTGGTGACATGGGGGCATAGAACTGACACTAGCCGGGAGAAGATGAAGTGTGGGCAGGGATCGAGTGGCGATCCTGCCTTAACCTCGGTCATAGCTTTAGCTACCTGCTCTTCTGAGAAGGGGGCCAGAGTGGCCAGATGGATCTGAGCCAGGGGATGGGGTGCCATAGCTTCCCAGTCTATGTTGACTCCCTCGGGCTGATTGTTGAAGGGTGCATAGATTTTGGTCACTTTATCTATAAAGAAGTTGTTAAGTAGCTCGCAGTTTTCAATAGTGGGTGCCATAGTTTGAGACAAGCTAGAGGGTTTGCAGAGTTCTCGGATTACTTTATAAATTTCTTTAGATGAATTGCCATTGTCTTCGATCCTTTTTTTGTATTAGTTTTTCTTTATATTTTTTAGGGCACAATGATAGTTTTTCAGTTCAACTAGGTAGCTCTGTCTGTCCATGGTGTCCTTTGACAGTCTCCATTTATGCTCCCAGGTTCGACACTTTCTTTTCATTAGTTTTAGTTCTAACGAATACCATTTTTCAGATCGCGTTTTGTTGTTAGATTTGCTGTTTAGTTTAGGAGCGCACTGATCAAGTGCTTTCTCTATTTCTTTTTGTAGATGTTCCGCTTCTGTTTGTGCAGAATTATGGTGACATGTGTCGGGGTTAAAATGGGGGAAATGTGAGGAAAACGAGTCGGGTGATTCGGTTCCAGCCTCTTTTACCTGATTGAGACTCTTTTTTTGCCTGGACTGGTTTATCTGGTAGGCTAAAGGAGAAAGAGATTAGGGAGTGGTCGGTCCAAGGCAATGACTTGATGTCTTGGACATTGATAGTATTGATATTGGAGAACAGTAGATCTAGGGGCCGATTCCGATTCGGGCCGGAAATCTCTCCGACCGAGCCGGACCCGGAGAGATTTCCGACCGAATCGGACCCGTGCAGCCCGACCGAACGAGTACGATGCGCACGTATGCCATCGGACTCAAGTCGGTCGGACTCCCATGGAAGTCAATGGGAGCCTGTCGTACAACGCGTACGCAGGCTCCCATTGACTCAATGGGTGCGAGGCGGACAAGAGCGCCCCCTACAGCGTGTACGCGGCGAAGCGACTCGCGCCATACACGCACAGGTACATGCACATGGGTCCCCGCTGTGTGCGACTCGCGCGGGTACGCGTACAGGGGGGTCCGACACGGACCCCTAAAGTACGGCTCCGACTGCTCTTTCGAGCCGGAGTGCGCGGCTCGGTCGGACTGCTCGCGGCGCGCATCGTACTTACCCGGCCGGGGAACGTCTCCATTGCGCGGTGCGAGTCGAGTCCGAGCGAGTCGGTCGGTGCGGTTGGACCCGGGAACGAGTCGGTCGGAGCGGTCGGGACGCCCGGAAGAGTCGGTCGGCGATTTCGCATCGTACTCGCTCGCCCGGACGCGCGTACGAATCGGTCGGGCAATAGGGCTTCGAATCGGATCCGGTTAAGCCGAATCCGATTCGGAGCCCTACCGGCCGAGATCGGAATCGGCCCCCTAATGTATGTCCAGCCGTATGGGTTGGTTTTTTGATCCACTGGGCTAATTGTATTATTGCCATGTCATTTTCCAGGTGTTTGGCTCCTGGATTGGGGGAATTTTTGTAGTGAATATTGAAATCGCCAATAACTAAGAACTGATTCTGTTTTAGGCAGAGAGGTAGAAGTTGTGATAGCAGATTAGCGCTAAAGCCAAGGTGATGGCCAGTCGGGTTGTAGGTTAGACATTGAAGGCCTTTGGTCAAGCTAACTTGGTAAAACAATTAATGTGCTCCTGATATTTGGATATATGTGCACATACAATTACAAAATAAATGCAGTAATATAAATGTAACTTAAGAAATGAATCATGGTTACATAGGTAATGCAATTTCAAATAAATGTAGCATAACTTGAAACATAAGTGTAACTATGTATGAGAACTACATTTCTTCATTGTTAAACTAAACATTAAAATGGGATACCTGACATAATATCGACAGACACAATATCGACCTACCAAAATATCGGAACAAAAATATCGAATACTCTAATATCGACATCCTATACTTTATTAAGAAAACACATAAATATCGACTACAAAATATCGTAAAACATTTACATCATTTGCAACATTATCGAAGTCAAAAATATTGTGATAAGTAATATCGAACACATTAAATGAACATACAAAATAACAAAAATATCGATCACAAAAATATAGACAACAAAATTATCGTTAAAAAAATATATCAACATTTTAATTAATTTATAATAACTCAAAACATACCCCCAAAAACATAAAAATAGCAATAACACACACAACATACATTATAAATCACTTAACACATATTTTACAAAAATAACAAAACAATATCATAAACATTTATAAATACACAAATATTATTTACTACTCCAAACATAATATGTAAAATAAAATGTAACTCTTTCACATTTAAAAAGTTATAAATATCAAATAATGTAGAGCACCATTTCTTTTCTTAAAAAAAGTAACTGAAACTTAATTAGCGTTTTCCATATATAGAAAACAACTGCCAAATTAGTTAAAGCAAGCAGTAACAACCAATGAAATACACTTAGGGCCCGATTCTGATGCGGGTTGGAAAAGCTTCCCGACCGAGGGCCTGATTCTGATGCGGTTAGGAAGGCCTCCTAACGGCTTTTGCTCCTTCCAAATCGGATCGGGAACGTGTCTTCCCGACCGAGGGCCCAATTCTGATGCGGTTAGGAACAAATGTTCCCATTGAAGTCAATGGGAGTTCAACCAAATCGTATCTGGAAGCATCCGGATGCATCCTACTCCGCCGGTCGGACTTTCCCGATCCGAGTGGGTCGGACACCATTTCCCAACCGATTCGGTCGGGAAGCTTTTCCAACCCGCATCAGAATCGGCCCCATAGAATTAAAATAACCCAATAAGATTGGAAAAGTAATTAATAACACACTATATAAACACACGCAAATTGAACATTATTTTACCTTGCAACCAAAAATGCAACAATAAGGAGAAACTCTGCCGGATTGCTGACACAACACTGAACTGCATTACAGAAAACTCTGATTACATCTCCACAAAGTAAGTAAAATAGCATTTTAAAACTACTACTACTAAAAATCCTCTCAAAACTTTTTTTCTATGGATAAAATAATTAAAATGTATTTTTCAAATTATATCTCCTCTACAGATAATTCTGAACAAACTCAAGGAACTGCAGAACAGTGTGAAAAGGCAATTTGAAAATAAGGCAAGTATTACTCTCAGATTAACTTAAACAATTTTTTAAAATACCAAACAGAAGTACTAGCTAACAACAACTGCCCCCCCAGCTAAAAACACAATTAAAAACATTAATTAATATTACTCTTTTTTAACAGGAATCTCTATAGAAAAACGAAAACCAGACAGCAAAGAAAAACAATACCAATTTAAAAAAGTATTCAAATTCAACATTGTAAGTATAAAATTGACAATGTTCATTTTTAGAAAATAAAACATAACAGGATATGTTTTATTAATTTTTATATACATTTGAAACATCACCATGACTGAAGGGGCCCAATTTACTACTTCCCAGAAAGGAAAATTATTATTATGTTATATGGGGTATGTGTACACCCAAGAAAAGCAAACAGGGGACAAAGTCAACTGGAAATGTAGCTAATAATATTCTAACAAATGTTATGAAAGGGCTGCTACAAAGGAAGCAACTGTGTTATATGTTAGAGAGCATAACCACCCCCCTAACATAGCAGAAATTGAAGTTAGAAATGCTATTGAAAATATCAATGAAATTAGTACCGTATCTCAAAAGCCCACAACAGAAATCCTTAAACACATGGGAGCCGATTCACAGAACTAATCTGAGATAAAATCCTAAACTTACTACTTTTGGTATTCACAGAAGGCATTTAGTAGTAGTAAAGTTAGGACTCCTAACTTTACTACTACTAAACTGAGACAAAATCCTAACTTTATGACTTTCGGTATTCACAAAAGGCATTTAGTAGTAGTAAAGTTAGGAGTCCTACCTTTACTACTACTAAATGCCTTCTGTGAATACCAAAACTAGTAAGTTTAGGATGTTATCTCAGATTAGTTCTGTGAATCGGCCCCATGCTTCCCAGAGTCCCAGAGCATGCAACTGGCCAAATGCCCTCACTAAAAAGAACTATAGCTAGAACAAAAAAAGCTACTGCTACCACCACACCTATCCCCAAAACTTTTGCAGAAGTCGAAATACCACCCGAACTCACAGTTACACATACCAAAGAACAATTTCTTCTGTATGACAATAAATCTGCTGACAAAAGATTAATAATGTTTGGGACTCCCACAAATTTACTTAAATTACAAAACTGTGAGACATGGATGATGGATGGGACTTTTAAAATATGGCCCAAACCATTTTACCAGTTATATACAATACATGGACTATTTCAATATACAAACATCCCCTTCATATACGCTCTACTACCAAGCAAGCAAACAACAACTTATATTGAACTTTTAAACAAAGTAAAGCAAGAAACTAACAATTATTTTCCCCAAAAATATTAGTAGACTTTGAGCAGTCAATGATACAAGCAATACTAAAAAACGACCCTCACACAGCAATTCAAGGTTGCTACTATCACTTTAACCAATGCATTTGGAGGCACCTCCAAAAATCTACATTAAGGGGCTGATTACGATGGCGGAAGGACTGCCACCGCCAGCCGTGCAGTGGCGATCCGTCCACCATCGAACGTGGAATTACTGCCCGCCAGATTAGGATGGCGAGCGGATCCACACTGTGACCGTGGCGGACGCAAAGACCGTCTGCCACGGAACCGCCACAGGCAATCGTACCGATTGCCAGGTGGAGCGGTCTGCATCCATACAATTATGATGCAGGCTTTGACCTAGCCTTTCCATGACGGCAAAACCGTCATGGAAAGGCTGGTGGAGATTCATTTCAGGGGCCCATTGCGGGCCCCCAATGTGTTGGGGGGAGGTGTATGTCACATCCTAATTTGGTTCCGGTCACCACCACGATGACGGACGGACTCCAGTCCGCCCACCATCGTAATCGACCCCTAAGTGTAGAATGTGCAACAAATAGCAGCTTTGCATATCAAATAAAAAGATTAATAGCACTAGCATATGTACCTATCACTGACGTAGCTGAGCACTGCAATTTATTAATTGAAAGTCCCTATTATCAACAAAATGAGCAAAAATTAAGTCCCCTACTTGACTACTTTGAGGATTCCTGGGTGGGAAGGCTACACAGATCTGGACACAGAAGACAGCCTAAATATCAAATTCCATGGTGGAATGTATATAACAGTACCCTAAATAAAGAAGCTAAAACTAACAATGCTGTGGAAGGATGGCATAACCCCTTCCAAGCCACAACAGGCAAAACTACACAGCTCTACAAAAACTATTGCAATCTATCCAAAAAGAACAAAGCTACCAACAACTAAGAATGGAACAATCTATAACTCAAATAGGCCCAAAGCTAATCAAGAAAACTAAACAAATGTTTGAGTTCTTACAATACAAGGATTAGAATACCTAGAAACAATAGCTAAAAGCCTACTTTAAATAAATGTACCTCCAAACTACAAAAAGAAGTAATCTAAAAACAAACAGTCAAATAATTTTTTTCCAAATGTAAAAATATAATTATTATGTCTATTATTTTAATTAAGATACTAAAAATAAATTGACATAATAATTATGTTTTATATATTACAAATAACTATAACAATTACATTATAAACATTTCCCTCACACTATAAATAATTTAAACTAACTTACAGTTTTCGTTGCTGAAGAAGAGTAATCCAAAGTTCCATATAAAAATCCAGCGTTGTTTAAAAAGTAAATGTTTGAAAAAATGAACCCAAAAATTTTTTAGAAATTCAGCTGTCGAAAAATTAATCCATCACCAATAGGTCCACCAACGATAAACCATAAAAATCCCGAATTCTTTTTAAAAAAAAAAAAAAATCTCCAGGAAAACTCGAAAAATTAAGGAAGTGTAAAATAATGATTAGTTTACTAAAACTAATACACACTTCCTTAAAAAAAAAAAACGCATTCTTCTTCCCACGATAACTTCTAATCGACAGAAACCTGTTAGGAAATAAAACAACCCCTCCCGCACAAAAACAAATAAACACTATATAATATTAAAAATAAATACAATACTAACAACAAACTTTAAACATAATTACACATATCTATCAAACTCTAACACACACCGTTTAACAAACCAACGACATTTCGCACACTTCTAATTTAAACATACAAGTCACCTAAAATTACAAAACATAACACTACATACACTATATAGTACTACACTACCTTCAAATTACACTTCTATTAAGTTTAATTAAAGAAAATTAAACTTACCTTAACCGATGCGACGCAGCTTCCAACCGTGAGCTTCTCCCACAGAAATGATCTAAAACAAAACCGATAGCTTACAAAATACAACTTTAGTTAAAAAATGGCTGCCTTAAATAATAAATATTTTTCATTTTAATTATTACAAATCTTATATATTACAAATGCATTACTGTAAATGTTTGAAAAATACTACAAAATATTACTGTTTAAAAAAATGTTTGACATATTATTTGTAATGTAAAATTATAATAATAAATATTATTAAAAAAATTATATTTATCAATATAATTAAAAAATATACATGTAATGTGCAATGCATATTTAAAAATTGTAATATGTTTTACTAATATGAAAATATTGTAATAATGTTATAAAAATGTTTGTTTCCAAAATAACTTATGTACTAAATAATATTATTTATATTAAAAATATAAATAATATTACCAAAATTAAAACATGATATGTTAAAAATACAAACAATTATAAATATGTGTACAAGTATTTTTTTGTTAAAGTACATATGTTATTATTAATATTAAATATATGTATGAATGCTAAAAATATGTACAATAAAAAAAACTATTTTATATCTCCTGTTACCAAAAACATTATGGGGCCAATTCCGATCTCGCTCGGATGGCCCTCCCAGAGCCATCCGTAGCCTTACCGTCCGAGCGATTCGTTCCGGGGGCCGGTCCGTCCAAACAACGAAGTACGATGCGCAAATGTGTCCAATTCCCGAGCGACACGCAGGCTCCGAATCCAGCATCAATTTTGGTACGAGACGGCTCCGTAAACGCTGAATTGACTCGTCCGGAGCCATTTCCAAAGCAGTTTCCGGCCGGGCAAGTACGATGCGTACTTCTTACGCGCCGAACAGGTCGCCACCTCCAGCACATCAAAGCACCTGGTAGAGCTGTATTTCAGCTCCGATTCCCGCCACAACACGATCACCGCATACGAGACGAAGCAGCCATGTATCCGATCGCGCATGTCATCCCTATACTGTACGCCTATGGTCGAATCAACAGCCGTAACCGACGCGTTCATCACAAAAGGTAAGTCAGACACTTACCACACACAAAAATGTCATGATCCCGCGAAAGGCAACACACCCATAGTGGGTGGATGTCTATCCCTACCAGCGATGTCCACCCCATAGGGGTGGATGTGTATCCCAACCAGCATTGTCCACCCCATAGGGGGTGGATGTGTATCCCTACCAGCAATGTCCACCCCTTAGGGGGTGGGTGTCTGTCTCTACCAGCACTGTCCACCCCATAGGGGGTGGATGTGTATCCCTACCAGCAATGTCCACCCCATAGAGGGTGGGTGTGTATCCCTACCAGCACTGTCCACCCCATAGGGGGTGGATGTCTATCCCTACCAGCATTGTCCACCCCATAGGGGGTGGGTGTGTATCCCTACCAGCACTGTCCACCCCATAGGGGGTGGGTGTCTATCCTTACCAACATTGTCCACCCCATAGGGGCTGTGTGTCCATCACTCCCAGCATTGTCCACCCTATAGGGGCTGGAGGCCAGACACTCCCCCACTACTTTCAAGCCAAGATTGTGTTTTGTGTGTAAACTGCCTGCAAAAGTGACACATTAAGAAAAAAAATACACAAACCCCCATGAATGAATGAATGAATTAATTAATTGGTTTTGTAAAACGTGCAATACCCGAAGGTGTCTTAGCATTGAGCGGATCAAAATAACTGTAGTGACCAAAAGGTGAGTGTGGGGTTCAAAACCCAGCATTGTCAAGCACATAGGGGATATGGGGCATAACACCCCCATCAGGTAGTGACCAAAAGGTGAGTGTGGGGTTCAAACCCCCAAGATGTTCAAGCACACAGGGGATATGGGGTATAACCCCCCCCCATCAGTGTAGTGACCAAAAGGTGAGTGTGGGGTTCAAACCCCCAGCATGTTCAATCAATCATGTATGATTTTTTGTCCTAAAACCACAAGCAATGTAGTGACAAAGTAGTGGTCGTGTGCCAAACAAACACAGATCTGTTGAGGCAAACATTGTTGTGCTTTTAAAAATACCCTCAGCCATGTGCAGCCCAACATTGCCATTGGGGGCTAACACTGCCACCAATGTTCAATTGGACACTGTAAGAAGTGACCATCAAAATGCCTAAACATACATTTGTTCACAAACAGACACAAATACAAAGGATTCCATCGGAAACCACTTTTTTGTGAGATCCTGTTCCACACTGTGGCAGCAATGGCAATTTCAAAACATGATGAATGTGCAGACTGAAGATGTAGGAGTCCCAGGGCCAGTTGATAAAAAAACTCAAACAAACATCCACTCAGTGCCCCTCAAAGCCAGTAGAAAAACATGGGTGAAGATGCACTAAGACAACCAGCCAGCCACACACTGCAGAACAAACACAACATGTGTGTGTGTGTGTAAGTGTCTCTAGGCTGGGCCAACACACACAATGGTGGGCTGAACTCCACTGAGACGTATGCGTGTTGAGTATAATCCAGAAGTATCTCAAGAATTGTGTTACTGAATGTGGGCAATCAGGCATTGTTTGATGATCGGGTTCACAACAGTCACATGTGGAACAAGCTTGGTGGAACAACAAACAATACATCAGGAGACTGACTCTCTTCCGCAGTACCCTCAAGGCCACTACACTGTGGTGACAGTAACCTGTCTGCTGACCCTCTGTGATGATAAATTAGGATGTGGCCCATACTTCGTAGCACACTCACTCTTGCGCACTGTGTCACATATCTTGCCAGAACAACTGTCATCACACATACCCAAACATTACTCACAGGGCATGGCCTGTAATGTAAGGCCACAATGTAGGTAGGGGCCTTGCCAAGAGACAAGTCACATTTGGCCAGTCTAAACAGCACACACCTTGATCAGCAGCAATGTGCATCAGCTAAGCCTAAATTGACTGGTGACATTGCACATGCACCCATGACCATCCCAGGGGTGGTGGTGGGATCTGTGTTTTACAAACAAAACACACATTGCTAGTCATTACACATGCTGAAATTGGTCCCACTGTTTAGGATAGAGTACATGTGCATAACGTGAAATGTATCAGACACATTGGGAAATTTAACACTGTCCCAGAACAATGAAACACTCAAGGAGACCTACAAATAAGACATGTTGCCATCAGGCTACAGGGAAGGGTAGAATCTGCTGAGTGTGAGCAGTCATACACACATACAAGTGCCAAACTCACAAATACAGAAGACAGATCAAAAACACACTGATGTTAGTACAAATGTGACTTGGGGAATCAAAAATATGTCAAATGTGAGTTTGCCCACAGTGCAGGCCCTTATCTCAACCCTAACCAGGGATGACACCATAATGACTCAATTTTACCCATGCACCCACAACCCGGACACTCAAAGTCAAATAGGTTGACAAAGCACTGGACTACACAGCAAGCTTTCCAAACAGGAACATCTGCTGGGACTACAGTCTTGGTAGAAAAAGGGCTTGTAACACAGAGAGTCATGCTCACATGACACACACCATGGGCTCAGGAGGAAATGTCACAGATTAACACACTGCCATGAGGTGATTTCACTACTGTGAAAGGTCAGCTGTGTCAAGCTTGGTCTTGGTAGGGGTCTACCATGTCAGAATGATACTCAGACATCGATCCAACAATTACAACACAGAGAATACTTTGGTCCCATCAGCCTGTGTACAGGTGTATCTCCAAAGTCATCTGCGCGTAGGCAAAATCCATGTTTACCAAGTTGCACTGATGAGACAGATGACTTGTCCATCATCAATACGCTATTCTGCATGTCTATTGGAGACGGTTGTACCGTTAAAAACATTTACAATGTGTACAAATGTCAGCCCGACAGCCTGATATGTGCAAAAGTGTAAGCCAAAGATGGGAGGTTGTGAAAAGAATGTCACACTCCTTGTCCAAAACAATGTGGATCCTGACAACCTGCAATTGCAGTCAATGATGACTCTGATACATACTGAAATAGGACACATATACCATGGACCACATGCAGTCCATTACATCACCATATCATTATTGTTACTAAACAAGACTTCAACAGCAATTTCAGTACATTCATCAACAAAATTATGTACACGAAATGCAAATCAACAAAATAATTTAAAAAAAGCTTTATTCAGCATTTGCATTTAAAAAACAAAAAATCACAAAGAATAATAAGGCCAATGGCCAGTCCATGTTATTGAGTCCTTCAGGGGGTAAACATGGTGAGTTGTCATCCCCATTCCTTGCCTGCACTGACATAACTAGGGGACATCTCCCCTTGGAGGGGCATATGTAGGGGCAGGCCAGGCACCGTAGGGACAGGATTAGGGTGTACCAGTATGGGTTATGGGAGGGATGGGGGCTACTGGAGTGTCCGTATCAACTGCAGTGGACATGTCGGATTGAGGGGGTTGTGGCTCCACTGCAGTGGACATGTCGGATTGAGGGGGTTGTGGCTCCACTGCAGTGGACATGTTAGATTGAGGGGGTGGGGGCTCCACTGCAGTGCCCATGACTGATTGACGGGGTGGGGGCTCCACTGCAGTGGACAGGTCAGATTGGGGGGCCAGGGTCTCCACTACAGTGTCTGGAACTGACTGAGGGTGTGGTGTTGTGGGAGTGCAAGTGCTTGTGGTAGGGGGGGAGGGCCTTATCATCTTGGGGATGGTGTAATGGTGTGTGGGTGAACCTGGGATGGCTTGTGATGGGTGAACTTTGGGAAGGGTGGCCTAGGCTCGGGAGGATGTAAATTTCGTGGTGGAAGTGTGGGACGGTGGTGGGGTTTTGCTTTTCTTTGTCCTGGGGGATGTACGGGTGGGGGCCTCAGTGTTCCTACTCTTAGGGGAGGGTATGCGTGCAGTGGTGGATCTCCTCTCTGTGCGTGGTGATTTCCTCTTCCCCTGTGGGTCTGGTCTGATGTATCAGTGGGGAAGAGGCCAAGGTCACAGAGGAAGACCCTCTGGGAAGGGGGGGTTGCAGGAGAGTCAAGGTAGGGGTTTTGGAGGGAGAGGTAGCTGAGGAATGCGGAGTGGTTGTGGATGGGTGTGTGTGTTTTTTTGCCCTATCCCCTGTGTGTGTGATGTCAGTCCCCAGAGTGTGCATGCGTGTTTGTTTGGACTTTGTTTTAGGTTGCTGTGTGCTGCTTGCGTCTGTTGGGGTGTGTGCATGTGCCTGTGTGAGTGTGCTTTGGTCAGGTAGGTTTAGTGTGGACTGTGGATGGGGCAGAGGTAGGAGGGGTGAGGGACTATTGTAGGAGGGACACTGCTGCCATCAGTGAGGAGGCCATGGACTGATTTGTCCGCTATAGGGCAGACATGTGTGATGACATGCCCTCCATGTATGACACCAATTGTGTCAATAGACTGGTGTGTGCATGGAGGACACTCCGCATGGATATCTGCCCCACATGTATCTATTTGAGCAAGTCCACAGACTCCACACTCAGGGCAGCAGGGGGGACAGATGCAGGGGGTGGGGTGCCTGGACCAAAGGAGACATGCTCCCTAACACGGGAGGGTCCACGGACATTTGGAATGGGAGCAGCTGTGAGGGTGGAGATGGTGGTGGGACAGACTCTGTTGTTGTGGCCTCTGCTCTGGTAACACCCACCACCACAAGGGAGTCATCACTGGAGCTGGATTGGTCCTCAGCTGATGTGGATGTTTCTGAGCGGCCCTCAGTGTGGCTCCCCTCACTCTCCGTGCCACTGGGTCCCTCCTCCTCCTCCACAGTGGACCCAGTCTGGCTAGCCGCTTCCTCTTGGTCCGTTTAACTGTCTCCTCCAGTAGCCGTAGATGATGCTGTGAACAAGGAGGAGAAACAGATTCACATCAGTCATCTGCATAGACTTGACACATGAGTTCTATCACAACACATCACAGAGCAAGCCCTTGCATAATGTTAATGCCACTTTTTATATTCATTACACATATGTGAATATGGCACTTGTCAGTCTGCCAGTGAGCCAATGCCCCCAAACACATGATGGCAATGGAACCATCTGTTAGATGTATTTAAAGTTCCACTAAATACATGGCCAACAACGCACTATTTTGCCTGTTGTCTGATCTGTAATGCTCCTGAGTGTCATGTGTCATTACAAACATGTCTCATCTCATGCAAGGGAGTCTGGAAGTGGCACAGCAAATGGGATGGACAAATTCATAAGCTGACATGATGAACATACTTCCATCCCCAGTCACCATGATGGGCTTATGTCTTGAACACCAATGCTATATTGGTCTGTATGCAGGACAAGAGACAAGTACAAATACTGCATCCTCACGATTTTTCATGTGGCATACTATGCCACTGGCCTGTCTGGCTAAACAGTCTGTACTGACTCTTGTTACAGGGGCAGTGAATCCCGACTTTACAGTCAGCACCGGGTCACACTCATGTATTCACTGTTAAAGCAACATCTGTAGTGGTCAAGTATACATGTCCCCTACGTGCTACACACAATTTAAACAATTTGACAAGCTCACATTGTTCTACTGAGACATTGGAGTATATGAATTAACAAATCTGTATACATGAACATTTTGCAAGCTCCCAAGTACAAAGTAATGCAGAAAACACATATATGTTGAAGCCACCATTATGTAGAGTCAAGGGATGACACACACATGTTTTGTCCTGTGTATATGAGCCAAAGTCCATACATTAGATGTCTGTCCATATTTAATATATTTGCCACATGTGTAATTATAAATGTTCTGCCTGTACACACTGGCACAGAGTCAGACACATGAATTTCAATTTTGCAATGGTTAAAGTGTTGCCTGACACACAAAAATAAGATGTGACAGTGTCTCATATGGCCTGAGTTGGCATACCTGTCCTTGTTCCATGTGAAACATGGGATTACCCGGAGCACTAGGCAGGTGACTATGCATTTTGAACACTTATCCATTTCATTTGTCTGAGGCATCAACATTGGTCTCACCTGCTGCATGGGTGTGCAATATATTTCTCACGAACCTGTGTTGACCCAGATCAGCATTTCGAACATTTATGTATGTACCACACAGAGTACAGGTCATATTTCAGTCAATGTGCTGACACATGTCAGACAATTACCTCACTCATGATGGTCAACTCAATGCACCTGTAGTATATGGTGTTGTTCACATTAACCTTGGACTACAGCAAATACACAGGACCTAAGTGACACATGTCACAGACGGAAAGGGACACACCTGGGCATCAGATGATAATGGGGCATCATTACAGTTTTGCCACATAAGTGTTGTCTCAGCAGACAGACGACCTGTGAGAGTGTTACCAGGCTGAGGGAGTGCAACATGCATGTCAGACATGGTTCAGCAAAATGGCACAAACTCACCCCCTCCTTGTTGCTGTCTGGCCTTCAACTACCCATCCAGGTCAGGGAAGACCACCGTCAGTATCCGGAGCATGTGGGGGGTCAGGGTCCGTCGTCCACCCCTTTTGCGAGGAGGTGACAGCTTCAGCTGGACTCTTGCAATACTCCGGGTCCAGCCACGGAGGTCCTGCCACCTCTTGTGGC
Organism: Calotriton arnoldi; assembly: GCA_963921515.1. Lineage (NCBI taxonomy): Eukaryota > Metazoa > Chordata > Amphibia > Caudata > Salamandridae > Calotriton > Calotriton arnoldi. Next base: position 675,827 of record CAWUFW010010303.1, read on the forward strand.
AGTGGCGGATGCAGCGTTTGAAGACCCCCACAGATCTCACAGCCCGGACGATGGTCAGCCAAATTTCCTGCTTCTGATGGGCGTCGACCTGTAAGGATGACATAGTGACACACCCTTACTACACATGCTACATGTTTGTTCATCACACACTTGGACATATAGGTCATGGTTAGAAGGGCAGATAATGTATAAAGGTTGTACAAGTATCATCAGGGGCAGTTGTGCTGTGTGCAAGGCTGCCTTAACAACATGAGAACAGGGCATGAAAATCAATCCCACAGGGGTGGGCGGAATTTGCGTAGTCGCGCTACGCAAAGCTCCGCGAAATGGTAAAAAATCTCTGCGAGCACGCAAAAGTTCCGCGAACACGCGGAATTGCTTGTTCCGCCCGTTCGCGATGCTTTTTTCCTGTTCGCAAACGCTGTTTGCGTGCTCGGGGAGAAATATCTTGCAAACACGCATTTTGAAAGTGCAAACAAGCAAAAAATTCCGCGAAGCAGCGGATCGCGGAATTTTTGGTAATTCCACGTTCTCCGCGGAACGCGAAATTACCCAAATTCCGCGAGCGGAACGGAATTTACTGCCCAGGCCTACAAAATACACTTTTACATCACTGTACCTGTCCTGAACATTAATCCAGACACTGTAAGACTTACAATAACTATGTGTGCATACTTGCCCTTGGAGATCACAATGCCAGTAGTGCCTATTTTTAAAAATGGTCATTTGAAAAGGCAGTGTAATCAACACACACCTGCTCCCCTGGTTTTCCATACAGCTTGCTGTATTGTGGATGGAGGCTGTCCAGCAGGGCCTGGTTCTCCTCCTCTGTGAAAGCTGGTGCCCTCTCCACAGTACCTGCCATTGCAGATCCCAAAGGATGCAGAGATAGCAGCAGTGGTAGCCAGAAATGTAGTACAGTAGCATGGCGTGCAGGCAAGTGAAGTCTCTTGGGAACAGGCAGAGGCGGATTCTGTTCCATCCGTCCAAAGCGATAGGTCCTAGTCGTTCGCATTATCCGAATTGGGCCAATTCATGACATTGCACGCATCTGACATGCCTACCGCGTCGTTCAAATATTCTGCATCATAACACTATTGAGTTTGATACATTGTAGTTGTAAACCAACAGAATATGTTTGCACGCGATTCATACACGAAGCGAAACCGCTTCTCTCCCCATGACGACCAATAGTCAATGTGTGCGTCCGCCTCTGTTCGGATGTGTCCAATGCATGTTTTGAATACTCACCCGCGTCTGTCCCCATGACGACCAATAGCCAATGTGTGTGTCCGCCTCTGTTCGGATGTGTCAAACGCGTGTTTTGAATACTCACCCGCGTCTGTCCCCATGACGACCAATAGCAAATGTGTGCGGCCGCCTCTGTCCGGTTGTGTCCAACGTGTGATTTGAATACTCACCCGCGTCTGTCCCCATGACGACCAATAGCCAATGTGTGCGTCCGGCTTGGTTCTGAAGTGTAGGACACATCTTTTGAATTGTCACTCGCGTCTGTCCCCATTACAGTCAACAGCCAATGTGTGGGTCCGGCTTGGCTCTGAAGTGTACGATGCGTCTTTTGAATTGTCACCCACGTCTGTCCCCATTACAGTCAACAGCCGATGTGTGGGTCCGGCTTGGTTCTGAAGTGTAGGACGCGTCTTTTGAATTCTCACCCGGGTCTGTCCCCATTACAGTCAACAGTCAATGTGTGAGTGCGGCTTGGTTCTGAAGTGTAGGACGCGTCTTTTGAATTCTCACCCTGTCAGGGTTCACGGTAGGTTTCCTCCTTCCATCTCTACACTGACGACTATCTCTCCCTTACAGACTAAACTGAAGGCAGGTTATCCCCTTAGCTGGAGTGCTAGCTGGCATCGCAGAAATTGTAATATGGCTGCTGAGATTCCAGCACTGCTACAGCATAGTGCTGTTTAGCAGTCTAGTCTTCTTAAATAATGAAGGTCAGGTGAAGTGCGCTTCAACATTCCACAGTGCACTTCACTGAAGAAATTCCTGAGAGAGCACCTGTTCCTGAGGCGTCGCGAAAGTTAGTTAGTGTAGTTGCGTTTAAATATCGGGTTTTAGTTTCATCGGAATTCTCTTGCACTATGAAATAAGGTCAGTGTATATTTAAAAGAACCAAATGCATTTTTCTGCTTAAGCTGAACGTTCAAATAAAAGCACCCTTCAAAGAATTCCCAGTGCTTATATTTAAAAAGACTCTTGTCACGCTTGGTTGAGAAGGTTAAAGAGCGTGATGAATTAAAGTAACTTAGTCATTTTCTCTTTTACCGCATTTGTTAAATGCATGTGAAAGAGATTAGTCATCCACTTGTCAGTAAGGTTAAAAGGGTCAACTAACTCTGTAGTTGAAATTCGTTTCTGTTAAAGAAATCTCCAGCTCCTAAATAAATCAAATAAGATGGAAGCACAAGCTTGCACAGACAAATTAAATTAGCACAGTTGCCTACAATTCATTTAATTAACTACTGAAAGGGAGTTCAAGAGAACCCTATCATTTCTGCTATACTAAAAACTTGTGAAGAGCTCTTTTATTAATTCAGAAGAAAAGAAGAATTAAAGCAGCCTAATAAGAATAAAACTGATAAGATAAAGGAGCGTCATACACAGCGAGTACAGTAGATGAAGGGCATAATAAATATAACCAATTCAAAAAGAAAAGAATAAAAAGCAAACATTTACCACAATCTTTCTTGCATCATAGCCACAAGCCAGAATCTGCGGCAGGACGTTCCTGAAATAGAAAAAGAAAATAAACAAGCTAAGTAAAAACTTCTCATCTCAACCAGACAAACAACACGAGAAGTAAGAAGAGTAGCAAGCTTCCCAAGTTTCCTGGTAAGATAAGTTATCTAATATAAAAAGAGAAGTTGGTCACAAGTAAGTGCTGAGTAAATGCTAAAGTTGAATTGTGTACAGGTCTGCAAGAAGTAAGAAGAAAAGAAGACCTTGCAGAACAGGCAGAGCGCAGGAAGCTGTCTCTTCTCTGTCCCCAACCCCTTTCCCCCCTTAGAACTTACCTGCGATGGAATGCTAGAAGGCCTAGCAGGGAAGGTTCTGAGAAGGGCATTGGAACTAACGTCGTTCTGCTCCTGTGCGGTTCAATAGAGGAAAGACATTGGTCCTGACACACCCACATCTGCCCCGTTACAGTCAACAACCAATGTGTGGGTCCGGCTTGGTTCTGAAGTGTACGACACGTCTTTTGAATTCTCACCCGCGTATGTCCCCGTTACAGTCAACAGCCAATGTGTGTGTCCGGCTTGCTTCTGAAGTGTACGACGCGTCTTTTGAATTCTCAACCGCGTCTGTACCCATTACAGTCAACAGCCAAAGGATGCAAACCACACTGTTTTGGCTGAGGCTCAGGTCCCCTACACTAATCAATCAGCATGTCAGACAGTATAGAAAATCTTCATTTTCTGCTTTATGACATGTGTGGGTACAGTGATTAACATGTCATATTGGACAGAACTCTTCATAGCTCACACTCCCATGATGAGCCATCCCTCATGTGCACCAAATACATTGTTTGTGATAAACATCACAACTGTGAGTGACAACTTTACAGATCACCCTCCTAGGCCTGGGCACTGTCCCAGGGACCCATTGTGTTATCACAGGTTACATACACCCAGAATAACTGCTGTATTGGACTGTGTATTACAAAGTGCTTTGGATGCAGTTTTTTTAGTGAATCCACAGTATCTGAGTATTGCACAACGCACACACTCCATTGTTGAGGTTGTTGATGATATTCACTTAAAACATCAATCTGTATTTGGCATGTGAGTTGCTGTTGTGTCTTTGTGTCACTGTCAGGGTCTAAATACTTATTGCTGTATGAACCACACAGGAGCAGAATGACGCTAGGTCCCAATACCCTTCTCAGAACCAACCCTGCTAGGTCTTTTAGTATACCATTGCAGGTAAGTTCTAAGGGGGGAAAAGGGGTTGGGGACAGAGAAGAGACTGCTCCAATATTCTGCCTGTTCAGCTACGTCTTCTTCTTCTTCTTACTGGACTGCAACATTAACATGTAAAAACCTTTATTTACTGTGCCTTTTAACTTACTGTTTTTTCTATGGTGTATAAATAACTTATCTTACCAGAATGTTTACTGAAGCTTACTTCTCTTCTACTTCTCATGTATTGTTTGCTAGGTTGTATGAGAAGTCTTCACTCAGACCTTTTTCCTTTTCGTTCTCTGGTACAATCTGCACTTGATCCTGCCATTCCTTAATGTATGAAAGATAAGGTAAGTATTTATTTCTGTATTCCTAATTTATGTATTATTTGGGTTTCTCTTTCTTTCTATTAACTCACTGTTAAGAGACTGGAGTGGACCTTGAACTGGGGTTTCTGGAGTAGGATGACTGGTTTTCTGTCTTTAATTAGTTTTTAAACAATGCTTCAGAACTTAGGTTAAATGTTAAAAGGAAGCGTTCGCTTTATTCAGGCCTTTGGTTTTAATGTTTGCTGGAAGCACAATTTATTCTGCCCCGGTTTTAATGTTTGCTGAAGAGTTAATTTATTCTGGCCATACCTGAGGAGAACATTACTGGAGTTCTGTAACTAGCCTTCACATTATTTATCTTCAAACCTAACACGTGGCATGAGAAAGAAATATGCCGGGATTTTGACCCTGACTTCACCTTTTAATTAATTCTCAGAAGAGTGAACAAGTTTCAGTCTAAGAAGACACTGTGTGTTGAAAGGTCACACCTGCGTCTGACAGATTCTGGAACAGCTGAAAAAGACAGCTGATTCAAAAAGCTTTTTATTTAATCTTCTCGGCTAAGGAAAGCAATTACTGAAAAGTATTTCCAGTTTTCAAAGGAAGGAAAATATATTCTGACTTCGTTTCCTTTTTCTCTTTAAATAGAAATTTACCTCTGACACGATAACCTTTTCTCACAGAATGTTTTATATTAGCTACCTAGTTTAACACTAACCTGATTAGTGAGGGAATGTAGTTCCGACGAAGCTAACCCCGATTTTATCGCAACTACCCTAACTGACTTCCACGACGCTGGGAAAACAGGTGCTCTTCAAATTATTTCTTCAGTGAAGTGCGCAGTGGAATGTTGAAGTACACTTCACCAGATGTCATGAAACCTAAAAGACTAGACTGCTAACAGCGGTGTGCTGTCGCAGTATGTGCATGTTGGCAGCCATCTTGGAGTTCCCTCGGTGCCAACAAGCACTCCAGCTTGAGGGATTATCTGACTTTTGGTAAGTTTGTAGGGGGAAAATGGTAGCCAGCATAGAGTTAGAAGGAAGAAACCTCCCGTGAGTCCTGACAGTACCCCCTCCCAACGGGGTTTCCTCCGGTCGTGGTTTGGCAGGGAATTTGGCATGAAAGGCTCTAATTAAACGGGGGGCATGGACATTAGCACTCTTTTCCCAGGAACGTTCATCAGGTCCATAACCTTGCCAATCAATGAGGTAGAAAATTTCATTGCGGATGAGTTTTGAGTCCAAAATTCGCTTAACTTCGTACTCCGCCTCACCATTAACCATCAGAGGATCAGGAGGGGAAACCCTACGCAACCCCGGTTGAATTGGTTTAAGGAGAGAAACATGAAATACTGGATGAATTTTGGTAGAACCAGGAAGAGATAGTTGATAAGTGACTGGATTTATGACCTTCTCAATTGGATAAGGACCCATAAAACGAGGCTGAAATTTATGGGGACCTTTGAGTCTGAGATTTTTTGTACTCAACCAGACTAAGTCTCCTACATGAAGCTCAGGTTCTTTTTTACGTTTTCGGTCAGCGAAGTGTTTTTAACGATCCTTCGCGATCGACAAATTCTGGGTTACTGAGTGATGAATTTTAGTTAACTGTCGGGCGATATCTTGAACAGCAGGAACATTAATATCATCAAAATTAGCATGAGAATTGGGATGTCTGCCTGAGTTTATAAAGAAAGGGAGTGGCCAGTGGATACATTTAGAGCATTATTGTGAGCATACTCCGCAGTCCATAAGTGGTCAGGCCAGTCACCCTCCTCATCTAACAAATAAAGTCTGAGGTGTTGTTCTAGGTCTTGGTTAATGCGTTCAGACTGACCATCAGTTTCTGGGTGAAAACTGGTGGAATAACGATGGTCAATATTAAGGCCTTTGATGTAAGCCTTCCAAAATCGTGATAGGAACTGGAGAGCCCCTGTCTGAAACGAGGACCCTAGGAATCCCATGAAGGCGAATAACATGTTGATTGAAAAGTTGGGACAATTGTTTAGCAGTGGGTGTACCTTTGAAGGGTATATAATGTGCCATCTTACTAAAAGTGTCGACAACTACAAGAATGGTATCATACCCATGGGAAGAAGGTAGATCAACAATCAAATCTAAGGAGACTGTGTGCCAAGGATATGGGGGTTGGCATGGGTTGTAGGAGACCTTTAGGAGCTTGCCTGTCCGATTTTCCCCGTGCACAAATTTCACAGCCTAACACATATTGACGGACGTCTCGGCACATGTATGGCCACCAGAAACGACGTTTGAGTAATTCTTCGGTTTTCACAACACCTTTGTGGCCAGATAGAGGGTTGTCGTGACATTCCTGCATTGCCTTCAGCTGAAGCTCCTTGGTTGGTAAATACAGGGTGGTACCTAAATAGGGGAGGCCATTGCGAATGAAACGTTGTGGATGTTCTGTGGCCCAGTTCTCCATTTCAAGGTCGGTCATCAAATTTCGAACGTGATGTTCAAAGGGTTCTAAGGAGATAGTTCCAATGAATTTTCCATCAGGTATGATTTGCTGGTTTTCAATGACTGAAGTTTGATTTTCTGTGTCGAGTCTAGAGAGGACATCAGCCTTTCCATTCTTGGATCCGGGACGAAAAGTGATAACAAAATCAAAGTCCGCGAAGTAAAGAGACCAACGCAGCTGACGTGGTGTGAGAGTTTGAGCAGATCGCAAAAATTTTAGGTTGCGGTGGTCCGTAAACACCGTTACGGTGTGTTTTGCCCCCATTAAGTAATGCCTCCAATCTTTGAAGGCATCTTTGATTGCCAGGAGTTCTTTTTCTGTAATCGTATAGTTGCATTCCGCAGGGTTGAGTTTGCGGGACCAATATGCCACCGGGTGTAACTGTCCCGTGTCCTTGTGCCTCTGAGAAAGTATCCCTCCAATGGCTAGGTCCGATGCGTCTGTCTCCAAATAAAAAGGCTCAGAGGGATCTGCATGAAGCAACACCGGTGCTGTGGTGAAACTGTCCTTCATCAACTGAAAAGCTTTTTCTGCTTCTTCTGACCATTGGAACGGAACTCCCTTCTTCAGAAGACGAGTCAGCGGAAGTATCTTATTGGAGAATCCATTAATGAATCGTCTGTAAAAATTAGAGAATCCGATAAAGCTTTGAACCTCTTTGATACTGGTAGGAGATTTCCAGTCTGTTATCGCCTTCACTTTTTGCTCATCCATTCTAACTCCTGCAGGTGATAACACAAAACCTAGGAATTCTACTGTATCTGTGTTGAAGAGGCATTTCTCCAATTTAACGTATAGAGAGTTCTCTCGTAGACGTTGTAAAACTGCTCTGACCTGGTCGTGATGTTCTTCAACCGTGTTGGAATAAATCAGGATGTCATCTATGTAGACTATAGCGCATCGGTCAATGAATTCACTTAAAACATCATTGATAAAGTACTGAAAGGCCGCTGGTGCGTTACAGAGACCATATGGCATCACAAGATAATCATAAAGGCCAAATTTGGTCCTGAACGCAGTCTTCCACTCGTCGCCTTCACGGAGTCTAATCAAGTGGTATGCTCCTCGTAGGTCTAGGCGAGTGTATATCTTTGCTTCCTTCACTTGATCAATTAGTACTGAAATGAGAGGCAATGGATAACGATTCTTCACAGTTATCCTGTTAATCGCTCTAAAGTCAATACAAGTCCTGAGATCTCCCCCTTTTTCGGCACGAAAAAAGTGGGGAAGAGACAGGGGACTGCGACGGTCGGATAAATCCGTTCTCCAGATTCTTAGCTAGGTATTCCTTCAAATGGATGTTTTCCTTCTCCGTTAATGCGTAAACTCTGCTGCATGGTAGATTAGCCCCTGGTTCTAGATCAATTTTGCAGTCATAGGGCCTGTGGGGGGTAACGTCTCTGCCTTAATCTCATCAAAGACGTCTGCAAAGTCTTGGTATTCGTCTGGTATCATGGTAGTTTGGATCACACATACCGAACCTCCGCCTTCACACAATTGGGTGGCAGCGCAGATTACAGAAGAATGTGTCTGGTCGTCGAAACAATTTTTGGTGCAGTAGTCTGAATTTAATTGAATAGTTCGGCTCCCCAATCAATTAACGGGTTGTGTTCCGTTAGCCATGGTAGACCTAGAATCAGTTGAAATTGGGGGCGTCTATTAAATTAAATTGCAAGGTCTCTTGGTGTCCTTCGACAGTAGTCATGTGTACCAATTCAGTATGACTGGTTATGGGCCCTGAAGCTAAATCCGTACCATCCACCGCTCTGACTTTCTCACTTTTCTCCTTCTTGATAGCTCAGTAAACCGATCAGGCTAGCGAATTTGTGGTCGCAGAAATTACCTGTTGCCCCAGAATCTACCATGACGATGATTCCTGTCAAAACCACATCTCTAAACCTTAAAGTCACAGTCATAACCAAATGGGGAGAGGAGACTTGTAGTGTGTTTGCCAATTAGTGATTTGTTGGAGTCGTTTTTCCATTCGCATCCACAGGTCCAACTCCCTTACCTGTGGTGCCTCTAGTTTTCCTTCTCCTTAGCCGGCAACTTTGGTCTTTTTAAGCAATTCTTGACAAAATGTCCACTTCCTCCACAAAATAGGCACAGTTTGTTCAGCCTTCTCTTTTCTTTTTCTTCTTTAGAGAGTGGACCTCTGACTACACCGATTTGCATGGGTTCAATTCCCGAAGAACTCTCTACTGTCCGTGTGGATTCTGTTTTGACACAGTCAAAACGAGGAACACTTGGTCTAAGCTCCTTCCGCCGTTCTCCTTTCCGCTCACTTTGCCGATAATCGATCTCTAAGGTTAAATCCACTAAGGCAGAGATATCGGTGGGTCGATTAGGGATTTGAGATAGAGCGTCCTTCAGTTCCTCTCGCAATCCTCTATAGAATACTGCTGCTCTTTTATCCTCGGGCCAGTTGGTCTCGACCACTAGTTTATTAAATTGGGCTAGGTAAGACACGAGTTCTCGGTTTCCTTGCTTTAACTCCAACAGTTCGTTGTCTGAAGCTTGAGATGCTGTTCTTCTATCAAAAATTTTGAGAAATTCCTTCTTGAAGTCATCTAAACTGTACAAAATTGGGTCATCCTTGGTTACTAGTGGCATGGACCATGAGGCGGCGTCCCCACTAAGGTAGGACAAGATAAACGCCACTCGGGATTGAGCATCGGGGAAGATCGTTGGACGGCACATAAAATGCAGAGAGCATTGGGTCAAAGAAATTTGCGCTTTCTGCGGGTCTCCATTGAATCTCTCTGGAGGGGCAAGAGGAATTACTGGGGATAATGAGTGGATTACTTGTGTGGGGGCAAAGGATGAAGTGCTGATGTTAGGACTCTGGGTTTCAAAGGATGTGGTGCTTGGCCTAAATCCCAAAACTGGTGTTCCCATTTTAAAGGTTATTATCTCCTGTCTTAGTATTTTATTTTCCTCTCTGACTGCCTCTAAGTCCCTTTGTATATTACTCAAAATCTCGCCCACATTTTTTAACTCAAGTCCTTCTGCCATTCTGCTCAGGTGCTTGTACCAACGTGGGCACTTCACTCTGTCAGGGTCTAAATACTTATTGCTGTCTGAACCACACAGGAGCAGAATGACGCTAGGTCCCAATACCCTTCTCAGAACCAACCCTGCTAGGTCTTTTAGTATACCATTGCAGGTAAGTTCTAAGGGGGAAAAGGGGTTGGGGACAGAGAAGAGACTGCTCCAATATTCTGCCTGTTCAGCTACGTCTTCTTCTTCTTACTGGACTGCAACATTAACATGTAAAAACCTTTATTTACTGTGCCTTTTAACTTACTGTTTTTTCTATGGTGTATAAATAACTTATCTTACCAGAATGTTTACTGAAGCTTACTTCTCTTCTACTTCTCATGTATTGTTTGCTAGGTTGTATGAGAAGTCTTCACTCAGATCTCTTTCCTTTTCGTTCTCAGGTACAATCTGCACTTGATCCTGCTATTCCTTAATGTAAGAAAGATAAGGTAAGTATTTATTTCTGTATTCCTAATTTATGTATTATTTGGGTTTCTCTTTCTTTCTATTAACTCACTGTTAAGAGACTGGAGTGGACCTTGAACTGGGGTTTCTGGAGTAGGATGACTGGTTTTCTGTCTTTAATTAGTTTTTAAACAATGCTTCAGAACTTAGGTTAAATGTTAAAAGGAAGCGTTCATTTTATTCAGGCCTTTGGTTTTAATGTTTGCTGGAAGCACAATTTATTCTGCCCCGGTTTTAATGTTTGCTGAAGAGTGGCCATACGTGAGGAGAACATTACTGGAGTTCTGTAACTAGCCTTCACATTATTTATCTTCAAACCTAACACGTGGCATGAGAAATATGCCGGGCTTTTGACCCTGACTTCACCTTTTAATTAATTCTCAGAAGAGTGAACAAGTTTCAGTCTAAGAAGACACTGCATGTTGAAAGGTCACACCTGCGTCTGACAGATTCTGGAACAGCTGAAAAAGACAGCTGATTCAAAAAGCTTTTTATTTAATCTTCTCGGATAAAAAGAAAGCAATTACTGAAAAGTATTTCCAGTTTTCAAACGAAGGAAAATATATTCTGACTTCGTTTCCTTTTTCTCTTTAAATAGAAATTTACCTCTGACACGATAACCTTTTCTCACAGAATGTTTTATATTAGCTACATAGTTTAACACTAACCTGATTAGTGAGGGAATGTAGTTCCGACGAAGCTAACCCCGATTTTATCGCAACTACCCTAACTGACTTCCACGACGCTGGGAAAACAGGTGCTCTTCAAATTATTTCTTCAGTGAAGTGCGCAGTGGAATGTTGAAGCACACTTCAACAGATGTCATGAAACCTAAAAGACTAGACTGCTATCAGCGGTGTGCTGTCGCAGTATGTGCATGTTGGCAGCCATCTTGGAGTTCCATCGGTGCCAACAAACACTCCAGTTTGAGGGATTATCTGACTTTTGGTCAGTTTGTAGGGGGAAAATGGTAGCCAGCTTAGAGTTAGAAGGAGGAAACCTCTCGTGAGTCCTGACAGTCACAGACATACCTGTTTGTTTGGCAAACTAAATGTGATACACATCATGGGTGTTTTATCTGTGAGATGCTACATGTATGTCAGACATTACATCTTTACAGTGTCCAGGTGGCATTACATGATCCCTGTGTGTGTACCTTTCCACCACGTGTCAGTTGTTCCACACATCTATCTTTGATAGTTTCTTAGGTATGTGTTTAGTATGTGATGTTTGTTAACCATTGATTGGTCACAGCACAGCATTGCACTTGTTGTAAAACCATCATGACATGAAATGTTCTGTGAGGGTCACATAGTTGGCCTTTGTGTCAATGCTCAACATTACACACCTGACTTCATTGAGTCTTGCTTTGATGTTGCATATTATATTTTGCATGTTACTTGACACATTTGAAAGTGAATTGATAATGTTTCTTTGTCAGCTATGTTCCGCAGGGGATCAGCTGTCCACAGACCCTTCCCGACCTAGAGACCATGGTAGAACATGACAGCATCAGACGTTACCGCTTCACCAGACCATCATTGAGGAGTTGGCAGAGCAGTTGGGCCCACATTTGCTACCTGGACACCCATATCCATATGCGCTGACCCCCAAGGTGAAAGTGATGGCAGCCCTACATTCCTTTGCCACGGGAACCTTCCAGTATACTGTGGCTACTGCTGGAGGGATGCCACAGACAATGTTTAGCCGTGTGCTTCGTGATTTTTTGGAGGCAATGTTACGTTTTCTGAACCAGTACATCAAATTCCCAACACCACGACAATTTGCTGACATCAAGAGTGACTTTTATGCTTTGGGAAGAATGCCACATGTCATTGGCTCCATTGATGGTACACATGTGGCTTTGGTCCCACCACAGGCAAATGAACAAACATACAGGAATTGTAAGCATTTTCACTCCATAAATGCCCTGGTGGTATGTCTGCCTGACATGACAATCTCACATGTCTGTGCAAATTTCCCAGGATCAGCACACGACGTGTACATCATGAGAAACAGTAGGATCCCACAGATGATGTCTCAGCTGCCAAATCAGCATGCCTGGCTTGTTGGTGTGTAATGTCTGTTTATGTTGTGTGTTGGTTGTATGTTAGGTTGTACCCTGTTTTCAGACACATTAAGTTTTTTCTGTTTAAATTTAGGTGACTCCGGATACCCCAACATGCCGTGGTTGCTGACCCCACTCAGGAACCCTGTCACCCCTGCTGAGTCTAGTTTTAATGAGCCACATGGGCGGACCAGGCGAGTGATTGAGTGGACATTTGGGCTACTGAAAAGCAGATTTCGCTGCCTGGACCGTACAGGAGGAGCCCTCCAATATGCACCAGCTAAGGTGTGTAAGATCATCATTGTGTGTTGCATGCTACACAACCTGGCAGTGAGGAATGAGCTACCTCTCATCCAATATGACGGGGACCAGCAACCTCTAGCAGGGGAGGATTCAGGACTGGGTCATGCTGCCAGTGATGATGAGGAGGAGGAGGATGTTCAGAGACAGCTCATCAACAACTTTTTCTCATGATTGTAAGTATACAATGATAAGTTGACAAAGCACTGTCTTTGCATGATATTTGTCTGTTGTACAATATCTATGCATACGTGTGGGTGCATGCTACTTGACATGATCCTTGGAGTTGTTATGTGTCCATTGAGTTAGTATGTTCACCAGCACAGTGTTGACATGACTCCTAGCTAGTGTTCACAATTTAGAGGACTTGAGTATGAAATGTCTCTTGGAGATGTATGCAGAATTTTAGGTATGTAAAGACTGTTCTATGTCTCTCCTTCACAGAGTCCTTTGGCTGTCGTATGGTGACATGTGACCTCCAAAACACACAATGCTGTTACAGAGTGCAACTTTTTTGGGGATCAGGAAGCTGTGCCACACACTCAATTCCGAACATTTAGTAATGTCTTGGTTAATTTGTGCTTATTGTCACAGTGTGATTAGATTGCATCTGTTGTGGAGTCAACATGTTGTGCCTGTGTAATAAACCTGTGCTCCACATTGAGGTGTGCCTCGTCTGTATACACACATCCAACATTAATTTCTATGCTGTATCTGTGCCCTGATTTCCACTTTATCTGACAATGTTCAGTGTTTGTGCATTGAAATGTGTTTTCAGTTTACAACAGTGGAGGCAATGAGGATGTATGCCATGTACTATTTGTGTTGTGTTGACCTTGTTGTGTGTATCTCTCATATGCGTCACTCACATTTACTCACAAGACTGTGTTTTAATTGCTGTACTTGTTTTCCTGCCCAATACTTGTTTTTTAGGTCATCATCTCTATATTACAAACAGTGTTTAATTCACGACAGAGGCAAGTATTGTGTGATTATGATTTTATTACGATGCATGTGTGAAATAGTATAAGTAAGTGATAGGGCAGTACAAATTTTAAAAATCCAATGTTCACAGAGGAGTTGTTAGTGGTAGTAGATGAAATTTTCAGAGTCAAGTCCACAGTCATTTGAGTCATTAATCCAACTTAGACCCTCAATCCCATGTGGGAGAGTTCAGTGACAGTCAACAAAGTGAACGCTTCACACACAATGGAGGATATCAGGATTGTTAGCTGTGACTGCGACTCCCATCATGCTTTTAGCTACACCCACCTTCCCAGCAATCCCAACCTCTCTTCCTGTGACTCAGCTTTCCTGGGAGTGAATGTGTGCAAACAAGATGGCTGCTGTATGTGACTGGTGTTTGGATCCCATTGCCTTGGTGTGAGTTAGTGCTAAGTTTGTACATATTTTTACATGGTGAGCTTTCCTGTTACATTGTAGGTATGTTGTTGGTTACAATCTAAATTTTATCACATATCCCATCATGGACTGGTGCTCCTCACACCAGGGCCCAGTGTCAGGCATCTTGGAAGTGGATTTACCTTGACTCTCAGGTTGTGCATAGTCCCAGGTTTGGTGTTTGGTGTTGATGGGAGGGGTGTATGTGTGACAGGGCCTGCTGGTAGATGTAGTCAGAGCTAGCCCTCCTCCTCCCCCCGACCAAATAGGCCACCATGAACCATGCTCTCATGACAGTGAGTAAAAGTTTACATTCAAGATGTCTGACAATGGTGGCCTGGTGTTATGTGAGCACAACTCCCAACAGGGCCTTGTGCCCCCCACACCAGAGCCCAGTATCAGTCATCTTGGCAGTATTTGTCCACTCCCTGTGAGATGAGCATAGTTCAAGGTGGGCCTGATTCTACTCCTCTGTGAAAGCTGGTGCCCTCTCCACAGTACCTGCTGTTGCAGATCCCAAAGGATGCAGAGACAGCAGCAGTGGTAGCCAGGAATGTAGTACAGTAGCATGGAGTGCAGGCAAGTGAAGTCTCTTGGGAACAGAAAGAGTTATATCTGGGCAGCAGAGGCGGATTCTGTTCCAGCCGTCGAAAGTGATAGGTCCTAGTCGTTCGCATTATCCGAATTGGGCCAATCCATGACATTGCACGCATCTGACACGCCTACCGCGTCGTTCAAATATTCCGCTTCATAACACTATTGAGTTTGATACATTGTAGTTGTAAACCAACAGAATATGTTTGCACGCGATTCGTACACAAAGCGAAACCGCTTCTCTCCCCATGACGACCAATAGCCAATGTATGCGTTCGCCTCTATTCGGATGTGTCCAATGCGTGTTTTGAATACTCACCCGCATCTGTCCCCATGACAACCAATAGCCAATGTGTGCGTCCGCCTCTGTTCGGATGTGTCCAACGCGTGTTTTGAATACTCACCCGCGTCTGTCCCCATGATGACCAATAGCCAATGTGTGCGTCCGCCTCTGTTCGGGTGTGTCCAGCGCGTGTTTTGAATACTCACCCGTGTCTGTCCCCATGACGACCAATAGCCAATGTGTGCATCCGGCTTGGTTCTGAAGTGTAGGACGCGTCTTTTGAATTGTCACCCGCGTCTGTCCCCATTACAGTCAACAGCCATTGTGTGGGTCCGGCTTGGTTCTGAAGTGTAGGACGCGTCTTTTGAATTGTCACCCGCGTCTGTCCCCATTACAGTCAACAGCCAATGTGTGGGTCCGGCTTGGTTCTGAAGTGTACGACGCGTCTTTTGAATTGTCACCCGCGTCTGTCCCCATTACAGTCAACAGCCGATGTGTGGGTCCAGCTTGGTTCTGAAGTGTAGGACGCGTCTTTTGAATTCTCACCCGCGTCTGTCCCCATTACAGTCAACAGCCAATGTGTGGGTCCGGCTTGGTTCTGAAGTGTAGGACTCGTCTTTTGAATTCTCACCCGCGTCTGTCCCCATGACAGTCAACAGCCAATGTGTGGGTCTGGTTTGCTTCTGAAGTGTACGACACGACTTTTGAATTCTCAACCACGTCTGTACCCATTACAGTCAACAGCCAAAGGATGCAAACCACACTGTTTTGGCTGGGGCTCAGGTCCCCTACACTAATCAATTAGCATGTCAGGCAGTATAGAAAATCTTCATTTTCTGCTTTATGACATGTGTGGGTACAGTGATTAACATGTCATATTGGATAGAACTCGTCATAGCTCACACTCCCATGATGAGCCATCCCTCATGTGCACCAAATGCATTGCTTGTGATGAACATCACAACTGTGAGTGACAACTTTACAGATCACCCTCCTAGGCCTGGGCACAGTCCCAGGGACCCATTGTGTTATCACAGGTTACATACACCCAGAATAACTGCTGTCTTGGACTGTGTATTACAAAGTGCTTTGGATGCAGTTTTTTTAGTGAATCCACAGTATCTGAGTATTGTACAACGCACACACTCCATTGCTGAGGTTGTTGATGATATTCACTTAAAACATCAATCTGTATTTGGCATGTGAGTTGCTGTTGTGTCTTTGCCAAAGAAACAGGTATGTCTGTGACACAAACTAAATGTGATACACATCATGGGTGTTTTATGTGTGAGATGGTACATGTATGTCAGACATTACATCATTACAGTGTCCAGGTGGCATTACATGATCCCTGTGTGTGTACCTTTCCACCACGTGTCAGTTGTTCCACACATCTATCTTTGATAGTTTCTTAGGTGTGTGTTTAGTATGTGATGTTTGTTAACATGGACTGTGACAGACACTAATAATTGGTCACAGCACCGCATTGCACTTGTTGTAAAACCATCATGACATGAAATGTTCTGTGAGGGTCACATAGTTGGCCTTTGTGTCAATGCTCAACATTACACACCTGACTTCATTGAGTCTTGCTTTGATGTTGCATATGATATTTTGCATGTTACTTGACACATTTGAAAGTGAATTGATAATGTTTCTTTGTCAGCTATGTATCGCAGGGGACCAGCTGTCCACAGACCCTTCCCCGACCTAGAGACCATGGTAGAACGTGACAGCATCAGCCGCTTCACCAGACCACTCATTGAGGAGTTGGCAGAGCAGTTGGGCCCACATTTGCTACCTGGACACCCATATCCATATGCGCTGACCCCCAAGGTGAAAGTGATGGCAGCCCTACATTCCTTTGCCACGGGAACCTTCCAGTATACTGTGGCTACTGCTGGAGGGATGTCACAGACAATGCTTAGCCGTGTGCTTCGTGATTTTTTGGAGGCAATGTTATGTTTTCTGAACCGGTACATCAAATTTCCAATACCACAACAATTTGCTGACATCTAGAGTAACTTTTATGCTTTGGGAAGAATGGCACATATCATTGGCTCCATTGATGGTACACATGTGGCTTTGGTCCCACCACAGGCAAATGAACAAACATACAGGAATTGTTAGCATTTTCACTCCATAAATGCCCTGGTGGTATGTCTGCCTGACATGAGAATCTCACATGTCTGTGCACATTTCCCAGGATCAGCACACGACGCGTACATCATGAGAAACAGTAGGATCCCACAGATGATGTCTCAGCTGCCAAATCAGCGTGCCTGGCTTGTTGGTGTGTAAGGTCTGTTTATGTTGTGTGTTGGTTGTATGTTAGGTTGTACCCTGTTTTCGGACACATTAAGTTTTTTCTGTTTAAATTTAGGTGACTCCGGATACCCCAACATGCCGTGGTTGCTGACCCCACTCAGGAACCCTGTCACCCCTGCTGAGTCTAGTTTTAATGAGCCACATGGGTGGACCAGGCGAGTGATTGAGTGGACATTTGGACTACTGAAAAGCAGATTTCGCTGCCTGGGCGGTACAGGACGAGCCCTCCAATATGCACCAGCTAAGGTGTGTAAGATCATCATTGTGTGTTGCATGCTACACAACCTAGCAGTGAGGAATGAGCTACCTCTCATCCAAGATGACGAGGACCAGCAGCCTCCAGCAGGGGAGGATCCAGGCCTGGGTCATGTTGCCAGTTATGATGAGGAGGAGGAGGATGTTCAGAGACAGCTCATCAACAACTTTTTCTCATGATTCTAAGTATACAATGATAAGTTGACAAAGCACTGTCTTTGCATGATATGTGTCTGTTGTACAATATCTATGCACACGTGTGGGTGCCTGCTATTTGACATGATTCTTGGAGTTGTTATGTGTCCATTGAGTTAGTATGTTCACCAGTACAGTGTTGACATGACTCCTAGCTAGTGTTCACAATTTCTAGGACTTGAGTATGAAATGTCTCTTGGAGATGTATGCAGAATTTTAGGTATGTAAAGACTGTTCTATGTCTCTCCTTCACAGAGTCCTTTGGCTGTCGTATGGTGACATGTGACCTCCAAAACACACAATGCTGTTACAGAGTGCAACTTTTTTTGGGATCAGGAAGCTGTGCCACACACTCAATTCCGAACATTTTGTAATGTCTTTGTTAATTTGTGCTTATTGTCACAGTGTGATTAGATTGCATCTGTTGTGGAGTCAACATGTTGTGCCTGTGTAATAAACCTGTGCTCCACATTGAGGTGTGCCTCGTCTGTATACACACATCCAACATTCATTTCTATGCTGTATCTGTGCCCTGATTTCCACTTTATCTGACAATGTTCAGTGTTTGTGCATTGAAATGTGTTTTCAGTTTACAACAGTGGAGGCAATGAGGATGTATGCCATGTACTATTTGTGTTGTGTTGACCTTGTTGTGTGTATCTCTTATATGCGTCACATCACATTTACTCACAAGACTGTGTTTTAATTGCTGTGTTTTCCTGCCCAATACTTGTTTTTTAGGTCATCATCTCTATGTTACAAACAGTGTTTAATTCACGACAGAGGCAAGTATTGTGTGATTATGATTTTATTACGATGCATGTGTGAAATAGTACAAGTAAGTGATAGTGCAGTACAAATTTTAAAAATCCAATATTCACAGAGGAGTTGTTAGTGGTAGTAGATGAAATTTTCAGAGCCAAGTCCACAGTCATTTGAGTCATTAATCCAACTTAGACCCTCAATCCCATGTGGGAGAGTTCAGTGACAGTCAACAAAGTGAACGCTTCACACACAATGGAGGATATCAGGATTGTTAGCTGTGACTGCGACTCCCATCATGCTTTTAGCTACACCCACCTTCCCAGCAATCCCAACCTCTCTTCCTGTGACTCAGCTTGCCTGGGACTGAATGTGTGCAAACAAGATGGCTGCTGTATGTGACTGGTGTTTGGATCCCATTGCCTTGGTGTGAGTTAGTGCTAAGTTTGTACATATTTTTACATGGTGAGCTTTCCTGTTACATTGTAGGTATGTTGTTGGTTACAATCTAAATTTTATCACATATCCCATCATGGACTGGTGCTCCTCACACCAGGGCCCAGTGTCAGGCATCTTGGAAGTGGATTCACCTTGACTCTCAGGTTGTGCATAGTCCCAGGTGTGGTGTTTGGTGTTGGTGGGAGGGGTGTATGTGTGACAGGGCCTGCTGGTAGATGTAGTCAGAGCTAGCCCTCCTCCTCCCCCCGACCAAATAGGCCACCATGAACCATGCTTCCATGACAGTGAGTAAAAGTTTACATTCAAGATGTCTGACAATGGTGGCCTGGTGTTCTGTGAGCACAACTCCCAACAGGGCCTTGTGCCCCCCACACCAGAGCCCAGTATCAGTCATCTTGGCAGTATTTTTCCACTCCCTGTGAGATGAGCATAGTTCAAGGTGGGCCTGATTCTACTCCTCTGTGAAAGCTGGTGCCCTCTCCACAGTACCTGCTGTTGCAGATCCCAAAGGATGCAGAGACAGCAGCAGTGGTAGCCAGGAATGTAGTACAGTAGAATGGAGTGCAGGCAAGTGAAGTCTCTTGGGAACAGACAGAGTTATATCTGGGCAGCAGAGGCGGATTCTGTTCCAGCCGTCCAAAGTGATAGGTCCTAGTCGTTCGCATTATCCGAATTGGGCCAATCCATGACATTGCACGCATCTGACACGCCTACCGCGTCGTTCAAATATTCCGCATCATAACACTATTGAGTTTGATACATTGTAGTAGTAAACCAACAGAATATGTTTGCACGCAATTCGTACACAAAGCGAAACCGCTTCTCTCCCCATGATGACCAATAGCCAATGTGTGCGTTCGCCTCTGTTCGGATGTGTCCAATGCGTGTTTTGAATACTCACCCGCATCTGTCCCCATGACAACCAATAGCCAATGTGTGCGTCCGCCTCTGTTCGGGTGTGTCCAGCGCGTGTTTTGAATACTCACCCGCGTCTGTCCCCATGATGACCAATAGCCAATGTGTGCGTCCGCCTCTGTTCGGGTGTGTCCAGCGCGTGTTTTGAATACTCACCCGCGTCTGTCCCCATGATGACCAATAGCCAATGTGTGCATCCGGCTTGGTTCTGAAGTGTAGGACGCGTCTTTTGAATTCTCACCCACGTCTGTCCCCATTACAGTCAACAGCCAATGTGTGGGTCCGGCTTGGTTCTGAAGTGTACGACGCATCTTTTGAATTGTCACCCGCGTCTGTCCCCATTACAGTCAACAGCTGATGTGTGGGTCCAGCTTGGTTCTGAAGTGTAGGACGCGTCTTTTGAATTCTCACCCGCGTCTGTCTCCATTACAGTCAACAGTCAATGTGTGGGTCCGGCTTGGTTCTGAAGTGAAGTACGGGTCTTTTGAATTCTCACCCACATCTGTCCCCATTACAATCAACAGCCAATGTGTGGGTCCGGCTTGGTTCTGAAGTGTACGACACGTCTTTTGAATTCTCACCCGCGTCTCTCCCCATTACAGTCAACAGCCAATGTGTGGGTCCGGCTTGGTTCTGAAGTGTAGGACTCGTCTTTTGAATTCTCACCCACGTCTGTCCCCATGACAGTCAACAGCCAATGTGTGGGTCTGGTTTGCTTCTGAAGTGTACGACGCGTCTTTTGAATTCTCAACCACGTCTGTACCCATGACAGTCAACAGCCAAAGGATGCAAACCACACTGTTTTGGCTGAGGCTCAGGTCCCCTACACTAATCAATCAGCATGTCAGGCAGTATAGAAAATCTTCATTTTCTGCATTCATGACATGTGTGGGTACAGTGATTAACATGTCATATTGGACAGAACTCGTCATAGCTCACACTCCCATGATGAGCCATCCCTCATGTGCACCAAATGCATTGCTTGTGATGAACATCACAACTGTGAGTGACAACTTTACAGATCAGCCTCCTAGGCCTGGGCACAGTCCCAGGGACCCATTGTGTTATCACAGGTTACATACACCCAGAATATTGGACTGTATTGGACTGTGTATTACAAAGTGCTTTGGATGCAGTTTTTTTAGTGAATCCACAGTATCTGAGTATTGTACACCGCACACACTCCATTGCTGAGGTTGTTGATGATATTCACTTAAAACATCAATCTGTATTTGGCATGTGAGTTGCTGTTGTGTCTTTGCCAAAGAAACAGGTATGTCTGTGACACAAACTAAATGTGATACACATCATGGGTGTTTTATGTGTGAGATGGTACATGTATGTCAGACATTACATCATTACAGTGTCCAGGTGGCATTACATGATCCCTGTGTGTGTACCTTTCCACCACGTGTCAGTTGTTCTATCTTTGATAGTTTCTTAGGTGTGTGTTTAGTATGTGATGTTTGTTAACATGGACTGTGACAGACACCAATAATTGGTCACAGCACAGCATTGCACTTGTTGTAAAACCATCATGACATGAAATGTTCTGTGAGGGTCACATAGTTGGCCTTTGTGTCAATGCTCAACATTACACACCTGACTTCATTGAGTCTTGCTTTGATGTTGCATATGATATTTTGCATGTTACTTGACACATTTGAAAGTGAATTGATAATGTTTCTTTGTCAGCTATGTACCGCAGGGGACCAGCTGTCCACAGACCCTTCCCCGACCTAGAGACCATGGTAGAACGTGACAGCATCAGCCGCTTCACCAGACCACTCATTGAGGAGTTGGCAGAGCAGTTGGGCCCACATTTGCTACCTGGACACCCATATCCATATACGCTGACCCCCAAGGTGAAAGTGATGGCAGCCCTACATTCCTTTGCCACGGGAACCTTCCAGTATACTGTGGCTACTGCTGGAGGGATGTCACAGACAATGTTTAGCCGTGTGCTTCGTGATTTTTTGGAGGCAATGTTACGTTTTCTGAACCGGTACATCAAATTTCCAATACCACAACAATTTGCTGACATCAAGAGTAACTTTTATACTTTGGTAAGAATGCCACGTCATTGGCTCCATTGATGGTACACATGTGGCTTTGGTCCCACCACAGGCAAATGAACAAACATACAGGAATTGTTAGCATTTTCACTCCATAAATGCCCTGGTGGTATGTCTGCCTGACATGAGAATCTCACATGTCTGTGCACATTTCCCACGATCAGCACACGACGCGTACATCATGAGAAACAGTAGGATCCCACAGATGATGTCTCAGCTGCCAAATCAGCGTGCCTGGCTTGTTGGTGTGTAATGTCTGTTTATGTTGTGTGTTGGTTGTATGTTAGGTTGTACCCTGTTTTCGGACACATTAAGTTTTTTCTGTTTAAATTTAGGTGACTCCGGATACCCCAACATGCCGTGGTTGCTGACCCCACTCAGGAACCCTGTCACCCCTGCTGAGTCTAGTTTTAATGAGCCACATGGGCAGACCAGGCGAGTGATTGAGTGGACATTTGGGCTACAGAAAAGCAGATTTCGCTGCCTGGACGGTACAGGACGAGCCCTCCAATATGCACCAGCTAAGGTGTGTAAGATCATCATTGTGTGTTGCATGCTACACAACCTAGCAGTGAGGAATGAGCTACCTCTCATCCAAGATGACGAGGACCAGCAGCCTCCAGCAGGGGAGGATCCAGGGCTGGGTCATGTTGCCAGTTATGATGAGGAGGAGGAGGAGGATGTTCAGAGATAGCTCATCAACAACTTTTTCTCATGATTCGAAGTATACAATGATAAGTTGACAAAGCACTGTCTTTGCATGATATGTGTCTGTTGTACAATATCTATGCACACGTGTGGGTGCATGCTACTTGACATGATTCTTGGAGTTGTTATGTGTCCATTGAGTTAGTATGTTCACCAGTACAGTGTTGACATGACTCCTAGCTAGTGTTCACAATTTATAGGACTTGAGTATGAAATGTCTCTTGGAGATGTATGCAGAATTTTAGGTATGTAAAGACTGTTCTATGTCTCTCCTTCACAGAGTCCTTTGGCTGTCGTATGGTGACATGTGACCTCCAAAACACACAATGCTGTTACAGAGTGCAACTTTTTTTGGGATCAGGAAGCTGTGCCACACACTCAATTCCGAACATTTTGTAATGTCTTGGTTAATTTGTGCTTATTGTCACAGTGTGATTAGATTGCATCTGTTGTGGAGTCAACATGTTGTGCCTGTGTAATAAACCTGTGCTCCACATTGAGGTGTGCCTCGTCTGTATACACACATCCAACATTCATTTCTATGCTGTATCTGTGCCCTGATTTCCACTTTATCTGACAATGTTCAGTGTTTGTGCATTGAAATGTGTTTTCAGTTTACAACAGTGGAGGCAATGAGGATGTATGCCATGTACTATTTGTGTTGTGTTGACCTTGTGTGTATCTCTTATATGCGTCACATCACATTTACTCACAAGACTGTGTTTTAATTGCTGTACTTGTTTTCCTGCCCAATACTTTTTTTTTAGGTCATCATCTCTATGTTACAAAGTGTTTAATTCACGACAGAGGCAAGTATTGTGTGATTATGATTTTATTACGATGTATGTGTGAAATAGTACAAGTAAGTGATAGTGCAGTACAAATTTTGAAAATCCAATGTTCACAGAGGAGTTGTTAGTGGTAGTAGATGAAATTTTCAGAGCCAAGTCCACAGTCATTTGAGTCATTAATCCAACTTAGACCCTCAATCCCATGTGGGAGAGTTCAGTGACAGTCAACCAAGTGAACGCTTCACACACAATGGAGGATATCAGGATTGTTAGCTGTGACTGCGACTCCCATCATGCTTTTAGCTACACCCACCTTCCCAGCAATCCCAACCTCTCTTCCTGTGACTCAGCTTTCCTAGGAGTGAATGTGTGCAAACAAGATGGCTGCTGTATGTGACTGGTGTTTGGATCCCATTGCCTTGGTGTGAGTTAGTGCTAAGTTTGTACATATTTTTACATGGTGAGCTTTCCTGTTACATTGTAGGTATGTTGTTGGTTACAATCTAAATTTTATCACATATCCCATCATGGACTGGTGCTCCTCACTAAGGGTGGGCAAAGCACTACGCTACGCTCGCGTAGTTTGCGAAGTTTGCGCTACTTCACACTACGCGAAATGCACGTAGCACAGTGCAAACACGCGTAGCGTAGCGGTCATTTTTTGCTTGCTCGCGGTCCTCAACGTCAAGTTGGCGACCGCGAGCAAGCAAAATGACATCCCGGCGAGACTTTTTTCTCGTTCGCGATCAGCAACATCAAGTTGCCGATCGCGAGCGTGGAAAATAAACCTCCCGGCGAGATTCTCAACGCGGGAGGTCAGGTTTCTCATTGCGAGTGGTCGCGTATGCTCGTGACCGCCGCGATGAGAAACTACCAGTCCGCGTTGAGAAAGCTGCCGCTCGAGTAAAAATCTACTGGAGCGGCAGTAAAAGACAGCTCGCACTGTGCAAGATGCCGTTTTCAATGATTGCACAGTGCGGACAAGCATCCGGCACTGTGCAATCATCGCGAACAGCGCACTACGCAGTTCACGTAGTGCTACGCGTAGATCGCGTAGTGCGAAGTGCACTTCGTGTAGCTTCGCGTAGCGCTACTTCGCAAACTACGCCCACCCTTACTCCTCACACCAGGGCCCAGTGTCAGGCATCTTGGAAGTGGATTTACCTTGACTCTCAGGTTCTGCATAGTCCCAGGTTTGGTGTTTGGTGTTGATGGGAGGGGTGTATGTGTGACAGGGCCTGCTGGTAGATGTAGTCAGAGCTAGCCCTCCTCCTCCCCCCGACCAAATAGGCCACCATGAACCATGCTTCCATGATGACAGTGAGTAAAAGTTTACATTCAAGATGTCTGACAATGGTGGCCTGGTGTTATGTGAGCACAACTCCCAACAGGGCCTTGTGCCCCCCACACCAGAGCCCAGTAACAGTCATCTTGGCAGTATTTTTCCACTCCCTGTGAGATGAGCATAGTTCAAGGTGGGCCTGATTCTACGCCTCTGTGAAAGCTGGTGCCCTCTCCACAGTACCTGCTGTTGCAGATCCCAAAGGATGCAGAGACAGCAGCAGTGGTAGCCAGGAATGTAGTACAGTAGCATGGAGTGCAGGCAAGTGAAGTCTCTTGGGAACAGACAGAGTTATATCTGGGCAGCAGAGGCGGATTCTGTTCCAGCCGTCCAAAGTGATAGGTCCTAGTCGTTCGCATTATCCGAATTGGGCCAATGCATGACATTGCACGCATCTGACACGCCTACCGCGTCGTTCAAATATTCCGCATCATAACACTATTGAGTTTGATACATTGTAGTCGTAAACCAACAGAATATGTTTGCACGTGATTCGTACACAAAGCGAAACCGCTTCTCTCCCCATGACGACCAATAGCCAATGTGTGCGTTCGCCTCTGTTCGGATGTGTCCAATGCGTGTTTTGAATACTCACCCACATCTGTCCCCATGACGACCAATAGCCAATGTTTGCGTCCGCCTCTGTTCGGATGTGTCCAACGCGTGTTTTGAATACTCACCCGCGTCTGTCCCCATGATGACCAACAGCCAATGTGTGCGTCCGCCTCTGTTCGGGTGTGTCCAGCGCGTGTTTTGAATACTCACCCGCGTCTGTCCCCATGACGACCAATAGCCAATGTGTGCATCCGGCTTGGTTCTGAAGTGTAGGACGCGTCTTTTGAATTGTCACCCGCGTCTGTCCCCATTACAGTCAACAGCCATTGTGTGGGTTTGGCTTGGTTCTGAAGTGTAGGATGCATCTTTTGAATTGTCACCCACGTCTGTCCCCATTACAGTCAACAGCCAATGTGTGGGTCCGGCTTGGTTCTGAAGTGTACGATGCGTCTTTTGAATTGTCACCCGCGTCTGTCCCCATTACAGTCAACAGCCGATGTGTGGGTCCAGCTTGGTTCTGAAGTGTAGTACGGGTCTTTTGAATTCTCACCCGCGTCTGTCTCCATTACAGTCAACAGTCAATGTGTGGGTCCGGCTTGGTTCTGAAGTGAAGGACGCATCTTTTGAATTCTCACCCACATCTGTCCCCTTTACAGTCAACAGCCAATGTGTGGGTCCGGCTTGGTTCTGAAGTGTACAACACGTCTTTTGAATTCTCACCCGCGTCTGTCCCCATTACAGTCAACAGCCAATGTGTGGGTCCGGCTTGGTTCTGAAGTGTAGGACTCGTCTTTTGAATTCTCACCCGCGTCTGTCCCCATGACAGTCAACAGCCAATGTGTGGGTCTGGTTTGCTTCTGAAGTGTACGACGCGTCTTTTGAATTCTCAACCACGTCTGTACCCATTACAGTCAACAGCCAAAGGATGCAAACCACACTGTTTTGGCTGAGGCTCAGGTCCCCTACACTAATCAATCAGCATGTCAGGCAGTATAAAAAATCTTCATTTTCTGCTTTATGACATGTGTGGGTACAGTGATTAACATGTCATATTGGACAGAACTCGTCATAGCTCACACTCCCATGATGAGCCATCCCTCATGTGCACCAAATGCATTGCTTGTGATGAACATCACAACTGTGAGTGACAACTTTACAGATCACCCTCCTAGGCCTGGGCACAGTCCCAGGGACCCATTGTGTTATCACAGGTTACATACACCCAGAATAACTGCTGTATTGGACTGTGTATTACAAAGTGCTTTGGATGCAGTTTTTTTTGTGAATCCACAGTATCTGAGTATTGTACAACGCACACACTCCATTGCTGAGGTTGTTGATGATATTCACTTAAAACATCAATCTGTATTTGGCATGTGAGTTGCTGTTGTGTCTTTGTGTCACAGACATACCTGTTTGTTTGGCAAACTAAATGTGATACACATCATGGGTGTTTTATATGTGAGATGGTACATGTATGTCAGACATTACATCATTACAGTGACCAGGTGGCATTACATGATCCCTGTGTGTGTACCTTTCCATCACGTGTCAGTTGTTCCACACATCTATCTTTGATAGTTTCTTAGGTGTGTGTTTAGTATGTGATGTTTGTTAACATGGACTGTGACAGACACCAATAATTGGTCACAGCACAGCATTGCACTTGTTGTAAAACCATCATGACATGAAATGTTCTGTGAGGGTCACATAGTTGGCCTTTGTGTCAATGCTCAACATTACACACCTGACTTCATTGAGTCTTGCTTTGATGTTGCATATGATATTTTGCATGTACTTGACACATTTGAAAATGAATTGATAATGTTTCTTTGTCAGCTATGTACCACAGGTAACCAGCTGTCCACAGACCCTTCCCCGACCTAGAGACCATGGTAGAACGTGACAGCATCAGCCGCTTCACCAGACCACTCATTGAGGAGTTGGCAGAGCAGTTGGGCCCACATTTTCTACCTGGACACCCATATCCATATGCGCTGACCCCCAAGGTGAAAGTGATGGCAGCCCTACATTCCTTTGTCACGGGAACCTTCCAGTATACTGTGGCTACTGCTGGAGGGATGTCACAGACAATGTTTAGCCGTGTGCTTCGTGATTTTTTGGAGGCAATGTTACGTTTTCTGAACCGGTACATCAAATTTCCAATACCACAACAATTTGCTGACATCAAGAGTAACTTTTATGCTTTGGTAAGAATGCCACATGTCATTGGCTCCATTGATGGTACACATGTGGCTTTGGTCCCACCACAGGCAAATGAACAAACATACAGGAATTGTTAGCATTTTCACTCCATAAATGCCCTGGTGGTATGTCTGCCTGACATGAGAATCTCACATGTCTGTGCACATTTCCCAGGATCAGCACACGACGCGTACATCATGAGAAACAGTAGGATCCCACAGATGATGTCTCAGCTGCCAAATCAGCGTGCCTGGCTTGTTGGTGTGTAATGTCTGTTTATGTTGTGTGTTGGTTGTATGTTAGGTTGTACCCTGTTTTCGGACACATTAAGTTTTTTCTGTTTAAATTTAGGTGACTCCGGATACCCCAACATGCCGTGGTTGCTGACCCCACTCAGGAACCCTGTCACCCCTGCTGAGTCTAGTTTTAATGAGCCACATGGACGGACCAGGCGAGTGATTGAGTGGACATTTGGGCTACTGAAAAGCAGATTTCGCTGCTTGGACGGTACAGGACGAGCCCTCCAATATGCACCAGCTAAGGTGTGTAAGATCATCATTGTGTGTTGCATGCTACACAACATAGCAGTGAGGAATGAGCTACCTCTCATCCAAGATGACGAGGACCAGCAGCCTCCAGCAGGGGAGGATCCAGGCCTGGGTCATGTTGCCAGTTATGATGAGGAGGTTGTACAGAGACAGCTCATCAACAACTTTTTCTCATGATTGTAAGTATACAATGATAAGTTGACAAAGCACTGTCTGCATGATATGTGTCTGTTGTACAATATCTATGCACATGTGTGGGTGCATGCTACTTGACATGATTCTTGGAGTTGTTATGTGTCCATTGAGTTAGTATGTTCACCAGCACAGTGTTGACATGACTCCTAGCTAGTGGTCTCAATTTATAGGACTTGAGTATGAAATGTCTCTTGGAGATGTATGCAGAATTTTAGGTATGTAAAGACTGTTCTATGTCTCTCCTTCACAGGGTCCTTTGGCTGTCGTATGGTGACATGTGACCTCCAAAACACACAATGCTGTTACAGAGTGCAACTTTTCTTGGGATCAGGAAGCTGTGCCACACACTCAATTCCGAACATTTTGTAATGTCTTGGTTAATTTGTGCTTATTGTCACAGTGTGATTAGATTGCATTTGTTCTGGAGTCAACATGCTGTGCCTGTGTAATAAACCTGTGCTCCACATTGAGGTGTGCCTCGTCTGTATACACACATCCAACATTCATTTGTATGCTGTATCTGTGCCCTGATTTCCACTTTATCTGACAATGTTTAGTGTTTGTGCATTGAAATGTGTTTTCAGTTTACAACAGTGGAGGCAATGAGGATGTATGCCATGTACTATTTGTGTTGTGTTGACCTTGTTGTGTGTTTCTCTTATATGTGTCACATCACATTTACTCTCAAGACTGTGTTTTAATTGCTGTACTTGTTTTCCTGCCCAATACTTGTTTTTTAGGTCATCATCTCTATGTTACAAACAGTGTTTAATTCACGACAGAGGCAAGTATTGTGTGATTATGGTTTTATTACGATGCATGTGTGAAATAGTACAAGTAAGTGATAGTGCAGTACAAATTTTAAAAATCCAATGTTCACAGAGGAGTTGTTAGTGGTAGTAGATGAAATTTTCAGAGCCAAGTCCACAGTCATTTGAGTCATTAATCCAACTTAGACCCTCAATCCCATGTGGGAGAGTTCAGTGACAGTCAACAAAGTGAACGCTTCGCACACCATGGAGGATATCAGGATTGTTAGCTGTAACTGCGACTCCCATCATGCTTTTAGCTACACCCACCTTCCCAGCAATCCCAACCTCTCTTCCTGTGACTCAGCTTTCCTGGGAGTGAATGTGTGCAAACAAGATGGCTGCTGTATGTGACTTGTGTTTGGATCCCATTGCCTTGGTGTGAGTTAGTGCTAAGTTTGTACATATTGTTACATGGTGAGCTTTCCTGTTACATTGTAGGCATGTTGTTGGTTACAATCTAAATTTTATCACATATCCCATCATGGACTGGTGCTCCTCACACCAGAGCCCAGTGTCAGGCATCTTGGAAGTGGATTTACCTTGACTCTCAGTTTGTGCATAGTCCCAGGTGTGGTGTTTGGTGTTGGTGGGAGGGGTGTATGTGTGACAGGGCCTGCTGGTAGATGTAGTCAGAGCTAGCCCTCCTCCTCCCCCCGACCAAATAGGCCACCATGAACCATGCTCTCATGACAGTGAGTAAAAGTTTACATTCAAGATGTTTGACAGTGGTGGCCTGGTGTTTATGTGAGCACAACTCCCAACAGGGCCTTGTGCCCCCCACACCAGAGCCCAGTATCAGCCATCTTGGCAGTATTTTTCTACTCACTGTGAGATGAGCATAGTTCAAGGTATGCTTGATGGGCCATGTGGGAGGAGGATTGTTAGGTGTGACTTCGACTCCCATAATGCTTTTAGCTACACCCACCTTCCCAGCAATCCCAACCTTTCTTCCTGTGACTGAGCTTCCCTGTGAGTGAGTGAAACAGTGCTGGCAAGATGTCTGACAGTGGTGGCCTGGTGTTTGTTTGAGCACTACTCCCAACAGGGCCTTGTGCTCCCCACACCAGAGCCCAGTGTCAGCCATCTTGGCAGTACTTTTCCACTCCCTGTGAGATGAGCATAGTTCAAGGTGGCCTTGATACGCCTTGTGGGAGGAGGATTGTTAGGTGTGACTACGGCTCCCATCATGCTTTTAGCTACACCCACCTTCCCAGCAATCCCAACCTTCCTTCCTGTGACTCAGCTTCCCTGTGAGTGAGTGTAACAGTGCTGGCAAGATGGCTGCCATTGGTGGTTGGTGTTTTGAGGCCAAAGCCTTGCTGTGTTTGTTAGTAAGTTTGTACATGTTATGAAATATTTACATGTTACTCTGAGATTGCTGGTATTTTGTTTCTGTGAGTGGCATACACATCACAGGATCATTTGCTAATGTTGATATGGCTTTGCTAACAGTGATTGGTATCACTGTCCCCTTGACAGTGATGTCTGTGGGTGTGTATTGGCTCACAATCTTGGCTAGTTGGTTATGTACTCACCAGGCTCTGGTACTCCTGATAATCCATGGATGCCCTCTGGTGGAAGGATGGCCCGCACCTTCTCTTCCCAGGAAGTGAAGTGCGTAGGTTTTGCAGGAGGGCCACCTCCGGTCTGCTGGCTCAGGGCATGGTCTCTGCCAATCAGCTTCTTGACCCTCCTTCGCACATCATAGTACCTGTTCCTGATATCGTCCATTGTGCGCAGGCAAGGTGCTTGAGCGTTCACCTGACAATCCTTTCTCACATCTTGGTTTTCTGGGACAGGGGGGGTCTGTTGGACCAATGTGCCAAATAACTGTGGCTCTACTCTGAGAATTTCATCTACCATGACTTTCAACTCACTGTCTGTGAACTTTGGATTCTTCTTTGGGGCATGGTGATGGGTGGTGGTGGAGATGGATGTGTGGGTGAGTGTGAAAGTGAGGGTGAGTGAGTATGAGTAAAGGTGTGTGTTTGTGAGTGTGGTATTTGACAGGTGCTAGTGGTGTGCAGGTTGTGTGGTGGGTGGGTTGTGAGTGTATGTCTCAGTGCAGTGTAGTGGTGGTATCTGCTGGCAGGTCTGTTGAATTTGCAAAGGATCATGGTAAGGATTTTGGCCCTTTATATAGGTGGAGTTGTGGGTGTGTCTTAATATTTTTTTGCCTTGGACATTGCTTGTTTGGACTTTTTCTGTCTGTTTCTGTTGTATTTAGTAAGTTGAGCATGGCGGAGACATTCAGTTGACCACAACGGATGCTTTTTTAAGCATTGGCGGGGTAGTACGAGTCTGTCCCATTCACGTTACGCTATGTTGCAGCGTTCGCGTACGAGTCGGTCGCGTCAGGCTCTTTTCCGGGCAATTCACTCGGATGGATTGATTCCCGTACGTGTCGGTCGTCCGTATTGTGCTCCGTGCGAGTCAGTTGTATTTGACACGCGTTGCATCGTACTCCGCCGGTCGGACAGCGCACGTACGCGTCGGTCGGAATACATTCCCGGTCCGTGTCGGTCGGAAGCGTTCTGAGCGGGATCGGAATCGGGTCCTATATGTTTTAAATATTGTACAAAAAGTGATTAATAACTACTTATTTGTTTTTCCAAAATTATACAACAAAATGATGTAATAAAAAAAATGTGTAATCTTGTTTTTTGAAAAATGTTATATCTAAATATATAAATATGTACAAAATATGTAATATGTAAACAATTAACAAAATGTATATTTTTCCTGTTTTGAACAATATAAATAAAATATAATTAAATAAATAAAATGCTTTTTCTTATTTTTTATTATCAATGTTTCATTATAAATACAAATATAAATTAAATATAAACTTGTTTCTGTATTTTTTTACATGTTATAAAATATTGTAACAATGTACTTTAAAAACTATTATATTTGTTCACACATTTATAACTATGGGGGTGATTATGATGGCGGGCGGATCGCCACCGCCCGGCCGGCGGTGGCGATCCGCCCGCCATCACAACCACATTTACCCCCCACCATATTACCATGGCGGGGGTACCGCAGCGGATGGAAAGTCCGTCCACAGCTTTTCCGCCGGTCGGCAATCGTCACGATTGCCGGCCGGGCGGAAAAAGCCCTCAATATGGTGGCGGTGCCTTGCAGGCACTGCCATCCATATCATGATGGCAGCGGGGGGTATGCCTTTCCATGGCGGAGACTCCGCCATGGAAAGGCATGTGAAAAACACTTTGGGGGCCTGTTGCGGGCCCCCGGGGGGTGGGGTGCTGCACTTGGGGGGTACCTATGGTACCCACCGTCATTGTAATGCCCAAGGTGGCAGGCACCGCGCGGTGCCTGCCACGTTGTGCATCGCAATGCACTACATGGTTCTGTGACATTGCGTACGGTGCTGCAGCCAGCAGCACCGTCCGCAATGTTACACTACCAGGATGCGCCCGCCAGTGTGGCGGGCGCATCCTATACGGCGGTTGGGACCGGTGCACCTATGGCGGACGGTTCCAGCTCCGCAGGGATGGCGGGCGGACGAAAGTCTGCCCGCCATCCTAATAGGCTCCTATATCTTTATGCTTACACCATAATATATTTTTATTTCTTTACTATTCCCACTATAAACTACATTAACTCAGGGAAGGTGCTAAATATCAAACATTTTAATTTACTACTCCCACTTCAATTTATATAAAGTCAGGGAAGACGCTGGACACTAACCTTATATAATTTACTATTCCTACACCAAAGAATATTAAATCAGGGAAGGTGCTGGATACCAAACATATATAATTTAATATTCCCACTCCAAACTACATTAAATCAGGGAAGGTGCTGGACACCAAACATATATAAATTACTATTCCCACTCCAAACTAGATTAAGTTTTAGAAAGTGCTAGATACTAAACATATATAATTTACTATTCCCTCTCCAATTAATAATAAGTCAGGAAAGGTGCTGGACACTAAGGGGTCGATTCCGATCTCGGTCGGAGACGCACCCAACGCCATTCGGTCGGGAAAAAGCCATGCGAATGCCTGTTTCCCGACCGATCCGCACATGAATCCGAACGAACAAGTAC